>CM022944.1:108615365-109215365 GCA_012931725.1 Litsea cubeba
TAACATTATGACAATAGTATACTAGGAAATAGAATTAAGAGAATAATGTTTAGCTCTCGCGATTTAAAGTTTGAAGGGGAATTTTTTTTCTTAAGTTCATTTGATCAGTGCAGTATCAAGTGCAACAGTTCCACCAATAGACATGTAGAATCTAAGTCTAAAGGTAACTATGGTTTTCAATGGGAGCTTAACTAATCTATGGCACTTGTTCCCATACAACAGAAAACCAACCGATGAAGCATGTTCATTCAACTTTCTCTTTGCTCATCTGAAACTTTATTACACCACAATAGGGTTTTGTCATTTGAAACATAGCATAGAGATGCAAAACTATATTGCGAAACATGATTGATAAAACCTATAAACAAAGACATTTTTAAAGGGACCTAAGTGAGTCCTAGAATTTTTTCACATTAACAATAGCAAGAGAGAAAATGTATTCCATTTAAATAGATGCAAAATATTTAACTACATCAACTAACATATATTTTTTGTTTGAAATGATGACTATATTCATTTCTCCAAAATTTACAGTATATCTCTTATACTGAAAACAAAAAAGCCCCCAAAAATTATGGGCAATCCAATCATCCCCAAAAAGAAAGGGTTGACAACCTCCAAAAAATCCGGGTATCAACCCGAAGAAAGAAGTACATATTAACGATTGGACATCAACTAACATATACATCTCTCATCAGAAGTCATCCCACCTCCAAAACAAAGTTTTTACAATTGCCCTCTACGGTTCTTCATGTTTTGAAAGCGTTGCAGGATCGCCTCATTGTCAATGCTATTGAATATGTCCTTTTCGATATATACAAGCAAACAATCATTCATCCACTTGTCTTCCATTCAATTGCACAGTCGATTCTTAACGATTTTCATGGAAGAAAATACCCTCTCAATAGTAGCAGTGGCAACTGGTAGGGTTAGCGCTAATTTCAAGAGCAAATAAATTAAAGGATATGCAATGTCCCTTTCTGTTTCAACCATCTTCTGAGAAAGGCCGCTAATTCCTTTCACTCTGACAAAATAATTATTGGTGCGCATATCAAGGATATAAGTCGCAAGCTGAATATCAAGTCTCGCCTGATCTGAGTCTGAAAACTCAGTTGGATAAAACTGAGAAAGGCAGATCAATTTTTCCTTATCGAAAGGAGAGAATGAATCCCTTGGATCCAAGCATGCCACACAAAGAAGCAACTCGGTGTTCACCACATTAAAGTGGCGGTTGAGCTCTTTTAGTTGCAAATCAATAGTACATAGAATATGTCAACTCAAAAATGATGGAGATTTGTCAATTCAGTTTTAAGTCGTGATCGCTTTCGTTCAACAAACATATCACTCATATTGGGAATGAGGATTTCATATTTATCACAAAATGAATGGACTTCAAATAGGAGAGGATCCCACCCATCATCTCTCATTATTTGCAGTCGTTCCTTCGACACTCTCACTAGTTCCATGGCAATGTTAATATTTTGATCCTTTCGATGCAATAACTTTGATAATTCATTGGTGATCCCCAATATATCTCTCATCAAATGCATTTTAAATGCAAAATCAAAATCGCCCAATACACACAATAAGTTAGTAGCAAAGCCCTTGTGTTCACTCATATTATCATCTGAGATAATTTCAAGCACGTCAACCACATAGGAGAACATGAGTATCAAGTTAATCAATGTATCAAAATGTGAACCCCAACGTGTATCTCCCGGCCTCTTGAGGCTAGTCTTCTGATTCAAACCTCGTCCACTTTTAAGTTCGCCCGAATTGAGAGCATCAACGACTTTAGCTGCTTGTATATTTTGGAGCATTTCGTAACGTTTACAAGAGCCTCCAACGACATTCAACACCATAGAAACCGAGTCGAAGAAAGCAGCGATTAGTTTGTTATCTTTTGCAACAACAACGAGTGTTGATTGAAGCTGATGTGCAAAACAATGAACATAGAATGCAGTGGAGTTCTCATTCTGAATGAGCCTTTCGAGGCCATTAAACTCACCCTTCATATTAGCAGCCCCATCATAAACTTGCCCACGCAAACTTGACATGCTCAATCCATGCTTGGAAAATATCCCTTCGATGACCACCTTAAGTGATTGAGCTTTAGTGTCTATAACATGTTCTATGGCTAAAAACCGTTCAATCACACATCCCCGTTTAACAACATAGCGTATAACAACGGTCATTTGCTTTTTGATAGAAATATCCCTAGATTCATCCACCAAAAGGGAAAATGGTGCATCTCCAAGCTCGTAAATGATAGCTAGAGCGGTTTCTGCGGTAGCTGCATTCACAATGTCTTTTTGAACCTTAGGGGAGATCAATTTTAGATTCTCAGGAGCATTTTCCAATACAAATATTTTAATAGCTTCATTCTGATTGGCAAAGTACTTGCAAAAGCTCAAGGAAGTTACCTAATTCATCATGACCACAAAAAGGCAATCCTTGGCGTAAAAGAAATCAAATAGAAGCAAGAGTTGCCTTCAAGCGGATTCGATACTCTGTTCGAGCTTGACTTGATTGCTTGACAATAACAGTCTCAATGTGTTGCTTCTGATTTAATAAGTTCTGACACTTCTCATATGCTTGATATGAACACTATTCGGGCCTCCCACATGATTTTCAATTCTTTCTTTTTTCCTCCAACTTTTAAATCCTTGAGTTATAAAAGCATCATAACGTGTAGGGTTGTAAATGGGTACCTGATTCTCCGATTACCCGAAGGTTCCGACCCGTTAGGATCCGGGTCTGGGTCCTTATTTTGGTCCCGATAAGAAAATGGTTCCGGTTCCGGATCCTTTTTTTGGAACCGATACCTAAACGGTTCCGGTTCCGGATCCACAGTGGCTCAGACCCGTGGACCCGGGACCCGACCCAATATATACTAACATAAGGTAACTTTATTATGTGATAACAGAACCCTTTTTACTTTTTTACTTTTCTACATTAGGGTTTTCTACTTTTCTACATCTCATTGCCTGTTTGGATGTGATTTCTGAGTTTTTGGTTAAAAGTGTCTGTTATTGATAGACAAAATGTCACATTAGTGTTTGTAGGTACGTGATCCAATTGAAATGTGAAAAAAGCATAAATTTTTTAAAGAAAAATACAGGTATTAGTCTAGATCCGGAACCGGAACCAGACCCGCCTCACAAACGGTTCCGGTTCCGGTTCTGGTTCCCATTATTCTTAACGGTTCCGGTTCCGGTTCCGGTCCCCCTTCTTAGAAAACGATTCCGGTTCCGGTTCCACCCTGGACCCGGACCGGAACCGACCCGTTTACAACCCTAATAACGTGTTTTCTCTCCAAAAAGATAACAACAAAGGCAGAATGCAGCATCTTTTTCTATGTTGTACTCCAACCAACTGCCGTAATCCTTAAACCAAATAGGATTAAATCGCCTCTTATCTTGTCCACACCCCGTATAAGGAAATTTATGCTCACGAGGCTGACAAGGGCCCTTTCGTAGATACGCTCTTCGGACTTAGTCCCTATCCATAGGATGATAGCTCGAGATTGGATTCCATAAGAAGATCTATCAAGTTAACCTCTACACGCCCTTTCTTTGAGGATGATGGCATTTCATCATTCTTATCATTCTCTATAGTCAGAGGCGGTGCATTGGTAGGTGATTGTTTTTTGTAATATTTTTCCATATCTGATTCAAAAATAAGGTCAATTACATTAGAATCCTCGCCAACAACCAAAGATCACCAATTATAACATAGGTTAAAGACATGATTTTAAATAATTTTTTATTTTTAAAAGGAATCTTACTACTAACACCCAATTTGTAAATAAAATTGTATAATTAACTACCACATTTTTTGATACCATTAAATTAAGTGTTATAATCAGTAGATAATCATAATTTACTAGAAGTGCAGAAAACTGTCCATGGTTCAACTCTGTTCATTTTTCTCCACATCTGAAAAAGAGGCACACAAGGGTTGAAAATTGTTAAACTTTTGAGGCCCATAATTAAGGATTAGGATGATCTAATAATGAGGACCATTATTGGCACACCTCTAACTCCATACCAAGACCATTATTGGCACTCTCTCTCTCTCTCTCTCTCTCTCTCTCTCTCTCTCACATATGTGCATCCACACAAAAACAAAGCATAAATAGTCCATCAATGATAGTAATGAGAACAATAAAATTTTGAAATATTGTAGCACAGTTGGAAGATGCTACTTGCTAGCAAGTCATGTAATCAATCATTCAATCAAAATACAAAATAATGATGATGATAACAACAGGGTTCAGCATTGGGCCTGATGCAATTTCAAATGAACAAATACTAATTGCTGAATGATAATCACAACACTACTATCAACTACAGAACTACTTATGGGAAGACACCAACTCCAATCAAACAAGAAATATAAATGAAGTCAAATAATATTGCCCAACCGGCCAACCCTTATCCATGATTGACAAATCTCACTCATTCATAAATTAAACAAGAACACAAGATCCAAAAAAAAAACAAAAAACAAAATCAAGTAATGTAATAAAGAGAACCATAAAAAAAAAAGCCCTAAAGCAACATAACCCTAACCCTAACCATCAAACAGAAATTATATATAAAAAAAAAAAAAGAACCTTAACATATCTGTCACAAATCTCACCATTCATAGATTAAACAAGAACACAAGATCCAAAAAAAAAAAAAAATCAAATAATGTGATAAAGAGAGAGCCGTCAAAGATAAATTAAAAAAAAGAAAAGAAAAAAAAAAAGAACCCTAACTTCTCGTCACATACAGAGAGAAAAAGAGAGTCCAGTAACGTGGGTCCGCCAAACCATTTATTACTCCTTGAACCATGGCATGGATGATGACCAATAATATCTTTTGCTATAAGAATTTCAACACTGGCTGGACCGCAACGCCCTTCTCATCTAAACTGTGCTTATGAAATTGCATATGATCTAGTCCAACACAGGACTGAAAAACATTTATTTGCCTAAAAATTTTCACTTAAGCATGGATTGCAATTTATTCATAATACATATAAATTGGCAATGGTTTCTTTCTAAAGAAAAAGCCAAGACGTTTTGGTGTTGTTGGATCCAGAATAATACATATAAATCGGCAATGGTTTCTAAAGAAAAAGCCAAGACGTTTTGGTCTCATTGGATCCATTCAGAGAATTTTGGATTAGGTTCTTTAGTGGGAACCCCTTCAGAATCAAGAAGAAATTCAGATGGACAGGGATAGATACCATCGATGAAACAAGAACTAGAAAGAATTGAGATCTCTATAATAAGATGATATTTCGAATCGGCCTTTTGAAGTGTGGTTGGATGGATGTTTGACCAATTAGGATTGTTTTAATTTTTTTGTTTTTTTGGGTTATCTGCGGTGGTCCATTAGATGAATGGTTGGGATAATCTAAAGTGTACGGTAAAAAGATAAAGACGCCGTGGGGGTGGGGGTTGGGGTCCTGGAAAGGTAGGAAGTTGGCGAGGAATAGGTAGCCAGGCTTGTGAGTTATGTCTGTGCGTGACCATTAGGTCAAAGCCGTTGATGGCTCAAGCATCATATATATATATATATATATATTTATACAAAAAATCAGCC
This sequence comes from Litsea cubeba, assembly GCA_012931725.1. Taxonomy (NCBI): domain Eukaryota; kingdom Viridiplantae; phylum Streptophyta; class Magnoliopsida; order Laurales; family Lauraceae; genus Litsea; species Litsea cubeba. The sequence goes on from CM022944.1 coordinate 108,620,963, forward strand.
TTAACTGTCTAGTAAATTTGGATCTGATCAAAAGTTGATGGGCATGTGCAATTTAGGGGGGTCATGCGTTTGGTCCATTTGGATGGACCAAGGATGAGCCCCAGAAGCGTTAGCTTACGGAATCTTATCCTAAGCTTAAGCTTAGGAGAGCCTTCCCCGATATATATATATAATATGGCAGCTCAGGTTTCGAATCTCGGGACATTTTGAGCCCTTGGATTTATGTACTTAAATCCAAGCGATATTTTGAACCCTTGGATTTAAGAGGGGAATGTAAAAAGGGGTATCAAGTTAGAGTTATTTACAGATATTGCCATCCCCTTTTTTCATTTAAAATAAAAGGGGCTAAAAGTTGGACAGATTTACAAGTTTTTGCTATCCCCATCAAAAGCAAAAGGGGTCAGCAAGTTTGAGTTATTTACAGGTATTGACATCCCTTCTTTATTTAAAAAAAAAGAGCACTACTTCATTGGTAATGAGATGCCACCAAGATAAGAAGATGAGATGAGCAAATTGGGGGAAGGATTTAATGATTTAGTTTTGCTAAGAATAAATGAATGAATGGAATTATATCATCTGGCAATCAATTAGATTTTTTTTTGTGGAATCCATTTTATGGTTGGACTTGCTTTCTAGATGCATGGAACCTAGGTTCGGTCGGTCTGAGGCATATCCAGGTCCGATGGTGCGTCGTGCCTTCAGGCACGGAAAATTTCTAGTATATAATATGGGAGAGCAGTGTTTGAATCCTGGGACATTTTGGACCCTTGGATCTATGTACATAAATCCAAGGGATATTTTGGACCCTTGGATTTACGAGGGGTGTGCAAAATGGGGCAGCAAGTAAGAATTATTTACAGGTATTGCCATTCCTTTTTCATTTTAAAAGAAAAGGGGCTAAAAGTTGGACAGATTTACAAGTTTTTGCCTTCCTCACCAAAAGCAAAAAGGGTCAGCAAGTTTGAATTATTTACAGGTATTGCCATCCCTTCTTCATTTAAAAAAAAAAGCACTACTTCACTGATGATGAGATGGGACCAAGATAAGAAGATGAAATGAGCAAATTGGGTGAAAGATTTCATGATTCAGTTTTGTTAAGAATAAATGAATGAATGTAATTATATCATTTGGCAATCAATTGGATTTTTTTTTTTTGTGGAATCCATTTTATGGTTGGACTTGCTTTCGAGACGCACCGAACCTAGGTTTGATCGGTCTTAGGCATATCCAGGTCCGGTGGTGCGTCGTGCCTTTAGGCACTGGACATTTCTAGTATATATATTACTGATCCAGTGCGCGAGTCGCGCACTGGATCAGTGTGCGTACCTCAATGTGAGGCCCACACGGGGCCTCACCTCGAATTGGGACCATGGGGATTTGAAAGATCTGCCCTTGCCCTTTATCTCTGCAAAAAATCAGCCCCATCCCTAATCATCATCACCTCCATCTGGTCCCCACAAGTTTAACGGTATACAGTCCATTCGGATGGGTGTGCAGTTGATCCAACGGTGTATAGTACATCGGATGGGTGCAAAGGTGGATCCAATGTGAAATGCAGGGGGCGTTGTGTGTGTGGTCCATTCAGATGGACGAACAGGTGGGCCCCACCCTTGGTGCGCAAGATGCGCACGGTGTGCACCTGATAACTCCTCTAAATATATATATTAAGGAAGGGTTTGGTCAGTCGTGGGTTGGACTGTCTTTGTTTGATGCAGCTGCAACTAACTTGATTTAAAAGTCTACCCAGACGTAAATATAATTGGGTGCAAAGCTTATGAATAGCTTGGATTTGGAAAAGGTGGACCTCACCACTTGAATAATGGTGCTGCACGTTAGAGCCTGTTTCTTTATAAGAATCTATATAATATGGCAACTCAGGTTTTGAATCCTGGGACATTTTCGACCCTTGGATTTATGTACTTAAATCCAAGGGATATTTTGGACCCTTGGATTTAAGAGGGGAATACAAAAAGGAGCAGTAAGTTAGAATTATTTACAGGTACTGCCATCCCTTTTTTATTTAAAAGAAAAAGGGGCTAAAAGTTGGAGAAATTTACAAGTTCTTGCCATTCCCATCAAAAGTAAAAAGGGTCAACAAGTTTGAGTTATTTACAGGTATTGCCATCCCTTCTTCATTTAAAAAAAAAAAGCACTACTTCATTGATGATGAGATGCCACCAAGATAAAAAGATGAGATGAGCAAATTGGGGGAAGGATTTCATGATTCAGTTTTTGTTAAAAATAAACGAATGAATGGAATTATATCATTTGGCAATCAATTGGATTTTTTTTTTTGTGGAATCCATTTTATGGTTGGACTTGCTTTCGAGACGCATGGAACCTAGGTTAGGTCGGTCTGAGGCACATCCAGGTCCAGTGGTGCGTCGTGCCTTCAGGCACGAGCAATTTCTAGTTTCATATAAGAAGCGAATTCTTGAATTTCAGTCAGAAATTCTACGTTCATTTGCTTACATTCCAAGCATTTAAGGCAAGTAGCATTTTGAAATTCTAAAAAAGTGAAATTCACAAATGCTAGCCTTGATTAGGCTTGTTGGAGCTCCGACTCTCCCCCAACGATCGATTTTCATCTTCTCCTCTGTTCCACTGTAACAAAATCAAGTACGGTCATCTTCTTCCTCCACCCTCCTTTCATATGTTTGCCAATTTTTCTCTTTTTTCTTTTTATTCTGCTGCATGTATTTTTTTCTAGAGGGTTTTGATGGAATGAGAAGAAGAAGGGTTTTTGGGGTCTTAATGGATTGGAATCGGTGGGTTCTTTGAGATCTGAACCGGATGGTAAGAGACAGGGGCTATTTGGTTGGATGGCTGGGTTGATTTGTGGCTTGTGTTAGCTGAGAGATGAAGAAATTCAAATAGATATGAAAGAGGGAATCTTTGGGGTTCAGGTAGCCTGAAATTCTCAGAGAGGAATTATGGCCTAAAAGAAACAGGAAATTCGGGAATGCCAAAATTAGTAGCATTTTAGAATTCCAGCTTCTCAAATTCTACAAATTCCAGCAGATATGAGTTCCAAAAATTTCTGCAAAGAAACAGGCCCTTAATATGATGCATCCTGTTGCATTGTTGATCTGCCCCTACATAATGGCCTCAAAGGTCGAAAGACATTATTGCGTGATTGTCGACACTCCACAGACTTTTATGGCAAGTGTTTATTTCTTCACTTTAGATCAACTACAAAAAAAAAAAAAAAAGTAGTGACAGCTCCCTGACATGAAATGTTTAAAGTCTCTGGTCCGCACAAGTTTCGTTTAAAGGTTGCAATCCACGCAGCTAGACATATCTCATCCAGAGGTCTCTGTATACGCCACGTCACATTTTTCGCGACTGATTTGCCCTTGTAACTGCCGCAATACATCATGCATAACTATCTTAACATGTCACGCAAATTAAGCCCTGAAATTATGGACAAAAGCGATCATTTATGACTGATTTGCCCCTGTAATTCACTGTAGATCCCATTTTGAATTTCAAACTGTAATGGCTATCGATATTGATTATATAAGATAATATACTTTCTAAAAGAAATCATTTCCAATCGCTCTATTCGTGTAGACAGATTTTAAGACCACCTAGTTTGCAGATCCAACTTTTGCGAAGCAAATCTACGAGGTAAGCGAGGACCTCCGTTCAGAGTATAGATTCTACAATCTTTTTCTTTTTTTTTTATTGTGTTTTTCATTTTTTTTTAATTTGTAAATCTGTATAGTTCTGCTATTCATGATCATTTCGATCTGTATGGTTTCAGATTATCTAGAATTTTGATGTGTACAGTTATGTGCAGATTTTTTATTATATTTTTTCACTTTTTATATGTATACGTCTACAGTTCTGTTATTCATGACCATTTCAATTTATATGGATTCAGATGATATAGATTATATTCTGTATATTTATGTGTAGATCTACATGAGTTTAGATTAGTTAGAGGTTGATCTATGTCCCAAAGTCTTCTTTCTTATTGCCTTTGCAATTCAGATAACAGTTAGAATTTATTTTTTTGAGATCTCATTTTCTGTGTGCATTGAGGAAGAAGTAATGCCTTTCGCTATGAATTTATCTTAGCTATAGAAGATAATTATGTGACTAAAAAAACAAAGTTATCTGACTTTTGTCACAAATTTATCCAACTTTTATAACAGATATATTTGAATTGTAAACAACATTATATGAGTTTTGTACAAATTTATCTGAGTTTTGACCGAATTTATCTTAGGTGTTTACAAATTTATCTGAGTTTATGTGAACAAACCCAAATAAATTTGCACGTCTTTGGCACAAACTCATATAAATTTACATGAATCTTGTGAATCTTTTACCTTATGCACAATTTTTTTCATGCTGATAATTCTCGATGTTCATTCTATGTTGTAGACTTCTAAATGGCACGGGCGCTCATGCTTCTCTGCAAATTTGGCAGGTTTACTGTCGTCATTCATTTGAGTGAGAAAATGAGATATGACGATTTGTTGCGTCAAGTTTGTAACAAATGAAAGAACTTGGCGCTAAACATGGCCTGTTTGACGTATGCATTGCCTGGCCACCCAAAGAGCTAGCTGGACAATGATTCGAATTTGTTTAGTTTGTCAATGTTAGCATGCATCTTCAATGGGAATGGAAAGAACTTTGGGAGGAAGCTTTCCTTCACTTGCTTCTTTAGGGCCCATTTGGTAATTTGACTAGTAAAGTTAAGTAAAGTTAAGTCAATTTAAACATCACATCAAAATCACTTTTTACCAAAATTCTCTCCATCTTTTCCAAAAAAAAAAGTCAAAAAGCAATTACAATTATTAACTAAAAGACAAAAAAAAAACTCTTTAATTATGCCATACAAAAAGTCAAAAATATTTCATTTCAAACAACTAAAAATAAAATATCATCATAACCCACTACATATTTTATTTATTCTTTTTTTTTTCACTTCACTCAACTTCACTTTAAAAGTAAAGTGCCAAACGTAAAGCAAACGAACACTCTCTCTCTCAAAAAAGAAAGAGTTCTTACCCATCTTAACCTTTCTCTCTAGCAAAATCCCTTTATTAAAATCATTGAGATTAGAAATGGGTGGAAAAATGATGCTACAGACCCATGGTCACCATGGGTCGATCAGTCCTTTGGGCCCATCCCACCTATCAGCCTATCTATTTTATTTTATTTAGAGTTTATTTATGTTTTTTGTTGTGTTTTAAGCTTATGTTTTAAACATTGCCGTCAATGTGTTTGGATGGTACAAATTGGTTCAAGGGTTATATTTTTTCCTATATAATATGTAAAGCCTCTTTGGCTCTTTAGTTGATGATTAATAAAACTTCAAGCTTTTTGGGATCTTCTTCAAGCTTTCTTCTCGACTGTGATAGGGAGTTTAGTGTGAATCCAATATTCAGGAGTGAAGCCTGATATATCACGATTTCTTCCATCTCTATCCAACTCACCCCGCATCTTGTGCCACCATTTGCATCAAAGAGTTTCTATGAAGACGTTGCTCTTAAATTGGGAAAGGAGTTGACTTCAAGGTAGGTTTGAAACACAAATGCAAAAGATTAATTTATCGACATTCCTTCTCCAATTGGGAGAAGAGGGCGCATCCACAGGTTGGACAAGATCCATCTCCTCCAACAATCAAAGAGAACTCCGATCCAAGCGTAAAATACTAGAGATGAAATAAGAGAATTTAGGTGACCATTAATGATGTGGTTTTGTGTAAAAAAAAAATGTTTATGTGATTAGATTTATGTTTGTTCGGATTTTCATTTTGTCGGCACCACTCAGCTTGGGTTACTTTGTCGGGCTGATCACTTAGCTTAGGATCCTCAAAATTTCGCCAATTGCAGCTTGGATACTGTGTGTGTGACATCCGTTCCGCGGCGGATCTTTGTGTGCTACCCACCTTTGTGGGCCATTGTGTGTGCTCCGTCCATTTTATATGGTTCTGCTATAGATCGTTCCGCCCATTTTATATGGCTCGGTAATTGATCACTTCGACTGTTTTACACGGTACACGAACTCTGGTGTCAAACTCGACGTCTACATGACATCGTCAGTACAACAAACCTACCAAAAATGACTAGGCTCCGAATCACTGCTCGCACTTCAATCGGATCGAAGAACCTGCCACCTATAGCATCAAAATGATGTATCAGACACGACGGTCTGACAGGTGAATAAAAGATAAGGTACACATGGGACCCACAACTATTTGACTTAAGTTAAGAACCCACGTTGGTTCTTCTTCCCCATTTCATTTCTTGCAACATAGCAGCTAAGAGAGCTCTTTCTTCTTTTACATTACAGCCACCTTCTCTCCTTTGCATGTTAGATTTGAACTTTTGTAACTTGCAGCTATACCGTGCAGTCAACTTAGCAAAAGTGCCAAGTGGATAGTTAAATGCATTCAAGGTCAATTTTCAACAGCAGCAGAAGAAGTACTATGCAGAAAAGAGCCTGACTTAATAGCTAGAGGGAGGAAGTTTTTGCAGATTTTACCGACTTACGGGTTATTGGATTGGACGGTATGTAGATGCAAGTTAAAGGAAAAAAAAAACACTCAAATTTCAATATCTTTATTTTCCACATTCTCCCTAATAAGATGATATTTATTTTAATATGTTTTGCCGGCTGTTTAACTTTTGCTCATTCACAGTAGAGATGGCCGTCATATTATTTATTTTCATTGGGATAAACTCCTTATCTCTGATTAGTTCCAAATTATTTAGGAAGTGTCTTTGCTAGAGAGCCTCCTAGATTGTTGTGCTGTAGCTATATACTCTACTTCAACTGTTGATATAGCCATTGTGTGGGGAGATTTAGAATTCCAAGATTACGCTAATTAACCGCCCTTAGATGAGATTAAGCGCCCTCACGTGACCTCCGCGTGCCACCCACGTGGCATCAGTTTCACCTCGGCTATCAGGGCAGGATCTTCGGCCGAAGTCAAGCATGTCCGAACCGCTATAGCCGAGCTCGGCTGTTTCATGTGCCCACCTCGGCAGAGAGCACCACCTCGGATGAAGGAGTCTAGACGAAAGCCGAGGCAAGAAAGAACCTCCACTCGCACCCCTCATTCCACACGATGTCAGGCACGTGGGGGAATAGGGGCGCGAGCCAATAAGACAGATGCGACATCCAGCCGTCCACTATCTTCACCAGATCGCTGACATGGCGGCATCCAGCGGCTGAGGCCACATCATGGCAAGGCCCGAGGGCAGATCCGATGGTACTCCAACCGCCAAAGGCGCCCAACACAATCTGGCCCAACAAGACACGCATTTAATGCAATGTGGGCTGACCCGACTAGCATTAAATGCAGAGTGGGCCGGATTAGACTGCATTTATTACTTTGTGGGCTGATCATGACTTCCCAGTCGAATCATGGGACCCACACCAAGATATCCTCTGAAAGATACGATCCAAACCTCTACAAATAGAACTCCATGCACCATGCAAGGTTCGCACAATCTCATTCACAGAGCCCTTACTTTGTCTCTCTTCTCCCTCTCCTTCCATTGTTCCAGTTCCCACACTGACTTTGGCATCGGAGAGCCTTGCGCCGCCCAGGCCAGGGTCCTCTGACCGTTTGCTATTCCCTTTCAGGCTTCCGGACGGCATCCAGTCATTCCCAGTCATCACCATCTTCTCGGATAAGTCCTTTAAGGCACCACCTTATTGTGGGTCATTAACCTACAATTGGCGCCGTCTGTGGGAAAGTAATATCCCAACCTCTCAAAACCTTCCCAACCTTCTTAACCTCAACCTCTCAGAAGCCATGCCTCCGAAAGCTAAGAAGGGCGTAGAATCTTCGAGAGCAGCGCTCGAGCTGCCACCACCGCCAACGGACGTCCCTCCTCAAGGACGCTCCCGTACGGTGCATGGCACGACTGCAGGCGAGGGCCGCTTAGGCTCTCAGCTCTTTATCGAGTTCCCACTCCAAGAGGGACTCGAGGCCTCGACCTCGTCAGAAGAAGTCGCGCCACCCAGACGCAATGAGCGTCAGCTTGAGCGTCCCCGGAAGGACAAAGCCGTGGCCGTAGGAGAGACGCGCCACGTTCAACCCCCTGCCACTGGAGAGGTTCCCGAAGCTGCTCTCCTCCAGAAACAACTCCAGAAGCAAGGGCAGCTGATTCGCGAGCTCCAGCAGCAGCTGAGGGCAGTGCAAACTGCCTCCTTGAGGCAGGTCTCTGAGCCTCAAGGGAAAAAGAAGGACGCCCCCAGCAGGGCAGCCCAGCCTCCCCGCGGGGACCTCAGAAATCATCTGGACCAGAAACGGAGCCAGATCCGTGAAGAAGGCTCGAGCAACAGCCGAAGTCACCAAAGCCGCGATGGCCGAACTCATAGCCGTCGTAGCCCGAGCCATCCCAAGCGAAAGCCTCGAGCTCAGACTCCAGAGAAGGACGACGAGCAGGAGCGATTTGACAAACGTGTCAGATTGGCTCTCCAGCACAACTTGGACATGCGGGACCAGAAGCAGATCTGTGGTCACATTGACCTGGGGGGCTCGCCCTTCACAAAAGAGATCGAGTGCACCCCCTTGCCCAGGAAGTTCTCCGTCCCGCGGTTCGTCCCCTATGACGGACTGTCCGACCCATCCGCACACCTCCGACACTTCTCCCAGAAGATGTCCATCTGGGGAAACGAGGGTCACCTAAACTGCAAAATCTTCTCCTCCAGTTTGGGTGACCTCCCCCTGAAGTGGTTCTGCTCTCTCCCGGAGCAGTCGGTTTCCGGTTGGAAGGAGCTCCAGCTCTCCTTCCTGAAGAAGTTCCAAGCCTACACCGTCGTCCCCAAGAAGGAAGGGGACCTCATCGCCCTGAGAATGAAGCAGGGCGAAACCCTCGCCAAGTTCACCCAGCGATTCTGGGCGGTCTACAGCCAGATCGAGGGCGCGAGGGAAGGGATAGCCATCTACGCCTTCCAGCATGCCCTGATCCCCGGCATCGACTTGCGAAAGGACTTGGCCGGGGACACCCCAGAGTCCATGCCAGAGTTGATGTCCCAGGTGAAGCGCTTCATCGCCCGGGAGGAAGACGAGATCCGGGCCAGGGATCAGGACGGGCATCCGGAGCCCGAACAGAAGAATGACCAACCTCGGCAGAGAGGCGGGAGGCCTTCCCAGAAACAGGAGCCCAAGCGGGCCTAGGTCTCCAGTTCGGCGAAGCCTTCGTCGTCCAGGTCTGGGGGCAATTGGAAGCCCAGACCTCCCTCCAGCGCCAGTCAAAGCGTCAACGTCGTCTTCAAGGAGCCGATCTACCGCATTCTGACCAAGATCAGATCCAAGCCGTTCTTCAAGTATCCTCCGCCCATGAAGAATGAACCCACCGAAGGCCCCCGAAGCAAGCTCTACTGCTCCTTCCATAAGGGCAACGGGCACAAGACCGAAGAATGCAGGACTTTGCAGGGGTATCTGGAGAAGCTGGCCGAAGAGGGCCACATCCCAGAGTTCATCAAGGCAGGTGATGCCGGCGGCAGCGAGGGCCGAATTCACCAGAGCACGGCCCAGGCTCCAGACAGCGAGGACTCAGAGAAGATCATCAACGTGATCCATCTGGCGTCCTCAGCTCCCGCTTCCTCATCCCGGGGAAGCTCTCAGGCCCGTGCCGAAGCCAGGCGGGCTTCGCACGGGAAAGAAATAATGAAAGCCGAACTCGCTCCGGCATCCAAGAGAGCCCGCCGCGACCGACCCGCCATCTCGTTCTCGGATCGAGATCTAGAGGGAATCCAGGTCCCTCACAACGACCCCCTGCTCCTCACCATGAAGCTGAGAGACTTCACCGTGAAGAGGATCCTCGTCGACTCCGGCAGCTCCTCCGAGGTCCTCTACTACGACTGCTTCAAAAGGATGAAACTCTCCGAAGCAGACCTCACGGAGGTCCGAGCACCCTTGCTAGGGTTATCCGCCACGCCAGTCTATCCCAAGGGTCGGATCACCTTGGAAACCCAAGTTGGTGGAGCATCCGTGCTGGCCGACTTCCTGGTTGTGGACGCCCCTTCTCCCTATAATGTCATTCTGGGCAGAACGTGGCTCCACAAGCTAGAGGCAGTTCCTTCTTCCCTCCACCAAAAGCTGAAGTTCGTCCTTGAGAACAAGGAGGGCAAGATGGAAGTAATCACAGTGGAGGGAGACCAGCAGCAGGCCAGGCAGTGCATGCTGGCCGCAGTCCCAGCAGTAAAGGAGCCAGAGCGCGTTCCTCTTCCAAATGTATCTGGCAGCCCGTTTTCTCTCCTTCAAAGCTGCAACAATCATAAGCATAAGCGCGGCAGAACAAAAAGAAACTTATGTAAAAAGAAAAAAGAAACGGAGGGTGTTTACTTGGAATGGTACCGAAGTGGCGAGGGACCTGGTAGCCTCTATCGGTGTCGGCCTCCCCAAACTCCCAGTTCCCCGAGACATACAGAAGATCGTCTCCGGCATACTTGCTTGAATCCTCCAAGTATCGGACGAAGCCGTCCCGGCCTGGCTTAGCCCGGAGATAATAAGAATCTCCGGACTTGCATATGTCGTAGACGTCCTCAAGGTCGAAGACGCCGAAGTCGATGCCCAGGACCTCATTCAACTTGGTCGTGCCCATCACGATCTTGAAGGCATTCGGCAGCAGTTGGCAGGGGCAGAGACGCCACTGACTAAGGCATCTCCTGAGAAGTGGGTGAAGGGGGAATCGGACCCCGCCCTCTATCACGGCCACTAGCGGAAAAGGCATCCAGCCTCTCGAAAAGTCGCGAGGGTTGTAGCCACGGGGTTCAGCACCCCTGACTTGGACATCAGCAGGGATCCTAAAGGCCGACCTGAAACCCTCGATCGCTGCCTCGCCCTCTAACCAGTGGCTATAAATCCCCATTCCTATCCCAGTCTAAAAACAGAGAAACCCGCAGAAGAAGAGGCAGGGCAGAAGGAACTTACGGAAGCAGAACGAAGATGCTGGGCAGCAAAGAGATTCAACTTCAGCAGCGCACCACTTCTCAGATGAAGCTCCCTCACAGTAGCTTGCCCACCTCTAATGCTCGCCTCTGATTCAGAATAGCAAACGGAGGGTAAAACGAACCTCGATTGCCCTATATATAGCAGAGAGGCCCCCTTTCCAGAAACCCTAATTGGGCGCGCCAGGGGGCGCCTCCTGGGATTCTGCGCGAATCATTTCAAAAATTGATTACGCCCCTGACGAGACGGCGCGTGCGATCTCGAGGAGACAGACAACTAGCCAGGGGATGATGCGTGGAGCCGTCGACCTGTCTTCAGCATTGAATAAGGGACGCCAGTTATTACCTCGATCATCCAAAGCGACAGCGAATCAGGGCCGAAAGGGACTCTCTCCTCCAGATAGACCCCGTCACATAGCTCCCGACCTCACGGCACTGGCGTTCTACGCGAGGTCAGAAGCTAGGGGGCAATTGTGTGGGGAGATTTAGAATTCCAAGATTACGCTAATTAACCGCCCTTAGATGAGATTAAGCGCCCTCACGTGACCTCCGCGTGCCACCCACGTGGCATCAGTTCACCTCGGCTATCAGGGCAGGATCTTCGGCCGAAGTCAAGCATGTCCGAACCGCTATAGCCGAGCTCGGCTGTTTCATGTGCCCACCTCGGCAGAGAGCACCACCTCGGCTGAAGGAGTCTAGACGAAAGCCGAGGCAAGAAAGAACCTCCACTCGCACCCCTCATTCCACACGATGTCAGGCACGTGGGGGAATAGGGGCGCGAGCCAATAAGACAGATGCGACATCCAGCCGTCCACTATCTTCACCAGATCGCTGACATGGCGGCATCCAGCGGCTGAGGCCACATCAGGGCAAGGCTCGAGGGCAGATCCGATGGTACTCCAACCGCCAAAGGCGCCCAACACAATCTGGCCCAACAAGACACGCATTTAATGCAATGTGGGCTGACCCGACTAGCATTAAATACAGAGTGGGCCGGATTAGACTGCATTTATTACTTTATGGGCTGATCATGACTTCCCAGTTGAATCATGGGACCCACACCAAGATATCCTCTGAAAGATACGATCCAAACCTCTACAAATAGAACTCCATGCACCATGCAAGGTACGCACAATCTCATTCACAGAGCCCTTACTTTGTCTCTCTTCTCCCTCTCCTTCCATTGTTCCAGTTCCCACACTGACTTTGGCATCGGAGAGCCTTGCGCCGCCCAGGCCAGGGTCCTCTGACCGTTTGCTATTCCCTTTCAGGCTTCCGGACGGCATCCAGTCATTCCCAGTCATCACCATCTTCTCGGATAAGTCCTTTAAGGCACCACCTTATTGTGGGTCATTATTTTCTGCACCTACAGCCATCATGGTCTATTTCTTGCTGCCCCATGAAACGACTCCTCCTCTAAGAATAAACACATAGTCGGTCGTGATTTTTCTCTATTCTAAATCATCAGCCCAATCAGCAGTGAGTAATTGCACAACTCCAGGCATTACCTTGATAGCAAAGGTGAAATTTCACGGCTCTCTTGATGTACCACAAAGTCCACTTAACCGTATCGTATGCCTTAAGATACTACAGTTATGTATGTCGTAGGCAAACTCATAAATGTCCATTCTATTTTCATACCAGTGCTTGAGTGAGGGAGATAATATGAATAACCAATAATACAGATTGTATATATGGGTTCTTTTTGGGCCTTTGGCTTAATTTGGTCTAAATTCCCTTTTTTTTTTTTTGGTATTACAGTCAAGGGGGCATGGATCCAAGACAATTACCCGCACACACATGGGAAGGAACCCCACTCAAGTGGGAAGGAGGCCCACACAAGCAGAAATAAAGCCCACAAAAGTGGGAAATGAGTCCACACAAGCGGGAAGAGGTGACGTACCAAGGCACATAAGAACTGACGCTCCTTACCACTCGGGTAATTAGCCGTTCTTTAATCTGGTTTGAATTCGAGTGGGCCAGATATTGGGACCAGCTATGTGTGCGTGGATTTTCTTGAATAGACAAATGGATGCACTGGTCCAGTCTTATAAGAACAAAGATGACATTGGATAGACGTTCGTGAGGACTTTCAATATTGATTAACTTCCAAGTTCCCTGTAGATATGATAGGAAAAGAATCCCTCATAAGAATTACAATATATTAAGCTAGGAGGTTTTGGTTTCAATTTTAACTGTCGGTTATAATTTTGACCGCAGTAATGGCAACTACCCACTCATTTTTCCATCAAATCACTCATGTTCAGTTGTTCCTATATAACTATACATTTTTTGCTCCAATTTTCTCTATTTCTATTTTATCCAACTTGTCCTATGAAAAGAGGTAGTTTTTTTAATTAATATGCGGTTATTTATTTTACAGTGCAGGGAGATACCGTACGTGATTAGCACGAGTTGGTAGGCTAGTAAGAGCATTAAAGTAAGAATTTTTTTAAGTAGCTTGATCTGACGACATTCGACTTGGAATATATTGCATATGCCAGACAGGCCCACGTTTTTTCTTTTCTTTTTTGAAAAAAAAATTCAAAAACTTCATTTTGAAGCCAACTGGTGAGAGTCTCATCCAATCATGAGTCGTTGAAATAGATTTTCATTATTATCGCCACCGCGACCGCTACCGCGACCACCACCATTACCACCTTCCACCTTCTTCTTCTCTTTTTATTCTTGTTTTCTTGAGACGAGTTTTTAATTAATCTATTGAATCCGAAATTCAATCATGGGTCTCTCTTGCAACCACGAGTTGTTGAAATGAGTTTTCATCATCATCATCGGCTTATTCTTCTTTTCTTTAACCAGTGCAATAGGCTGCGCCCAACGCATGCCATAATTAAAAAACTTTAATTGGAAATATTTTTAAATATCTAAATAAATCATAAATAAATATTAATATATAATTCATAATAAAGATGGAAATTCATTAGAGAATTTAGATAGCTGTAAAATTTTAGAAAAATATCAAGTAAATAGTAAAGATCTTAGGACATTGATTATATTATATTTGTGCTTAGCCACAAATTGAGTGCCGTTTCATAAATAAATATGGATTTTAGAATTAATTGGCTTCCACAATGGGCCCCGCAGATTTATTAATCCCACCAAATATCCAAAGAAAACTAAGAAGAAAAATATCCATAATGGGCCCCACAAATTAATCCTGCTGAATATTGAAAGGAATATAAGGAGGAAAAAGTAGCAGAATACAACCTATGAAAGTGGCCCCTCCTTCTGATATAAAAAGCCCTTCATGAAAGTGTCATTTCAGAATTGAATGTGGATTTTGGAATTAATTGGCTTCCCTAATGGTCCCCACAAATACTCATTTGTTCGGCACTTCGGCCATCAGGGGCCGAACAATATAGCCATTTGTTCGGCCCTGAGTGGCCGAACGAGAAAGGGAGGGAGAGGACGGACGGCGATCCGGAGAGAGAGAGAGAGAGAGAGAGAGAGAGAGAGAGAGAGAGAGAAGGTGGGTGCTTGGAGGGAGGGATAGGGAGGAGGAGAGGGAGAGATGGAGAGGGGGTGGAGCTGAGCGACGAAAAAGGAGGGAGAAGGAAAGGGAGGAAGGATGGAGAAGGAGAAGGATGGAGCTAGGCGGAGATGGACTGCCGAGCAAGGAGAGGGAAGAGAAGAAAGTATGGGGGTGTTTTCATCTTTTTTCATAGGGTTCCATCAAGGGTTCTAGCCATGGAAGTGCACCGAGTAAGAAGGGATGTGCAAATAGTCACTCCCAAAACTTAGGCCCTGTTTAGTAATTTTCCCTTCTTATTAAGTATAGGGGGTGCTTATGAATTAGTAAGATTGTCTTTACTAAGATGACAGTTTTGAGTGAGCCGATAGTCCTTGTTTCTTTTAGGGTGGAGTAAAATAAAATAAAATTGAGTGTCAAATCAAGAAAAAAAAGTGAAGGGAGTTGGAAGTAAAAACACCATTTTTTTTTCACTTTGTGCTTTTTTAAGAGTACATCTTTTGTCGTTTTGTGCATGTTCAGAATATCTCTTTTATCTTTTTATAAAACTAAAAAGTAGCTTTTTGTCATTTTGTGCTTTTACAACAAACTCTCTCTACCATCTTTTTTTTCCTTCTCGATTTGACATTTCTCGGTCTCTCTTTGTGGAAGTTGGATCGTTTTCTTTAATGCGGTTTGCTTCTTTTTTTTTCTTTAATAAAAGTTTCCTTTTATTAAAAGAAAACTTTATTCAAAAAAGAAAAACAAAAATCACCAACACCAACAAACTGCAGAAGATCACTATCATGGAAAATAAAAAAGAATGACCAGCTGAAATAGGGCAATAAATTTCTATGATTTTGAATCCCTCAACAAAAATGCGAAAAGTTTGGTAGCTTTAAGCAGCTATATATATGATAGCAACTCGAAAACTCCGGTGATCTATTGGGAAAGTGGTGCAGCAATACGAATAACCCTACAATTGAATGGTCAATCACACATACACAAGCCACACACAATCAAGCAATCAATCCTCGAAGAAGATAAGACACGACAATTTATGTAGTTCGGTAAAACCGCCTACATCCACGAAGAAAGATCATGTCAATTCCTTTTCTCACCCCTATTGTGCTCCACTCAACTCCCGTTTGGTAATTTTACTTTTAAAATCAAGTGAAATGAAGTGAAGTAAAGCATAAAATCAAGAGGGAATAAAACATAAGTGGGTTATGATAGTATTTTACTTTTATTTGTTTGGTATGTAATCTTTTTGACTTTTTTGTTTAAAAAAGTGGAGTTTTTTGTCTGTTAGTGGATAGGGGTGGTTGCTTTTTGATGATTTTTAAAAAAGATGAAAGAGATTTTGAATTAAAGTGCTTTTGATGTATCATTTTGTCCAAAAAATAAAGGTTTTACTTGACCTTTTCTATTATAATAGTAATGTGCCAAACGGGATTAGGGTTCAAGTTACAAAGTACATCAATATATAATCTGATTTTTTTAGCCCCAAAAAAACCGTAATATAATTACTTAAATACCCTTGAACCAAGTACACTCAGATTAAACCCAATTGACTAATTCGGCTAACCCAAAAGACAAGAGAAAACCCAACATGATCTTCAAATCAATACTCACGTAGGAGAAAATTATCCTCACCTTGCAAAATATTCTCTTATGCAAGTCCTGATCCACATGTTGTTTTTGGTCCGAAACTCAAAACCCCCTAATTTTCACAGAACCTATCCATTAGATGGGAAGGTCAGCGTGCGAACATTCTCCCTACATGGACTTTCTTATAGGAGAAAATCTTTCACTCATGTTTTCCAATTTTTTTTTAATCGGTCACGTTTTCCAATATTAATCAAATAGATAGACCAAGAGTGGTTAAAAAATAAAAGTTCAAGGTGAATATAAAATAATGACCATCAAATAACCTAGAATGCATGATGGATACTTTAAAATAGGCGACATAGCAAGTGGTATCATATCCAAGACTCACACTTTTTGTTTGTAAATTCGGCGCTCCTATTTTTATCCATGGTGTGTCCCAGCCTTATCTTATATGCTTTTCGTAACTAGGCATATCATTTACACTTTACCTCTTTAATAATCCTTCTGGGGAGATTTTTTTTTTTTTTTTGTGTCTTTCAAGCAAACATGCTTTTTACAAGGGGACTTCAGTTTCCACGGATGCCAAACAGTGGCATGCATGTTATAATAACAACTCTTAACATTTGAAATGTGCAGTTAGCCGCGGAGTTAAACGCTAAGGTAATATTTAAAGTCTCAAGCCTTTCGAATACGTTCCATTAACCTAGCTTCAGTATCAGCAACAACTTGATAGCAACGTCTTATCAAAGAAATTACAGGAGTTCTTCAAGCCCAACATGCAAGTGATGCCTGTGGACATTTAAATAGTTGCTATTACACCTACTCAGTGCCCTCTTATAGAAATGAAATTTATGAAATGAACATTAAAATCTATTATGAGTAATATGGTTGATTTAATGTCGGAAACATTCAATATATGATGTGGTAACCAATAATCAGTTTAGCAGTTGAACTCATTATACCATATTGAAAAATCTGAATCAAGTCTCTTTAGGGCATGTTTATTTATATCAGTAAACTAATCTTTCTAATTTAAGAATTCAAATCCATGCAAACGTACGGGCCTAAAAGAGAATCAATTCATAAATAACCAAACGAATAAAATCAACAATAACGACACCAAAACCGCATCTAAAAATAATGCAAATTATATAATTAATTGTTCACTTAATGGATCATTGGTCACCATGCATGTCATATGGCGAATGCTTTTTCATTTGATCAACCATTTTACTTGTACATGTTCCATTCATGCATTTCATAACATTACTATATGATACTTTGCATATAAGGGAATAGACAGACATTGAACACCACAGTTTGAAACTGTGTCTAATTGATGATAAATGTGTAAGATTGTGGGGTGGAGCTGCTTTCACCTATTCTTTTGTTCTTTGTTTCTTTTGGAATATATACACTTGAAAAAATTGCATAAAATCTTCAGTGGTATCAAATATAGACCTTGAAAGCAGATGTGATAAGAGTACATGGACTAGTACTTGTAAGCCATCTTATGCACATGGCAATGTGGTCCAGACATCCCTCACGTCAAGATGTGATCATTTCACGTAGTTCTTAATAGATCTTACAAAAATTAGCACCACAGAACGATCTAACAAAATGTAAACAAAAAACAGAAAGCAGGTGATACAGAAAGCTCAAGAAAATCATCAGGCAGATTCCACCCCTGGGATAAATGCTTATGACAATAAGAGAATCATCAAGATGGCACTGCAAGATGACACAGATCAGTGTAAGGAATCATCTCAAGGATTTTAATAAGACGTGAAAAGCATTAGAAACAAATAGCCCTCAGGAATATGTGGAACTAGGAATGAAGAACTCTTTTGATATTCCTTTGCACACTAAAGACACCATAAATCTGGAATAACCATAGTTATTACTGTAAAAATTCTGTCTGGATGACAATGGAAGGTCACGGGAACTCAGTTTTGGCTACTCGATCCAGAACCTCTGGTACTACAGAAGTTCCACCTTGTTGCGGGGGACGTGAAAAGTTTCTTTAATGACACTCCATCCATGATCTACCCGTTCGGGCACATTTGGCAACAAGTGGGGAATCCACGAGGAATCTGCTGATGGGAGGATTCTTCACTGTCACATATTTGAAGAATCCTCAATGAGAATTTGTATAGCAGAAGATTTCACATTAATATCAGCTCTTTCCATACCGGTGCATATAGATGAGGAAAATTGATGTCTGTGCATAAATCTGCAAAACTGAGGATTTTCAAATCCTATGGAGGTCGGACTTAAATATCCTCAAAAATGAGAATTTTCACTTGCCTAAATCCTCCAGAATTTTCCAAATCCTTGAGAAAAACAAACGAGGAGTCCCCAAGGATTTGGTCGCCAAACATGCCTTTAGGATTCCATTTGTGATCCAAACAAAATTTTGACCTCAACTCTTACGGTTTCGCTCCTCCTCATCATAATTCCTCAGTCCCAAAAGGGTTACGAGCATTCAACATACTATATGTAGACGCGTCAACTTTCTCCGGGAGCTCTTTTATCTCCACCTCAAATCTCTCTTGAACCTGCAAATAACCAACAGAATAATGAGACTACTAAACTATGAAAAATAGAGGGCAAAACTATTAATTAAGTGGCAAATCATAAAAAACCTGATTAAGAACATCCAAGTCAGAAGCAGATGACAAACTGATTAAGGACAGTAACAAAATCAGATACGACCAATCACTTTCCTCTCTATAGTCGATGTGGTGCAGTAGCCTGCCAGCCCTCTTGTCCCGCCTACATGGAAGCCCGCCCACTTGCACCAGACCACGGCAGGGGACCCACACTCGAACTAGTCGAGAGTCGGCTCTGATACCATTTGTAACACCCCACCCCTTACCCATGCATGATATTGTCCGCTTTGGCCCATTGGCCTCACGGTTTTGTTTCTAATGCCTGAACCCATCAAAAGGCCTCATGCTAGGTAAGGGTGTAAGCTCTACATATAATCCCAATCACTTTCCTCTCTATAGTCGATGTGGGACTCCGGGGCGTCACAATGGAGATGTGAAAATGCAACTGACCCTGTGTAAGTAGGTATCAGCAGAGTCCGGCATGTCATAGTTAATCACAATGTTGACGCGTTCAATGTCTATTCCCCTGCCAAACAAATCTGTTGCCACAAGAATCTGATTGTGCCCCTCCTTGAAATCCTTGTACCGTGTCAATCTGCACATTAGAACCCATTTCAGATACTAGACAACAATAGCAACCAAAATCTAATCACTAATTCTGTTAGCTAAAAAAAAAAAAAGAGTACAGAAATTGAGAAAAACTAGTAATAACATAAGCTGGGAAGCAGTACCAAAAAAAAAAAAAAAAAGGCATAAACTGGGAAGCAGCAGATAGCTTCATTCTTCAAAAAAAAAGGAAGCTAGGGGGAGAAAGAAGAAGCTATCGGCAAATAAGTATAAAAGCTGATCAAATGTATACCCAAAGAGAAGTAGAGGACCTCAACCAGTTAAATTAGAAAATGTTAGATGAAAAGTATGCATCCTAACATTGTTACCAATCCAAAAAAAAAAAAAGCCAAGTTGACACTGTTAGACTTGTGTTCTTGGCCTACCACCTAAATAGTAGGGACATTACAACAAACAATATAATTTTTTTTTTATAACTCAGGGTATCTCCCGCCCAGCCCAGCCCAGGAGCCTTTAGCCCAGAGCCCGAGGGATATTTAATTATGGACAGCAGAGAATTGATCCCTATGGGCACATGCAATGTAAACCCTCCTATCCATATACAATGAATATTAGTTAAGTAATACAAAATTGAACCAACAACTTTGTGGATGCAACTTTGACATGAACAGCAAACAAGATCAACTGATACAGTTTTAGTCAGGAAACTAACCCTATTATGCTTCAGTTAAGCACTTTCCGCACTAGCACACCTTCCATTTTCCTAAGAAAAATGACTATTATATCTAATACACAACTAAAGTAGTTGAATCTAAGCGAGGCATTCCATAACTAAAATGGTTCAAACTTCAAAGTGAAGACTTTCCACAAGCAGGGCGCTAGCCAACCCATCTATGCAAGTGAATCGTCAATTTCATTTTTCTCTCAGAACACAAGGGGACTGATTGTCTGTCTCCAATCAACAGACACCACTCACTCAAACTATCCACAGCCAAGCGCCTCCAGAACTAAAAGAACGCAATAAAATATAACATAAATTTAGAGAAAAAAAAAGAAGATAGAGACAAGTAACAACCTTTCAGTGTCATCGAATGTTTAAGACAACATTATAAAACATGTGCTAGGAAAAAGCCTTTTGCTTTCAGGAAGGCAACAAATTCAACAAGCATCACTAGAAGCATGCATATGTAAACCAAAAGCTAATAATGTGAAAAATTAAAGAATGCATGCGTGCGTGAGATCTTTATAGAGCACCATTTCATAAACATCCAACTGATAAGGCATTCTAAATGCTTCCAAGAGCCAAAGATTGTTAAAGACAACCCATGTGATTAGGCAGGTGGAAAATACCAACTTAAGATGACCCTTATTCGGAAATGGTAAACAAATTTACTACAAAAAAGTACCAAAATACAACTAAGAATCGGAAAACATACAAAAAAGAGGTGAAAGATGCACCCTGTTTAGCCAATCTATCTTCAAACTCTTTAACTTCCAGCTGTCAATTAACACAAAACTACCTGAGAGAGGAAATATTTAATATGTATTCTTACCATGAAAACTCTCCAAGTTAAACAAAGCGCATTAATATTATTCCTTCTCCATAAAGCAACCTAAACCACATTATCATTAACCATGCATTGTGTCATCCTCTCATAAAACCTAATACATCAATATGTCCCAAGTAAAATGGAGGGCCCAACCAAATGCAAGCATTCAAGTAAGCTATATTATTGGTGTGTGCACTTCCGGAAGAAAATATTCTGATATTAAATATTAATATAGAGAACTTGGCATGTAAAACATGCAAGTATGCAGGTAAGAAATATAATTATATACATGCAAACTGTTTACTTATATTCGATTCATCAGCCTGTAGCTTTGCTCTGTAAAATGCATCATTATATATTGTATGCGCCCATTGTTGCTATGTGGAGCAAAAATAGGTAATAGACGTGCATCTCATCGTTACGTGGACATAAAACAGGCACCTAAAAAAGTCATAAAGGTACACCAACAATACAATATTACTTTCACAAGCAGCATGGATGAAATAATTACAAATGAATCAATGCACACGTAATAATATTGATTTGAGATCATACCACACAAGATGACAATCAATTAGTATTACCAAATAACTAGCTCAAGAAAGAAATTAACTCCCATCACATTTTGCATCCCGATAAAGTGACCCTGCCACAGCAACAGCAGAGTATAGCATAAGAAACAACCACCCCAAACCCAACTCCCACCCCCACCCTACAACAATAACCATGGATGAAAATATCGGCCGCTATGCTATATCGGCCGTAGCGTGGCGGCTGTCATACCTATAGCAGCCGCTACGTCCGCTACAGGGCCGCTACGGACCGCTACGGGGCTGCTACAGGGTGAGGAAAAAAATTTTAATTTTTTTTAAAAATGCATAATAATACTTACGATGGGGACATCAACTCTAGATATGGAAAGATATACCAAAGGCGTAAGAAGAAAATGGTTGATAAGGCTTCCTTGTGGCTGGATCAACTTTTCATGGGCTTTATACATCACAATCGTGAAGATCTACCGTTGGATCAGCCTTTGGGCGAAGATACACCGTTGGATCTTGATCCGGGCGTGCGGAAGGCCTCCGGTGGTGGACCTATGGAAGACCCCATACTGGGATGGTCCACAGGAGATGAGCAATTGTGGGAATATCATGAAGATTTAAAGATTGGCAAGGGACCTAAAGGAATTAAAGAGTTTAAAACTAAAGACATAAGAAGAGGGGCCGGGGGGGGCCACAACTTAAAGCCCCTTACATAAAGATGCGTGCACAAGGCTTGCGCACAAATCCCCATGCGCAATGCAGCCTCCTTCCACCTTTGTCAACAACCATTTATTGTTTTTATTTATTTTATTTGTTTGGTTTTATTTTATGAGACAAGATCTAGATGTTTTAATCTGAACCATTGGTTTCTAGGGTTCTCTTATTACTCCTTATTAGGGTTGTATCTCTTAGAAAAGAGGCAGAATGATGAATGAATAATGATCTTCTTCCAAAGGCCTTCTTAAGTTTTCTCTTGCAGGATCTTCTTCTCGCCCGCGAAGGGGAGTTTGGTGCGAATCCAAGATATCACACTATCTCCAACCCAAGGTATTTATCTCCACTGTCTTCCCTTTCCTTTGATACCCATCTCACACTTTCTTGCCCATTCAGATCTAGATCTACTCACATGGTGGAATCCTAGATCCAACCCAAATCCTAATCAACACCATTAAACCTTCGCATGCATCCAACCAGCCCCTTATCCATCAGTCAATCACAATTATTCATTCCCCCTACCCTTTAGATCTGATCAGACCAGCAATAGATCTAGAATGGCAAGCACTAGATCTGGTTTCTACCCATTACAGCCCATTTAATTCATGTTTTCACTTCTGAAATTTAAGCCTAGCATTATAAAGTTGTGGGTGTATTGGATTAAATCTTAATTTCATTTAAAATCATATATATTCAGTCCACTACTATTCAATTGTTACCCCTAAATGAGCCTGGCTGTCCTTCAAATCCTCAAGGATCCTGATTATTTACTTGAATCGGCAGATCCCTAGGCAATATGGAGGTTCTATTCTCCACTTGGTTCATTCCTCAATTCTTGAGGGCCCAAATTGCAGGACTGTAACAAGAATTGGATTTCCTCATAATTAACGTAGTGGATTTCAGCATGGAATGATGTATCAATCTGTCTTAATTGGTCAGAATGGGGGCAAACCTACATGGATCCATTGTGATGCAGGTAAGAAATATAATTATATACATGCAAACTGTTTACTTATATTCGATTCATCAGCCTGTAGCTTTGGTCTGTAAAATGCATCATTATATATTGTATGCGCCCATTGTTGCTATGTGGAGCAAAAATAGGTAATAGACGTGCATCTCACCGATACGTGGACATAAAACAGGCACCTAAAAAAGTCATAAAGCTACACCAACAATACAATATTACTTTCACAAGCAGCATGCATGAAATAATTACAAATGAATCAATGCACATGTAATAATATTGATTTGAGATCATACCACACAAGATGACAATCAATTAGTATTACCAAATAACTAGCTCAAGAAAGAAATTAACTCCCATCACATTTTGCATCCCGATAAAGTGACCCTGCCACAGCAACAGCAGAGTATAGCATAAGAAACAACAACCCCAAACCCAACTCCCACCCCCCACCCCACAACAATAACCATGGATGAAAATATCGGCCGCTACGCTATATCGGTCGTAGCGGTGGCCACCGCCACGCTACGGCCGATTTATCGGCTGTCATACCTATAGCAGCCGCTACGTCCGCTACGGGGCCGCTACGGACCGCTACGGGGTGAGGAAAAAAAATTCAATTTTTTTAAAAATGCATAATAATACTTATGATGGGGACATTAACTCTAGATATGGAAAGACATACCAAAGGCGTAAGAAGAAAATGGTTGATAAGGCTTCCTTGTGGCTGGATCAACTTTTCATGGGCTTTTATACATCACAATCGTGAAGATCTACCGTTGGATCAGCCTTTGGGCGAAGATACACCGTTGGATCTTGATACTGGCGTGCGGAAGGCCTCCGGTGGTGGACCTATGGAAGACCCCATACTGGGATGGTCCACAGGAGATGAGCAATTGTGGGAATATCATGAAGATTTAAAGATTGGCAAGGGACCTAAAGGAATTAAAGAGTTTAAAACTAAAGACATAAGAAGAGGGGCCCGGGGGGCCACAACTTAAAGCCCCTTACAAAAAGATGCGTGCACAAGGCTTGCGCACAAATCCCCATGCGCAATGCAGCCTCCTTCCACCTTTGTCGACAGCCATTTATTATTTTTATTTATTTTATTTGTTTGGTTTTATTTTATGAGACAAGATCTAGATGTTTTAATCTGAACCATTGGTTTCTAGGGTTCTCTTATTACTCCTTATTAGGGTTGCATCTCTTGGAAAAGAGGCAGAATGATGAATGAATAATGATCTTCTTCCAAAGGCCTTCTTGAGTTTTCTCTTGCAGGATCTTCTTCTCGCCCGCGAAGGGGAGTTTAGTGCGAAGCCAAGATATCACACTATCACCGACCCAAGGTATTTATCTCCACTGTCTTCCCTTTCCTTTGATACCCATCTCACACTTTCTTGCCCATTCAGATCTAGATCTACTCACATGGTGGAATCCTAGATCCAACCCAAATCCCAATCAACACCATTAAACCTTTGCAGGCATCCAACCAGCCCCTTATCCATCAATCAATCACAATTATTCATTCCCCCCTACCCTTTAGATCTGATCAGACCAGCAATAGATCTAGAATGGCAAGCACTAGATCTGGTTTCTACCCATTACAGCCCATTTAATTCATGTTTTCACTTCTGAAATTTAAGCCTAGCATTATAAACTTGTGGGTGTATTGGATTAAACCTGAATTTCATTTAAAACCATATTCAGTCCACTACTATTCAATTGTACGTTACCCCTAAATGAGCCTGGCTGTCCTTCAAATCCTCAAGGATCCTGATTATTTACTTGAATCGGCAGATCCCTAGGCAATGTGGAGGTTCTATTCTCCACTTGGTCCATTCCTCAATTCTTGAGGGCCCAAATTGCAGGACTGTAATAAGAATTGGATTTCCTCATAATTAACTTAGTGGATTTCAGCATGGAATGATGTATCAATGTGTCTTAATTGATTCATTATAATTGTTATTTTTGTTATCGATCTCATCTTGCATCATTTAGATTAGTTTTCAATTTTGTCCTGCATCAACTTGGTATCAGAGCTTAGGATTGTCTAGAGATTGCATTGCGTATCATTACATCTCATTCCATCACATTTCATAGCATATAGATGGTCATTGCATGCCCACTAGGAGTGGTAGGGATCACCAACCTTTAGTTTTCAGGATGGCAGGACCTTCTCAACCCAAAGCAAGTTCCAATCCACCCAGAGTGTCCTTAGAGCAGTTAGCCAAAACCTTGGAAGAAATGAAAGCACAGCTTAATGCTCTAACAGAGGAACAAAATCAGCAAACTAGGGAACTTAGGGTTCGTCTTGCGGAAGTTGAGCGATCTGTCCAGGACGATAACGGGAGGCGTCATAGGCGCCGTGAGAGGGACGATCATGATCAAGACACTGATGTTGAGTATGAAAATGGTAATGATCGTAGGGGTCACAACCGAGGCCTAGGTCCCGACGGGTGGGTGATGAAAAGTGTAAAAAAGATGCCCCCACCTTTGATGGTCGGATGGATCCACAGGTCTTTTCTGATTCGCTCTCTGACATGGACCATTATTTTAAGTGGTATGAGATGTCGGAGGCAAGGAAGGTTAAGTTGGCTACCATGAAGTTAGTATCCGAGGCTAGAATATTTTGGACCAACTTAGAGCATCATGAGCAGCGTCTAGGTCTCCCTGCCATTGACACGTGGGAAAGGATGAAAGAAAGACTTAAGAACAAGTACCTTCCCCAATCCTATCGGGAGAGACTGCTCAATCAAAGGAGCAACCTTCGATAAGGTAGTATGACTGTCTCCGAGTACATCACGAAATTTGAAGAGCTTAACCTTAGATGTGATGTCCGGGAGGATTTGTCATCTCTTCTCTCTCGGTTTAGGACGGGCTTGCGTCTAAAGATTAAAAAGGAGTTGATTCAGCATAGGGTCACAACCCTTGCTGAGATGTATGAGAAGGTACAAGACCTAGAGCAATATGTGAGGTTTCAATTTCCTAAGAAGGTAGATTCACTCAATGTGGAACCTAGGGCGAACCTTATGAATGCGAGAACCAGCTTAGGAACTCCTCAACAGAAGGGGACCACCAATTATCATTCTACTTTGTGGGACCCCAATGGAAAAGGAGTTGCTTCTGAAAACTCCCGGAGAACCTCCCAAACCAAATGTTACAAGTGTTAGGGGTATGGACATTTTGCTGCTACTTTCCCCACGAGGAACTTGTTCATAGAAGAAGTCCAGGATGATAGTGACTTGGATGTGGATAACTATATGCCTGACTTTGTCCCGTCCGATGATGATTGTGGGGATTCCGAGGACCGCGTCTCCTTCCTTAGGTTTCTTCCTGCCTATCAAACTAAGGAGGAGAGAGGGAACCAAAATGCCCATGAGAGGACCCAAATGCTAGTGGTCAGATGTGCCCTAGCCATGCAGGAGTATGATGACTGGCGGCGGACTGCCATCTTCCATACATATCTGAAGTGTAATGGAAGAAGTTGTAAGCTCATCATAGACAGTGGCAGTTGCACCAATGTTGTTTCTTCTTACACTGTTGCTCGTTTAGGGTTGAAGACTAAACCTCACCCTAACCCCTATCATGTCTCCTGGGTAGACTCTACGTCTATCCTCGTGTCTCAGAGGTGTTTGGTCCCACTTGAGCTTTCCTCTTATAAGGACCAACTGTGGTGCGATGTTGTCTTCATGGATGTGGGGCATATCATTTTGGGCAGGCCGTGGTTATACGACTTGGAAGTTACCAATTTTGGAAGGTCCAACGTCTACATCTTTGAATTCGAAGGGAGGAAAGTGAGGCTCCATCCTCTCCCGCCTAACGATTCCAACATTAAGAAAAGCAACCCAAAAGAAAAAAAGTCTACAAAAGGAACCTAGCGTGAAAGAGAGAGACGGGAAAGGAAAGGACCCAAGTCAAAGGGCATTCACATTTTGGGTGCCTCAGAATTTGAGAGAGATCTCCAAGAGAATCTCGAGAATGGCAAAGTCGGAGAACCTGCCATGTTTGTCTTGGTGACTAAGGAAGTCACGGAAGAGAAGGCTGTTGAGATCCCACGTGAGACGGAGCAAGTCTTGCATGAATTTCAGGATGTTTTTCCTGAAGAATTACCAAATGAGCTCCCACCTTTACGTGATATACAGCACGCAATTGATTTGGTTCCTGGCGCATCTTTGCCAAACCTACCACACTATAGAATGAACCCAACTGAGCATGCTGAGTTGAAAAGGCAGGTTGATGAGCTCCTTGAAAAGGGCTTCATCCAAGAAAGTTTGAGTCCTTGCGCCGTACCAGCACTCCTTACACCCAAAAAGGATGGGTCTTGGAGGATGTGCATTGATAGCCGGGCAATCAACAAGATCACAATCAAGTATCGGTTTCCCATACCGAGACTTGATGACATGTTAGATATGATGGTGGGTGCCAAGATTTTTTCAAAAATAGATCTTAAGAGTGGCTACCACCAGATTCGTATCAGACCTGGTGATGAGTGGAAAACTGCCTTCAAAACCAAGGATGGTTTGTATGAGTGGTTGGTCATACCCTTCGGTTTGTCAAACGCACCAAGTACATTTATGAGGGTTATGACACAAGTGCTACGACCATTCATAGGCAAATTTTTGGTCGTCTACTTTGATGACATTCTCATATACAGCAGCACTCATGAGCAACACTTGCAACATTTGAGAGAGGTCTGTCTCACTTTTAGGAGAGAGAAGTTGTATGCTAACCTCAAGAAATGTACTTTCTTTTTCTCACAAGTTGTCTTCTTGGGGTATGTCATTTCGGTTGATGGAATGTCTGCAGACCCGGAAAAGGTCAAGGCCATTGTAGAATGGCCAGAACCACGGAACATTCATGAGGTGCGTAGTTTTCATGGACTAGCCACCTTCTATAGGCGATTTATTAGGAACTTTAGCACCATCATGGCTCCAATTACAGATTGTATGAAGAAAGGTGAATTCAATTGGAGCAATGCAGCCACCAAGGCATTTAAAGAAATTAAGGAAAAGATGACGGAAGCTCCAGTCATGCGACTTCCTGATTTTTCTAAAGTTTTTGAGGTGGCATGTGACGCGTCTAGCGTCGGAATTGGAGGAGTACTCAGTCAAGAAGGACATCCTGTCGCTTATTTCAGTGAGAAGCTGAATGTGGACAGGCAAAAATACTCCAATTATGAGAGAGAATTCTACGCGGTAGTGCAAGCACTGAAACATTGGAGACATTACTTATTACCGCGTGAGTTTGTCTTGTACTCAGACCATGAGGCTCAGAAGTACCTTCAGTCCCAGGCTAAGATGAAATCTAAGCACGCGAAATGGATTGAGGATTTATAAGAGTTTACCTTCGTGTTTAAACATAAGCCAGGGGTTGAGAACAAAGCGGCTGATGCTTTGAGCCGCAAGATTGCGTTGCTACACTCCATGAGTGTAAGCGTCACTGATTTTGAGCGTTTACCGGAAGCATATCCTACATGCCCAGATTTTGAGGAAATTTTTAAGTTGCTTTCGGATAATCCCTCAAGCAGCATTCAGGGATTTTTGCTCAAAGATGGATTCCTTTTTAAAGGAAACAGATTATGCATTCCCCAAACATCACTTTGTGATTTTTTAGTGTGGGAAATGCATGCGGGAGGGATCGCATGCCACTTTGGTCACGATAAGACCATTGCCCTTATGGAGGACCGATTCTATTGGCCAACTCTCAAGCAAGATGTTGCCAAAATAATAGGGTAGTGTCGAACATGTCAGCTTGCAAAACAACGCAAGCAAAACACGGGATTGTACACTCCATTGCCGGTGCCACATGCACCATGGAAAAATGTCAGTATGGATTTCGTGTTGGGTCTACCGAAAACTTTACGGAAACACGATTCCATTATGGTGGTGGTGGACCGTTTCTCCAAGATGGCCCACTTCATTCCTTGTTCGAAAACCTCAGATGCATCTCACATTGCACATCTTTTCTTTGGTGAAGTTGTTCGACTTCATGGGCTTCCAACTACCATTGTGTCTGATAGGGATGTGAAATTTACAAGTTACTTTTGGAAGACACTTTGGGTGATCATGGGAACAAAACTTCAGTTTTCTTCTGCCTATCACCCCCAAACAGATGGCCAAACTGAGGTTGTGAATAGGAGTCTGGGAAATCTTCTTAGGTGTCTTGTCGGGGAGCATATTCGAGCATGGGATACTATGTTACCGACTGCTGAGTTTGCATACAATAGTTCGGTCAATAGGTCCATTGGTATGAGTCCATTTGAAGCAGTGTTAGGGTATAAGCCTAGGATGCCAGTTGACCTAATTCCCATATCATCATTATCTAGGCCATCTGCATCAGCTGAGTTATTTGCACAACACATACATGCATTGCATGATGAGATCAAGAAAAGAATTAACATGCATAATGAGTCCTACAAAACTGCTGCCAACGCACATCGTAACCATATTGAATTCAACATAGGTGACTATGTGATGATCAGGATGAGGCCTGAAAGATTCCCTCAGGGACTGCTAAGAAGTTACAAGCCCGCAGTATGGGACCTTTCAAAATTTTGAAGAAACTGAGTCCAAATGCATATGTGTTAGAACTACCACCGAACATGCGGATTAGTCCGATTTTCAATGTAGAAGATCTCGTGATCTTTCGAGGTCCCACAACTTCACCTGATGATTAGCAGTTTCCCGTACCTATAGACCCAATAGCCACCAAAGCTGACCCACCACAGGTGCTTGGACCATATGAACATTCCCAATTTGAGCTTGATCTTCCTTCTCCACCTACACCCCCTTTGAGCCAACATAAAGAGACAGTGGAGGATATCTTGGATGAGACCTTGGTTTCCACCCAATATGGCGGGGTTCAAAAGTACCTTGTCAAGTGGAAGAACAGGCCAGTTTCAGATGGTACTTGGATTACCCGTGATGAGCTACAGTGAATGGACCCAGATATTTTGGAGAGGTATGACAGTTTTGTTTCGCCGGTGGCGAAATCTTCACAGCTGAGGGGAATTGATGGGGACATCAACTCCAGATATGGAAATACATACCAAAGGCGTAAGAAGAAAATGGTTGATAAGGCTTACTTGTGGCTGGATCAACTTTTCATGGGCTTTATACATCACAATTGTGAAGATCTACCGTTGGATCAGCCTTTGGGCGAAGATACACCGTTGGATCTTGATCCGGGGGTGCGGAAGGCCTCCGGTGGTGGACCTGTGGAAGACCCCATACTGGGATGGTCCACAGGAGATGAGCAATTGTGGAAATATCATGACGACTTAAAGATTGGCAAGGGACCTAAAGGAATTAAAGAGTTTAAAACTAAAGACATAAGAAGAGGGGCCCGGGGGACCACAACTTAAAGCCCCTTACATAAAGATGTGTGCACAAGGCTTGCGCACAAATCCCCATGTGCAAGGCAGCCTCCTTCCACCTTTGTCGACAGCCATTTATTATTTTTATTTATTTTATTTGTTTGGTTTATTTTATGAGACAAGATCTAGATGTTTTAATCTGAACCATTGGTTTCTAGGGTTCTCTTATTACTCCTTATTAGGGTTGTATCTCTTGGAAAAGAGGTAGAATGATGAATGAATAATGATCTTCTTCCAAAGGCCTTCTTGAGTTTTCTCTTGCAGGATCTTCTTCTCGCCCGCGAAGGGGAGTTTGGTGCGAAGCCAAGATATCACACTATCACCAACCCAAGGTATTTATCTCCACTGTCTTCCCTTTCCTTTGATACCCATCTCACACTTTCTTGCCCATTCAGATCTAGATCTACTCACATGGTGGAATCCTAGATCCAACCCAAATCCCAATCAACACCATTAAACCTTTGCAGGCATCCAACCAGCCCCTTATCCATCAATCAATCACAATTATTCATTCCCCCTACCCTTTAGATCTGATCAGACCAGCAATAGATCTAGAATGGCAAGCACTAGATCTGGTTTCTACCCATTACAGCCCATTTAATTCATGTTTTCACTTCTGAAATTTAAGCCTAGAATTATAAAGTTGTGGGTGTATTGGATTAAACCTGAATTTCATTTAAAACCATATTCAGTCCACTACTATTCAATTGTTACCCTTAAATGAGCCTGGCTGTCATTCAAATCCTCAAGGATCCTGAT
Organism: Litsea cubeba; assembly: GCA_012931725.1. Classification (NCBI taxonomy): domain Eukaryota; kingdom Viridiplantae; phylum Streptophyta; class Magnoliopsida; order Laurales; family Lauraceae; genus Litsea; species Litsea cubeba. Next base: position 108,652,055 of record CM022944.1, read on the forward strand.
TATTTACTTGAATCGGCAAATCCCTAGGCAAGGTGGAGGTTCTATTCTCCACTTGGTCCACTCCTCAATTCTTGAGGGCCCAAATTGCAGGACTGTAACAAGAATTGGATTTCCTCATAATTAACTTAGTGGATTTCAGCATGGAATGATGTATCAATCTGTCTTAATTGATTCATTATAATTGTTATTTTTGTTATTGATGATCTCATCTTACATCATTTAGATTAGTTTTCAATTTTGTCATGCATCAACTTATTTCTTTTATTCTTCTTTCCAAATAACATTTCTACACAATTCTTCTACCCTTTTATGTTTAAAAGAACACTAAAAAGCACATGATCTCGCCAAATTACAGTTGATACAGAGAGTTATTCTCTAAGTACATCCTATTAGACACCCCCTTTGGTAGATGTATTTTTTTCTCTAGGTACTCTTAAGTCTTGACTTCATGACATAGTTTTTTCTTTTATGAGCCTTTCATTAGTTTCTAAGTTAGTATAACTAAACAACATGAACACATGTGAAAAAAATGATCATTACTTTTATTTTCTATTTATACAGCGATACAGGGCCTCATACAATGAGGGGACCGCTACACCCCCTTTTCTTATTTACTTTTGCAAAAGAACCACATATTCTTTCATTTTACAATTTTCTGGATTTTCTGAAATTTTTTCAGATTTTTTAGGCGATTTTTACAAATCGCACCGCTACGCCGCTACGTATCCCCGCTACGCTACGTATCGCCCGCATCGTAGCGGCCCGGCACTACCGCTATTTTCATCCTTGACAATAACAATAATAATATAAACAAAAAAAGCACACAAACTCAAAACGGATACCCACACAACCACAGACTAACAAGCGCATCAACTTTAATAAAAAAGAAACCATTTGGAAAAATAAATTTCCATTATCTTACATGGAACCTTGATGATCAAATCATTGCACAGAGCTGTAAAAAATGACAAGGAGGACGGACTAACCTAGGACGGACTAACCTTTCTTCCAGATACATTCCAGAGTGGATGCATATAGATAGGAAGTTGCATTCAACAAGTAACTTGTCCCGCTCAGCTGCTTTGCCAAAGCTTTTGACAAACATCACTACTTGATTGAAGTCGAATGCATCTAGAAGGTCATTCAACTTGTGAGTTTTCTCCAACTCGCTCAATTTAATGTAGTGCTGTCAGCAAATAGAGAAATGATCAGAAAATGTGAAATAAAATTCAAAATTAAGATAAAAGAAAGATAATGATGTCCACGCTTCGATACCTGCACGAGACCAAGTAGAGTCAACTTGGCCTCATCATCCAAATATATTTCCATTGGCTGAAATGGAACAAATGTTAAATTAAAGTAAATTAAAATCCTCAACCTTATTGAAGCCACTAGCGAATGAATGAGTCTTATTGAAGCCAATAGCGAATGAATGAAATACGGATAATTCTGCGACTCAAGATTCCAGTCCGCCCATTTTGAAATGTTAGCACTTCACCTCCATAGAAGACCTTGTTCAATTCTCCACCAAAAGCCCCGGTGTATCCAAAGCAAAATTCCAAACCACTCCTTTCAGTACTAAACACAGTTTTATACTACAATGTGACCAACCATCAGCAGAGAGTGAATTCCAGCGCAGATGTGTGGCCGTGTAGGGAACTCCAACATTATATGATAAGCCATCAAAATAATCCTCAAGTGAAACAAGTGCAGAACACAAAATGGAAGTGCCCTACAAAATCTACAATTGTACATGGATCAGAACTCAGACCCATAACCTAATTGCTACTAAACTTACATGCCCTAAAAACATCACCGCACTACTCACACAACGCACAAATACATGTTGTCCTAGAAGGCATGGAACTGCAAACACCAACATAGCTCCTGTGAAAGTTTCACCAAAAAAAGTTGACAAGATTATAAAGGACAACTAAATTCAAGGTGTATTGGCCACGGGATATTACATCTTGCATAAACTTTTTGCAAACAGGGCGGATCTCACTGCTGAGTGTCGCTGAAAACATCATAACTTGCTTGTCATGAGGGGGTCATTTTGAAGATCTTCTGCACATCTCTTCGCATGTCTACAGAACAAAACAACCAACAAATAAGAGAATAGGAGACTATCTTCACAAATAAACTACAGAGGCAGCAGTGCCCATGGTTGGCAAACGAAAAGTAACACAACTTTTGTAGTTAAAAGCATACCAGCAGGCTGAAGCATTTTGTCACATTCATCAAGGATAAAATGCCATACGTTCTCCAATGTAAGGTGATCTCTTGCCAGTGCAAGTATCCTCCCAAATGTCCCGACAACAATATGTGAGCAATCATTCTTCAACGTGTCCTTGTGAATGTTGATGTGAACGTCTCCATTGAACACTGCAACCTTGACATCACGCAAATAGGTGTTGAACCTCTTAAATTCACAACAGATCTGCAGAAAATAAGTGAATGAACAAGCACTAGAAACATTAGGGAATGGCATGGTTATTCTATTAAAAAAAAACAACAAATATCCTTACAAGGATTATGAAGGCTAACCTGATAAGCTAATTCCCTTGTGTGGCATAAAACAAGTGCAGCAACTTGTCTTGAAACAGGTTCAACTTGTTGCAGGATTGAAAGAACAAAAACTGCAGTTTTTCCCATTCCAGATTTTGCCTGACAGATGACATTGTCAAGAATAAGCCAGAAAGGTCTTAATACAAACCGAGACTTAATGGAATTGGATGTCCTATAACGAGGATCCATCACTGTATTTATAACTCAAAGATGCCCAATTTGGGCTACAATTACAATCTATCAAATCTCCTAGTTTAGTATGTTTTGCTGTACAAGTCTGACTAGTATCCATCTATGTTTAGTATGTATTGCCGTACAAGTCTACCAATAAGATGGAGTGAGCAGATGGGTCGTGGATGGACCAAACTGATATTATAATGGGCCTTTGTTAACACCCCCTCCCTCAAATTGATGCTGTGGAATCAGTAAGCATCAATTTGCTGGATAAGAATTGATGACATGGGCATGGAAGTCCCTTCGTGAAGATGTCCGCAATCTAGAGGTCAGCGGAAATGAACGGTAAGGAAATGACATCCCGTAGATATCCATCACGAATGAAATGAAAATCAACTTCGATGTGCTTGGTCCGTTCATGAAAGACTGATTTTCTGTAATTCGAATAGTACTAGTGTTGTCAGCATGGAGAGGTAAAGGTGAGCTTTGAGGAAAACCGAGATCCGAGAGTAGCCCACGGAGCCAAAGTATTTCAGAACAGGCAGCAAACATGGCTCGATATTCTGCTTCTGTGGAAGATCTTGAAACCTTATCTTGTTTCTTACATTTCCAAGATATCAACGCATCGCCAAGATACATACACCACCCAGTTGTGGAGCGACGGGTGTCAGGACAACCCGCCCAGTCAGCATCAGAAAAAGCAATGAGATTTAGTGGAGAACCTGTAGGGAAGAATAGACCACGAGTAGTCGTACCAAGAAGGTAACGAAAATTCGTCGGGCAGCCGCCAAATGAAGATGCCTTGGTTGAGTCATAAACTGGCTGACGAGATTAACAACAAAGGAAATGTCGGGGCGGGTATGAGTCAAGTAGATCAAGCTACCAACCAATTGCCGATAGAGCGTGGCATCGGAAAGAAGATCCCCACTATCCTTGGAAAGCTTCAAGTTTACTTCAAGAGGAGTATCAACTGGAGTTGGGTGCTGGAGTCCTGCTAGTTCAATTAGGTCTAGAGCATATTTGTGTTGGTGCAAGATGATGCCTTTGTCTGTTTGATGAACTTCAAGACCTAAGAAGTAGGTTAAGGGACCCAGTCTTTCATATGGAATGATTGATGCAATGAGGATTGAAGCTTAGATATCATTGCGGAATCAGTTCCAGTGATAATGATGTCATCAACATAAACAAGAAGGATAGTGATACCGCTTGTAGACTCATGTAGAAACAACGATGGATCATACGGACTTTGCTGGAAGGCCAATAGAAGCAAGGCGTCCTGAAATTTTTCAAACCAAGCGCGAGGAGCCTGTTTAAGGCCATAGAGGGAACACTTTAGTTTAGCCACATCTGAACTACTGGAAGGGGAATACCCATGAGGAAGGCGCATATAAACCTCTTCTTTAAGATCACCATGAAGAAAAGCATTCTTTACATCGAACTGAAGAATGGGCCAAGCTTGAGATGCTACAATGGCAATAATCATCCGGACAGTAGTCATCTTTGCAACCGGAGCAAATGTTTCATCATAGTCAATGCCATATTCTTGGCGATTCCAAGAGCAACCAGGCGAGCCTTGTATCGGTCGAGAGAGCCATCAGATTTCAGTTTGACCGAGTAAACCCATTTACACCCAATAGGTCGAACTGTAGGTGGGCAGGATACCAGATCCCATGTATGATTAGTCTGTAGAGCTTCTAATTCCTCGGACATAGCTTGCTGCCAACATTCATGTTTCACAGCTTGAGAGTAGGAATTGGGAATGTTAACAGAAGCGAGAGTGGTAAGAGAAGCTGAATGAAAACACCCATGTCTATCAGGAGGCCGAGAAACATGTGTGGTGCGTCGAAGAGTGGGCGTGATAGCTTGTTCTGATGTAGTGGCTAGGGGAGTTGGATCAGGTGTCGGATCAGGTGAGTCTGGAATGGGCTGTATCGTAGCAGTGATTGGTTTCGTGCGTCGCCGATATACAATTCCAGGTTTGAACCTTTCAACAGAAGATGAAGAAGTATCGGATGAAAAAGGTGGTAATATAGCCATGGGAAGTGAAGTGAAAGAATCAGTTGTGTGAGAATTTTCAAAAAACACAACATTTCGAGAAACACGAATTCTTTTGAGAGATGGATCATCACAAACAAATCCTTTTTGGTGAGTTGCATAACAAAAAAAAACGCATCTGGTAGCTTGCGCAGACAATTTTGTCCTTTCAGAAGGAGGAAGATGAACAAAACAAACACATCCAAAAGGACGAAGATGTGTATATGTAGGATAAGAGTTAAAGAGACGGAAATATGGAGATTGATTTTGAAGTTTAGAACACGGAAGCCGATTAATAAGATGAACGGAAGTGGATAGAGCTTCCGACCAAAATCTAGGGGGAACAGATGATTCAAGTAGCAAGCAACGAACCATGTCAAGCAAATGGCGATTCTTCCGTTCAGCAATGCCATTTTGCTGTGGAGTATGAGGACATGTTCGTTGGGAGATAATCCCCTTAGATTGGAGGAATTCTTGAAAACTGTGTCACACATATTCTCCAACTGAATCAGATCGGAGAATCTTTATGCAGGTGGAGAATTGTGTTTCAACATAAGCCAGAAAGGTCTTAATACAAACCGAGACTTAATGGAATTGGATGTCCTGTCACGAGGATCCATCACTGTATTTATAACTCAGAGATGCCCAATTTGGGCTACAATTACAATCTATCAAATCTCCGAGTTTAGTATGTTTTGTTGTACAAGTCTGACTAGTATCCATCTATGTTTAGTATGTCTTGCTGTACAAGTCTACAATAAGATGGAGTGAGCAGATGGGTCGTGGATGGACCAAACTGATATTATAATGGGCCTTTGTTGCACCAACATTGACTCTAGAGCATATTTGTATTAGAGCCAATCTTGGTGCAATAAAGGGATTAAGAGTCATCTAATCTCTCTTGCTTAAAGATCTCAAGGAGAGTTCCTCTGTCGATTGTTTTTTAACAAGAGTTACACGACGACAGGGTGTGGAGATCAACAAGGGCCATCAACAACAAATCAGATCTGATCAGAAGGAAACCATAGTCCTGGTCGCCTGACTTTCTAGGAGTTTTTGGCTTTTTTTTTAAATTTTTTGAAGAATCAGAGGTAGGGTTTGATCACATGTTGTTTTTTTCGAGTTTCTACAATATAATTTCATCAGATCCGTCCATTTTTTAGCATAAATATCCGATTGCTGCAATCTTGCTGTGTTGGTTCGATATTTTTGTGAAGTATCTATGTGATCACTCTGATCTGGTAGATTGAATCATCAGTGGGCCCCCACCTACTGCTTTCTACAGGAAATCTTGGTCGCCTGGACCAAAATTGTGCGTTTTTTTTATACAGATCTGAGATCTGTTGTGATCTGTTGCTTCAGAACAGTTTCTGGGCTGTTCCTTGGTTCTCTGGTATTAATGTCTCTGTTTCATCTGCACTTTCTGCATGATCTAAAGTTTGTCTAGGCTGTTTTGGTTGCTATATGGTTACTACTCTTCTTGTTTGTGATTTTTTTACTACTGTCTGTCTATTCCTATTGACATCTGTGGGTTGCAAATGGACAAGAATGAAATGCAATTGATCAAATTCAATGGGAAAAACTATTCTACTTGGGCCAATCAGTTTGAGTTATATCTAAAAGGCAAAAAATTATGGGGACACATTTCTGATTCTATGAAAAAGCCAACGGATAATGCAAAATTAGATGATTGGGAAACCAAAGAAGCACAAATTATGAGCTGGATGTTGGGCGCAGTGGAACCTCAATTTTTTTTTACATCTTAAGCCTTATAAAACTGCTCAAGATATGTGGATATATCTGAAACGCATATATCACCAAGAGAATTCGGCCCGTCAGTTCCAATTAGAACATGAAATTGCTTAATATTCTCAAGGGCAGATGACTGACCAAGAGTATTACTCCGGCTTCTTTGTCCTTTGGACCGAATACACGGATATTGCCTATGCCACTATCACCGGAGACACTCTATCTGGGGTTCAAGAAGTTCATAAAATTACTCGGCGAGATCAATTCTTAATAAAACTTCGGCCTGAATTTGAAAACGTTCGATCCAATCTTAAGAGTCAACATCCATCTCCCTCTTTGGATACATGTCTCAATGAAGTGCTCCGCGAAGAACAACCGATAGTCACTCAGTATCAACTATCCCAACAATCATCCACTGGTTCGGCTGTGGTTGCTTATGTGGCAAAAGGGAAACCTCCCAGACGCGACACTTCGACCCAAGATTTGAGCAAAATTCAATGCTTCACTTGTAAGGAGTATGGACATTATTCTTCTCAGTGTAAGAGAAAAGTTTGTAACTACTGCAAAGCTAGCGGGCATATCATTTTTTAATGCAGGAAACGACCAGAAAATCGAAATTCACGTGCTTATTCTGCTATTGCTTTTTCAGATTCTCACTCTGTGCACCTGCTTCTCTATCTTCATCTATGTCTTCACATCAATGTGCACCCAACCCTCCTATCAACCCTGGCTTTGCAGTAGTTACAAATTTTTCTCTTGCACGGAGAACAATAATGTCCATACTCCTTACAAGTGAAGCATTGAGTTTTGCTCAATTCTTGGGTCGAAGTGTCGCATCTGGGAGGTTTCCCTTTTGCCAATTAAGCAACTTCAGGTGGATGATTTTTTGGATAGTTGATGCTGAGTGACTATCCGTTGTTTTTCACAGAGCACTTCATTGAGACATGTATCCAAAGAGGGAGATGGATGTCGACTCATAAGATTGGATCGGACGTTTTCAAATTCAGGCCGAAGTTTCATTAAGAATTTGATCTCGCTGAGTAATTTTATGAACTTCCTGAACCCCAGATAGAGTGTCTCGGGTGATAGTGGCATAGGCAATATCCGTGTATTCAGTCCAATGGACAAAGAAGACGGAGTAACACTCCTGTACAGTCATCTGCCCTTGAGCATATTGAGCAATTTCATATTCTATTTGGAACCGATGGGCTGAATTCTCTTGGTGATATATGTGTTTCAGATATCCCCACATATCTTGAGCAGTTTTATAAGGCTTAAGATGTAAAAAAAAATTTGAGGTTCCACTGCGCCCAACATCCAACTCATAATTTTGTGCTTCTTTGGTTTCCCAATCATCCAATTTTGCATTATCCGTTGGCTTTTTCATAGAACCAGAAATGTGTCCCCATAATTTTTTGCCTTTTAGATATAACTCAAACTGATAGGCCCAAGCAGAATAGTTTTTCCCATTGAATTTGATCAATTGCATTTCATTCTTGTCCATTTCCAACCCACAGATGTCAATAGGAATAGACAGACAGTAGTAAAAAAAACCACAAACAAGAAGAGTAGTAACCAGATAGCAACCAAAACAGCCCAGACAAACTTTAGATCATGCAGAAAGTGTAGATGAAATAGAGGCAGTAATACCAGAGAACTAAGGAATAGCCCAGAAACTATTCTGAAGCAACAGATCACAACAGATCTCAAATCTGTATAAAAAAACACACAATTGTGGTCCAGGCGACCAAGATTTCCTGAAGAAAACAGTAGGTGGGGCCCACTGATGATTCAATCTACCAGATCAGAGTGATCAGATAGATACTTCACAAAAATATTGAACCGACACAACAGAGATTGCAGCAATCGGATATTTGTGCTCAAAGATGGACGGATTTGATGAAATTATATTGCAGAAACTGGAAAAAACCAACATGTGATAAAAAACCCTTCCTCTGATTCTTCAAAAATTCTGACAAAATAGCCAAAAAACTCCTAGAAAGTCAAGCGACCAGGACTATGGTTTCCTTCTGATCAGATCTGATCTGTTGATGATGGCCCTTTGTTGATCTCCACACCCTGTCGTCGTGTAACTCTTGTTCAAAAACAATCGACAGAGGAACTCTCCTTGAGATCTTTAAGCAAGAGAGATTAGATAACTCTTAATCCCTCTATTGCACTACGGTTGGCTCTGATACCATGGTAGGAATAAGCCAGAAAGGTCTTAATACAAACCGAGACTTAATGGAATTGGATGTCCTGTCATGAGGATCCATCATTGTATTTATAACTCAGAGATGCCCAATTTGGGCTATAATTACAATCTATCAAATCTCCTAGTTAGTATGTTTTGCTGTACAAGTCTGACTAGTATCCATCTATGTTTAGTATGTATTGCTGTACATGTCTACAATAAGATGGGTTGAGCAGATGGGCCGCGGATGGACCAAACTGATATTATACTGGGCCTTTGTTAACAAACATTCGTCCCCAAGATAGCTTGAGGGATACACTCATGTTGCATTGATGTAGAAATCAAACAAAATTGGAGGGAAGGAATCCTCAGTAAGTAAAAATTGACCTTCTCGGACCCTTTTATAGAAATGTATACCAAATCAAGTCCTCCTCGAGAAAATTGGGACTGTGGAAATAGTTCATTACCTGAAATGCATAGAATTAAACAACCAGATCAACACCATGCTGCATGTGAAAATTGTACATTTGTTAAATATAAAAATTGAAAATTTGAACCGACAAAATGAAAATGCATACTAAAACATCAAATGCTCTCCTGGATGTTGTATCTGTCTACTATGGAAAAATTAAATGATACTACAAATTCACTCAAGCAGGCTACTGTGTAACGGAGTTTGTTTTACTTTCTAACCGCCATATTCTTGCTTCCTTAAGATGTTGCAATTTAAAATTTCATGTGGAAGTTTTTTTTTTTTTTTTTTTGAAATGGTAACTTGTATTAACAATTTCAATTGAAAGAATTAGTAAAGAAATTGCCTTCAAAAGGAAGTCTCTGAATCCTGAGCTATGAATTCCAACGTAGCCCCTATTATGACAAAATAAAAGAAAATGATGATCAGACATATTTCACATGTAATAGAAAATAAGCATTCTCATATGAATATATATATTAATATATATATATATATATATGAATCTTCTAGAATAAGCATAAACTAAAATTTCTACAATTACAGCCTTGAGTTGGTTAATGACAAGGGAAGTAAAAATTCTTCTAATTCTAAAATCCATGAAAACAAAACATCTCTTTTCAATAGTGTCCACTAGTGCTCACTCACAAAACTACTGAGCTTAACCATTTAAAAGAATTGACCATGGTTGCTCACTCCATAGTAAAGGAAAAAAGAAAAGGAAAACAAAATAAAAGTACCAACCATGGGCCAAACTGACACGACCGGAGATCGAGATTATCATCAAATTGAGTTAACCCCGAGTCGCGTCGTATACTTACTCCCGTCAATTTCAATCATTTAGAATTCACAAGGGATATCAAACATACATGAATATTAACTTATAAACAAATGTACATCGTTCATATTTAAAACAAAACTTATTTACAACTTATACGACCATTCACTTGCATATTTACATACAATGCAAGGATCCAAAAGTATGAAACGTTTCTAAAACCCACTCTCATTAAAATTTTAATTTCTCAAATTTATTTCCACTCTACGAGTCCTCCTGGAGGAACCTGATAGGTCTCCTCCGCTGTCGTTGTGGTCTCGGGACATGTAGAGGTAGCTGGGCCTGTAATGTCATCAATAACACAATATGAATTTTACAATTCAACAATATATAAACAGTTCCATGATTACATATACTAATCATATTTTCATATGTCTAACTCATTGTTAGACTAAATCAAAAATAGTAACAGTAATATTAATATTAACAGTATGAGTCTTTATTAAAAGTTTTGAGTCTTAAATCTAACTCAATTCAACTAATGTCTTCCAAATCATCTTCTTATGCTTAATTCATTCATTTACGACTAATTTGATTCACTTCAATCATTAATCACATGTACATTGACTAATCATGTTTAATCCACATTAATCTCGATTAATTAGAGTTAATCTCGATTAACTCGGAACGTAATGTAACACAAATGGAGCATTTATCAAGGGATTAGTCCCAAGCATCAGAATATGTTCAGTTCTCTGATCATCATTTCCATACATGTGCCACATGTTTCATTCATCCGAAGGGTTTTAAAATTTAAATGATAGATCCAACCAAAGATGGGCTAAAAAGGATGTAAGGACTGTAAAAAATCATTGTTCGTCTTCTTTTTTTTGGATCATTGCTGAATTTTAAGTAATAAAAATGGCCACCAATGAAATGTTATAGATTAAAACATATCAATCCAGGAGAAACTAAACAATCTGCATCGACAAGGCAGGTTGCCATATTCAGTAGATAGAAGGAGAAAAAGTGGGCACTAAGTGCCAAATTTCTGAAGTCCAAGGCAAAACACTAGAGGAAACATATCTCTCTCTCTCTCTCTCTCTCTCTCTCTCTCTCCAGGCAATAGGCTAATGCTTGGGAACCGTTATCAGCCCTATTCCTTTCTTTATAACACAATTTCGGCCGGATCAAGCTGCCAACACCACCAGACTCAAAATGGTCAACCACCTCTATTAATATCCACATATCTACTTCCAACCTTAATCATGACACACCAAGAAACACTTTGCAAGCAATCCCCAATGAAAAAAAGGCACTATGAGGGTTCCCACCACCTTGCCAATCAGAAAGCTTTCAAGATTTCTCCTTTTAAATGGCCAAGAAAACGCCAAGAAAGCATTACATATGAAACAAGCTGAATCATAATGAAGAAAAAATGACCAGCAAACTCCTCATCTGACAAACACATTTAGCAAATATCCGATTGATATCACAAGAATTGAGAAATCATAAACCTTTCAATGAATGGAATTATTGAATTAACATCAATTGAGCACACTTTCAATCAATTTAGCTTCTTCTTCTCCTCCTTTTTTTTGCTTTTTTTGTGGTCATTACAATGCTGCATGAAATTTGCATGTATGTCAAACTGGATTCCTAAATCAATTCATCAAAAGGCATACCAAAAGATGGAGTTCTTAAATCTTCTAAAAAGGCATACCAAAAGCACAATTCATCAAAAAAACAAGAAAAGAAAAAAAGAGCAAGAAATCAAGGAATTCAAAGCAGAAAGAGAGACAAAGGGAGATCTAGAGAGAGCATTAAGAGCTTACTTCTTTGAAGATTCACCAGTGCCTTTTGCCTCGATAGAATCAGGAGACTTGTCTTCTTCCTCTTCATAGTCAAGAAGCTCTTCCTCGAATGCATCATTAACTCTATCTTCTCCCATTCTCTGCAAGAAACATATAAAGAGAAGAGCAAAGATTCATCAAGTGCTATACAAAAACATCCATGAACTTGCCTTTGATTCTTCGAGCGAGACTCTAGGGTTAGGGTTTCACGCGTCTGCAAACAAAACTGAGAGAGAACACAAAAAGGGAAAAATAAAACGTCGTTTGAGTTCTGACTCCTGAGAAGGAGATTTCGTATTCGAAAAATGGGTGGGAGGGAGGGGGAGAGGCAAAATTTATAAGGAGTGTCATAGCTCGCGATGCTACCGAAATTGTGGTCCGACGAAGGCATAAGCCAAGGCCTATCAATTGAATCCGTTAAAATGTGTATCCGGCCCAAGCCCGAAAGCCTGGCGGGCTAGGCTTGGACAATAGTTTTAAAGCCCGATTAAAATGAGACTAGGAATGGGCAAAATATGCCCGGCCCGCCTGCACACACATTTCACTTATTTTCACATTAAAATCAACTAAGTATCATATTTTATCTCACATGGCTCATGATATTTTAGTTCTTTGTACGTCCACAGCTGCTTCAGAGTCGGTACTTACCAATGCAACACTTGAGGGAGGGTACTTGACCCAGATAGGACTTCTTTGAAATCGGATATGGTAAAAGCATCAGTTTGTGCCCAGGATTGGTCCAATCATGACCCAACTAGTGATGATGATTTATGCAATGATAGGAATGAACAGAATGATCGTTTAGACATATTAAAAGAAAAATAATTTCTATTAATTTTTGTTGATAGACATTATTTGACCCACATAAGATAGTAACTTCTGTTGATTTTCTTATTTTCTATTATATCACTGGCAAAAATAGAAACTCCTCCATGTTGTTTGTTGCACTGCATTACGGGTCCAAAAGACCGGCAAAAAAGAGGAGGGTTTAAAGTCCAATTCGCACCCGGCGTTCGGCGACAATATAGGAATAATTAAAGAATATTTAGCTTGTATTCCATATCATGCTAAGCCTTGACCAGAGGGACAGGATTTGGCATAGGGCTATTCGATTTAGGGCCGGGATTAGACAACCCCCGATAGGCCCACCCAATATTCAGAATGAGATTGGACATCCCAAGCCCAGTCTCGGCCTATCCCATTGACAGGACTAAAAGGACCCCATTAGTTTCCTTTCAAAAAAAAATAATAATAATCATGACGTGGATATCCATGAGGTCTTTATCCTTGTAGAACTAATCCCCCGAAGGTGCCCGTTAAACCTAACAAATGCAAACAAGTGAATTTGGGGTGGATTTTGAACCCAAGACATGGGAAGGGCCTTATGCCAATCAAATTTGTGTGCGGATATGGTGAGGATTGGAATGAATGGGCACTTGTGATACTAGCCTACTGCCAAATATTGGGATTTTATGGCTGTTCCGACACCAAGGGCAAAAGAGAGGATGAGGGCCATCTTCTGTTAGAATCATTGATGAATGAATATCATACAAACTTAGCTGATCATATGTATATTTTCATTCTACATTTTAAGGCTTCGATGGTGTATCTTTAAATATTGCCGTCAGTATTATTGAAAGTGAAACATTACATATAAATTTAGGTTGAATTCAGAAACACTAGAGTAGCACTTCCATTTTTTCTTTTCTTTTTTTTATCAAAAGTATCTATATAATAAGGGAGCTCAGTTTTTGAATTCCCCATATTTTGGACCATTGGATTTATGTACATAAACCCTAGAGATATTTTGGATCCTTGGATTTAAGAGGGGAATGAAAAAAGGGGCTAAAAGTTGGAGAAATTTACAAGTTTTAGCCATCTCCACACGTTCACATCTTGGTTTGTACGGCACAAAAAAGGGCAGCAAGTTTGAGTTATTTACAGGTATTGCAATCTCTTCTTTATTTAAAAGAAAAGCAAGAGTGTTTACTTTCTTATTGTTCTGCCATTGATCAAAAGGTGTCAAAAGAAAAAAAAAAACTCCTTTTGTAAGGGAGCTCAGTTTTTGAATTCCCTATATTTTGGATCCTTGGATTTATGTACATAAATCTTAGGGCTGAGATTAAGAGGAAAGAGGTCGAGGGGTTTAAGGGGGTTTGAGAGTCTAGAGATCTAAAACACTACTTCTCCAGATCCCTAGACTCTTTCTCCCTTATCCGGGCGACGGGAGTCTGGGCCAAGTCTGCGGTTAGGTTGAGGTTAGATGGGTTTGGGTTGGATTTGGGTTCGGATTGATTTGGGCTAGAGTTTGGTGGTGGGATTGGGTCAGGTTCAGGTCAGGTCTGACGAGTTTAGTTAAGGGCCCAATCAGGGTCTGGATCAAAAGTTTGGGGCCCAAAAGGCGGGCTGCAGTGGGGTCCGGTCTGGACAATAATCACTAGAACCCGGGTTTCGCTGATTTTGATCCGCCCGTTCGGATTTCAAAGTTCTATATATGGATGGAAAGCCCTCGATGAGTAGATCGTGATGAGCCAACTTTCAGGGCGACCAGGGATCTAGAAGTGATAGATGATTTTTTCAGGTGGGCACCCCGGGAGTGCGGGACCTGCAATTATGATTTTTGATCCGCCCGTCGGAGAACGTGGTGCGCCGTGCCTTCAGGTAGGGGCAATTACTAGTTGTTCTATGTTCTTCCTACTGATTATTCCACAAAAATATCTTATCGAAAGAAGTCTTTTAAAGTTGATATCGTCTACAGTTTGACTACACATCTCTACTTCTTTAATGATTTATTTTTTGATTTCCTTACATCAATATTAAAAGAAAAAAGAAAGGAGAAAAACACCATCAAATCCTAAGAAAGCTAAAATGTAAAATGAAAATATACCTATGATCAGTTAAGTTTGCATGAGATCCATTCATCAATGATTTTAAGAGGATCCCACACTAGGATGCTATCATCTCATGCCCTCAACTGTTGGAACTACCCTAAGGGCCCGTTTGGTATTTAACTAGTTAGGTTAAGTCAAGTATACCTATATACTTTGCGACAAAGTGGGTGATGTCCAATAAAGTTGAGATGGTACCAGAATCATCCTTTACCGCATTTGGAATGCCCGGTATTTCTTCCGGATAAGTTATATTGATTGTTGAGTGTTACTGTTAACACCTACACAATGGTTAACTCAAGTGAGTCTTACGTCAAAAGGAGTGACAATTAATACCACGTTTTTTCAACCATCCCATGTGCCTGGTCATTTTCGAGAAGATAGATTTGCATCGTAGAACAGGGATGGTGGGGCCAACACCACTTGGCTTTTCAAGGGCAAGATAAGGTGTGGGCCCACCGACATGGCAAGATCGGGTGTAACCAGGTGTAACGTCGGTCCACCAACTTGACTTTGTCACTTCCCTTGCAAAGTAAAGCTTCTATTGCGCTGTAAATATGCAAATGGCCATAAACAAGGCGGACGCGACTCTGTAAGACGTAGGAAGCCATTCGAGGACTTCATTCTATAACTTAGACAGTCCACAGGGGTGTCCAAGAATCCCATCTTCGGCGATATCAACGGCAACTCATCCACGGAAACTACTGCATCAAGAAACGTAGTAAGGGTCTGCCGAACATTCTGCGGATCATACTTGACCCTCCATTCCAGGTACACTAATTCCCCTTTCGTGAAAAATGTATTTGGGGTAAAAGCGAGGAATAGAGCAACTAAGAATGTCGTGTGGAGGAACCCCTTGCGGATTGCCCCAATTTCTTTCTCATTCATTCAGAGTCTTTTGAAGGCAAAAGGGTTTTCGTCTATTACATAAGCAGACTTCCATGGACGGGGGCCCAGCAGAAATGCTTAGCCCCTTGTTCTTCCATTGATATGGCTAGAAGGATTGCAGATTAAAGTGCAATTATCAAAGCGCATAGGGTTTTTTTATAAAGGAAAGCCAGACAGAGAAGCTTGCGAACTGTAAATTGAACCTGTCAATGTGCATGCATGACGGCCAGGGTGCAATGCAAGTCTGGTACAGTTACTCACCCAAATCGGGCTATGTTTGTGTGAAACTGGATTGGTTTCTAGGGTACTGTCTAAATGGATCCGTCCGATTTGGGTGCATAGAAAAAGAAATCAACTTTGATATCGCGCCATGCAAGATGGATTTATTGAGTGGATATCAAACACGAAGTTTATCCAACATCTGGCAATAGTGAGACTTTGCATGAAATGAGAGACATGCGTGCCGCTAGACAGACCCCACAATACACATACCTAGCCTATTCATTGATTATATTGTTTGATACATTCGTTATTGCCCAATTCTACACTATCAGTGATCCACCTCTACTGAATGTCGTGTGGGCAGGCAAGTTGGCCTTTTGAACAGCTATCCCTGGACCTAAATTATATGACGAGGAGAACCACATATCCTCGCAAATTTTACTCGGACAGGTAATGACAAGACATTGTGGTAAGCAAGTTTCACGTGTAGGAGTCTCATTTTGAATCCATCCTAATCCTGGTGATCCCATTTGACTTTGTGCTGCAGGAGCTCAAACCCATCACCTTTATACCAGTCGACAACAAATGTTGTGGACGGAAGTTGACACCGAAGATGAGGGAGTAGAAGACCGGTTCTATAACATTTGGGAGAGATGAAGAAATGCAAAATTGACTACGCCCTCCTCAATACACTGATTGAAAGATGAAGGCCAGAAACCAACAGGTTCCATTTCGTCTACGGGGAATCAACAATAACTCTGGAAGACATCTCATACCTGTATGGTCTACCAATAGACGGAAAGGTGGTCACAGGCGACGTTTGGACCGACAACAACAAACTAGAGGCTACATACAGCAGATTGCTGGGCGTCAAGGTGGAGAAGGCCGCGTATCTAAGGGGTGGCCAGTTAAGTCTTAATTGGATACATGAAAAATTCAGAAAACTGTCTGACAGTATTACTGCGTACGACGAGGTTAGATATGCACGCGCATACTTGTTTTGCTTGGTGGCGTCGCAGATTTGTACGAACAATTCAGGTGCATGTGGCCATGCTTACATACTCGAATTATTCGAAAACTTCGAAAGGTACGCATGGGGTCCAGCGTGTCTAGCTTGTCTCTACCGTAGTATGACCAGGACCACGCAGATAAAGAACGTCTGAGGAGTATCACTGGCCCTTTGCAATTACTCCAGGTATTGGAATTTAAACTTGAGTCTTTGTCTACAGATATAACTATATTGTCCGAGCCTCATCATCCTCAGTCCTTTTCAGATTTGGGCTTATTCGCATACAGCAGTGGGACGCCATCTCAGACCAAAATTTGATGAAGTGTGTTTCGAATTCCCTCTGTTCGAAATGTGGCAAAGCGTGTTAAAGGATCACTCATTTCAAGCATTATTCCAGAGAGAAGGAAAGAGCTTGGCAAGAACGTTCATGATCAGGTGTAGTTCGAATCTTCTTTTCTTATCCAGTTCAACAGTTATGTATATGACATGCACCAATAATTCCGGGCTCCATATTTTAATTCGACGACTGTTGCAGGTAGAGTGGCAACCGTATCGCTAGCTCGTTTGCTGAACAACTGGGTGCCATTGTCAATCGAATGGACGTGAATGTTTTTCGCACGACAGCTCCTTTGATATATTACTGGATAATCGAGCAACACAATTGCGACAGGGTATGTAGGCAGTTTGGTCTTATTCAACCTGTGCAGCCGCCTTTTCATCGTTGGATAAGGATGGACGAACGAGCATCACAGAATATTGTTGATTACATGTCAAAAAACCAGATTTATGTGGAAGCTTGGGATGGGAGAGAAACGACATTTGTAGGAGGGGTGGAAGCCGAAAGGAAGGACGATCAGCAGGGAGTAGAATCATTACATAAAAGGGTTGAATGGGCACTGAAAAAGGTTGATAACCATGGTCATCATTAGGTTTCCACTGATTTTTGTTGTATAAAAATAGTGTTGTACGTCGGCATATTATTAATACATTAACTATTTCGTAGATCGGTCTCTTCCTCCAGTGGCAAGTCGGATCCATTATTTCGAGCAGCCGACGCCAAAATACCGACGTCCTCTACGCTACGGCAATGCTCATGGAGCGCAAGACACAGGATTTTAGGGTGACCATCACATCACTGGATGCGCTGAAGGAGTTCGATGTAGAAGGTTTATTAAACAATGACATAAGCAGTGAAAAGACATCAGTGAGTATGCGAGCTAAGTAGACTGAACTTGTGTACTTGTTTAAATTTCATTGTTAAACTATTGTTGTTTGTTTTATGGCATAGGATAGCAGCAGACACAGTCATTCGAAGGACCCACAGAACACACGTGCCCGAAAGGGGCAGAGAAAGAGCACGAGGTGGATAGTCAAACATTCCCACGTATGAAGACGATAGTCCCCGGTGCACGTAAATCTCTTTCCACCAATGAGCGCAAACACAAAGAGCGTGATGAATGTGCTGCCCACGGATATCTTAAAAAAAGGAAAAAAACTGATCAACCTCTGCTTATGCTATCTCCATATCGCAGTGAGTCAAGGAAATGGGATCATTTGCCCAAGCCAGAATACGGCCTGTGTAAGGTCTGTGACCTTACTGGGTCAGTTGGGCCCAAAACCCGGCCCGTTTACCCGTTTAATTTGTTATTATTTTTTATTAATTGTATTTTAGATATTTAAGTGGGTTTAGATCATGAGCGAGTTTCTTTTAGCATTAGAATAGTATCTGCGAAGTTTCTGATCATAGCAGGGGGTAGTTTGCAATTTAGGGAAAATTGAGTGTTTTTCCGAAATATTCCAAATGCCGTGATTTTTGGGTTCGTTGGAAAGGTCTCGTCGTTCTGATGATTTTTGTCTCTTGACTCATCACGATCCAGCGATCAGAAACCTTTCAAGTGGTCCATTCTTTCACCGGACCCACTTAAAGGACAATTCGGTCTTTTCCTCGCTATCGTCTTCTTAAGCGAGGTTTTAACCCTAATTCTAATTTTTACTCTCTGCAACGGAAGAGAGAACCGCAGCCATCTTCTTCTTCTTCCTTCCTCAAACCAGATCTCAGTCCTAGAAAACTCTATTCGAATATCTGATCCACTAGGATTTATCCTTGCTATCCTCTCTTACTTCCGGTGTAAGTTTGGTAAGCATTCTCTCACCTTAATCGGTTTCAATCTTATGTCTTTTGGTTAGTTTTAGGTCCGATCTTGATTTCTTTTCTTTCTTTCTTCTCCTTGGTGTACTAGGTTGTGTTTGATCTGGGTAGATTGTGATTTTGAGGGTAGATAAGCTTCTCCTCAAATTTCACCCATTTCCAATCTTCGTCTTGGTTGAGGCAAGTGGATATGCATTTCATAATTTATATGCTTGTATTGTTTTTATTGAACTGGTTATGATTCTGGTAGAAATCCCGTTAATTCCAAGCCTTGTTATTATTGATATGGAAATTACATGTTAGGTTAGAATTGTGGAATGAAATGGATAGATTGATAAATTATAAATCGAGTATGTTTTAAATTGTAAAGATGATGAGAATGTGATTAGGAATTGAATGGATTGAATGGGGGAGCACGGAGGCTCAGTTTTCTGCAGGTTTGGTCTTGGAATGATCGGAGGAAAAGGGAGCGGAAACCCAAATTCGGGCTTCAGGTTCGCTGTCCGATCGATCGGTCACACAGTGCGATCGATCAGACAGTGAACAATCTCCTAATTAACTGTGGGCGATCACAGTGCCGATCGATCGGTCACACAGTCCGATCTATCGGTCTGTGAAAACTCTCAGTTAACTGGGAGGTGCCCAGTGCCGATCGATCGGTCACTCAGTCGGATCGATCGGACTGTGCACTAACAATGAGGTGTTCAGTGCCGATCGATCGCACTGCATGGTCACTGAAACTTCAAGGGCTTGTAATTATCAATCCGCCCATTGGATTTTCACATATAATATACCGTTGGAAAGCCCTCGAGACGGAGAATCCAATGGTTCTGGCTTCATCACGATCGGAGGTCGAAAAGTGATGTAATGATTTGAACTAAGGATTTGACTTTTGTAATTTGATAAAGAGACTGGTTAACCTAGGTTTGGGATTTAGATGTTGGAAACCACTCACTTACTATCACATGACCATAAATGAGTTTGAAATCGAATCACGTGGCTTGGTGTGAATTCGATGGGTTGTCTAGGTATTCGTGTATTACACGTAAAGTAACCGAATACACATGGAGTTGAATTTAATGATGCTCAACATGATTGTACACCAAGGAATTTTCCTAAAAGCATCATTGATCCAATTTCCACATGTACTCTGTTAGAATACGGGGAATACAGGGATGACACCACTTACTTAGGATTGGATTGTAATTTCTCCTTGACTTTACTTGTATCCGTTGATAACTTTCTCCTTGTACACTCTCTTGACATAAAACACATAATCACTTATGAAACATAAATTCCTATAGAATTTAGGACTTGGACTTGACTTAGAGTGTACCATAGGAACCCGTGGCTTGTTTTGATGAACATGACTGGCTAGTATGAGGGGGATTATCACGTGGCTTGTCTTGTATTGATTTGGAAGAGATAATCCCTAAGAACTTGTCTTGTACTTGGAACTAGCCAGACTTACTTGTCTTGTTTGTCCTTGAGTCAAAACCACTTTATTATTATTTGCATATCATGGCCATCTGCAGTTTGGAATTTAATGACGAATCGGTTACTCCGGTTGTCAGGGTGGGCAGTCGGCGTAGGACGGCGTCCATGGCGTTGAATAGCTGGGAGCGGGTTAGGACCATGCTGCTATTCCAGGACAGGGAGCTAGGATCCCACTGGAGCCGGACTATGATATCAGTATTCCAAGGGGATTGTTACTGGTACCCCCGGGAGGTGGCATAGGACATCCTCGGAGTCTCCCTCTTGCTTGTCTTGCTTGCATTTGCATAGATAGTGGTTATTGTTAGATGATTGCTAGGATTTCTCTGATTGTTCCTAGATATTAATCTCGCTTTATGCCTAGCTTCATATTCTTGTATTCATATGATCTTATACCTGTCATTACTCTATACTTGATGCATGTCGTGTTTATTATGTTTTGTATATCTATTGCTCAACATGTTGTTGACTTTGTTCCTTGGTGTGCAAACACATCAGGTGAATACTTCTATTACGAGGAGCAGGCAGGTGAGGAGATCCCAGAGGATCTCCAACCAGCAGAGGAGGCACGAGAGTGGCGTGCCGATGACGTAGAGTAGCGTCATCACTCCTGGCACGAGAGAGACATAATGGGGATCTATTAGATTTTATCTTTCATTCATTTATTTCTCTCATTGAAACTTTATATTACATTGACTCTGTTTCTTTGATTGGCCATGTTTAGTGGGTTGGCCATTGTAATAAATTACTTAACTTTGAAGTTCTGTTTACTCTTCTTGCAACTTTAATTTAATGAGAGTTTATTAATCATTGCTTGAGATCCTATATGCCTAGAGTTGTATTAACTCTACACTTATTGTGACACATGAGGTTGGAAATATTAAATCCTCACCGCGGACTACGATCCGTGGGCCCAAAGGATAAAATTTTTAAATAGTCCTAAAATTCACTCTTCGGATCCAGTTATTTCTTTAATCGGGTTTGGGGGACGTGACAGCCTGTCTACTGAGGAGGAAAACCTACTGCGCAAGTTTGGGAGAAGTTTCACACCAGGTTTTACCACCTCTGATCTTCAGCTATAACGATATTACAATCAATGGAGCAGTGTAGATATTTAACGTGTCCAATGTTTCCCTTTTATTACAGTCTCGACAAATTAATTGGTCCATGCAGCTACATCTCTGCTAAAGAGCTGCACCAGATTCTGGGAATGCATTAGATCAGTACTACGATGATTTCTTAAAAACGTTCCTTTTATATGCCTTTCAAGCGGAGCATGCGAGCAAAATTTTCATTGATAATGCTTTTTAATAATCATAAAAACCAACAGGTCATGGACTACTGGTTGGCAATCACTGCCGGATGTCAGCAGGGGACGCATATTTTTTCCAAGCACTCTAGCGGTGAGCCACCACGTTCTGTACATATCTTATAAAATCTATTTAAGTCACATTGTTGTCATATGAAGTTTGTTGTTTGACTGAAGTTCTCACCTACGACTGTCATCCCAGAGCTGGCGAGACAGGGGATGGAATCAAATCTGTATCAAGGCATTCCAGATCTGCCACTGTAAACATTTGGCGGAATTTCAGACGCTGATCTTCCCTGTGTGGTACGTCCCACATTTCTTCCTCTTAGTGGCATTCCCGAACGAGCGGAGGGGGGAGTACTATAATACAATAGGCTGGAGGAAGAGGTATTGGGAGTATGCATTTGGAGGAATTTCAGACGCTGATCTTCCCTATGTGGTACATCTCACATTTCTTCCTCCTAGTGGCATTCCCGAACGAGCGGAGGTGGGAGTACTATAATACAATGGGCTGGAGGAAGAGGTATTGGGAGTATGCAAGCCAATTTGTATGATTGCTTTCCCCAATCATCGGTTTTTGTTCTAATATACGAATATTGTATTTGATCGTATTTGTCAAAACTAATGCAGAAGGGATTCGTATGTGTCAAGTGCGAGTCAGCAAGGTGGCAAGGGCTAGGTGACTGGGAAATGCAGAGCGCTGAGAATTGTCCCCGGCAGTAACAAGTATTCAATCACATCCCATTGTACTGATACAGATGAAGTTTGTATCATTCATTGTCAATTAAGTTGTGATAATAGGCATGACATTTTACAAAACACTTCTCTCATTCGCAGCAACGACTGCGGGGACTTCGTCATGGCTATCGCGGACCACCTGGCCAGGGGCAGTGAGCTCAGATTCTCGCAGGTAGACATGTGGTCTTTTCGGCAGAAGATTGTCCATGACAAGTACAAGGAACAACTAATGTCGCACGATGCCAATCAGTGAATAGACTAGTTGAGAACGGTGCCATTCAGTATTCCGTTTTGGGTTAAATTGCACGGCAACAGTTCGCATAAATGCTCTGCATTTGTGACTTTCAAAGTTTGCATATATACAGTATTCTGTTTGGGTCAAAATGTCTTTATATCAATTGAATGATGAAAATTTTGGTAAGGTGATTTTTTTTTTGCTTACTGTAGGTATTAACCTCAATAGGGATGAGTGAAGATGTCAGAATGGTCCTCTATTTGATGTGTATGTGTGGCGATTTAATTTCTTTTTTATATGCAACTAAAATGTATGTTGGATATGGACAAACTACACATGGTGTGTTCGGCTATAAGTATGAATCTGCTTCTCATTGTGGTCATTCTGTTCTGATTGGTGGAGTGTGTGGGTTACACATGGATTGCACTAGTACAATAAATACGGTCTATGGTCAGGAAAGGTAGAAATCCATTTTATATTAAAGTTGCTCAGTAGATCCAACCACTGATAACCCATTAAAATAAAATTAAAATCCCTTCTATATATCGGAATAGGGAGTTTCATTCCCAATTACATGTACTACGTCTATATATACATATATATATGTGTGTGTGTGTGTGTGTGTGTGTACATTGACAGTCCAACTGATATTAATTACATAGCTGGTCCAACACAGATAAGGACGACAGTAAACAGCAGATAAAAAATCATTTGCAAATACATCGTCTGTGCACCCACCAACTGTTTCTTCCCCTTTTTTCCTTCCATGTTCAACTGAAGGAGTCGATCTTGCAACTGAATTTCCCTCTTCAACTCTTCGAAACAGGATGACAGCTTGTCCATATCGATATGGATGTCTCCTCTGTCGCTTGCCATTGCATCCGATACTAAAATGTGCTCCACCAAAACTCTATCTTTCCATAGAAAGGCACCACATTGATATCCTTCCTACATATCATTATTCAGAAAACAATAGACCGATTATACCTGTTAGTGTTTTTATGCTTTACATTGGCACACAATTGACAACTGTATAGATCACACTTACAGTCCATTTCGGACGTCCCCAGAACTTTCTGTTATGATTAGACTTCGTATGGGACGTGAATAGCCTCATATCGCCGTTTCCACAATGGCACTTGGGTACTACTCCAGCACTAGAAGAAGCAGACTGTGGCATTCTGCATTAACCAGAATACTATATTTCTATTGATATTTGAAATACTATGACATATTTAAAAAGTGACCCACTGGGGGGAAAGGAAAAACCAATCCATGGGCTATGAAGAAGAAATGCATGATGAGAAATAAATACAAGCTCTGTGCAAGGCACTTACTTCTGATGTTGTGGAACCAGTAGCAGAAGGATATGAAACCAAAAGGAGGGGGCACGATGTGGTCAGGAACCTAATGTAGCCATGCTGCTTGTTCACACAGACTTGGTATTTGTAGCTAGAGTTCTTTGTACAGAATTATGGGCGGGAAATAATCACTTGAAAACATGGAAAGGAGATAACCCCATGTGATGACACATCACGCCAACGTACAAAAGATAAACAATAAATACCTGGTCCCACTGTTGGTGGACCGCACCCCTCCGAGTCTTGTTATCAGTGAATCAAACAAAATGATGTTGCTATTGCACTAGCCACAACATTGTAGTGCATAGCATACCAACAACTCCTTGTCTCATCTACTATTCAAAGTCGACTTATGCTATCTCCATGTCAAAGCCGGAACATACGAATAAACTCCTGTATGTGGAGACTGGCATCCAATGCATTCCAATGCTAGAGTTATTGCTCTATGTGCAGGCAGCATCCATCTAACTATTGGTCGAACCTGCAATCAGAAAGACGGATGCGTTTATACTAAATAAATATTCAACACCAAACCAATTATGCCAAGATAGAACCACAGTATAACCGTGGCAAGAAAAACGACTAAACCCTGGACATCAACACAAAACCTGCACGGAAATGATCCAACGGGTGAAGGCGAGTCCAACATCATCTGTACACACACAATGCGACGTGGCAAGTGGGTCGCATATAGCATAACTAATATTAAAAAACCATAGCATCAAACATTTTTAAGTCCATTGCTCGTAAGGTCATGCTTCATACGGACCTATGGTGCGAATTTGAACAGTAATAAAACGGTTATATCAGAACGATAAGCAATGTCCTATATAGGAACATTGTGCGAAAGTGTCGGGAGTTGTAGATAGGTTTTTATTCATACAACACAGTTCAGAATAAAAAGAGTGCATATACAACATTTTTTTCCAAAAGGGATGTCAACAGAACTATATTAGTGGGATCAAAGAGGAAGCTGGTGTCCATTCATATGCGATTTATCAAAGACTGGTTTCCATATGCATGCGCTCCAAGAGGCGAAAAATCCAGGCCGACTTGTCCTTTGAATGGAGAAATGTCGTCGAGCTATCGGCACTATTGTGTAGCCATTCATGCGCTATGTCCAGATCAGCAGGGGAAAGTTCAAGGATTTTATCCAGTTCGGCTGCGACAATCTCTGAAAGGCGCTCAGAAGGCTCCAACATCTTTCAAGCTACCTCTTCGATGCGGAACTGATACATTG
The DNA here is from genome assembly GCA_012931725.1 of Litsea cubeba. NCBI lineage: Eukaryota > Viridiplantae > Streptophyta > Magnoliopsida > Laurales > Lauraceae > Litsea > Litsea cubeba. The sequence goes on from CM022944.1 coordinate 108,677,410, forward strand.
AAAGCCTCCTTAAAACCATTAATGAATTCCTTCATGCCGACGGCCCTCCTAATGCATTTTCTCGAACCTATAGAGCCATCCTCACCACTGTTTCTCATTCGCATCTCTTCCATCACATGGTCCATGTCAATTTCAGCATTTCCAGACAGTGCTTGTGTGTTTGTTCGTGACTGGGAGTCACTAACTGGCATGACATTCTGCGATGACCTTGCAAACTGACCATTTGCGACATCACGGCCAAAAATGAGAGATAGCTTGTCATAATCAATAGTTCTTGAACGCCAAGATTGTGCTTTTGGGTGTCCCTGCATTGTCGAAATATAATGTTAATTATATAACTTAAAACAATACTATATTGTGCGATGGTTTTCAGCCATCTTACCACGATCCAGTCCCTCCATACTTCATCACTAGCAACAATGCAATTCGTCGCATGTCGAAGCCAAAGCCAGAAGCATTTAACAGCTCCGTGTACACAGCATACTGCTTCTTCAGATTCTTACAGCGGTTCCGGATTGTTGCCGTCTGTCAATACCTTGTTGCCTTATTTGTTGTGGTCATCGCCTTCGCAACTTCAACATAAGCTTTATCCTTGAAGCCCCTGTCCCCTTCTTCCCAAGGCCACCTGCTCGAGCATGAGCTCTAAGAGCATTTCGTCCATCTCTGCATATATTGAAAACATTGTTCTTTCTCTGCTGCTTTGGAGGGGCTATGTACATCAAAGTCAATGGTGAACAATTGTGAAGAGTTAAATTCGAATATAATACTAGAAAATAAAATGTCAAATTGAACATGGCAGTTAGTGTTTAGAAACCAAATTAACAAATCAAACCGAAGAAGCCATATGATATGAACGTTTTTCCACACAGTGCATAGAATAATCACAATCGCCACAGGCCATATAGAAACAATATTAGTCATCAAAGTGTTACAACATATATTCCATCCACATTCTACTAAATTGTCATGTTCATCCTATTAAACTGGTATTCTTGCCACATTCTATTTGCAAAATTATCCCGGAATGCATGCCACTCATCCCTCTCACGCTGGGCTATACGGCTTGAATACATTCGCAAGATCATCTCGGCATAGAGATCATTAGTATTGAGAGTATCACTAGTTTCAGATGCATCTCTGTCATCCCCATCAGGTGTCAATCCCTGATTTTGATCGAGGATAAAATTATGCAAAGTGCAGCAGACGTGCACTATTGAAACCTGATGTTTGAATTCATACTGGGGGGCTGTCCTCAAAATTTTGAACCGCCTTTTAGCAGTCCAAATGCCCTTTCAATGACATTCCTAGCCTGTGAATGTCGTTTGTTAAACAACTCTTTTGTGTTGTCTGGTGTCCGCCCATGGTGGTCCTTCAAATGGTAACGAACTCCACGATAAGGCGCTAGGAAACCTGGTGCATTTGCAAATCCAGCATCCACTAGATAGTAGCGGCCTATTCCACATGAGAGGATAGTGAGTGGTTACATTCCAATTTCAGGGACCATCTACCCTATTGAGCTACAAATAGGGCAACACAATTACCTAATGGCACCACCAGTGGATCAGACCTTGAGAGTGCGTTATGGAGGACTCGTGCGTCTGTTGCCGATCCCTCCCAACCAGGCAGTACATACTGAAACTTTAAGTCGAAACCGCATGCAGCAAGAACGTTCTGTGACAGGGTTCCCTTCCGATTTCGATAAGAAGGTTGTGCCTATATTGGTAGGAATGCAGGAATGTGCATGCCATCAATAACGCCAACACTATCCTGTTCGCCAAGTTGCAAACTGTGAGACACAGGTAACTGTACAGCCAACCTATGCATAACTAGTATGGTTTAGTAGAACTAAACAATCTTAATTTATAGTAACAACTTGTACCTCAAAATAGGTAGGTCCCCTTGGTGTCTGATGCCCTGACTGACGAATAAAGTTTGGTGACAACGTTACGATAGCATTGAGGACTCCAAGGAAGTGTATGCTTACTGTTTCCCCTGACCTCATAAACCTCGATGCGATCGTTCTGTTTTTCATTGCGTGAGCAAGAATGTGCAAGCACCCAGCCACTTCTTCCTCAACGGTTACCTGACGACTATCTTGGAGCAGCCCCCTCACTCTTAGAAGTTCACATAGATAATCGAAGCTTGCTTTGTTCAGTCTTAGTTGGCTAATACATTCCTCATCCCTCCCAATTGTTAGTGAAGACAGATAGTGTGCTATTGTAGCAGCTCTGCTCTTCACACTTTCAGTTCTATTCTGGTTGTTGAAGAGTATTGCAGCCACAGCCGCGACTTGCAATTTCCAGGGTGCTAGTGTAGCCCAAAGGACTACCAAGACAACCTTCTTTTTCTTATTTCTTGCATCCCTTCTCTTCCTATTTGAACTAGTAGCAAATGTTCGACCACCCTCCATTTTACAACAATTATTCCGGAGTTCAATGGTCTTAATAAGACCTCCAATTATTATCAGATGGCTTGTGAACCGCAAACTTCAATAGTATGAATAGTGGAACAAAAACATTAGTACAAATGCAATTAGTAAAATGAGTTTCATTAGTTGAACAATGTCTATCATGTGTCTGTCAAATGGCTTCATAGAATGTCAACGGTATTTTAATATTGGGACCACAAGTAGAAACCAGTGCCCATGGCTCTAGTGCGGCTCTATTGCAGATAACAATAAGATTAAATGCCCATAGACATATTATACTTCATCTTGGCAGAGCAGCATCTGCTTGGACTTGCAATTCCACGTATGGGAACTACTGCTTGTGAATAACGTGCAGTATAGACAATTGGGTGCAATCACTTACAAGTGAGTTAACCGTGGCTATGAATTAGCGGAAACACTACTATTCTTATTCATGAGAGAGTTAAAACGTATACCTTCATTCTCCACTAACATATTGTCCAGAGCGTCAGACGCCATTGCAAGCTGCAGATGCGAATCCGAAGGTATTGCATCATCAGACTTCCATAGACTGGTTCTTATAGAAGGCACGAACTACTGGATTAATTCGTTTCGATCTGTCAATTGATGGCACATATCTACCCAAATCGTTTGCTTCATTCATTTCGTCCTGGACTAAGAAGGCAGAAATCTGCCCCAAATCAGATTATCTTCAATACCGTGCAATGTAGCTGTCATTGGCCTTTCTTATCTGCCAACTCCAACTATCACTTCAAAGTCTGCCGTGATCTGGAGGAGTAGATAGCAAATCTCCTGATCCAGATTTGTGGCGTACTTGTAATAACTTCGAATCACCACCATCTCCAAGACGGATCGATCAGAGAGGATTCATATTTATCACCTAGGTTGCAATTACTCATAGATCATACACATGGGCGAAGGCCCAAATACTGTTGGGAGTGTAGGCACCTACTGGATTCAGTCACAGAAATGGAGGTACCTGTGCGATCATGACGTCCTATACCTCATAAAATCTCTTCTCGATCTGATTTTTATCTTTGGTGTCAACTTGCAATAAAGCTCATTCAATGGGTTGGTTGCCTATTAACGACCCCTTCTGTCGATTTACATCGCAAAGAGTTAAGGCCATGCTTGTTCAACACTATACGATGGGAAAGTTGTTCTTTCAAGATCTTCGTCTACAAAATCTATTCCCCGATTTATTCGAAGTCACCAGTTCACTGCCTATTGACCTCCACTTGAGTGGGTTAACCCCCTTGAGAAGAGGAGAGCCCTCTGGAATCCATGCAATGGGAAAGTTGCTCTCGAGATCTTCGACTGTAAGATCTGCTTCCACTTCACTATAAGAATGACTAGGGATGAGACGTGTGGAGTAAAAGGACTACCACCTGGTGATCCCATCCAGAAAACTTTGGGATAAAGTTGCTTTACATTGTCAGTATCCCCATTGACTCCATCCAAACGCATTGAAGTAGATTTACTGACCGTTGGTGTTATGGGTTACTTGACTTGACTAAACAAGTTAAATTACCAAACGGGCCTTAAATGTCCAAGAACCTGCGTACATTTCCCTTGTTATTAGGTAGGTTCCAAAACCAGTTCCAATTAAAAACCAAGTGTTTGTTTCTTGTGCATTAAAGCATATTAGTTTTCTCATCTTTATTTTTTTTGGAGTCCCAAATCGGGAGTACTTTCTCTTCTTCTTTTATTGTTTCTCTTGGTAGTGGGCTTAGGTATTGGCGACCGCACGTGGGTTTTTTTAACTTGGGTGCCTGTGTGTTTTTTAACTTGGGTGGGTCTAGATCAGGTTCTTTTGTCCGGCGAGTCCATTAGCCCATCTACTTTCTTTCTTTTCCTTTCAAATAACTGCCACAAGATTTGTGATTCTCCATTCGAGTTTCTGAACCTATTCGAGTGTATGGGCGGTGCATCTGTGTGGGGTGAAATTTGCGTTCAACTGCAATTTTCATGAAATTATTTTCCCAACACTGGTTCTAGTTGGGTGACGGAGACCGAAATTGGAGAGAGGGAGAGCGATAATATACTAATAGAACCAATTAAAAATCCTAAAAACTCACACCTCCAAATTTTCCTAAAAAAATCCAAAAACCTTAATCCGAAATCATCAAAACTGAGAAACTCTAATCCACTAAAAACAAGAAAATCCCAAAATCCTAAAACCCTAATCCATTTTCACAAACATTAATCTATCCCTAAACCTTAACCCAAAGAAAACTCCTTGCCCAATTATGGCGAGGTGATTTCCATATCATTTCATTCAAAGTCATTTCCATTTTTTCATCATATTTCAACAAAAATCTTCTCGATCTTCTTGTAAGGATGTTTTCTACATTGTGTGAAGATTCACAAAAGGCTCAATATCGCCATATCTGGTGAGATTTCCACCATCGATCGTTTGCAGATTGTTTGGTACCTGAGTTTCTTCAAACGGATACATATCTGATCTTTGTTTTGCTTCATTTTTCTTTCTTCGGAGAAGAGATTATGAATCCTTTGGTTCTTAGACTCTCTGACATTCTCAAAAGAAAAAACCCATACGAAGTGAGATTCCTCTCCCTATTATGATAATGTTTCTCTCCTTCCTTTTCTTCTTCCTTACCCTTTCCCTCCTTGCATGGAATTCAAGTTCTTATGAATTCATGTAAAGTGAATTCCAACAATGGAAGGAGATGAGATGATTGCATAGAGTTCATGGATTTCAGTAAATCAAGGGTTTTCTTAAAATGCACTTTGAGTATAGTCATTCATGTATGTAATTGTGTTGGGTACGCGACTTGTGAGGATTTCTTCAAAACCCAAGCTTCATGTATGATAATATTGTGCCCCACTTTTCTCATATTTGAGTCTTTTAAGTGTAATTATTATTTTTTTTTTACATTGACTTGCCAAAATGATCATTGGAATGTCTTTTATTTATGATGTATGAATTGGATTGTCCTGTTCTTAATTTTATTCCAATCAGTCTGTTGAATTTTAGATGGTGAATACTGTTTTTATAAACTCGACTTTCAAAATAAAAAAGGTGGCCTTAAATAAGTACACAAATCTTATTTTTGTGGGTCAAATCCATATCGACAGGTCTAAAATTATATAGACTTAGATTAAAATATCGTTGCGCCGAAATATGTGAAAGAATTAAGAGAATTATATAGGGTAAAAAATTTTAATATAAGTTTTGTGTCTACAATCAATTTTAAGTTTATAAAAATTTAAATCACATAGTTACAAATGATAAAAATGATAAATGTGGTGATGATCTCTTTCTTTCTATTAGAACAAAATTTGGTAGGGCATTTGTTTTTTTGGTAGTATAAATATTCATTAGAGGTTCCCTCCAATGAGGAGCCTCATGCAGTCATCATGTAGGGAGGGATTATTGTCTCTCTCTCTCTCTCTATATGCAATTCCATTTCCATTTCCACCGCAACCATGACCGCGTCCATGGACGATATCCCATCACCGATCCTCGTCGAGATCCTGAGTCGACTCAGAGACTCAACCGATCTTGCTCGCTGCCGACTCGCTTCCAAAACCCTAACATCCGTCTCTCGTGACGTCCGATCCATCACCCTCTTCTGCTCCTCTGATCGCTATCTCAGATCCATATCCCCCGAATTCCAAGCCCTAATCACACCATTCAAAACCCTAATCGTCAACAACATCCATCTCCTCTCCAAAACCCTAAATTCCCTCTCCCTCATCGTCGAGCGGCCCCTCCGCGACGGCGACGGCGACGGCGACGGATACGACGAGTCCGACGACCTTTACCTCACGTCCGCCGATTTCGTGGCCCAGTGGTTGCCCAAGATTGATCAAGGGCTGAGATCGCTCTCGATCTCTGATTGTTGGAGCCAGTCCTGCTGGCGAAGGTCGGGCGTTTTGGGGCTGATCTCTAGTTGCTGTGAGTTTTCTTGGAATTCTGAAGTTTTGAAATTTCCCCTCTTTTGTGTTTTCTTGCATTAGTTTGTTTGTATTGAATTGTGATATTGTTACTGTTCGTGATTTTTTTTCTATTTAAACATGTGTTTGTTGAATTGATTCCTCCAATGGCTACTGGTTTCACTATTTGACCCTGCAAACTTCACCCAAATCTCCCCAATATAATTATGTAGGATTCCTCCAATTCTGACATGAGAAAAAGGAGAAACATGTAGGGACTTTCCTTTTTGCCAGTTTTTTAATATTTCCAATTCTAATATGTTTGTTGAATTGGAATAAATCACATGAGCTGATATGATGAGAGTGAAAATACATTTTTGTTAGAATTTGTAATTAATTGGAAATTTATAGTATCCTCAGGGAATACTTCACCTCCAAAACTATCCTGGACAAAAATAATTTCAGCCATCCATGAGAGAGAACTACTTGTGTCCTCAGAAATTTATTTATTTATTTTTAAATTAGATTTGCTTATTTATAGTTAATAGTAGTATAGTAGAACTCTTTAAGCTCAGCCCAAATTGATGGGATAAGGTTATGATGAAGATGAAGATGATGATAATGATTTCTGTGTTTCTTTTTCAACTCATAGCAAGTCAAAAAAGAAGAAGAATTAGTACTGGTATCAATTTTTTTTATCAGTTAAATACTTTTTAATAATTAACCAACCAAAATTTGCTTGAAATTTCTTAAAGTATTTGTCATCATCATTATATCATCATCAAAGCCTTGTCTCAACTATGTTTGTGTCAGCTACATGAATTCTATTTCGCCATTCCAGTCTATACATAGAATGTATGTTGCTCAAAATATTCGCTTCAACAATATCTTGACAAAACATACGCCTCAGTAGATCCTTTTAAGCTCATTGGACAGTAAAAACCATATGCTATTAATATTAAAAAAAAAAAAAAAAAAACATATGCTATCTCCCTCCAATATCATGCGGAACTCTGCCAACTCTTACAGGCCTTGCTTTACCTCATCCATTCCATCGACATTGAATTTAAAAGGATTAGTTGGTTAAGAATGAGAACACATATTTGTAATACGTCTCTTGATTTACAAGGGCCACTTAGCATCAAAGCGTTCTAATTATGAACAAAGCATTGGAACTTGAAATACTTAGATTGATCTTTGCATGCCATCTGCACAAAAAGTGTTAGTCTTCTCTTACCGTTTTGTGTCCATTTCTCAGGCAACAACCTTCTCAACTTGGAGTTGAAAAATGCTTGGCTATCAGTGGAGGGGCTTCAACCAATGCCAATGCTTACAACTTTGACACTCGAATTCATAAGATTAGATGATGAGGACCTGAGCAGGGTGAATAAATGCTTTCCCTCTCTGCAGATACTGAACTTGATTGGGGTGGGCGGACTTAAAGAGCCCAAGATCCATCTCTTGAATCTTAAAACTTGTCAATGGACAGTTTCCAATGCTCCACTCTCTCTGACTATAGATGCCCCTAATTTAATCAAATTGCAATTGAAATGTGCTAAACCAGAGTATCTTTTTCTCAAAGCGCCATTACTGTCTGTTTTTGATCTTTCAGTTGAGAACACAATTGACGACATTGAAATGCATAGGTTTCTTAATTTGAAGTCCTTTAGGATGGAGTCGTCTGATCTTCGCAGCATTGTGCGGGCATTTCCAGATGGTGGACAAGTTGAGCAGCTGGTGGTTGAGGAACCTAAATGGAGTGATGAGTTCAGGGAAATGGTTGATTTCGCATCAATGATGTGCTGTTTTCCCAATGTTAAGACCGTTGTTTTGGGGCCTTTAGTTTGTTTTGAATTGGCACAATCGTTTGAGTTGGAAAATCCAGATTGCATGTTTGGTTGGAAAAGGTTGAAGAAACTCACACTGTATTTTCTATTGTCAGAGATGAACATTGCATCCTCCTTTATTTCCTTCATATTGAACAGAAGCATCGCAGTTTCTGATGTGGAGGTACTCATCCACAGTGATGTTGTGGATCATATCAGAAATTGCATCATATCAAAGTGTATGAGCGATTTCCCAAATATTAGGTGGAAATTGGGGATATGGAAAGAAGGACAAGAAGATTCTTGGACTGGAAATGGCATCTGATTCTGGATTTCTTTCAGATTCAACAACACCATCTGATACATGAGAGTATGCATACTCCTCATCTTTGGACTTAAGACCTCATCTTGGCCCTTGCGACTTATTTTGTTATGGTTCGTCATGATCATGTTCTTTTACAAGATGCATATTACATGTCAATACTATGAGCCAGTGGGCATGTATATAATTTTGTGAAGATGCAGAGAGTTCATCATTTACATTGATTGATGACTCCAGATAAGGAGCATTAGCATAGATGCATATATTAGTACATTATCACAAGTTTCATTGACTGGCTATTACAAATAAAGGGTGTTATTCTTTCCATTGGTTGATCAATATATATGTTCTCTTCTAGAGTTTTAATTTAGAACTTCCTATTGTATCAGCAATTTGCTTAGCGATAGTTCTGGGCCATCAGTATGAGTGACTTTTGCATAGCAAGTGTCGCGATCAATAACCATATATGAAGGTTTTTACCTCAGTTCTAGTGTCATTCTTTTTTATCTGCCTCCTTATTAGTGTTCATGATGTTTCAAAACCCCCTTGGCATGAACTGAAGAGTGAAAGTGAACATCATCTATAGTCTCAAGCCCCATCTGGTCTGAAGAGTGAAATGCATAGTAATATATATCATAGTATCAGTGCCCTTAAAATCTCCCACATTTTATGTTAAATATTTAACCCCCTTGTTGGAAATTTTGATCCTGTTTAGATGCTCAGATCTGCTGCTGCTTAATTTTCTTGGCAGGTTTGTGGAACACCGTGATTCTGTGCTGAATTTATGTGGCCCACCTGGATGCAAGTCAATCTCAGGGACAGCGGGGATATGAAAGCCATGGTATGCATTAATGGTTTAAGAAGTGCATATTTTATTGTGACTCAATCCAACAGTAGATGATGGTTGGATTGTCATAGAAAGGGAGGAGAGCAATTCATTTGAGTAGGTGTGTGGAAGGGTTATGATTGATTATAGGTGGGCCCTACCATACAGTGTTTATTTTCTCACTCATTGTCACTCAACCCAATGGTACATGATGGCTAGATCATCATCAAATTGGATGTCCTGATTCAGTAGTCAGTGTGTGCGAAAGGGTTTGGATTAGGGATCCCAACGAGGGGAGCTGAGACGAGGCTGCTTAGGCCCGGGGCGTTTATATGAGAAAAGGTGGAGAAAACGTAGTTTAATTTTCTCCTTCCATCTTTCTTAAACAGATGCACAATTCCATTGGAAATACATTCCCGCATATTTATAATGGATTTCCTATCCTCTTTAACGAAAAATGTGTTGCACAAATGTATCCTAAGGGCTTAAAATTGAAGAAGGTGAAGATCTACAAATGCCCATTGGATTGTCTTTCCTTCCATAGGAGATGATTTCACAGCCTGATCCCTAGCTAATTAAATGCCATTAAGTGGGTCCCATCTTTATCTGGGCCCTATATTTCTCAATCTTTACCTCATTGATATTATTATTTTATTTCAATTGATTTTATTTTTTTAGGTATGTTGAGCTACTGATCTAGGAATGATATTTTAATCTAAGGGCTCAATGATCGATCCTTGGACGTGTGTGAGATCAAAGTTGCCAACAACACTCAAGTGAGTTTGTTGGGCTGTTGGCTACTCCAACTGACTAGCGATGTTCAATATTGAACCAAAAACAGGCTTTAAGGGTCACGCCCCAAAGGATAGCACTACTTTTGATACTTTACCTCACGGAAAGAACTCTGCCATCAAACTAAAGAAAGAACATTTTTCCATAGAAAAACTCTTCTTTTAGCTTCATTTTACAGAAAAACGATTAAGCAAATGTACACTAAATGTTTTAAATGGTGGGAGTGTGCCTTGTGTTATTCTTTAGACTTCCCTTTAATGCACCTTAGGTGGAAAATCTTTTACCCTTCCCACAAATTTTACATTTTTGTTTTCAATTCAGAACTTGTTCTAAGTTGATCATTTTGATTTCTATGCTAAAGATATGTTAAAAGAACTTGTTCCAGCTCATTTATTGGTATTAAACCTAGAGACTTTTCTTTGTGAAATGTTTCAGACTCGCAGGTCTCTACCAAAGTTCCACCGTGAACATAATGCAATCCTTGCTGGCACCGACATAATCATGGACTTTTGTGAGTTTTTTCTTAGAATAACACTCACAAGTAAACTAATTTCCATAATAGCATCCATTTGAAAATAATACCCAGAGTAGCATCCCGAGCCTATGTGGCATATCCAATCCTTGTAGAAATGGTAACTGAAAACTAAAATCCCTAGCTACATTCAGGTCAGGTTGGTTTCCAATGAGCAGGTTCATCCATCCTGTTTAACTTAGGGTGAAAACTCTAACCATGCTACCCAAATCCTACCCAGGCAAAACAGTACCTGAACCCTGTAATTACCAAATGGGGCTTCATTCAGGTTGAGTTGGTGGGCAAGATTAGCAACACCATTCCTAAGCCCAGACCCATAGTGGCCCACTAATGGCCCTACATAAAATCCTCGGCCTACAACTTGGCGCTTTTCGGTTCATAGTTCGACTTTTGTAGGATACTATCACAAAGGAAGATGCACTCTAAACTTTGCAGTCAAAGGCTTTAACTGTCGAAGATGGATGTTGGCCCCACACTATCCCCAAGCTTCTTAACACATCTCATCCATTAGGATGAAAACAAGCATAAAGCCCGATTTACACAGGTTAATTTACGTGTATATTGAATAATAAACTAATAAAAGAACAAATACATTGAGCGAATGATAACTCCATTTGTGTAATAAAATAAATTCATATTATAACAAAAAGAAGTCCATACATAGCGCTCATGCAAATTAGTGTGCGATTCTTCCAACTTAAATTGCTTGTATGTTTGGTAAAATGTTTGCATAAGTCCGAACATTTTAAGTATATATAGAGTTAAACGCTCACGTATACACTATAATACTATGATGAGAGTAATGGGGGGACCCTTATATTTAGGCCGTTGGCATTGGATATGGATCCAATGGGTCCCCCTTTTCTCTCATAGTAATATGAGAGTCACTTTCTTAGGAGTATTATATATATATATATATCAATCTCATAATTCATGCTTTCGAGAGTATTTAGGGGTAGAAATAATATGGGATAAAACTAGAGAAACTCATTTGAGATGGTTTGAACACGTCCAACATAAGCTAGCAATGACGTCGATAATGAAAAGTTTGGCTATAAAGGTTGATGGCCCACCAAGGGAAAGGTGTAGGCCAAAGAGGACGTTGATGGAAGTTGTAAAAATTGAGATGAAGAAGTGTAACATATCTGAAGATTTTAGCTAAAAATAGATCGGAATGGAGAAATAGAATTTGTGTAGCCGGCCCCAATATAGTTGGGACAAGGCTTTGTTGGTGATGATGAAAATAAATAAATATATATATATTCTCATTAGAAAGTGGCTCTTGAGTTTTTTCCAAAATGTATTTCAATTAATAATCATTAAATCTTAAGATGGCCCACCTAACTAAAATAGTTAGGGAAATTTTCAAAAAGTTTAAAACTTTACGCTCATTTTAAAAAAGTGCATGAGGATCTTAATATTTCAAAAAAGCATAAAAGTTATTCATATTTTTTTCAATCAAGTCCTCTTCATAAGAAACTGACAAAAATGCCCTTATGACAAGCTTTTATCTTTTCTTAACCTTCTTTCGTCCTCAAAACCAACCTAAAAGTGATTTTATGGGCCTCACTAATCAAATGTTGATAATGGATTACATTCTTTTGATGGTTTGGTCACATGGGAGAATTCCAAAAAGTCTCGGGATTCTTTTCTCTGGATTCTCTAATGGCCCATGTTTCAACTGGATTTTGATTATCATAACCATTTAATGAAGCTAGTTTTCAATCATTTGGAATATATATAACCGTTTTTTTTTAAACATCTATGCATAAAGGAAGTTGAAGTGGGCTCCACTAGGTCATTTGAGTTGGACTTTTTGATCCAATCGTTGACCCACTAGGTCATTTGGGTTGGAAATCCATTTCATATGTGTCTACAATCAATGGACTTATAAAAATCTAAATCATATATATATAGGAAATATTCAAGTGAGAACTAGTTTTTACTTATTATATGAGAACTTTTTTGCGAAGTCCAACTAGCAACCCATCCCAACCTAGCAACCAATAGGAAACCCCCTGATAGTCACTAATCCCAAGGATTGGCACACATCCGAATGGATTGAACCGTTAGATCGATGGTTGAATATTTTTTGGAATATGAAACCATTAAATTTGTGGGCTATGGATAAAGGAATTAAGGGAATGGGTTTGGGGTCAAACTTAATAATTGGAGTGGTTTCACATAAATCCTTCCATCTCCCCAGGTCCCATCCCCAAATGGGACTCACAATTAGGCCCACAAAAAATTTCTCACGTAAAATGTGAGAACATTTCTCACCTGAATATATATATATATATATATATATACTAGTGGAGACCTGCACATGCACTCAACACAGTTTTATTAATAAATTCTTAAAAAAATAAAGTTTTTTTAAAACTCAATAGAAGTTTAAATATATTTAAAAATCAAATTTCAACAGAAAATTAGTGATTGTAAATTGCAAGGCTCGTGCAATGTCCAAATACAGCTGACACTACTTTTTTTATATACATTTGAAAATAATAAAACAATGATACAGTGAGAAAATTGAGATCTCAAAAGACAATCGATATGGAACTTTTATAATTTTTTGAGGATATAAATCACATATTTCTAGATATTTTATCATGGATGTGTACAAAGAAACTTAAATTCACTTTATTTAACCTGTCAGGTCGACTTATCAGTTTCCTTGTAGACTTGACCTACTAAAGTTGGAGTTCAGTCGAAAGCATAGTCAAATTGATAACCTATAGTTTTATAAAAAATAAAAATAAAAACTAAGAACTAGATGAACTTACTATTCTAACCAATTACCATGAACATTTTATGTTCATTACAAAATAAGATTCTACTAAGGAAAAAAATTAATTATATCCGACCTAAGGACATCAGAATAAAAAAAAAATGAGATGGTGGTTTTAGTCTTAACTTACAAAGAAGAATAACATCTCACACCGACCGTCAAAAATAATGAAGTAATCTGGCTTGTCCTCAAGCAACAAGAATCAACAATGGTGAAACTATGATATGAACTTTGATGGGTAAGATTTGCAGAGCACCTGTTGATCAATATTAGCATTTAACATGTGCTTTGTTTTATTTTATAAGACGTACCACTATCAGGTAAAAAGAGGCAATACCTCTTCAAGAGTCAACATCTTCTTTTGCTTGATACAAAGTGCTATATTTTATACCCTATAAGAAAAAGATAATACAAAGTAATCATAGAAGTTCAGTTAAATGGAAGTTCACAAATAGAGATATCCATAGGGAAAAAATACCAAAAAACAACAAACTACAAATATAAATCTGCCAAAAGAATTGTAATTTCCTCTTAAGAAATACATAAGAATGTGACCCAGGTATTTTAGATCAACTCTTCTACTCTGTTCTGTACAGAGGACGGGAGTGCTGATCAAAGTAAGAAAAATTTGAAATGAAAAAATAAAAACTGAATTTGTTGCAACTTAGCATCAAATACTTATTTTAGTTGTTTACACTTAAAACGATCACTTCATTCACTGGCTCTGAAGTTAGTAGTAACGTTAGCATAACAAGCATGGTTTTAAAAACCGGCCGATACCGAGCCGATATCTCACTGAGATATCGGTCTCGGCGATTCGGCCTCATATATCCCCAAAATCTCGGGATATATCGGCCGATATGGTCATCATCTCGGAATTACTGAGATCTCGGCCGTTATTTTGAAAATATCGGCCGAGATCATTTAAAAAGCCCAAAGTTCTAATTTTTTTTTTACCTTTTTCCCTCTTCATCTTCTTCCCCTCTCATATCCTCTCATCTCCATACTCCTTAGAGCAGCAGCCACCATATAAGTAACGAAGTTATGGGACTATATAAAAAGGGACACAGGTTCTTAAGAAGGGACATATTCGTTTTCAAAGGAAGAACTTCATAAAAAACTCAAAGGAAGAAGCTCGATCCCCGCCGGGGGATATCCCCGAACCCCCTTCGTGAAGCGCATGTTTTTAAAGAAGTAACAATCATGAAGACAAATAGATCCTACTTAACCATGATAGCTAAAATTCTTTTGCTGATTGTCTTTCCTTTTTTGTGCTTGGATGTCTATTATTATCATAACTTGCTAGATATGATATTAAACTTATTTAATTATGTTTGGAATGATATAGTAGTAAAGATTGTGTAATACACTAATTCATGAACCAAAAGGCTTTATATTGAATTAGATTTGATGTTACTCACTTATTTTTCCATAGATCTAGTATTTTAAAGTGTAGATCTAAAATTTTTTTTATTTCTAAAATTTGGTGCTTTTCTTGAAATCAATAACATTTATCCACATTAGTATTCAAATGCATTGATAATGTATTAGTTTAAAATAGATCTACACTTTTGGAATAAAAAAATATTTTTGCCCAAGACGATATCGTTTTTCGGCCCGACCGATACAACGACCGAGACCGAGATTTTAAACCATGACTGCGACCGAGATTGAAATTTTAAACCATGATAACAAGCGGTTTCTATGATATTCTCGTTTTTCCTATAATGAAAAGCATGACGCTTCATTAAAATATATGAAAAGAAGAAGAAGAAAAACAACAAGAAGAAGCTTGCAATGATGAAAGAAATAAATGTGTTAGAAAATGATTAAAGTTTTTCAATTTAAACCTCACAAGTAAGAGCAATAATAAATAAATATATTCACAAAAGTTGTATATTAAGAAACTAAAAATTGTACAGAACAACAATAATTTTACGATAGCAATCTATAAGACCTACCACTAAATTGCATTTATGGAATTATCTTTAGCAATCACTAATATCAGAAGAGAACTAATATTTAGCAGTAATTATCACATTATCCAACTTGTGATTATTTTTCCAACAGGGGTATAAATCAAGATCAATACAACTATTATGTCATATTGAAAATTCAATTATTCTAATTAAATAAAATAAAAACACATGAAGCAAAAGGGAAAAGAATATTTTTTATTTCATGGTAACTTTCATTAAAAGAGAGAAAAAAATAGGGCGGACGTAAAATGAGTTTAAGTTTGTCCATTTCACTTTCTTATTTATGATATTTTGTCAGTTACTATTTTTTTCTAAAAAAAAAAAAGAAAAGACTAAAAATAAAGCAATAATTCAAACGAAGTACTTGTATATATGGGATGTGCTTATAAGTTTTGGAGGATCCTACACCTTTTTCAAAAGCCATAGTAAATAATATACAACTGAAGGAACATCAAATTACAAATACTTAAAGTTAGTGTACAAAAGATGAAAGGGTTAATATTTAAAAAATAATAATAAAAGGTTACATTCGTAGAAAGAAAATAATCTCATATCTTCTAAAAATCTCCAAGAGCCCTCTGATGTTCTTAACTCTCAAATTTCAAATACAACTACCACTCAAGTATCTTTTAGTTCCACCAAAAAATAAAAATAAAAATAAATAAAGAAATAGAAACTATTTGCATAATTAGCATTGTTTTAGGTAAAAAAAAGAAAAAAGAAAGAGAATGTTAATTCTCTCATGTATAGTTAATTTGGTATTTGAATTATAACGCAACCACAAATTGGCCACCAGCAATAATAACAAAAGTAGCAAGTTAGCTAATACATTTTGTCGCGACTTTTAAACTGATTTTTTAAGCTGATAGCAAAGTATTTAAAGTGCCCACAAAATTGTAAGTATTGAACACCAAAAGGTAGAAAGTAAAATACACTTGATTCCCTTTCTTTTGATCCATTATAAAATACACTATTCATTTTCTTTTTTATTTCATCCCGTCTTAGTTTAAGGTTTATTATTGAAAATGCACAGGGCATTTAAGTTTTCAGAGTTAAACACCATGAACCACATAATGGAGTAAATAGTGCATAGTTAAAATCTTTTATTTTTCCTACCTTGGCTTAGTTTAATAACCGGGGTGGACAAAATAGTGTCAAGAAATACTAAAAAACTTTACGAATGATAAAATCTGAAATATTTTTCATTTGAAATGATTATTTATAAGCACCATACCTCACAATTAATTTTACAAAAAAAAATTGAATAAAAATTTGGAAATTAGTGAACAAAATGGTTCAATGAGAACCATGAATGAATGCTTATTGGTCTTATCCCACTCTTGAGGGGTTCATTTCGGTATAGTAGGAGATAGTTAGCAATTTTCTAGAGAATTTAGGGGGCTCTTTTCATAATTTTAGAATTTTGAGATTATGGTACCGTTGGTTAGATATTTTTAATTCATAAACTTTGATCTTCTAGGTCATCTTGATCCGGATCCTCAAAACCCCTCTAAATCCAAGCCTAACCCAAAGTCTATTTTAAGCAAATTGGGAAATTCTCATTATGTCCCCATCTTTATCCATCCGATTAACTCTCTCTTATCTCTTTTCTTTCTCTTTCCTTTATCTCATTTTATTTCCTCCCTTACGACATCTTACTCTATTTTATAATAGGGTATAGATAGATACAGATTATTCTCTCTTTATTGGGCAGATGTGTAGTGAAACCGTACTACATCTTACTCTCTTTTATAACAAGGTATAAAAACATAAGATACTATATATAATAATAATACTAAGTGGGGCCCACATCTTGTATTTTATTGGGCAGGTGTGTAGTGAAAAAAATGCTACATGTAGCTCTATTTTATTGGGCACTCCGATTAACCCGCCATAATGATTATGATCATTAACACTAATGCATTTTTTTAGATTCTTCAACATTAGTTTTCTACTATTTATAGTTCTACTTAATGAAATCAATGGAAAATTTTAAATTAAAGGTAAAATTAGTGAAAGGTCCCTATAAGTGAATGTATCCAGCCTCCAGTCCAAGGAAAATTTTTTTAAGGCCTATGATCTACTCAACTAGACTGTTTCTTGCCATAGGTCCCTATATCCACATGATCACATATTTTATGACTGATATGCCCTTTCAACCGTTTTAAGCATAAAATTTAAAAATTTTAAATTCAAATCTTATATTAGCCCTCTTCTTCTGCAACGAGCCTAGGTTTGTTTGGGTTTTTCGATCTCTGTTGGGCCACACTGATCGAGGTTTCGGAGACGCGAAGAATAGCAGAGGATCGGGTCTGTTGCAGCAGACTGATTGAAGAAGGAGAAATGGAAACACCAGAACGGGAGAAGAAGAAGAAGGTGGGCCACAGGTTCTTGTGTGATCGACATCAACGGTCTGGAATCGCCATCAATGGTCTAGGATCGCCATCAATGATCGCCAGCCTACTCCAACAAGGATGGATCCTCTTCTACAATTGTCTTCTTCGGTGCAAATCCGGCAACGATCGTCAGCTTTTTCCAGCGAGGATGGCGATCAGCGATGGACAATCTCTTCTTCCTCCGATATCTACAAATCCCTGTTTTTCACCGACCTCTGCCAGTCTCTCTATGCGCAGGAACGATCCGAACAGAAGTTCGATTCTGCCTCTTTCTTCTCTATCTCCGGTGAAGATCGAATCCAAACCAGGATTCTCTATTATTCTTCTCCGGTGATCTTGTGCAAACAGATGTAGCTCACCGATCAGGTCTTCTGATCTTTGCAATTCCACAAGCACTCTAGAAACCCACACCTCTGTAAATTAGATCGCCCACCACAAATCTCCGATGGAGAAGGAGGGTCGCCGCCGCTAACATCGTGCCTTGATCGGAGAGGAAGAATACCACTACTGGGAGCAGTGTCTTCTAGTTCTTATAGCAGAACCAGAACGGGAAAAGAAGAAGAAGGTGGGTCTGGGTTCTGCAGCAGCTCCGGGTTGGTTCCAGGTCAGGTTCGACCTGACTCGTTTCAGAAGCCGGGTTGTTTTTTTCGGCTGAGAAGGGAATTTATCTTTTTTTTGTCAAATTTATCTGAGTTTTGTTCAAATTTATTTATTTTCTGTTATATTTCTTTGTGTTTTTGTCAAATTTATCTAAGTGTTGTTCAAATTTATCTGTTTTCTGTCATATTTCTATGTGTTTTTGGTAAATTTATCTGAGTTTTTAGTAAATTTATCTGAATTTTGTTCAAATTTATTCGAGTTTTTGTCAATTTTATCTGAGTGTTGTTCAAATTTATATATTTTCTGTCATATTTCTTTGTGTTTTTGGTAAATTTATCTGAGTTTTTTTTAAAATTTATCTGAGTTTTTTAGCAAATTTATTTACGTTTTTTGAAATCTATATCCGTTTTTTAAATTTATTTGCGTCTGTTGAAATTTATTTGCGTCTTTTCAAATTTATTGCATTTTTTAAAATTATTACATTTTTTAAAAATTTATTTTCATTATTTTAAATTTCTTTGCATTTTTGAAAAAATTTTGGATCTTTTGAGATATATTCGAGTCTTTTTAAATTTATTTATATTTTTTGAAATTTATTTTGATATTTTGAAACTTATTTGCATCTTTTAAATTTAATTGCATTATTTGATTATATATTCCTTTTTTTAATTTATTGAATTTTTGAAATTATTTCATTTTTTAAAATTTATTTTCGTTATTTTGAAATTTTTTGTGTGTTTTTAGAATTTATTTGAGAATTTGGGGGATTCCATTAATCGTGGGCAATTAAAGTTAGTTGACCATTATTAATAGGATATCCCACCAATCATGGGATGGGTTATGATTTAAAGAAAGAGTAAATTAGACATTTCAGGTATGAAAAAGTGTGGGAGGAACTTTTGGTTTTATGACTTTTTTTCGTGGACTGTTTGCAACAAAGTCATACTTTGAGGGACCTCCGACCAAAGCCCCCTAAATTAAATAGGGGCATTCGGCGACAGGTCCCTGAACATTTCACTCTATGGCCTTAGATCCACAAAAAAAAAGTCATAGAGCCAAAGGTCCCTCCCACACTTTCTCATACCTGAATTGTCTAGTTTACCATTTCTTTAAATCATAACCCATGATTGGTGTGATACCCCATTAATAATGGCCAACTAAAATTTAATTGCCCACGATTAATGGAATCCCCAGATTTTCAAATAAATTCTAAAAACACACAAATAAATTTCAAAATAACGAAAATAAATTTAAAAAAATGAAATAATTTTGAAAAATACAATAAGTTAAAAAAAATAATATATAATCAAATAACGCAAATAAATTTAAAAAGATGCAAATAAGTTTCAAAATATCCAAATAAATTTCAAAAGACTCAAATAAATCTCAAAAGATCCAAAGAAAATTTAAAAAAATGCAAATAAATTTAAAATAACGAAAATAAATTTTAAAAAATGTAATAATTTCAAAAAATGCAATAAATTTGAAAAGACACAAATAAATTTCAAAAGACACAAATAAATTTGAAAAACGCATATAAATTTCAAAAAACGTAAATAAATTTGCTAAAAAACTCAGATAAATTTAAAAAAAAACTCAGATAAATTTACCAAAAACACAAAGAAATATGACAGAAAATAGATAAATTTGAACAACGCTCAGATAAATATGACAGAAAATAGATAAATTTGAACAACACTTAGATAAATATGACAGAAAACAAATAAATTTGAATAAAACTCAGATAAATTTGACAAAAACTCAGATAAAGTTCAAAAAATATAAATAAATTTGCTAAAAACTCAAGTATTTTGCAAAAAACTCAGATAAATTTCATAAAAAAAACTCAGAAGTCGGATAAATTTACGCAAAACTCAGATAAATTTCATACAATCTCATATATACGTTCCGTCTACCTTCTATAAATTTTACAAAAAATCAAATAAATTCCCCTCACAATAAAGCCTGCAACTAATCTCTTCACCGTCTCCGTATCCTCCGACAAAAGGGGCAAGGTGCACAATTAACAGAACTCCTGTAACATAGGTGATGGCTACCCTTTCCCATACACCCCCAAACCACCAAACTACCCATCCCATCTTCCACATACACCCATTCTGTAACAGAACCTCTACAAAACTCCAACTCCAACTACTGTAGTAGGTGATGGCTACCCTTTCCCATACACCCCCAAACCATCGAACTACCCATCTCATCTTCCACCTACACCCATTCTGTAACAGAACCTCTACAAGACTACAACTCCAACTTCTGTAGCAGGTGATGGCTACCCTTTCCCATACACCCCCAAACCACCGAACTACCCATCCCATCTTCCACCTACACCCATCATTCTGTAACTGCATGGCCCCCTATTTCTCGTCCATGTACTCCATCATTTTCCTTTTTCTTCATCTTTGCCAAAGGAGATGGCAATGACGACTACATTCTTACCTTCACCATGGGCACATGTTAACATCGGACAGCTTGCGTGGACAAGGATAGTGGGGAGAAAGAGGGGGCCACGCGGATCGAGATTGGGGATGAATCAAGAGTTCCGATCATCTGTTTCTTTTTCTTTTATTGATGCGCGGAACCGCGAGCAAGAGGGGGCCACGCTGATCGAGATTGGGGATGAATCAAGAGTTTCGATCCTCTGTTTCTTCTTTTTCTATTGACGCGCAGAACCGCGAGCAAGCAGATACTTGCTGACGATCACCCCTTCTCCGACACTTTGAAGATCCAATCCGTCGAATCTCCGACGATCACGCCAAATATTTTTGATACCGGTTTGTGTAGTGTGTGGCCCATTGCACCAAGATCTCTGGCAAGAGAGGGAAGAGAGGAGGGAGCAAGAGAGACGGGAAGCGGGGAGGAGAAAGAAAATGAGAGAGGAGCAGGGAGAGAAGAAGGAGAGAGTAGCACAATCCAACCCTACAAACTCGTTGCAGAAGAGGGATAATATAAAATTTGAAATTTGAAATTTCAAAATTTTATGCCTAAAATGGTTGAAAGGGCAATATTTTAGTCTTGAAAAATGAGAACATGTGGGTGCAGGGACCTATGGCTGCAAACAGTCTAGCTGAATGGACCATAGGCCTTAAAAAGTATTTCTTTGGACTGGAGGCTGGAAACATCGACTTATAGGGACCTTTCGCTAATTTTGCCAATTAAATATCGCTTATCGAATGTATCTCTATCATACCCTAGAAAGTTCTCCACTATTTTATCATCTTCCTAGACTTGTCCACGGCTCTTTATAGTAATCTATACATCTCTACCCAATTTCAAAAATCACATGGAAAGCTATACATTATTTATCCATACCAATCATTGCTAGATTGTAATGTTTAACATTAGATTTTGATGTTAATAATTCAATTTGGTCCATTTATTGTCGACATAAAAAAATGCCAAAATTCTATTGACCCATTGTTGTAGGTCATGAATAGAAAGGCCTAAACCTAATCATGCATTTGATTGGGTAAGTGTCTAGTGAAAAAAAAATATATAAATCTTTACATCTTGCTCTCTTTTATGATAATAGAGGATACCCACAATTATTACATTATTTACATAATCTCATGGTTATACCTTGATTACACCATCCAAGCAGGTGGGCCCTACTATTAGTGTGGGACACTCATGAAGTGCTGAGATACATCATAGATAGGGGTAAATTTGGAATGAAATGAAAAGGAAAGGATACGTGTGTTGGTGTTGGAAAAGTCAACTTTTTAAACTTGCGTGTTTGGCACTTAACTAGTTAAAGTGAAGCGAAGTGAATTTAGACAAAAGATGACACGGAGTCACATTAAAGTACACAATTTTAATATTTCCTCCTAATTTTTCAAAAAAAGTCAAAAAAGCAATATCCTTTCTCCATTAAAAGATAAAAAAAATTTTCACTTTTCTATACAAAAAATCAAAACGATTTCACACCAAACAACTAAAAATAAAACACCATTATAACACCTTATATTTTATTCTCTCTTGATTTGATTCTCACCTCACCATATTCCATGTGGCAAAATATAAAAATATAGTGGGGGCGACATTTAGAAATAGGCCAGGTGTGTAGTGAAAGGAAAGTGCATTTTACTCTCTTTTATCTCTCGCTCTGCAATTCCATTTCCACTCCACCACAACCATGACCGCGTCCATGGAGGATCTCCCATCACCGATCCTCGTCGAGATCCTGAGTCGACTCAGCGACTCCACCGATCTCGCTCGCTGCCGACTCGCCTCCAAAACCCTAACATCACTCTCCCATGAAATCCGATCCATCACCCTCTTCTGCTCCTCTGATCGCTATCTCAGATCCATATCCCCCGAGTTCCAAGCACTAATTACACCCTTCAAAACCCTAGTCATCAACAACATCCATCTCCTCTCCAAAACCCTAAATTCCCTCTCCCTCATCGTCGAGCGGCCCCTCCGCGACGGCGACGGCGACGGCAACGGATACGACGAGTCCGACGACCTCTACCTCACGTCCGTCGACTTCGTGGCCAAGTGGCTGCCCAAGGTTGATCAAGGGCTGAGATCGCTCTCGATCTCTGATTATTGGACCCAGTCCTGCTGGCGAAGGTCGGACGTTTTGGGGCTGATCTCTAGTTGCTGTGAGTTTTCTAGGAACTTTGAAGTTTTGAAATTTCCCCTCTTTTTGTGTTTTCTTGCTTTAGTTTGTTTGTATTGAATTGTGATATTGTTACTGTTCATGATTTTAGCTTTTTACATGTGTTTGTTGAATAGATTTCTGTAGCGCCTCACTTTTAATGGCTACTGGTTTCACTATTTGATTTTGACCCTACAAACTTCACCCAAATCCCCCCCATATAATTATGTAGGATTCCTCCAATGCTGACATGAGAAAAAGAAGAAACATGTAGGATATTTTTTAGATTTCATGAGGACTTTACTTTTGCCAGTTTTTTTAACATTCCCAACTAAAATATGTTTGTTGAATTGGAATAAATCACATGAGCAGATATGATGCTGAGTGAAAATACCTTTTTGTTAGAATTTGTATTTTTTTTTTAAAGGTAAATTTTTTTGTTAGAATTTGTAATTAAGTGGAAATTTATAGTATCCTTGCAGCCTCACCGCCGAGGAGGGGAAGCTTCACCTTCAACACTATCCTGGACATAAAAATTTTCAGCCATCCATGAGAGAGGAACTACTTGTGTCCTCAGAAATTTATTTATTTATTTTTAAATTAGATTTGCTTATTTATAGTTAATAGTAGTATAGTAGAACTCTTTAAGCTCAGCCCAAATTGATGGGATAAGGTTATGATGAAGATGATGATAATGATTTCTGTGTTCCTTTCTTAACTCATAGCAAGCTAAAAAAGAAGAAGAATTAGTACTGTTATCATTTTTTGATCAGTTAATACTTTTACATAATTAACCAACCAAAACTTGATTGAAATTTCTCAAAGCCTTTGTCATCATCATTATATCATCATCAAAGCCTTGTCTCAACTATGTTTGGGTCAGCTAGATGAATTTTGTTTCGCCATTCCAGTCTGTTCACAGAATGTCTATAGCTCAGAATATTCGCTTCAATATCTTGACAAAACATACGCCTCAGTAGATCCGTTTAATCTCGTTGGACAGTAAAAACCATATGCAATCTCCCATTCTCCCTCCAATATCATGCGGAACTCTGCCAACTTTTACGGGCCTTGCTTTACCTCATCCATTCCATCGACATTGAATTTAAAAGGATTAGTTGGTTGAGAATGAGACACTGAGCTCAGTTGGCCTAGGACCACGATTTGCTCCTGGAGGTTGAGGGTTCGAAACTGCGCTACCACATCGGGGCGATACGGGATTCACCTGGCTCCCCTCTGGCCCGTGAGGATTAGTCCGGCCCGAAGGGCTGGGACACCCTTTGTTATTAAAAAAAAAAAAAACAGAGAGAGAGAGAGAGAGAGAGAGAGAGAGAGAGAGAGAGAGAGAGAGAGAGAGAGAGAGAGAGAGAGAGAGAGAGAGCACATATTTGTAATACGTCTCTTGTTTTAACGGTGCCACTTAGCATCTTAGCTTTCTAATTATGAACAAAACTTTGGAACTTGAAATACTGTTTGCATCACTTTTAGGCATAGAGATGGTCTTTGCATGCGATCTGCACAAAAAATGTGAATCTTCTCTTACCGTTTTGTCTGCATTTCTCAGGCAATAACCTTCTCAACTTGGAGTTGAAAAATGCATGGCTATCAGTGGAGGGGCTGAAACCAATGCCGATGCTTACAAGTTTGACACTTGAATTCATAAGATTAGATGATGAGGATCTGAGCAGGGTGAATGAATGCTTTCCCTCTCTGCAGATACTGAACTTGATTGGGGTGGGCTTTATTAAAGAGCCCAAGATTCATCTCTTGAATCTTAAAACCTGTAAATGGACAGTTTCCAATGCTCCACTCTCTCTGACTATAGATGCCCCTAGTTTGGTCAAATTGCAATTGAAATGTGTTCAACCAGAGTATCTTTTTCTCAAAGCGCCATTACTATCTATTTTTGATCTTTCAGTTGAGAACACAATTGATGAAATTGAAATGCATAGGTTTCTTAATTTGAAGTCCTTTAGGATGGAGTCGTCTGATCTTCGCAGCATTGTGCGGGCATTTCCAGATGGTGGACAAGTTGAGCAGCTGGTGGTTGAGGAACCTAAATGGAGTGATGAGTTCAGGGAAATGGTTGATTTTGCATCGCTGATGTGCTGTTTTCCCAATGTTAAGACCGTTGTTTTGGGGCCTTTAGTTTGTTTTGAATTGGCACAATCGTTTGAGTTGGAAAATCCAGATTGCATGTTTGGTTGGAAAAGGTTGAAGAAACTCACACTGTATTTTCTATTGTCAGAGATGAACATCGCATCCTCCTTTATTTCCTTCATATTGAACAGAAGCATCGCAGTTTCTGATGTGGAGGTACTCATCCACAGTGATGTTGTGGATCATATCAGAAATTGCATCATATCAAAGTGTATGAGCGATTTCCCAAATATTAGGTGGAAATTGGGGATATGGAAAGAAGGACAAGAAGATTCTTGGACTGGAAATGGCATCTGATTCTGGATTTCCATCAGATTCAACAACACCATCTGATACATGAGAGTATGCATACTCCTCATCTTTGGACTTAAGAGCTCTTTTTTTTTCCCCTTAATGGACCTCATCTTGGCCCTTGCGACTTATTTTGGTATGGTTCGTCATGATCATGTTCTTTTGCAAGATGCATATTACATGTCAATACTATTAGCCAGTGGGCATGTATATAATTTTGTGAAGATGCAATTGATTGATGACTCCAGATAAGGAGCATTAGCATAGATGCATATATTAGTACATTATCATGAGTTTCATCGACTGGCTATTACAAATAAAGGGTGTAATTCTTTCCATTGGTTGGTCAATATATATGTTCTCTTCTAGAGTGTTAATTTTAGAACTTCCTATTGTATGGCAACTGCAGCAATTTGCTTAGCGATAGTTCTGGGCCATCAGTTTGAGTCACTTTTGCATAGCGAGTGTGTATGAGTGACTTTTGCATAGCAAGAAGGTTTGTACCTCAGTTCTAGTGTCATTCTTTTTTATCTGCCTCATTATTGTTGTTCATGATGTTTCAAAACCCCCTTGGAATGAACTGAAGAGTGAAAGTGAACATCATCTATAGTCTCAAGCCCCATCTGGTCTGAAGAGTGAAATGCGTAGTAATATATATCATAGTATCAGTGCCCTTAAAATCTCCCACATTTTATGTTAAATATTTAACCCCCTTGTTGGAAATTTTGATCCTGTTTAGATGCTCAGATCTGCTGCTGCTTAATTTTCTTGGCAGGTTTGTGGAACACCGTGATTCTGTGCTGAATTTATGTGGCTCACCTGGATGCAAGTCAATCTCAGGGAGACTCAATCCAACAGCAGATGATGGTTGGATTGTCATAGAAAGGGAGGAGAGCAATTCATTGGAGCAGGTGTGTGGAAGGGTATTGATTGATTGTAGGTGGGCCCTAGGATAAGGTGTTTATTGTCCCACTAATTGTCACTCGACCCAATGGTTAGATCATCATCAAATTGGATGTCCTCATTCAGGAGTCGGTGTGTGGGAAAGGGTTTGGATTAGGGATGCCAATGAGGGGAGCTGAGATGAGGCTCAAGCAGTCAAGCTCAAGCTGGCTGGATGTTAGTTTGGTTTGGCTTGTGCCAGGGCGTTTAGATGAGAAAAGGTGGAGAAAACATGTGTAGAAGCACCCCCAATAATATAATTTTGGCGGTGAACAGTTTAATTTTCTCCTTCCATCTCTCTTAAAAAGAACACACACACACAATTCCATTGGAAATACGTTTTTGCAGATTCGTAACTGAAAATTAGAATATTTTTCCTATCATTTTATACAAAAAATGAGTTGCACAAATATGTCCTGCGGGCTTAAAATTGAAGATTGTGAAGATCTACAAATGAACATTGGATTGTCTTTCCTTCCGTAGGAGATGATTTCACAGCCATTACACTTGCTCATTAAATCCCATAAAGTGGCGTCTCATCTTTATCTGGGCCTTATATTTCTCAATATTTACCTCTTGGATAAAGGGCTCACCCGGTGCACAAAGTGCTCCCCGGCTAAGCGGGGGTAGGGGGAGGGTGGGCGCATGTGTACGCAACCTTACCCTTGCATTTTTGCAAAGAGGCTGTTTCCACGTCTCGAACCCGTGACCTCGAGGTCACCAAAGGAGCAACTCTACCGTTGCGCCAAGGCTCGCCCTCTAATATTTACCTCTTGGATATTATTATTTTATTTTTGGGTACGTTGGGCTACTAATCCAGGAAAGTACTTTAACTTAAGGACCCCTTGGACGTGTGTGAGATTGAAGTTGCCAACTATTTTTCACTGGTGTGTTTGTTGGCCCGGTTGGCTGCTCCAATTGACTTGCCATATTCAGTATTGAGCCAAGAAACAGGCTTGAAGGGCAAGTCCATGTCACTTATCTAGTTATCTCCCCATTGTTAAACACTTTTCCAGACACTCACAAAAGATTGCGCTATTGTTTATGCTTTTCCTCGTGGAAACTGGAAAGAACTCTCGCAGTCGACTAAATGATAAAAAGAACTTTTTTCACAGAAAAACTCTTTTTTTAGCTTCATTTTATATACAAGCGATTATTGCACCAATAAACTTTGCAGCTTTCAAATCAATGGTTGTAACTGTTGAGGAGGGATGTTGGCCCCGCACTATCACCAAGCTCCCTAACACATCTTATCCATTAGGGTGAAAACAAGCATAAAGGCCGATTTACACAGGTTAAGTCACGTGTTATATTGAATAATAAACTAAAACTAATAAAAGAACAAATACATCGAGTGAATGATAACTCCATTTGTGTAATAAAATAAGTTTATATTATAACAACAGGAAGTCCATATATAGTGCTTATGAAAATTAGTTTGCGATTCATCCAACTTAAATTGCTTGTATGTTTGGTAAAATATTTGCGTAAGTCCAAACTTTTTAAGTATAGATAGTTAAATATTCATATATCACTATCACACTACTATGAGAGTAAATGAAAATTTTCATATTTAGGTTGTTGGCATTGGATATGGATTCAATGAGTCTTTACTCTCATATAGGGCTGCACAAAAAATCTGGTATCACCAATAAATCGGATCAAACCGACCAAACCGGCGGTTCGAATTGGTTTTATAGTATATCGGTTCGGTGTACGGTTTGAAAATCATAGAAACCGCTAAGATGGTGGGTTATCAGTTTAAACCCCCAGTTCACCACCTAAACCGAACCGACCCATATATTATGTAATTTGAGTATTCGACTATTTAGATTTTAGGATTTCATGATAGTCGATATGGGTTTTTATCTTTGCCCTCAACATTGGAATAAATGCAAAGGATGGGGGTGACATCATTTTAAAATTATCAATTTCTGATTTAAAAAAATAAAAATAAAAAATAAACGGTTTAACCGTCCTAACCGAACCGCTCTCTCCATCGGTCCGATCGGATTGGTTAATTAAAAAACCGATAGGTTTGATTTGGTGGTTGGTTTTAGTGCTAAACTAATCTGAACTACCCATGTGCAGCCCTACTCTCATAGTAATGTGGAAATTACTTTCATAGGAGTATTTCATAAATATATATGAAAATTCTAAAAAATGCCCCACTTTAAAAATGCTCATTTTTTTGCCCCTCTTTTTTTTTTTTTTTTTTGTCATGGGGCCCATATTAAGTCAATCTAGTCTTTTCACACACACTACGTCACTAGTCCTAGTTTGACACTCATCCAACTTTTCCTCGCCAATGAATTGGAATCATGATAAAAAGATGCATCTAAACCATTAGATTTTAGTGACATGGATCAAAAGGTTAGGATGATCCTATGGACTCAAGATTTTGCATATAGGTAGGTCTCACATGGATCTTCCCATCCAATGGACTTCCATGATCATCATGCATCCCAGTGTGCCCAATTAGGAGGAGTGTTTTTTCTAAAAAAAACTCTCTGGTACTGTCTAATGCTCCCCTATATATAGTTGTATGAGAAAGTGGCTAGAGTTTTTCCGAAATGTGTTTCAATTGATAATCAAATTAAATCTTAAGACGGGCCCACCTAACTAAAATAATTAGGAAAATTTTCAAAAAATTTTAAAACTTTTCGTTCATTTTTAAAAAAGTGCATGAGGATTTTTATATTTCAAAAAAGCATAAAAGCTTTCTATAGTTTTTTTCAATCAAGTCATCTCCATAAGAAATTGACAAAAATACCCTTATGACAAGCTTTTATCTTTTCTTAACCTTCTTTCATTCTCAAAACCAACCCAAAAATTACTTTATGGGCCTCACTAATCAAATGTTGATGATGGATTACCTTCTTTTGATGGTTTAGTCACCTCGGAGAATGTCAAAAAGTCTCGAGGTTCTTTTCTGTGAATTCTCACATGGCCCATGTCTCAATTGGATTTTGGTTATCATAACCATTTAATGAAGTTAATTTTCAGTCATTTGAATCTATATAAACACTTTTTTTAACCATCTATACATAAAGGTAGTTGAAGTGGGCCCCACTAGGTCATTTGGATTGGACTTGTCATTTCTCTTAAATGATTTATTAAAAAGAAAATATGAAAAATGACATAAGGGCATTTTTTAGGACATGATTGAAAGAAATATGGAAAACTTTATACTCTTTTGAAATATTCAAATCTTCATGTACTTTTTTGAAAAAGAGATAAAAGTTTAATACAATTTTAAAATTTCTCAAATAATTAGTGTGGGATCACGTGACTAATGTAATGATAGCATGCCCTTTTAAGTGATACTAAACCAAATAATCCCAATTAGATCCGACTAATCAGTCTGCCGTGTATGAGACTCATTGGTGAAATATGTGGAAAACATATCATACATGGCTGGTTGGTTTGAATGTAATGAGACACACACAACACATACAAACATATGTAGGAGACATTCATGTGCATCCATCCCTCACAAACTTTATAGGGCCCACCTAGAGCCCCATGGATCATGGGACTTGGGGGGGGGGGGTTATCTTGGATGGGCCCATATATTAAGTTTGGGGTCAATTCCATGCCTCTAGTCCCTTCATCCGTCGCCCACAAATTTAATGACCTTATATTAAAGAATAAATTTGAACCTCGATCCAACAGTCCAATCCATTCAAATCAGTGAAAACTTGATGGATTTAATGTAATTTAGGGGGTTCCATATGTGTAAATGGTTCGAATGAATTACAAAGTCGGCCCCACTATGTTGTTCCTCACTCTAATATGGTGAGAGATAGATGTATATTAAAATAAAGTAGGTTGCTTGCATATAGTTGATCCCATTAAGGTAAAGTTAGGAAGTGCATGATATTAATCTAGTGGGTCCAAGAAAGATGGGCATATATATGGATGGACGGTGGCATCCTTTATCTAGTGGTTCCATTCAACATGTTGTTGGTCAATATTTCATCTTGTCTGGGTGGCTGGATCTACTGGGTCCTATATAGATAATGGGCTACGTTTATACGAGTCCGGATCCCCTATTTATACAAGTACATTCAATAGTATCTCCCTGTTTCCTAGAAACAATGGATCGAACTCCATTTATATATACGGAGATAAAGGGTGATTAGGTAAGTGGGTTGCTTATAGTTGATCCCATTTAGGTAAAGTTAAGAATTGCATGATATTAATATAGTGGGTCCCAGAAAGATAAGTATATTCAACATGCTGTTGGTCAATATTTCATCTAGTGTATCTCTACCAGTTGAATCCATTGGGTCCCATGTAGATAAATTAAGATGCGCATTATCTCTTATGTAACATGTCCCATTAAGATGTGTGTATGTGAGTTGATTGGCAGGATGTGTATCTAGCAATTCTCGCCTTGATGGGTACACGGCTTGGAGCTAGTGAAGTCCACGTTCAATATTGTAACAGTTCTGAGTTTTTCTTAAATACACTAAATAGAAGTTGAGATTGCAAATTAATATATGACTCTGGCGTGTTTGGTAATTTACTAGTAAAGTCAAAATGAAGTAAAGCCTCTATTATCCTAACAAGAAAAGACAAAGGGGTTATATCAAAAGTACACAAATTTAAATTCTTCTCTTTGAAAAATAAAAATAAACAAGCAACCTCATTTCCCCACTAAATGACAAAAAAAAATTCTATTTTTATAAAAAAAAAGTAAAAAAGACTCTCTATTAAACAATTAAAAGCAAAAAGACTATCACAGCCTCCTATATTTTATTCACTCTTAATTTGATGTTTAACCTCACTTTACTTGCAATTGAGTCAAGCTATGTGGATGATGGCCCAAGAGAATCCTAAATGGACCTTACCCATTGATCATTGATGTGTGGCCAGAAATATTGATAATGTATTTTCACCAACTGAGAACTTATAACCTTAGATTTTAGTGATTGGACCATCAATAAATGTGGTCCATCAAATCCACTTGAACCGAGACCAGTGATATTCATGGCCCAATTTGTAAAACTGAAAGCCCATGAAGAGCCTGCCCTCCATTATTCATTCTTTCACTCCAAACAAGAAGTTGGCCTCATCAATTTCTAATTTTAGAAGAAAATGCCACTGTCAAAATCAGATTCCCTGCAATGATGTACACAGTGCATCCATTTTAATCTTGCTGTTGAAAGCCTTTCCACTCACGTAATTGCTCAAAATTGATTTTTGTTGGGGTTTGCACTTTTAGTTGCTTTGGTGTCCCTTATATTAAAAACAAAAAAAGAATAAAGAGAGTCAAAGATCAAGTTTTTTTTTTCTTTTCTATCGGAGGGTTTCTAATTTTTTGGACCGGACTAATAACTGCGGACCCAGAGGGAAGCCGGGTAAACTTCCTTATAGCCCTAGTGTAGTAGTGCAGTTTCGAACCTACAACCTCTGAATGCAAACCGTGGTCCTAGGCCAACTGAGCTATCCCTTGAGATTATCAAAGATCAAGGTTGAACTACAAGATAGTACATTCCACTTTGTGGGGCCTACTTCGGCCACCATTATACATGGACCATGGTCGATGGTTTAATTATAAGGGCTTTGTATAGATTGTGTATATAGGAAAAAAAAAAGAAAACTTTGATATGATATTAAGAGGAATTTCATAAAGGGCCTTAAAAATATATTAAATAAAATAATTGACTCTAACTATTTATTGTGCATGCTCTAGAAGCAATGTTTATGATCATCAAACAATTACAAAACTCAGGCAGCATGTAATCGATGTTCCTCCACAGTCCGGGCGAACCCATGCAGGTACAAGGATCTGGGTGTTGAAGCCTCCACCCATAAATGAAAAAAGTTTAAAACTCTTAAAAATCTCTTGCAAAGTTTGAAAATTATAATATTTTCTTCTTTTACATAGAGCTGCCCCAAGTTAAATTTTCTAGTCTGCTCCTGCTCCACATTACTTAACATGCATACTAGTTACTTCAATCTCAATAGGGATGGCATTTGGTCGGTCCTAAATATGGGCCCACCCCAACCCATTCTTATTTGGGTTGGATTCTGATTGTGCCTAACCTACCCGGCCTATTTTTCTTTTATTTTATATATTTCACAATACTTTTTATATGGAAAAGCTTCTCCTATTAATAAATCACATACTGTTCACTTGCAGTACCACTTATGGAGCTTACTGAGGGCCGGTTTAGGAGAATTTTTTTATTTTTTTTGCTATCGGAGGGTTTTCAATCATTTGGGCCGGACTAATCCCTTCGGGCCAAGAGGGAAGCCGGGTAAGCACCCCTGTGGCCCTTAAGTGGTAGCACTAGTAGACTCAACATTCTATTCCCGAAGAAGAGAGAAACGGGGATCGATACCAAGACCTCTAACTCCGGAAGAGGGAGAAACCGTGGTCCTAAAACCACTCGGCCAACCCCTTGAGGTTAGTTCAGGAGAATAAAGTTTAAAAGACCCCACTTATTAAAAACGACAAAGCAGAAGATAAAGCCCATTTAAGGAATCAATGGCAGTAGCTAAAACCCATTGTACACCCCCATCCAATTCGTTCTCTTCTTTCTCTTCTCTCTTCATCTCTCTTCTTTTCATTGTTCATAGGAGGAAGGAGCAACCTTACTCTATAATCTTATAAGGGCATTTTAGTCATTATAAAATATTAGAAGAAAACTCACCCACCAATGGGATTAACCATCAAAGAGGACTTAATGGAATGAAGAATGAGAATCTTTTTTCTTTAGAGTATATTAGCGAAAGGTCCCTCATAGAGGCCTTGTAAGGTCTCCAGTCCATCAACTTTTCCTCTAAGGCTTGTAGTCCATGTAGCTTGGACATATTTCAACTAGAGGTCCCTAGATATGCCACCTCATGGCGAGAGGTCCCTAGATACGCCACATCATATATTTTCATGACTGATTTGTCATTTCAACTGATTAGTCATAAAATTTTAAATTTTAAATCTTCTATTCTCCCTCTTCTTCTTCTTCAATCCGGACATGGACAGAACCTAGCCAGAGCCCTTTTCTTCTTCATCAAATCTGAACCATTGATCCACTAGTGGGGCCCTGGGCGACCGACCTTAGAGATCAGACCCATCGTGGGTTCTTGATCAATGGAGCCCACGATAGCATCAGTTTTAATATCCTAGGCGAGGAGCTCTTGTTTGGAGACGTTCCGTTACAGAATGTGTGCTGTGGGAAGATGGGGATGAGGCGTCTGGTGGTCTAGGGTGTATAGGAAAATATTGTCACCACTTTTTGTTATTTCCTGACCAACTTCAACTGACTCGAAAGGCTCTAACAATCAAATAGATGATTTTATACTTTTTCGACCTGTTACGAACATCTCCATCACTCTGTTTCGGATCCGATACTCGCATCGACTAATTTTTTCAAATCTTCGTTGTAGCAATTACCGATGTTCTTCTGTGGAAGCGTCGAGATGTCGTGATTTATCTTTTCATGGTTTCAAGCACCCTGTGGTCCCTCTTTGAACGGGCTGAATACAGCTTGATCACACTTGTTGCACATGTGCTCCTTCGATTCGTTATGATCATCTTCTTTTCGGCGAAATCAGCGTCTCTTCTCAATAGGTCCGCCTTTGGCTGCATTGGTTTTGATTTTTTGGTTTTCCTCTTTTAGGGAGAGTGATGTTCTGGATCTGCGCGGTTTGTTGGCTCTATCAAAGTCAAATTTATCTGAGTTTTTTATTTTTTGTCAAATTTATTTGAGTTTTGCTCAAATTTATCTGAGTTCTTAAACAAATTTATCTGAGTTCTGGACAAATCTATACAAGTTTTTGGCTATTTATCTGAGTTCTGGAACAAATTTATCTGAGTTTTTAACAAATTTATTTGAGTTTTTGAAAAATATAGGTGAGTTTCTGACAAATTTATCTCCATTTTAAGATTTTTAACTGAGTTTTTGAACGAATCTTTCTGTGTTTTTGTCAAATTTATTTGTATTTTTTAATTTTATTTGTGTCTTTTGAAGTTTATTTGTATTTTTTAAAATAAAGTTAACTGAGTTTTTGACAAAAAATACCTGAGTTTTTGCCAGATTTTTCGCTAATTTGAAAAATTGGATTATCTTAGTTTTGGAAAATGTATTTGTATTTTTTAAATTTATTTGTGTTTTTTAATTTTATTTACGTCTTTTGAAATTTATTTGGGTCTTTTGAAATTTATTTACATTTTTTTAAAATTTACTTGGATCTTTTGAAATTTATTTATATTTTTTGAAATTTATTTGCATCTTTTTAAATTTATATGCGTTCTTTTGAAATTTATTGCGTTTTTTGAAATTATTTCATTTTTTGGAATTTATTTACGTTATTTTGAAATTTATTTGTGTGTTTTTAAAATTTATTTGAAAATCTCATTAATGAGATTTCATTGATCGTGGCCAATTAAATGGTAGTTGACCATTATTAAAGGGATGTCTCACCAATCATGGGATATGATTTAAAGAAAATGGTAAATTAGACATATCAAGTATGAAAATGTGTTAAAGGACCTTTGGCTGGATGACTTTTTTTGGTAGACTGTTTGCAACAAAGTCATACTTTGAGGGACCTCCGACCAAACGGCCCTTTTTAATATGATGGTTAACTATTCTAATCATAAACTAGCTTAATCTATCATCCCAAGGGTCATCCGTATTCTGTACTACTACTTTCCTACTTTGACATAGTTTGCTCTTGCATTTGTGCTTTGCCAATGTTAGGGATGAGATTGCAAACGGGTTGGATTAGGGTTGGACCTGGGTCCATCTTTAAAGATTTGGTTCCGGATTTGGATTTGAATCCAACACAGGACCCTATGTGTTGCATCTGGGTCCACACATGAACTTGAAGAAAGGGATCAAGTTCTGGCTCCAAATTTGAAATAAGACGTAAAATGCATTAGTATAGTTAAGAAAAAGAGCTTCGAGTTTTTTTTTTAAATATACAAATAAGACTATTAAATGATGCATGATTAAAGTCTAGTAGCGTTTCAAATATGAATATAACTAAAGCTATGTAGGACCTATATATATTTACATATATTTAATATGTGAAAGTAATTATTGTCTTTGATCTAGATCATTGAATGTGAACATAAATGGATCAGATTTAGGTTCTGAATGTTGATGGATTTGATGTTTTGGGGCTGTTCATGTAATATTTTTTAGTTTTCTATTTTTTTTTAGAGAGTTTTTATTTTTTGAATGTTTATGGGAACTTTATTAAAATGGCCGCGATGTTTTTTGCTGCATGTTTGGATGTTTATAAAGTACCACCATTATTTTTTTGAAAAGATGGGATCTATTTGTATAAATTATTATTTTTTCGAAAGAGTTGTTGTGGAACCCAGTATTTTGTCGTGGAAGATATGTAATGCTTGTACGCGACGTAAAAGGCTATGCATGGAATTTTAGCCATGCAGCTCGTGGAACTCATTACAGGGTCGGTGATGACCTTAGCTTTGTACATTAAGGTCATCACCGACGCAGATGTAACTTATTTTGAACAAAAGTTGTAACTTTTTTCAAGCGAATTCGAATGCAGCGTCGGTGATGACCTTAGCTTTGAGAAATAAGGTCATCACCGACGCAGAAATATTTTATTAATATCAAAAGTTGTAACTTATTTCAGGCTGTTTTTTGGTAAAATTTCTAAGTGACGTCGGTGATGACGTTAGCTTCGTACATTAAGGTCATCACCGACGCAGAGGCAACCATAAGTTGTAATTTTTTTCAAGCGAATTCAAATGCAGCGTCGGTGATGACCTTAGCTTTCTGTAATAAGGTCATCACCGACGCAGAAACAGTTTATGAATATCAAAAGTTGTATCTCATTGCAGGCTGTTTTTTGGTAAAATTTCTAAGTGACGTCGGTGATGACTTTAGCTTCGTACATTAAGGTCATCACCGACGCAGAGGCAACCAAAAGTTGTAACTTTTTTCAAGCGAATTCGAATGCAGCGTCGGTGATGACTTTAGTTTTGTGAAATAAGGTCATCACCGATGCAGAAATACCTTATTTTTTCAAAAGTTGTAACTTTTTTACAGGGATATCGAATACAGCGTCGGTGATGACATTATGTTTGTACATTAAGGTCATCACCGACGCAGAGGTCTATTATTTTTAAACAAAAGTTGTAATTTTTTTTGCCGAAATCGCATACAGCTTCGGTGATGACGTTATTTAAAGAAGACAGGGTCATCACCGACAGAGATATAAAGTTTTTTCACTAAAAGTTGTAGCTTTTTCGTGCTTTGTTTTTACTGCTATAGTGCATGTATGACAAGTTGAACATAAATACAGCTCTAGAATGCGAAATAAGAATAACATCATGGTGGACAACATTCAATGACAAATATACGCATTCAATTGACATTCACTCAACATCCAATATACAATTACATCCCATATACAGACAACAACTATTTCCATCATGTGAAACCCACAAACAAACCACGGTAATTCATTAGTTCCACAAATTACATTACAACACATTTAGAAGAATGTTAAAAACCCGGGAAATATTTACTGCAAATCAGGGGGCAAGACAGGTAATGGAGGGAGGTTAAGCCTTGAAGCATTTCGAATCCAATTATTCTAAAAAATGTCGATGACAATTCTACGTCTGAAATAAGGGATGTCTGCCTGGGAAAACTAGATGGGACGACGATATACGCAATGCTCTGCAAATGCACAGGCGAATATCCCGCAGTCATTTCCATTGTCTTGAAATGGGATATTTGTATTAGTTGTCATCGTCCACAGCATAGGGGCCGACCACCCGTGATCCATGAATCTCTGTTGAAGCTACAATACCTATCCATGACATAGTGAAAATGAATGATACTTCAATTTTCAAATCCTATTTACTATCCGAACATTATCCTGACAAGAAAAGAGCAATTATGTACTTACAAATCTTTCACAGGTTTTATGGCCCCATAGCTCTCCCTTTGAACTATTATAGTATTCCCAGCGATGCTCATCGACATATCCTACGAGTAAGGACCAATGGTTGTGAGCGTGAATTACATAGACCAAAGTCTTGCACTCAGCCGCGTCCATAACTCGTTCTCCTTTTTGCCCGAAAGCCATGTCATCTCCTGTCTTTAGACCCTTTTCCCAGTAACTCTGCAAGAGAAGCATCACATACATCAAACAAGTAGGATATTTAACCTATTGAGGCCATAGTTAAAGTGATTTTTTATTGTACTTACGCATATACTAGGGTCAGCGAAGTATGCATCCTTGCACCTTTCCCATATGACTTCAAACCAAAAATATATGATAGTCGAGTCCATCCAAGTGCCCTCTTCCAATAAATCTCTGAGGGACTTAGAATTGACACACGAGATTATCATATCCAACTCTTCTTTCCTGTCAATGCAATGAGTGTTGTGACCATTCAATTAGTAAAATATCAAACAAAGAGAGAATTACTACAGAAGTGTTTTCAACAAATGTGGATACCTATGCATGTAATATTTGTAAAAATCCATCAAAATTTCCTTCTCCACATCAGTCAAAATGTAATCCGACTGTGGTAATGGATGCTGATAGTCAAGAAACCTATCCGGGATCTTCCTCAGCCTCGGTATGTGCTTGCAACCTATCCGGGATCTTCCTCAGCCTCGGTATGTGCTTGCACCTCCATATCAATGAATCAATTGTAGCCCGTGCAGGGGATACAACGATTGCCTGGGAAGTGATATTCGGAGGTGTTTTATGTCCTTCAGGACTGGGCGAGACAGAGATAAGATCCTCGATAGGGATGTCATCATCTTCACCGAAGGCCGCGTCTAGATTGGGGGCATGAACTTCTTCTTTTTCATCCTCTTCGAAAGTGTGAGAGGTTGATGCCTGCCCTTGGGAGTACTCTATTGCTAAGGGAGAATCGATATTAAATCGATGCATCTTTGCGGTGCTTTTTGAGTACTTCCCCTTAATCT
Source organism: Litsea cubeba (assembly GCA_012931725.1). Lineage (NCBI taxonomy): Eukaryota > Viridiplantae > Streptophyta > Magnoliopsida > Laurales > Lauraceae > Litsea > Litsea cubeba. The sequence goes on from CM022944.1 coordinate 108,715,755, forward strand.
TTGCACGCTTAGGCGTTCTGACAGTCTGCAAAATAAAGCATAGCAAGGGTGAGGAAAGCAAGGCAATTTAATTCATCAATTTGCAAAAAAGTTATGCTAAATATTATTAAAATCCTTACGAGAGTTTCATCATCGCCAGAAGATGTCGAATTAGTACACGTCTCGACGTAGTCCTTGAACGTAGTCCCCAATCTGGACCTAAATCTCTCGACCTTTTTCTTAATCGAATTTGTGAAGGAGAGAATTTCAACATTTGCAAAGAGGGAACGATCGCATGACCGAAGGATGTGGTCGAGGAAGAGAGAGACCTGCATTAAGACATATTGAAACAATCCCATTAGACAATATATTAACTAAATAAATGTGAAGCAAACTAAGGGATACAAAGAGTGTTAACGTCATACCCGAATCTGTGGGATGGTGGGAGCTTGGGCATCGGGCTGTGGGGGAGGATTCGTTTGTGACCCGTCAAGTGCTCTGACACGGCCAATACGCATGATGGTATTCGTTTCATATTATGTCATGTAATCCTCTTCATCCTCCCCGCCTTTTATTTTTCCTCTTCTCTTCATCACATTGTTTACCCGAGCCTCCCATGACTTGATTTCCTCATCATGCACCAGACACCAATCAATCACAGATCTCCCCTTATTTTCTTTCCGCACGAAGGGCCTAACGAAACGTGGAGGCACCGTCTGTCTCAGCCCAAACTGCCTCATGACTCTATGGATAGGGTGACGCTCCAACACCCAATAAGATATAAGGGGAGAATCTGTTCTAAAGAGTGATCGCTCATTCTTCGACACATGGTTTAGAAATTCCTTACCGTACTTTTTGTACGGTTGCCATTCAAATTGTGCATGAAGCATTGGGTAAGTTCGAACTAATAAAGTAAGTATGAAAGTTATAGGAAAATTGAAATGCATTCTTTGTACCTCTTTGGACGTGAGGTAATTAAGTTGCTTTCGCACTTCTCTCACTGTCGTAAGATGGGTCAGACCCTCAAGTCGGTTAGCCCATGTCACCATTATGGGAAACCTTATGTCGTGGTTTTGGCGCATATTTGGACTAAAACCTCGACTAATCTTCATTCTGGTGTATGCCCAGATCTGTTAAAAGAGACGGAATCATTAGAACATTAACATATAAATAGTACAAGATATAAGATATAAATAATCGAAGCTTACCTGAAGAAGCTGGAGGGGCCCAGAAAGAGACTTATGCTTAAGGTCAACAAAATCCCCCTCATCGGTAGGGTCGGGCGTCTCACGCTTCTTCGCCCCTTCCCATTGTACACCCTTGTTTAGCATTCTATACAGGTTCGCTAAACATGCGGAGGCCCATGAGTAGGGCCTAAACTCTCTAAACAACTCTAGAATATAAAAGGGGCCTCGTGCCCCTGAAGAATTACACAAAATCTGTCCAGCCACAAAAAAAAAAATAAGCACGAGTTCTACACTTATCATCTGCCTCTGATGTCGTCGTCTTCTTTGCCCCTCCTTTGCCTTTTTTTCTTCTTTCCCTTATTCGGGATCTCCTTCTCTTTCAACTGCTCCGGTGTGGGACGAAATACTCGTTCCAGCCATGTGAACTTGAGGGAGATCCCATTGTAATCTTGTTTATTTATGGGAACCTTTCCAAGGAGCTTCCGACAGAGATTTGCAATCTCATAATGAGTGTATGTTCGGCCCGTCATGGGCGGACCATCAATAGGTAGGCCGTAGATGTACGCTACGTCCTCCAAAGTGATTGTCGCCTCGCCGGATGGGAAATGAAATGTGTTCGTCTCCGGCCTCCATCGCTCAATGAGGCTCATGATCAATGCATGGTCAATCCTCATCCATCTCATTTGAGCAAGATGGTATAGCCCGGCTTCCCGCACCCACTCCATCTGTCTCTCGTTCAAGTCCCACTTCCCATAATCAGGGTTCGTGGGAAAGCATCTATATGTGCCAAACTCCTGCGAAAAAATATACAGTTTCAATAACGTTAGCAATAGATCATTAAGGAAGTTCAATTGAAAATAGGTTTTGTGGAAGAGAGTATACCAAGCCTTGTTCAATAGCGGCAGAGATGTGATGCTCTTGGTCTCACAATAAAATATCTGGCTGTGGGTTTGAGGTACTAGCTTCATTTGAGGGAGTAGCCTCGTTGTAGGGCATTTCAACATTGCTTCTTTTCTCTTTAGACATCTGTGTACATCCAAAATAGACATGATAGTATTGAATGTTATCAAGGCAAGCATGAATACACTATGAAAGCCGAATATCCAAAACTGACCACACAATACTCTCACCTATAATGGTAAATGAAAACACATATCACTGTAGTAATTTAAACCCTAATAAAATCAATCAATAATGTTGAATGAGTTTGAATGGTTTGGCATTCAATCGTACGGCATAACTTAACATGCTTGATTTTCACATTAACTAAGCAGCCAAAACAAACAAATAATACACCATTAGAAGTTTATGGGTTGTTTAAATGAACCATGAAATGCAGCTGATTACAAGTTTTTCTCAAAAGAGATTGTTACCATCTATTGCTGGTATGTGTCCGGAGCAGCATAAAAATTGGACACCACATAAAGGAAAAACTTATTTTCTTGATTTCTTAGCAGAAACTCTGGAATGTAGTATCATCCCTTCACCATCACAAATCCCAAGCTAAAGTGATAGCCATCTATTCTACCAGTGTTTTCCAACTAAATTGTAGTTTTGGCACATCCAAATGCATCCTCTGAGGAATAATTCTTAGAGGCTTAGATAAGTATAAAATGACTGATTTGGTTGTCCAAAGAACTAACAATGTAGTTCCTTAATTATCTCAGCCTGAAACAATCCTTAGTGGTGCAGTGTTGATTATTTAAGATTCTAGAGTAAATTTGTGCATATATGTAAGCATTTGACTACACTTGTTTGGGAGTGTGTAGACAATATAGTCCTACACTTGTTTGGGTACACCTTGTCAGCTTTAGGGAGTTAGACCTACAAGGATGATGTGCGATTTACACATGCTATGTCCAGAGCACTTCCAAGTTCGTAAAATCAAATTTAAGAAACAGAATGAGCGACCCATTCACATTGTCAAAATGAAGAAACACAAAAAAGAACGAATGAACCACTACTGCCATTTGATCGCATACAACATCCTCTGTGAGACCCCACCCCTGGTGGACCCTCAATGTGAATTTGAATACTATATGTTAGCCTAAGTATTTTAGTTATACTAATTATGGGGCTTAGTGAGGGTAGTTATGTATTTTCCTGGGGTTAGTCTAGTGGTGTAATTAGTAGAGTCAATAGGGGGTCTTTTGTTATTCTTAGAGTTAGTTAGTTTGTTAGAGGCCCTAGCTAGAGTTTTGTATTTACTATAGGGGGGTTTGCACCAAAGAATCTTCTAGAAGATCACCTAAAGACCTAGATACCCTTGACCCTAACCCTAATCCTATTCTAACCCCAAGGGCAATTCTGTCCCTAACCCAAAAACCCAACCTATATAAACAAAACCCTCCCCTGCCCAAACGAGTACTGTTCATCTCCTTTTTCCTCTCTCAAGTTTCAATCTCTTCTCTCTTCTCCTTCCCCAATTCTCTCCAACGAACCCTTATCTTCCCCTCCAATCTCTCTTTTCTCTTCCTCGCCCCAGAAATCCCTTGACAGAAGGCCAGCCGAGACCAACCTGCACCATAAGAGCTACTGTCGAGACCTTTTCTCTTTTTCCCTGTGATTTTCTCTCTTTTCCTTCTACCTTCAATCGATCAAGGCAAGTGCACTGTGCTGGTAGTCTAGATTGCATGTTTCCTTCCTTTTATTTGCAGTAGAATTTCAATTTGTAATATCTATGTTTAGATCGATCCTTGAGCATGTTTGTTTGGTTCCTTTGGCCATTGATGGATGGGATTACCTCATTTGGATGATCAATGGCCGGTTGATGATGGGTGGATGATGTAGGAATGATTTATTTTGCTTCTGTAATGGTCTATGGAGAATCCCAGAAGAATTGGGTCACGGGAATGAGTTTCCGGAGATGGAATGACGAGAACCCATCTCGCAGTATTGAGATCGGAATCGAAGTAGGACCACCCTTGGTAGATCAGGACCCTACGTCTATGTGAGGGGGCCTGTGCGACCATGGGGTGCTACTTGATCTGGATTTTGATCAGAGGTGGACCACCATTCCTGTGCTTAATGAAGAGAAGTTGTGTCCTGTCGCAGAACTGGGTTCTGTAACAGAACACAACTCTAATAGGAGAGATGGACAGAGTCCAGCGATGGCCGAGCTCAGCACTTGCAGAGCCAAGCGGTTGCCGAGCCCAGCATTAGTGCAGCTCAGCAACTGCCGAACTCAGCGCTTGCAGAGCCCAGCGGTTGCCGAGCTCAGCGTTAGCGCAGCTCAGCAACTGCCGAGCTCAGTACTAGCCGAACTCAGCGATGGCTGGATTCAACGCTAGCCGAACTCAGAGTTCTGCCGAGCATAATGGTTAGGATGAGGTTCGCGTTTAGCCGAGCTAAGTGTCTAGGCCGAGCTCAGTGCTCAGCCGGGTTCAGTGTTACGGCCGAACTCAGTGTTTTACTGAGCTCAGCGCCAGACCGGGTTCCGTGCCAGACCGGACTTCGAGCTTAGCCGAACTCAGTGCTTAACCAAGCTGAGCTTGACCAACCTCAATGCCTAGCCGAACTTAATGCAATTTTCTGAACTTAGTTGGGTGGCCGAACTGAGCTAGGCCTTTGCCGAGCTGAGTTGGGTGGCCGAACTGAGTAGTCAATTGAGCTCCATTTGCTTAGCCGAACTCCGAGATGGATTTCCAAAAAAAGGCGGGATTTCAACAAAGGAGACTAGAACCTGGGACATTCCCTTGAGCCAGGATTCTTAGTGTGCACGGCCAACTACCCAGGCCAGGGAGTTAGCCGAACTCACAGGAAGTCCTGGACAAGCAGGCTTTGCCTGTAGGGTGTTTTTCCTTCTCTGGTCCCAGTGTGCCGAGCTGACCGCCCGGGCAGGAGGTCGGTTGAGCACACTGTGTACAGTGACGATCCCCAGATTCTAATTTCTATTGTTGCAATCATATGTAGGGCCCATTGACCATTCAAATAGACTTCCATCACTGTACGGCTCAACCTTGACTCGTGGGGTCCACTAACTAAAGTCCAGGTTATGTAATCTAAGATGATTCGACCTTTATACGTTACCAAAATGATGCATATAACTTCTAAGCACCAAACACAATATTCCTTAGCATCTGTGGTTTCACTTAAAGATCGAATTACCTGAGATGGACCTGTATCCGAAAGTGGACCATTTACCTAGGTTGGACTGTTGCTATCTCCCTATGATTCGTGTACTTGGAGATTCATCTCCCTCATACTACGATTATCACTCTATTGTCCTTATTATTGCTCATACCTGTTAATTAAATGGAAAATAGAGGACCTAAACCTAGGAATACTTAGAGGTGACCCGGTAATCTGATTGGGTGGATCATTGACCCGTGTCTGTGGCTAGGCGGGCCCTTTTTATGGCCTAAGTTGGATGTGAATTACCCTAGAATGGAGAGGTTAGATTGTATGGGCTTGTGACCCATTAAGGTTGTAAATGGATCATATGTCATTGAATATGGACTTGTATCTCATATGGACTGTTATAGATCAGGCCATGTATTTGGTGGGCCTTGGTATGGATCCAATGATGGAATTGGACTTGGACTATGATCCACAGTTTATATTGAGTACTTGGACCTCTTAGGGACTTTTGTTAGGACCTTGTTCACGCAAGGTAAAGCCTAGACAGACACAGACCTTTATTGTTTCCGAGTCGGCATAGACATTCACTGAGTTGATTTAAGCTCAGCCAGTTGGACTGATCATCACTGGTAGGAGCTATTGAGATTTGTTGTGTGGCTATCATGATGAGCACTGTTGGGACGGACGGTGTGATGCCGGTTCCGGTCGTTGTGGATGATGTTGATGATATTTTACGGGGTTAGTAATCCCTAGCATTAGCTTAGGATCCCTACCGCGACTGTGTTCAGTATGGGAGGGCCGCGGCATAATATCCCGCGGTGACCAGCTTATGTGGATGTGCCATATTGTGTAGGTTTATTACTGTTATGCTTATTATGATTCTACATGGTTATCTTGCACGACTGCATAGCATATGTACCTTTGTTACTCTCTTAACTTTATACATGTCTCTACTCATTTGATGCATACATTCTATATTATCTGCATATTGTGACTTGCCAGATCTTTAGATCTGACCCACTCTTGGTGCTTAGGTCTTGACCCAGAGTTCGAGGGCGACGCGTTCGCACTCGTTGAGGTGCCCGTAGCAGGCGACTACGGATGGGGACAGGCCGACCATGAGGTCGAGCCGGTGATTGGAGAGCCTACACCTGGGGTTGAGTGATATCTTTGTTTTGGGATTTTTGAGAGAGTCTGTTGTAGTGAGAGGGTGTTATTGTAATTAACTTTGGTTTTATACTATTGTCACATTTAGGCTGGACTTCAGCCCATTTATATTTGATATATGGATGATACCTTATGCTTCCGCTATCTCTGATATGGCTTCCGCTATACTATCATACTTCCGCAATTAACCATTGTTATTATGTTGATGAAAAAGTTTTAAATTGGACCTCACTGCGGACCTACGATCTTGGAAGTTCTCGGATTTTCCGGGAAGTAGCGCGCCAATTTCGGTACTTTGACGATTTTCTCGGTATCCGGAATTGGGGCGTTACAATTTTATGGTATCAGAGCGGGCAAGTCTCTAGGAAATAAAATACACTAGAAACTTTAGGACGTAGTGAGGATCTCAGTGTGGGAGTACGTGTAGGGTCGATGGATCGGGTAGAATCAGTGTAGTCCTAAGTGTTGGACTTAAACTAACCTAATTCCTTTCTCTTAACAGATGTCTAGAGAAGGTTCTCCATCACATATGATGCCAGCAGCCGGTAGTCAGCCAGACTTCGAGCAGCGTTTCCAGAGGTTCTTGCAGGCCTTCCTCGTTTCCCAGGAGGCCCAGGCGTCGGCGCAGCAGCAGCAGGCCGAGGATTTTGCCCAATTCCAGACGCAAGTCTTGGACATCATGGACAGAGTGGCTCAGCCAGGCACAGCAGCGGCATCCGTTCGGGAGGCAGACCCGAACGTCATATTTGAGAGGTTCCTCAAAAGAGGACCGCCTGAGTTCACTGGCGCCGATGACCCGCTGGTGGCCGACGAATGGATCGTGCGGATGGAGAAGATCTTCAAGGTCTTCGAGTGCACCGGTCAGCAGAGAGTGCAGTTAGCCGCTTACATGTTCCGGGGAGTCGCGGAGGACTGGTGGAGGACGATTCAGCGTCATTTCGAGACGATAGGAGATGAGATTGCTTGGACTGCATTCAGGGCGGACTTCCTTCGGAAGTTCATACCATCTCACGTCAGAGACCGCAAGCTGCGGGAATTTCAGGCGCTGGTGCAAGGCAGCATGACTGTCTACCAGTATGAGGTTCGCTTCACCCAGTTTTCTCGTTTTGCAGAGGCTCTGATCACACCTGAGTCCGAGAGGATCCGTCGGTTCGTCGATGGGCTGAGAGATGAGATTCAGTTGAGCATGTCCTGCATCGAGCTGCCCACATATGAGGAGGCTTTGAGGAGAGCTTACTGGGCAGAGGAGCGTCTGCAGCGGATAGAGGCCAGTCAGCAGCAGAGGCGAGTTAGAGCCGCCTTGGTCAGACCGCAGCCCTTGCCCATACAGCAGCAGCCATTTCAGAGACAGAGGCCAGCAGGCCAGGCCAGGCAGCATCAGTATCAGCGGCAGCCTCAGCAGCAGCAGCAGCGTGGGCCCAGAGTATGCTATGACTGTGGGGAGACAGGACACATCTCCAGATTTTGCCCATTCAGAGGAGGACAGCCTCGGGCCCCGATGCTTCAGCTTCCAGCACCACCGAGGGCACCAGCTCCAGCTCCACCCGTTCAGCAGATTGCACCGGCACCCCAGCCACCTCAGCAGCAGTACCGTGCCCCGCAGCAGGCACGTGGACCCCAGCAGCCCAGGGGACAGCATTACCAGAGGGGACGATACCAGAGGCCCCATGGACAGCAGCGACAGCAGCAGAGACCTCAGGCCGCAGGTCAGGCATTTGCACTCACACATGAGGAGGCCGAAGCTGCAGGGAACGTCGTCGAAGGTACTCTTTCTGTTTGTGATATGGTCGCTAGAGTATTGTTTGATCCTGGTGCGACACATTCCTATGTGTCTTCTGCTTTTGCTTTAGTTCTTGGTGGGGTAGGAGAGGAGTTGCCTTGCACGCTAGTTGTGTCTACGCCCGTGGGCAAGAGGGTAGTGTGTCAGACTTACCACCCCAGATGCCGAGTGCAGATCGGGGAGTACATTATGTTTGCAGATTTGATCGTGTTACCCATGCATGACTTCGACGTTATCTTGGGGATGGATTGGTTGGCCAGATATCGAGCGGTGATGGATTGCTTCGAGAAGATAGTCAGACTCACCATCGACGGTTCGGACGACACAGTCGAGTTTGTAGGCGAGAAGAAGCCACGCAGTACCAGATTGATTTCAGCACTGAAGGCAGAGAGGCTAGTGCGATCAGGTTGCGAAGGCTACATCGCATTCATCTCAGAGGACAAGAAGTCCAAGGGAGTCGAGGAGATACCAGTTGTTTGCGAGTTTCCAGACGTGTTTCCCGACGAGATCCCAGGATTGCCTCCAGTCAGAGAGATCGACTTCACCATCGAGCTTGTGCCAGGCACCACACCGATTTCCAGAGCTCCTTATCGCATGGCTCCAGCAGAGCTGCGAGAGTTGAAGACCCAGTTGCAAGAGTTGATAGACAAGGGCTTCATCAGACCGAGCATGTCACCTTGGGGAGCACCTGTGCTCTTCGTGAAGAAGAAGGATGGATCGATGAGGATGTGCATCGACTACAGGCAGCTGAACCAGGCAATAGTGAAGAACAAGTATCCTCTTCCCCCGAATCGACGAGCTTTTCGACCAGCTTCAGGGAGCACAGTACTTTTCGAAGGTGGACCTGAGATCGGGATACCATCAGCTGCGAGTCAGAGAGCAGGATGTTCAGAAGACAGCGTTTCGTACTCGTTACGGACACTATGAGTTCCTTGTGATGCCGTTCGGGTTGACGAATGCGCCGGCAGTGTTCATGGCCCTGATGAACAAGATCTTCGCCCCGTACCTCGACAGCTTTACGGTGGTGTTCATCGACGACGTGTTGGTCTACTCCAAGTCCAGAGAGGAGCACGAGCAGCATTTGAGGACGTCTCTACAGTTGCTACGTGATAACCAGCTGTACGCGAAGCTCAGCAAGTGCGAGTTCTGGTTAGAGCAAGTAGTCTTCCTCGGACATATCATCTCCAGAGACGGCCTAGCTGTGGATCCAGCAAAGATCGAGGCAGTAGTGAACTGGGAGAGACCGAAGAATGTTACAGAAGTTCGGAGTTTCCTTGGCTTATCAGGCTACTACCGCAGATTTGTCAAGAGTTTCTCTTCGATTTCAGCCCCTTTGACCAAGCTGACGAGGAAGGACGTACCGTTCGTATGGACCGATGCATGCGAGGACAGCTTTCAAGAGCTGAAGGAGAGACTGACGTCAGCACCGATCTTATCTTTACCTTCTGGTACAGGCGGTTTCGTTGTCTTCACCGATGCTTCAGGGACCGGTCTTGGTTGTGTTTTGATGCAGGAGGGCAAAGTCATTGCTTATGGATCACGCCAGCTGAAGGAACATGAGAAGAAGTATGCTACTCACGACCTGGAGCTTGCAGCAGTCGTGTTCGCACTAAAGATATGGCGGCACTACCTCTACGGAGAGAAGTTCGAAGTCCATTCAGATCATCGCAGTTTGCAGTACCTGTTCACTCAGCATGACCTCAACAACCGTCAGAGGCGTTGGATGGAATACATCAAGGATTACGACTTCCCTATCAAATACCATCCGGGTAAGGCGAACGTCGTAGCAGATGCTTTGAGCAGGAAGACCGCCCTAGTCAGTTTTCTAGCAGCAGAGGGCGTGTGGACCGATGTCTTCAGTGACTTGGATGTCCAGTTTCAGCCGCTCAGCGACAGAGTTATGCTTGCCACCATGTCCGCATGGGAACCGGAGTTGCTTGGAGAGGTCAAGGACAGTCAACGCAGCGATCCTAAGCTTGTCAGAGTGATCGAGCAGATTGACCAGAGGCCAGAGTTCAGACTGATTGGTGGAGTACTCTACTATCAGGACAGGCTGTGTGTACCAGACGTCCAGGAGCTGAAGGACCAGATCTTAGCAGATGCACACCACAACAGATATTCGATTCACCCGGGCAGCACCAAAATGTACAGGAACCTGAGGAGCTACTACTGGTGGAACAACATGAAGAAGGAGATTGCAGGCTATGTGTCCAGATGTCTGACCTGTCAGCAGATCAAAGCCGAGCATCAGAAGCCACCAGGGCTACTTCATCAGCTCGAGATACCTCAGTGGAAGTGGGAGCATATTACCATGGATTTTATTGCAGGACTTCCAGCTACCAGGAGACGCAGTGATGGCATTTGGGTGATCGTGGACAGGCTGACCAAGTCAGCTCACTTCTTGCCAGTGTCGATGAGAGCAGGACTCGACGTCCTTGCTAAGCTGTACGTGGACAGGATCGTCTCTTTGCATGGAGTTCCAGCTTCGATTGTTTCAGACAGAGATCCACGCTTCACTTCTCATTTCTGGGAGAGTCTACAGCAGGCTTTGGGTACTAAGTTGAGCTTCAGTACAGCCTACCACCCCCAGACAGACGGACAGACAGAGCGCACCAACCAGACCTTGGAGGATATGCTGCGAGCTTGTGTCCTAGATTACAAGGAGAACTGGGAGGATTCCTTGCCACTCTGTGAGTTTGCCTACAACAACAGTTACCACTCGAGCATCAAGATGGCACCGTTCGAGGCGTTGTACGGCAGGAAGTGCAAGACCCCAGTCTGTTGGGAGGAAGTTGGTGTCAGGAGTTTCCATGGACCATCTATTGTCGGCGACATCAGTGAGAAGATCCACCAGATAGTGGAGAACCTGAAGGTTAGCCGCAGTCGACAGAAGAGCTACGCAGACAATCGGCGCAGACCCCTTGAGTTCCAGAAGGGAGACCGTGTCTTCCTGAAGGTTTCCCCAGCTCGAGGCACCCTCAGATTCGGCGAGAAGGGCAAGTTAGCACGGAGATACGTCGGACCCTTTGAGATCAAGGCTAGGATCGGAGATGTCGCCTACAGACTTCAGTTGCCAGCAGAGCTATCAGGTGTGCACGACGTCTTCCATGTCTCGATGTTGAGGAAGTATGTGGAGGACCCTACCCACATTCTGCATCACCAGCCACTCGACATCCAGCCCGACGCGTCCTACATCGCCAAACCAGTCGCCGTCATCGACACCAAGGAGAAGGTGCTTCGGGACCGAACCATTCAGTTCGTAAAGGTTCAGTGGGAGCATCACACTCCGGAGGAGGCTACTTGGGAGCTACGAGACCAGGTGGCAAGAGATTATCCACATCTTCTACCGCAGGTATGTCCCTACTTTGTTTTTACATTTGGGGACCAAATGTTTTGAAGGAGGGAGGAATGTGAGACCCCACCCCTGGTGGGCCCTCAATGTGAATTTGAATACTATATGTTAGCCTAAGTATTTTAGTTATACTAATTATGGGGCTTAGTGAGGGTAGTTATGTATTTTCCTGGGGTTAGTCTAGTGGTGTAATTAGTAGAGTCAATAGGGGGTCTTTTGTTATTCTTAGAGTTAGTTAGTTTGTTAGAGGCCCTAGCTAGAGTTTTGTATTTACTATAGGGGGGTTTGCACCAAAGAATCTTCTAGAAGATCACCTAAAGACCTAGATACCCTTGACCCTAACCCTAATCCTATTCTAACCCCAAGGGCAATTCTGTCCCTAACCCAAAAACCCAACCTATATAAACAAAATCCTCCCCTGCCCAAACGAGTACTGTTCATCTCCTTTTTCCTCTCTCAAGTTTCAATCTCTTCTCTCTTCTCCTTCCTCAATTCTCTCCAACGAACCCTTATCTTCCCCTCCAATCTCTCTTTTCTCTTCCTCGCCCCAGAAATCCCTTGACAGAAGGCCAGCCGAGACCAACCTGCACCATAAGAGCTACTGTCGAGACCTTTTCTCTTTTTCCCTGTGGTTTTCTCTCTTTTCCTTCTACCTTCAATCGATCAAGGCAAGTGCACTGTGCTGGTAGTCTAGATTGCATGTTTCCTTCCTTTTATTTGCAGTAGAATTTCAATTTGTAATATCTATGTTTAGATCGATCCTTGAGCATGTTTGTTTGGTTCCTTTGGCCATTGATGGATGGGATTACCTCATTTGGATGATCAATGGCCGGTTGATGATGGGTGGATGATGTAGGAATGATTTATTTTGCTTCTGTAATGGTCTATGGAGAATCCCAGAAGAATTGGGTCACGGGAATGAGTTTCCGGAGATGGAATGACGAGAACCCATCTCGCAGTATTGAGATCGGAATCGAAGTAGGACCACCCTTGGTAGATCAGGACCCTACGTCTATGTGAGGGGGCCTGTGCGACCATGGGGTGCTACTTGATCTGGATTTTGATCAGAGGTGGACCACCATTCCTGTGCTTAATGAAGAGAAGTTGTGTCCTGTCGCAGAACTGGGTTCTGTAACAGAACACAACACTGATAGGAGAGATGGACAGAGTCCAGCGATGGCCGAGCTCAGCACTTGCAGAGCCAAGCGGTTGCCGAGCCCAGCATTAGTGCAGCTCAGCAACTGCCGAACTCAGCGCTTGCAGAGCCCAGCGGTTGCCGAGCTCAGCGTTAGCGCAGCTCAGCAACTGCCGAGCTCAGTACTAGCCGAACTCAGCGATGGCTGGATTCAACGCTAGCCGAACTCAGAGTTCTGCCGAGCATAATGGTTAGGATGAGGTTCGCGTTTAGCCGAGCTAAGTGTCTAGGCCGAGCTCAGTGCTCAGCCGGGTTCAGTGTTACGGCCGAACTCAGTGTTATGGCCGAACTCAGTGTTTTACTGAGCTCAGCGCCAGACCGGGTTCCGTGCCAGACCGGACTTCGAGCTTAGCCGAACTCAGTGCTTAACCAAGCTGAGCTTGACCAACCTCAATGCCTAGCCGAACTCAATGCAATTTTCTGAACTTAGTTGGGTGGCCGAACTGAGCTAGGCCTTTGCCGAGCTGAGTTGGGTGGCCGAACTGAGTAGTCAATTGAGCTCCATTTGCTTAGCCGAACTCCGAGATGGATTTCCAAAAAAAGGCGGGATTTCAACAAAGGAGACTAGAACCTGGGACATTCCCTTGAGCCAGGATTCTTAGTGTGCACGGCCAACTACCCAGGCTAGGGAGTTAGCCGAACTCACAGGAAGTCCTGGACAAGCAGGCTTTGCCTGTAGGGTGTTTTTCCTTCTCTGGTCCCAGTGTGCCGAGCTGACCGCCCAGGCCAGGAGGTCGGTTGAGCACACTGTGTACAGTGACGATCCCCAGATTCTAATTTCTATTGTTGCACTCATATGTAGGGCCCATTGACCATTCAAATAGACTTCCATCACTGTGCCAGCCACGAGTCAATGGTACGGCTCAACCTTGACTCGTGGGGTCCACTAATTAAAGTCCAGGTTATGTAATCTAAGATGATTCGACCTTTATACGTTACCAAAATGATGCATATAACTTCTAAGCACCAAACACAATATTCCTTAGCATCTGTGGTTTCACTTAAAGATCGAATTACCTGAGATGGACCTGTATCCGAAAGTGGACCATTTACCTAGGTTGGACTGTTACTATCTCCCTATGATTCGTGTACTTGGAGATTCATCTCCCTCATACTACGATTATCACTCTATTGTCCTTATTATTGCTCATACCTGTTAATTAAATGGAAAATAGAGGACCTAAACCTAGGAATACTTAGAGGTGACCCGGTAATCTGATTGGGTGGATCATTGACCCGTGTCTGTGGCTAGGCGGGCCCTTTTTATGGCCTAAGTTGGATGTGAATTACCCTAGAATGGAGAGGTTAGATTGTATGGGCTTGTGACCCATTAAGGTTGTAAATGGATCATATGTCATTGAGTATGGACTTGTATCTCATATGGACTGTTATAGATCAGGCCATGTATTTGGTGGGCCTTGGTATGGATCCAATGATGGAATTGGACTTGGACTATGATCCACAGTTTATATTGAGTACTTGGACCTCTTAGGGACTTTTGTTAGGACCTTGTTCACGCAAGGTAAAGCCTAGACAGACACAGACCTTTATTGTTTCCGAGTCGGCATAGACATTCACTGAGTTGATTTAAGCTCAGCCAGTTGGACTGATCATCACTGGTAGGAGCTATTGAGATTTGTTGTGTGGCTATCATGATGAGCACTGTTGGGACGGACGGTGTGATGCCGGTTCCGGTCGTTGTGGATGATGTTGATGATATTTTGCGGGGTTAGTAATCCCTAGCATTAGCTTAGGATCCCTACCGCGACTGTGTTCAGTATGGGAGGGCCGCGGCATAATATCCCGCGGTGACCAGCTTATGTGGATGTGCCATATTGTGTAGGTTTATTACTGTTATGCTTATTATGATTCTACATGGTTATCTTGCACGACTGCATAGCATATGTACCTTTGTTACTCTCTTAACTTTATACATGTCTCTACTCATTTGATGCATACATTCTATATTATCTGCATATTGTGACTTGCCAGATCTTTAGATCTGACCCACTCTTGGTGCTTAGGTCTTGACCCAGAGTTCGAGGGCGACGCGTTCGCACTCGTTGAGGTGCCCGTAGCAGGCGACTACGGATGGGGACAGGCCGACCATGAGGTCGAGCCGGTGATTGGAGAGCCTACACCTGGGGTTGAGTGATATCTTTGTTTTGGGATTTTTGAGAGAGTCTGTTGTAGTGAGAGGGTGTTATTGTAATTAACTTTGGTTTTATACTATTGTCACATTTAGGCTGGACTTCAGCCCATTTATATTTGATATATGGATGATACCTTATGCTTCCGCTATCTCTGATATGGCTTCCGCTATACTATCATGCTTCCGCAATTAACCATTGTTATTATGTTGATGAAAAAGTTTTAAATTGGACCTCACTGCGGACCTACGATCTTGGAAGTTCTCGGATTTTCCGGGAAGTAGCGCGCCAATTTCGGTACTTTGACGATTTTCTCGGTATCCGGAATTGGGGCGTTACATCCTCAAGTTTGGAAAACAAAAATAACTCACTCAAACCTTTCAGCTAGTGTTAAAACAAAACCCATTCATCCATCCTCATTCTCAACCGAAAAAATCAAAAATTTGAAATATACAAACCCTAATCAATGCAAACAACAAATGTACAAATCGAATACAACGATGAAGATAACAAACCATGCAGTTAGATATCATATGCGGGAAGGCGGGAAAACAAAAGGAAGTGAAAATACAAAAAATCTGAGCAGTATTCAAGGATTCCAAACCTCTGGAGCGTCGGTTTCAATCACAGTTGATTGAAAAAACGATGAGATTATGAGCAGATGTTGAAAAATTCAGTTACAACGCTGGTGGTTGTGGATATATGGAAGCAACTGCTCTTCGCCCTCGTCCTAGGTCAGTCTCGACGCAATGGTGGAAGGGAGAAGAGAATAGTGAGCGAAACAGAGATTCTGGCCCTAAAAAAGGATCCCGAACAGCGTCATCGCCGACCTTATTCAAGTATAAATAAGGTCGGCGCCGACGAAGCGCTCTTTATGTAAAAAAAAATTCAAGGCCACATAAGGTCATCGCCGACCTTATTCAAGTGTAAATAAGGTCGGCGATGACGATATGCTCTTCTGGTAAAAAAAAAAAAAAGAAATTTGCACCCAATTGCGCTAATTGGTGCTACACTCGCTAAAATGTTTGATTGCGTAACATGACCGGATAAAGTATTTTTTCCGGTAAAATCCCCTTGATATTAACATAGTTTTCTCCTTCTAAACCTATTTGACTATAAAATATTTCATGCATTGTTATAAATTTCTCAAGATTTGTGATAGATCAATGACTCAAATTTGAGAACATATTAGTGATTACACAGTTACGTATAGGCAACAGATCTGATGGTAGTCTTTGGCCCGAAAATCAAGGCAAACAAAAATGGACCATCCAAAATCCCATTTCAATTACTATAACATATCATTTGTTATCCGACGGCTCACCCATTTTCATCGTTTTCTTGACCTATACCATATCAGGAGCTGAGAATTTTACCCATAGGCTCTCTCAGTCTTCCAAACAATATTAACAGCTCGGATTGGGATTGGGGGCCCCGCAAAATTTCAAAAAAAAAAATAGATCTATGGTTATACTATTTTACACAAATATCTCTAGATCTATGATAGATCAATGGCTGGAATTTGGTCCGTGGGCCGTGTTTCACCCCCTTAATGCGTGTAACGGTTTGGATCACCATGCAGGCTCTCAAAACCTCAAAAATAAAAAGGAAAGCCGGTGATGCTAAAATTAACGTATAAACCACTGTAGCAGCGCATGGTCTTTGCGCTTCAGACATAAAAGTCTGTTTCAATCCACGCCACTTACGTTGCTTTTCAAAAAAGACATTTCTGTAGGGCTGTAAGCGGTCGGTTTTACGACATATGACACCCGGGCCGAAACTTTCTGGTTTACAATTTTGCAATAACTAAAACCGACCAAAGCACATATACTGGACATTGGAAACCGACATTTCGGTTAGGTCGGTTTCGGTCGGTTTCGGCCGGCCTTCGATTAATGGGCTGGGCCTAATTTGTGCTCTCTCTTAATAACTGACAATAGTGTCAAATACAAAATAATTTGTGCTCTCTCTCTCTCTCTCTCAATGATAATGTACTTATATATGTGCATATTCCTTTTTGGCTTGTGACCTGGGCACATTATGTTATGTTAGTGATTGCAGTGTGCACATGCAGATAAACATTTTTAAATGAAAAAAAAAAAAACAGACTCTCCAGCCATTTCACTTTGATTGATAATTAGCAGCTGGAATCTGTATAAATTTATATTTTATTAGAGCCTTTGAACTTGAAGTCAGCCGTCAGCCAGCAATATCTTGATCATAGACTCATAGTGCCTAACTCGGAAATCTAATGCATCTAAATACTTTGTTCGGTCGGTTCGGTTTTAACCGAACAGTTTCTACATAATTATAAAAACCGACTGTTGAAAAAAAAAACTTACAAAAACCGTTCGGTCGGTTTTGTTTTAAAAAAAATCTATATAGCGGCCAAACGATCGGTTCGGCCGGGCGGTTCGATTTTCACGGTTAATTTTGACAACCCTACATTTTTGTCTCATTACATTTCCAAGTGGAGGGTTCTGCGTATGTTAACAAACGGTCTAAAGTCCTTTTGAAACAACTTTTAGACATTAAGAGGTGACATAAAGACATGCCAAACTGAACCTTGCTGTATTCGAAACTGTAGACTTGAAATTAGGGTGGTCAATTGGGCCATTTTATGAGGGTACGTACCTAGCTTGACCCTATCCGACCCTCGAATGGCTTGCAAAATATGGACTCTTATATTTCTTAAAAGGCAAAATTAGCGAAATGTCCCTAGAGTTGAATGTTTCCAGCGTCCAATCAAAGGAAAAACTTTTTAAGGCCTATGGTCTACTCAGCTAGACTCTTTACAGCCTTAGGTCCCTAAACCCACACGTTTGCATTTTTTAAGACTAAATTGCCCCTGTAACTGACGCACGATGTAATGAGGTGGTCTTCAACCCGGACATGTTGAATCGGTGCTTAGGGCATAAAAGAAATAGAGGAAGAAAGGAGAGAGAGAAAGGAGAAAGGAAAGAGGAGATGGGCGCTTGGTGCTGATCACAGTAGTGGGCTACAACAGAAAGACACCGAGGAGAAAAATCTAAGCTTCTTCTGAATCACTTCTGCAACAAAGAACCAGAGCAAAAAAAAAAAAAAAGAGAAGGCTCGATGAAACACCCCAAAACCCCCTATTTCTTCTTCCATTTCCTCTTATTTTCTCTCTCTCCCATGAATCTGTACCAGCTAACCCCCAGCCCAAAAATCCCCAATTCAATTTCAATTTCGATTCGCAGCAGAGATGGCAACAAACCCTAAAGTCTTCTTCAACATGGATGTCGGCAGAGCCCCGGCCGGGCGTATGTGATGGAGCTGTTCGCAGACACGATGCCGCACACGGCTGAGAACTTCTACTTCCACGCCCTATGCATAGGCGAGAAGGGCACTGGGAAGAGCGGGAAGCCCCTCCATTACAAGGGCTCCACCTTCCACAGCATTATCCCTGGATTCATGTGCTAGGGCGGCGACTTCACTGCCAGGAATGGCACCGACGGCGAGTCAATATACGGCGCCAAGTTCGCCGACGAGAACTTCATCAAGAAGCACACCGGGCCCATAGTCCTTTTGATGGTGAACGCCAGGCTGGGGACTAATGGGTCGTAGTTCTTCGTCTGCACCGCCAAGATGCAGTGGCTGGATGGGAAGCACATGGTGTTTGGATAGATCAAAGGGTGGAAGCAGCGTCAGAATCTAGTTTTTGGCATAGGAAGCGATGAGGATTTGATAGAAAAAAGAGGGAATTTGGGTTTCGAGCATAACAGAGAGGGCCGCCTACAAAATCGGACAGGAGAAACGTCGCCAAACCGCCACGCCGCCGCCGCTGCGCCATCTTGGCCGGAGGGGATGCCAAAGGAGAAGGTAACATGATGTTATCCGGTTCTGGTTACAGAAACTAGAACTTGAAGAAAAGGAAGAACTCGAGGTCTAAGAAAATACAAATAAATTTACCAGAACTCAGATAAATTTGTCAAAAACTCAGATAAATTTCATAAAAACTCAGATAGATTTGTCGAAAACTCAGATAAATTTGACCAGAATTCAGATAAATTTGTCGAAAACTTAAATAAATATCATAAAAACTCAGATAAATTTGACGAAAATTCAGATAAATTTCACAACAACTCAGATAAATTGTATTAGAACTCAGATAAATAGCAAAAAACTTAGATAGATTTGGCCAGAACTCAGATAAATTTGTCGAAAACTTAGATCAATTTCACAAAAACTCAGATAAATTTGACGAAAATTCAGATAAATTTGTTAAAAACTCAAATATATTTGCCAAAAACGCAGATAAAATTATCAAAGACTCAGATAAATTTACAAAAATCAACCTCCGACGATGGGAACAGTTAATGAACGGTGACAAATAGCGGCAGGAGCGGCTGCAAATTAAAACCCCAATGAATCCCACCTCCATCACCACCACAAATCAACAAAACCCAATGAAGAAGAAGATGAATTAATTTGCAAAAACCCCCAGTTTTCATCAAACCCACAAAACCAGAAGAAGAAAAATAAGAAAAGGAAGACAAATGAGAAGTTGCAGAGAGAGAGATGGGTGGTAACGGAAAAACCAGGTGGAAGATCTCTTTTCATCTTCTTCCTCCTTAAAACCAAGCCCTCGGATAAATTTGATACTAGGACTGGGCTATAGGCTGGGCTTCCTTGGCTGGTCAGGTCAGAACCAACCCACACCAAACCCAACCTCTTCCTTCTTCTTCGTCCTGTTCTATTCCGGTCTGCAACACAAAACATGACCAATTTATTCTGGTTTTTGCAACCAGAAATCGATGACCAGGAGATTGTTTAGTGTGATTAGTGTTACAAGTTATTTACAATGAGTATCAAAGGCCTCATAGTTGGTGTGAGTGCACCTTGTATATACTCATCATTCATGTGATGCTTGAATACGCAACGTGGACATGTAACCTTACTGGCTACTGCCTTTTGTTGCAAGTGGCAGGAGGTTACCATGAAATATGGGCAAAGAAAGTGTCCTCAAACTTTACACGTATCGCATATCAAGATGGGACGTGTCAGATAATAACGTCATGCTCGCATCAGCACGAGAGCGCTGGACGGTTTTGGTTTATTAAAGAAATGGTAAATTGGTCTTGTATGAAAAAGTGTGAGAAGAACTTTTGGCTGTATGACTTTTTTTCTGTGGACTGTTTGCAATAAAATAATATTATGAGGGACCTCCGGCCAAAGTCCCCTTCTTAAAAAGCCCGAGGGCCTAGTTTGGGCAAAATTAGCCCCAACCTGCCCTTCCTATTTTTCTTATATATATATATATATATGAGGAGAACTAGAAAAATGCATGGGCATTTTCAAAAGCAAAAATATCATTTTTCTCCAATAAATAAGAGAACAAATACATTTAAGAGTGCTACTTTCAAGTAATAGAGGTTAAATGGTTAAGAATAACTCCCGACCTTTTCTCCCTTTTTAAGTTATTTCACGTAATGAGTGATTAGAAAGGAGAGTGATGTATGTCTTAACATTTTTAAATGCTCCAAACTTGAAAAAACCCACATACATAGATGGGTTTTTTCGAAGGTTTGGCCCGCTTATGAAAAATCTAAACTAATAAAATAAATCAGCCCCATAGGTAGGTGTTTTGGATATCGGGCCCACTTATGAAAAATGCAAATTAATTCAAATATATGCCCCCCCCCCCCCCCCCTAGGCCTCGCAGAATTTCACTTTAATAGAAGTGGTGCCAACATTAGATTGATTACTAAAAGAAAAATTGAACATCTCATGATTTGATGGAGGTCCAGCTCCTACTGGATTTAAATTTGATAAGGACCAATATCATAAAATACATATCCATTAGATTTGATCGGTTGTGATATTTTCACAATAATTCATGGAGGCCCCACTAATGGATTTTCCATAACCATATTGCATTTCTCATAAGTGGGCTGAACCTTCAAAAATCCTCATCTATTTACTTGGGCTTTCTTAATTTTGTAGTTATCCCTAATGAAATTGGTTCTTTTAAACTTAAATTATCTCTATTAAATATCCAACAATTTTAAGTTGTAGTTATGAATAGGTTTAATGTATTGAAATAACACTAAAAAGTGCTGCCTTTTTGTTGGATATTTGCATATAGGCAAAAATGTCTCCTTTTGGAAGGGGTATTTTGTAGAATTTTGCAAACATCCAATAAAAAAGGAAGCAATATTTATTGTTATTTCAATACATAATCCAGCCATAATAAAAAAAAAATGAAAAGATGTCGAAAATTTAATAGGGATAGTTAAAGCATAAGGGAAAACATTTTATTAGGGATAACTACAAAATTAAGAAACCCATTTATATAGATATGGATTTTTGAATGTTGAGCCCACTTATAAGAAATGCATTATGGTTATGAAGAATGCAGTAAAAGGGCTCCATGAATTGTTATGAAAAAACCACAAGCAATCAAATTTAATAGTATTGGACCTAACAAATTTAAATAAAACAGGAGGTGGCCCACCATTAAATTATAAATAAAACCATCAAATCAACTTTTAATCTCATGAAATGTTATACCCCAAATATCATTTGATTTTAATGAAGGAGATGAGCCCACCCACAGAGTTAAAGCCTTCCTTGAAAGAACAGAAATAGGAAAGATGAGTAATCATTCACTTAGTTCAAAGAAGGAAAAATATATGAAGTTGTGAAGTCATTAAAGGGGTAGAAGAAATATGAAATAATTCTTAACTATTTTATTCTCTTCTTCATGCTTGTGCGGGCCTCCTCATTTAAGCGGGCTATCTTCCCTTGTGTATTTGGGCTCTCTCTTGAGTCCCAAGCCCCTTGGCTGAAGTAAAAAACTCCTTCTATTATAAATCCTCACCTTCTATTATTTGTCCAAATGATATATATGTGTGTTGTGTGTATGTGCATTAATTTCGGTGTAAATGTAGGTTTATTTGAGTGTGCTTCTTATGTGATTCTTATATTGATTTTTAAATAGAATTTCATTTGATTCTTTTATAAATAAGTCATGCATGATTCTTATGTAAGTCTTTCTAAAATAGCTTATTTCATTAGTTGTATATATAGATCTATTTGCTATTAAAAAAAAAGATGTTGACTTATTTGAGCATATATGCAAGTTTATTTGAGCATGAATCTTACGTGGATTTTTATTAGTAGGAGATTACTTCACTTAATCTTTTGGGTCTAATTTTAACTTTGTATTCATATTTAGCTCCAATGGCCCACCTCTTGGATGGGCCACATCTTGAAAACAAAGTGCTACAAAATCCGAATGGTATCTCCTAGATGAAATTATGAGACATTGATATTTTTCTTTTATATGTAAGATCCATTTTTTTGCTCGATATTAAGTTAAGAGAATTCAATGCAATGTATTCTATCAAAGGCATAAAATTAATAAGTTAAAAGAAAAGGTTCACAAACATCATCAAATAGTATTCTATTGAATAATAAATGATTACCTAGCCATTACTCTAAATCAGATCGTAATAAATTGGATTTCCAATTATTTCCATTTTGCTTGTTGTATTCCATTGACCGACCAATGCTTGAATTAAGGAGGAGGGCTAACATTAGAATACACTCTTGCATAAAAATTAAAAATTTAGTTTCTTCTCTTTAGGCCTTGGGCCCTCCAACTGCTTAGCCTTGCCCTTGCTTGACCAAAATATACTGGGGTATCGCTTGGACAACGTTGAGCTCGACTTGACCCGCCTTTTGGTAGTCCTGAGAAATTACTTGAATACCCATTTCCAACCCTAGCAAGAGGTTAATTTTCGACTTTTGTGAGATTGAGATGAGATGCCTTTATCATTATATTTGTTTTTAGAAACTCATTAAAATTGGATTTTTTAAAAATTTTCCCTATAAATGTTCCATCTTTTCCAATTTTATATTTGGTAAGAAAAGTCTTTGCAAAAGCTACGCTTTTCATTCATCTAGAGAGACAGAGGGGTCAAATTCTGAAACAAACTGAAAAAGAAAAAAGGAAAAAAAGAAAAAACAAGAGACCACAAAAGCATTCTCATGCGTCAGTAATTTTGAGCAAGAAAATCCCATCGAAGATATAAATGAGGAGTTTCTCGGAAGGAAGCTTTCAATATTTACAATAACAGCTGAAAAGAGGAATTGGGTCATTTTCTCTCTTCTTTCCATGATCAAAGCTATCATTTTCTGCTGCAGCTGGTGTTGATGATGATCTCCATGATGATTTCGATGATGGGTTCCCTTCAAAATTGTATATTTCGTAAACCCTTCCTTTAGTTCAATGATCTCTGGCAAATTTCAGCGCGGGGTTCTCTTTATGTGAAATCTTGGGTGTATGGAAATTTGAGTTTTTTCCTTTTGGTGGGGTTGAATTTCTCTTTATCATAACGATCTCAGCTGGTAGAGAAACAACAAGAGAACAATTTGAGGCAGATATTGATTTCTTTGGAAGGCATGAGTAGGTTTAGTGATGGGGGTTGTAGATGATCAGAGCAAGATCGGGTGAATTTGGGAGGTTGATTAGGGACTAATTCTGGGCTGAGGGGGCATTCCTTTCAATCCAAAAGGATTGCCCTTGAAGTGGGTTTTTGTTATTTTTCTGAATTGTAGTCTGAATCGACAGACTTTAGCTGTACTGAGATGTTTGGGTTTTTTGACTTTTTGGTTAGAAAGGACTGAATTGGAAGATTTCGTTGGTTGTTTTAGTGTAGTTGTATCGATCAGTGTGAAAGGGAGAAGTGGAAACGGATGTATACTTGATAATTCGGGTGTGTGGGATTGAATTAGACCTTCAACAATACAATATTTGTAATTGGTTATTGTCATTGGCAGCGTTTTAGAAGAAGAGATATACGTGGGGGTATGTTTTAGGTGTAGAAGAATAGCTGGGTAAGCCTTTTCAACTGAATGTTGATATCAACGAGGATGAATCCTGCAATAGATGAGATTAATCTCCTGCGGCAGCAGCAGCAGCATCACTTGGTAGTCAGGGGAATTGGGGAAGATCAAGAGATTGATTTGGAGATAGGACCTGGAGACGATGACCCCTCATTTGCTAACACGCCTCTCGTGGGTGTCTCCCAAGAACCCAATTCCGAAGATCAAGAAGACCACAAGCAATTTCCTTTGGTTTCTCACCATTCAAATGATGATCAAAGTCTGTCCAAACTACAACAAACAAAAAGGAAGAAGAAGGTGGTGAAGAAGTGGAGGGAGGAATGGGCTGATACTTATAAATGGGCCTTTGTCGAGCACCACAGTGATGGAGCAGCGAGGATCTTCTGCTCCATTTGCAAAGGGTATGGGAGGAAGCATAGGAGGAACCCCTATGGAAATGAAGGCAGCAGAAATATGCAGATGAGTGCGCTGGAGGAGCACAACAATAGTCTACTTCACAAGGAGGCACTTCGGCTTCAACTGGCCTCCAAAGATAAAACTGTACCCATGGTTGAGAGACCCATCTATGTCAAAGGTGAGCATCTAGTTCCATATTTCATGCTGGTTGAGTCTTGATGATTTTAACAGGCAGTTTTTCTGTCTTCTCAGTCACTTATTTTGTACAGTTTCTTTGTTTGCAGTTCAATGTTGGATATGGATTGTGATACTAGATTGCATCTTTCTTTCTTTTTTTTCCTTGTTTTTTCTGTAACTTTTTGAGAGATAACAAGGAATGCGTTAATAATTCCAAAGAAACAACAATCAGCTGATGTAATATTCTATTCATTTTTTAATAAGCAGATGAAAACTTTAAGTAAAATGCATGAGTACAACAGTTAAAACACAAGAACAAGCTAATCCAGTCCATAGTTGAGAATTTTGTTTCATTTGGATGAAATTTCCGAAAATTTTCATTTCATCCATCAAACCGAAACGAAATCAACCCCCTCCCCAAAATAAAATTTCATCCAATTTCTCACCCAAATTCGGCTGAAATTGGACATTAGGGTTAATTTCAGGCGAGTTCTTCCCAAATTGGATGAAATTCCAATTTCGGCCGAAATGGGTTCTCGACTTGAACAGAAGTTTTTGAGGTTTTTTTTTTTTTTTTTTTACAAAATGACCTCTGTATTTTGAATTTTTACTATAACCTCCCTATTCCGACAGCAAAACAAGTTGATGTTAGATTTATTTTGATACAATGACAAAAATACCCCTTATTTTAACTCTTGTTGAGAGGTAAAGCAGCGGAAATGGTGGGGCAGGAGAGAGTGATGACAATAGGAGAAAGAATGGCTGGACTAGAAGCAACAAACAAGATCACATTGGTATAGAATCTGCACCTTGCACTTTAGAGGTGATTGGATGGAACTGGGAGCCTGGGAGCAACCTACATCCATGACATTGGGGGCAGCCCTGTTCAAAGATTGTGACCGAGAGCGGTGATCTCGACTCCGAATTGCATGGATGGCTTCCTTGAAGATCCTATCACACCATTGGCTAAGGTGGCTTTAATCTCGACACCTCCCTCATCGACCCCATTTCTCTTCTATATAGGAAATTCAAGAATTTTGCCCAAGGAAAGACTATTGAAGAACACGTCATGACAACTACCGATGATAATTGTAGAATTGTAGCTAGAGTTACTCTCCTTCAGCAATGGTGCCTAAGGGCATAGGATTGAGGATTTCATCAGACAGGACCTTGAAGAGTATTGGGTCATGATGGAGAGAAGAGAAACCTATTCCAAATTGTTGCAACTAGAGCTGATGATTGGTCGAAGAAGATATTTTTGTGATGTAGGAAAACAAGATCACTTTAGCAAGCGATTTGTTCCTGCTAGATTATGATGCAAGAGTGAGAAATGTGGAATCCTAGGTGAAGATCATCCGTTCATGGTGATAGAGAATAAGTCCCATCAACCCAATTTCTAGAGAAACCCCACTTCAAGATTTCAAAACAAAATGCAATTAAGATAAACCCAAGTTGAAAGGCAATGCATATCACAAGAGAGGACCCAAAGCCCACCTCAAGAACCAGATAAAGCCCCACAGAGCATATGGATGTATACAAATAGAGAGAACAAGAACATGCAACTGTAAATCTTCAACAAACTTGTCATGTTGCTGCTTTGTCCATCTCTCTAGATTTGGTGATGGGTGTATGACTTCCAAATTTCTAGTTTGGTTCCTTAAGAGTAAAGGCGTCAGAGGTCATCATCTTAGGGTAGAGCCAAAAAGACCCACTACTGAAAAGGATGAAGAAACCTTCTTCAGTTGAAGAATTTACCAATATCTAATGGTGTGTGTGATTTTTACTACTTCCAGGCAGCAATTTGACTCGGATGTTGATTCTTCACATCTCTTGCAAATATAGGAGTTGAACAAAGGGTACTTTTGCCATTTTTCCTACAAAACAAACAGCTTTTGTTTCACAGTTAAACCAAAGAGGTTTAAGTAAAAGTACAAAATACAGGGGTCTTTTGAGATTAAATAAAAATTAAACAGGGGTCTTTATGTAAAAACTTCTAATTTTTTTAAAGGGAGGGGGCTAGTTTTAATTTTTAACTTAAAAATAAAGAAAACTGTTACCCCATCGCTTTCTCTTCTTGGCTCTGCTCGACGGAAAGAGAGAAAAATAAACAGGAGGAGGAGGAGAGTGTTTCTGACCCCATCTCTGTCGCTGTTGCTGGTAACTGTCGCCTCTACAATTGCAGTGAGCCATCACCGCTTGTTCTCCTTCTGGTGCAGGACTGGCCAGGCCCAAGTCCATTGGGCCGGACCCATGATTTATTTGGCCAATCCGACCTAACCCATTGGATCATCCCATAAATCCTAATGGGATCAGCCGACTATTTTGTTGTGGGAAGTTGGCATTATTTAGTGGTTTGAAAAGGAAATGGACAATTTACAGTGATAAAGAATTTCCAAATCATATTTCAGACGTTGTAAAACCTCATTAGGCTTAAGCATCCACCTTTTCCAATCCTCTTGGAATATGTGAAAATTATCACATTTACTACTAGTGCAATTCTCCATGGTGATGAAATGGTTCAAAATCGCAGTCGCGGTCATCATCGCATCGTATCGCGGTTCGCGGTCATCACGTCGTGGTTCGCGGTTGTCGTGGTCCATCGCGGTGCGAATTTTTATTTTACCCCGAAAAAATTCGAAAAAATATCCAAAAAGTTCAGAATATTCTAAAATGCTAGAAAACAATATTTTTTTTTTTCCATAAGTGAACACTTTAAAGAAAAATATCGGTCCCCCAAAGTCATTACATCCTGTGTCGCTGTTTTATCTGAAACTCGTAAAGTCTGAAATGAATTAAATAGGTTTATATGTATATATTAAAACAAGTTCAAATATCACAAATTTTATAGTATGCATTGCAACCATAATTTTGAACTAATCGTTACTGTTAAACACTTAAAGTCAATAAACTGGTAAGTAGTAGTATAGACGTACAATATTCAATTAACTCAATCACCAAGTAAATCAAGAATGAATTTCAACTTTCAAGTAACATTTACTACTACATCAAGATTAACTAATTAATTAAAACAAGGAAGTATGACCATAAGGGTATTGTGGTTGAGGTGGAAAGAAATGAAAAGGAAGGGAAAATGAAGTTTTTTTTTTAAAAAATCATCGTGAACTGATATTTTGACCGTTATTTTCAAAATATCGGCCGTTATGATCTGTTATAATGGCCGTTATGACCGTTATGGACCGTTATTTTCACTGTTTTTTTTATACCGTGACCGTTATATTAAAAATAACGTAACAGTATAGGCCGTTACCATTTCATAATGGCCGTTATGAAACGGTAACGGCCGTTATTTTAAACCATCAGATGAAGACTCTCCTTGGCCGATCTAATTGTATCAAGTGAATCCTATATGAGTCTGGTACAAGTATTTGAAAATTTTATTGCCTCAATTTCCTCCCTGTTTGAATCTACAATTCCAAGGGTCCTTAGTAAGGCTATATGCAACTCGCCTTCTTCATTCTTATGAGTCTTGATGGCCCAGGTTTGCCTACCAAACTACCATCGATATTAACCTTCATTGGCCCTATGTAATCTACTCCTGGCTGAATTTCTCTGTCTTTCTTGGGCTGAAACCTTGAAACACGGCTTTGAACTCTCTTTCCAACTCCAAGGTAGAGATGGCCTCGAACTCCTCTACTCATAATCCCCACTGGAAAAGTTGCACTTTTATTCGATCCAAAATTGATCTTAAAGGTGATATTTTCCGTTCAAATATAAACTGATTTCTTTCCTTCCTGTTTAAGCATGCAATTGCCAATGGTGACATTCTTCATAATATTAGCCTCTACTTTGAAGTCGAACTCTAGACCAACCTTCAGTCAAGGCAAGAAAAGAACTAGGAAAAGGAAAGGATACAAAGGGAAAGAAAGGAACACCAAATGATATGAGCTGAGTAACAATTTGAACTCTCCACTGGTCAACTAACTCTTCCTTACACCAGCACATAAAAAAAAATTCAACAAATTGAACTTTCCACTTGAAATAGTCAGGAATTAGATTTTTATGGGAGAAAGCTGTCCAACGAAACGCTTTGACTCTTTGGTGGTGCTCAAGAACCACAAGCTATTTACAAGGAAAATGCGCAAAGGGATTGCATGTCAACATTTGGAATAATAACTTGAAAAGATCCAAAAGCTTCCCAGATTGTATTTTCTCCTCCCCTTTCAACAGAAGCACACTTTGATAATTTTCATCATCTCTACCCCTATAATTCCTTCTTAAAAAAAGAGGTTCCATTCCATCATTATTTTGAACACATCCCTTGATAAGTGCTCCTCTATTATTTGATAACATATAAAAGGTTGAAAATCCTGAACCTAAAGGAGCTTCCCCCACCTATAGATCCTCCCCAAAACGAGTTTTACTTCCATCTCTCATTCTAAATGAGAATCTAAGAGTTATCTACTACAATTTTCCCATTCTTAGAATACCCATCTCCCAATTTCATAATGTCTATCCACACCCTTGAACCCAACCTATTATTTCTTACTACTACCCAAATCCCATCCCATATTCCTCTTACCATATAAATGTGTTAACTTTCCTCCACAATGCATCCATTTCCTCCTCTAAGTTCAAATCTCCATTTCCACATAGTCAATAATGTCCATTTTTTCCCCTTTGATATCACCTATCCCTAGAACCTCACCCCCCCTTGGCATATTTTCCCTCGGCCTTTTCACCTACTCCCAATTTGCAAGATGCATCCTTTTATTTCTCTTTCCCGTCCATCGATCGTCACATGTCTATTTTGAAATAGTAATGTTCAGTAATATCAACTTGAATTTGCCAGTGATTCATGAAATATATTTAGTAATGCTTGGTAATTAATTGTCAACTTTAATATGCTGGTGATTCTCGAAATGTTTTCGTTGACATTTGATCAGTGTGAACATTTCAAGTTGCTTATTTTCTTTGTAGTAGTGGATAATTGCCACCTGCCACCAGTTTTAAATAGATACATTGAAGTATTCGAGTGAGATAGAAGTCCCATAATGTGACTCTAATATGTTCTTGTACTAGGTGATCAGGTTGTGGAGCCTTGTGCTTGGTCATTTCTCTTAGGAGCCTTTTATGTTCTTTTTCTGTAGTCCATTTTTCTTTAGTGCAAAAAATTTCATTTACCATTTCCAAAAGAAAAAATAAATAAATGTTTTTTTTTTTCATTTTATGAATATGTTGGATGATGTAAATGTCAAGCCATGGTACTGTCTAAAATTGTCTCTCATTTGTTGCCTTTTCCCTACTGAATTTTGTTTGTTGGATTAATGTCAATTGAAACCATAAAGCTCTTATGTCGAAGACTGCTGGGTCGATCATTGAAGCTGTGTTGAGAAGGGATCCTCACGAGCTTGAGTTCATACAGTCGGTGCAAGAAGTGGTTCATTCATTAGAGCCAGTTTTGTTGAAGAATTCTCAGTGAGTACATATGAAGCATGACTACATAGATTTGAGGTTTAAGGGCTAAGAAGAGCTGAAACTAATGATCCTTGACCCAAAGAGGTGCAGCTATCTTGGGCTTTAAGTACTCTGTAAGTAGAGCTCACAGTGATGCAGACAGTTGATCCAGTGGACCCATGTAGACAGTTGATCCAGTGGACCCAATATGGATATGCCACAAAAACAAAAACTAACTAGGATTGGAGCCATGCTTGTATGTATGCAAAAGCCCAAATATTACTGCATATTCTTTGTTCAAGGATCATAATCATATGCTTTGATTCTTCTGACAAGACATTCAGAAGTTAATGCGACAACTTATATGGGGACTTGGTTTTGTTGCAGGTATGTCCACATTTTGGAACGCTTGTTAGAGCCTGAGCGAATGATTGTCTTCCGAGTGCCATGGGTTGATGATAAGGGAGAGACACATGTCAATCGGGGCTTTCGTGTACAATTCAGCCAGGCCTTGGGTCCATGTAGGGGCAGCCTCCGATACCATCCATCCATGAACTTAAGTGTCGCCAAGTTTCTTGGTTTTGAGCAGGTGTTTTTAATGAGATGGAGTTTATTTGTTTATACAATCAACCAGTAATTGAATATGATAAAACAGCACAATTCTATGAATTTGAGGTGCTTAGTGAATTGCAACAGACTTCAAGGGCTTTATTGCGATGTATCTTGCTACTTTTTTGCAGACTCTAAAAAATGCTTTGTCTCCATACAAACTTGGAGGTGCTGGAGGAGGAAGTGATTTTGATCCAAAAGGAAAAAGTGATAATGAGGTATTTGTTTATGTAGTTCTTTTCTAGTTGTTATGATGGCTGCTACATTTAATAGTGTGTTGATGTTAAAAATTATAACTTGTTAAGGATTTATAAAGATATTTCATATGTGGAGTCCATGTGGGCAGATTATGCGCTTTTGTCAGAGTTTTATGGATGAGCTGTATCGCTATTTAGGTCCTGATCAGGTGATAAGAGGAATAGTCCTGATGCTTTTATTTATTTATTTATTTTAAGATTTGCACACTTCAGTATTTATTATAGATGTCAGAACCATCAGTTATGCTTCTAAAAGTACAAAATTATTTCCTTACAGGATCTTCCTGCAGAGGACATGGGTGTTGGTCCTAGGGAAATGGGCTATCTCTTTGGTCAATATAGACGCCTTGCTGGTAATTTCCAGGTATTGATGTTTTTACACCTCTCTCTCTCTCAGAGAATTGGGGGAGAATTTTGTGTTATATACGGTATCCAAACTCGATCCATGAATTCCTGTTTGGGAAAGAGAGCAAAGAAAAATCGTCTACCATCACTCAGTTCCTCCATTAACTGATACTTTTTAAGGAAAGGCATATGCCAAATATTTCACAAAAATTGCTTGAAAACTAATTCCCAGCTCACCTACCTTTTGAATTGTTTGCCTCACAGTGGTACTACTAGTTTTATCATGATGGAGATTGCGATGACGATGATGATGATGGTGATGATAACGATGGCAGCGATTATGATCATGATCATCATTATTGGTTGGTCCAAAAGTCACTTAGCAAAGAAAAATGAGTAATAAGTAGAGGGTTTGGGTAAATGCAAAAATCATTAGATAGAGGACTGTGAAAATACATACCACATTAGAACACCTATTATCTATGCCATTTGCATTCGGGTTTTTTTCTTAAAATAAGATAAACCAATTAGGAGAAGAAATGACACTACCAAGATGTCAGTGAGACCTCCTAAATACATTCAAGCTATGCATTTGTCAGCCGTTGCTTATTTTATTATCAAATAAACCCAGTAGTTTTTTCTGAGAATGCTTGTTCTCATTTTCTTTATCTAATTTTTAGAATTTCATCACTACGCTTTCCTTATGCAGGGAAGCTTTACTGGACCAAAGATCTTCTGGTCAGGTTCTAGTCTACGGACAGAAGCCACTGGCTATGGGCTGGTAATTTTGATACCTGCAATAATTTTCATGTAGCGGAGATTCAGCCATCTTTACCTGTTATGCTTACATCGTACTTGGCGTCCATAGTTTCCGGAAACAGTATTTTTTTTTTTAAATTATTTTACTTGCCTTCCATCTAAGTAATCTAAATAATGCCCTTGTTTGTATGCAGGTTTTCTTTGCCCATCTTCTACTTGGAGAAATGAATAGGGAAATCAAAGGATTAAGGTTGCAACTTAATCTTAAAGCTTATTCTGTAAATGTTGCACTCATCATTTGGTAATTGAGATTTTCGATGCGAGGAGGCTACACTTGATGATAAATGTGCTAAACTACCCTAGATTGAAAGATCCTAATGATCCACTTCTGGCTTTTGTTCTCCTTTAATCTCTGCTATTATTCTATCCTTAATTGCCCATTGTTAGAAGAGTTGGATCTTCCAATCCTGGAATAACTTTTTCATCTACTTTCACGTCAACCGTATAGATCATCGACCATAGTTCCATGTTAAAATGGGGAGTAGCAGCAAACTGGACGTTTGTTTTGGAGCAGCCCTCAGTATTTAAAAGCGTTTATATGTGTGTGGTCATGATTGAGATCAACACAATTTTTGAAAACCTTATGACTTATGACTTATGAGCTTCTGATTTTGTACTCGATACAATCATTTCATGCATTCAAATTTTCATATATCATCATCATCATCATCATATCATCAAAGCCTTGTCCCAAGTATGTTGGGGTGGCTACATGAATTCTGTTTCTCCATTCCTATTAGGGGCAGGTTTGGTAGTGGTTTTCTTGGAATGGAGCGGGTTGGATTTTGTTACATATGTAACCCGCCCCACCCCGTATATATAATATGTATTTATTTATTACTAAAAATATAAATAAAATTTATATGGTGCAAGTGGTGTTGCGGCACTAACTTAAGACATGTGTGAATATAAGATTGTGTGTTCGAAGTTTGAACTCTACCACACCTTTTCCCTCATATTTATATAGTTTAAAAATTCTGAGGTTTAAATTTGACTTGACCCTGCCCAAATGGGGCAGGTTTGGAGTGATCTGGCACAGGGCAGGTCGGGTTTGGATGAGACTAGTTTGAGACGGGCCTGCCCGGTTGCCATCCATGATTCCGATCTATCTTTACCCAAGTTCTTGGGTAGTTTGCACTTCTTCAAATCTATCCTTACCACTTCCCTCCATGTCCTTTTTCGCCTACCCCTTCTCCTTGGTGACCCATCAACCTTCATAGAAAAACTTGTCCTCAACGGCGTTGTGGCTGGCGGGCATTTCCATACCATCTTAAACGAGTTGTTATTAATTTTTCACCTATTGATGCTACCCCTTAATTTTTCACAAATATGTTACCCTTTTTATTATTACAGTTAATGCAAACTTACACGTTTGTGCACAATCTTTTAGGAAGGGACATATAGTCCTTCGCTTAGAAACATTCCATCCTCTGGGGTCCACCTGCCCCTTCTATGATCAGGCTGAGCCCTTCACACACATTAACCCCTGTTGAGTTAGCACTGAGTGAAATTTGGACGCTCACTGGATTTGTGTAGGCCCTCCAATTGATCATGAAAAATCTGGCACCCATCCTGCTTTATTAATGGCTAGGATATGGTCATCTTTGAAGCCTTCAGAAAAGGTACTTGCCTTGATTTGATGGTTCCCATTTTTCACACCAAGGTGGGTCATATGGAAACCTTCCAAACCCTTAAATACCCTATGATTGTCATGCTTCCAGGTGAGCGTTATAGGCTGCACCCTTCCTGAGTTTGGAGAGGTCTGACTGTTCCTAAAAATAACTTTTGTATGTGCGCGCGCGCACTAAAAGCATAGTTGTTTATTATGATTGTTTTATCCTATGTGAACGCATTTTGATAATTTATTAAGTCTTCATCTTTTTGTTAATGGTTTGAATTTGGATTTTTGGCAAAATACTAAAATTCTCGTTTTCTTTTTCAAATATCTTTTCATTTTTCAATTTGCAGATGTGCTGTAAGTGGAGCTGGAAAGATAGCCATGCACGTCTTAGAGAAGCTACATTCATATGGTGCAGTCCCGATCACCATATCAGGTGGTCTTTGAATGCTTGGGCAGTTGATCTGTTTCACGTAAAACAAAAAAGAAAAATAAAGTAATCTTGGAGTGTTTTTACTATGAAAATTGCATTATTCAGATAGTTCAAATGAGTTTCTTTGTGCCTATAATGTCAGGAACTGATATCTACTTTTATCACCAATACTTCTCTCTATTGCCTCTTTACCATTTAAAAGAAATTCTAAATGCACGCGTATTTTGTGGAAGAATACAAATCTTTCACTGCGTTGTGCAGCCTTTTTCTAAGACAATCTCAAATTTCAATATTTCATTGAAATAGATTTAAGCATAAGAGCAAATCTAAC
Organism: Litsea cubeba; assembly: GCA_012931725.1. Classification (NCBI taxonomy): domain Eukaryota; kingdom Viridiplantae; phylum Streptophyta; class Magnoliopsida; order Laurales; family Lauraceae; genus Litsea; species Litsea cubeba. The sequence continues at coordinate 108,749,919 of CM022944.1, forward strand.
AGCAGATTTATCACCTTGTACCAGTCAATGCACCTATGCCTCACACAAAATACACTGAGTAATAAATTGCCCCCAACATCTATATTTTAGGAGAATGCTGCATCTTCAACTTTTTGGCTTTTGAACCCTAATCTGCTTAATCATTTTTTTTTTTTTTGAAATGGGATCTGCTTAATCATACTATAGGGTAGAACCTACCTTAGGCTGCATTTAGATTTTTTCCCATTTTGGGAGCAGTGAATCTATATTTTTCTGTTCGAGTTCCTTATATCAGGAGAAAAATTTCTCTATTTGGAAATGCAGCCCTAGGATATCTCCTGGGAGTGCAGTGGTTCTATATCGATCACGTGCCAACTATATTTTCATACTTTATCAGATTCCAAGGGTTATTTACTGGATGAAGATGGATTTGATTATGTAAAATTGACACTTTTAAGGGACATCAAGGTTCAGCAAAGAAGTTTGAGGTGTGTATGCATTTCATTACTTTTTTTTTTTTTTTTCATTCTATATGCTACTTTGCAATTATTTGATGTACGTGTTGACGATTACTTTTCTTACCATACGACAGAGACTATCTGAAGTCTTATGCTAGAGCTAAGTACTTTGAGGATGCGAAACCCTGGAATGAACGGTGTGATCTCGCGTTTCCTTGTGCTTCTCAAAATGAAATCGACCAATCTGATGCTGTTTCTTTGGTCACCTCAGGTTGTCGTATATTGATAGAAGGTTGTAATCCTGACCCTAGTATGTGGAGCTGTGTAGGTTTTTTTTTTTTTTTTTTTCTTAATCTGTAATTAATGCATGCTCACCTTGTTTCCAGGTTCGAATATGCCCTGTACACCTCAAGCAATTGATATTCTGAGGAAGGCTAAAGTTCTGATTGCTCCTGCAAAAGTTGCTAGTGCTGGAGGGGTATGAGTAACCTTTCTTTCTCCACTTGTTACTTTTTCCAGCATGTGTGAGATCCACACACTTCTGATGATTTTATTTATAATGACAAAATTAAATAAAATAAGAACTAGCTAAGTGAGAGGCAGATATGGCCTGATATTACTATCAAACCCTTTGTCTGTAAGAATCAGCAATATCATTTGCCTCTGTAAGGGTGGCAGAATTCTGATGGCCTGTTTTATGTCCTGTTTGTGTGTTTCTAGATTCATGAAAACATCGGAACTTTCAAGTGTTTGGCTTTGAGAATGTGTATAATGTGGTGGCTGTGTAATATGAGTGTGGGTAATGTATACATCAAAATCCACAACTCCTGCAATTTTTCCGAGTCAACAAATCCCAGAAATAAAATTTATGGATTTGGTATAATATCTAAAGTATCTTTAAATAGACATATCAATATCATGCAAAAATAAGACCAATAAAAATTGTGAACAAATCTTACTCTAAATTATCATGTAATAAGTATTTCAATGTCTGAATTAGATTTTATAAAGAAGAAATAACCATTTTTTTGCCAACTACAAAACAATGGTTAAACTAGCAGTTGAATCTAGATGTGTCACAAGACTGTGCTACATAGCAGTCTAAAGGTGCTCATTGTTGCAACTGTGAGATTGTTGGTTTGAGCCACTCATCTTACCAATTAGGAAAACAAAAACGAAAAAGGAAAAAAAATATAGATGTGGTGTGAAGTAATCTGACATGAGAATCCTTGTCATGTGTCAAAATGCGATATGCTGCTTGCTTCAAGGTATCGTGTAACAGTGTGAGGCGCTATTGTTTCCACCCTTGTTTTCTTTCCCAATACAAGTACGTGGAACAACATTCATTGGGAGCTAAATCATCTGATGTGTAAAGTTGTCTGATTGAAAACTGACACTTGTGAAATGTGCAAATGTCAAATTGGCACCAAGTCAATGGTGGAAACAGTGTAATTGTTCAATAGAATTTGTAAGCTACTGCAGATTTACTTGCGTATCCCAACTGATTTTTTTTTTGTTTTTTTTTTCCCAAATGTTGTCTTGCACAATAAGTTGACCAATGAATGATTTTGTGAATTGCTTTAAACCTCATAAGAAATGCTGTAGCTTATGTTTCGTGAGAGTCCTTTAACCCTCAACAAAGTTAAAATATAATAGATTTAATAATGGAAGATTAGGAGGAAGAGAAAGATGAATAGAGAAGTGAAGAGGTTAGATCGTATTGGGTTAGTATATTATCCCCTCGTAACTTTTATTAAATATTTTGAAAAATTACATCTTATGCTTTTCACTATGACATATATATAAAACACTTAAACTGAAAAGAAATAAGAAATCCCAGTGGCAACCCTAAAAATACGTTTTTCTACTGCCCCTCAAGTTGGAGCTTCAATATCACTCATGCCTTTCCACATATGCTGAACACAACCTCTATGTGTTACTTTTATCAAGATATCTTCTAGTTGATCATCTGATTTATTACAACATGCAATTCTTTCTCTTACCATATGACAATCAAGTTTGATTTGTTTAGTTTCCTCTTGATAAACAGGATTCGAGGCTCATTTGATTTTTTAATTATACTCACGAGGCTAAGAAGATCTGTTATTATTATTTTTTTCCGACAAGTGACAAGTCATTGAAAATTGACTTTCTTATCTTCTAGTTGATCATCTGATTCATGGCATCACGCAATTTTTTCTCTTACCATGTGACGATCAACCTTAATATGTTTAGTTCCCTCTTGATAAATAGGATTCGAGGCTCATTTGACTTTTTAATTATACTCAGTGATGCAGAGCGGGGGTACCAGTTGCGGGGCTGGTAGAGATGGAAGGTGGAAGGGATAGGTCAGGCTTTCGCCTGAAAATTGGTCTCATGCCAAACTCACTATCGATGGCGAGAAAGAAGAGAGAACTCGGGAAACCCCAAAATCACTCATGAAAATTTTCATTAGTCTAAATCTGAAATCAAATGAGGCATTACAATGCTTAAATAAATAAAAGACTAACCCTAAAACTAATCTGGACCATCCATACATCGATGGCCAGGATTAAAACATCCACCTAAATATAACTTAAAACATAAATAAATTAATAAAACACTAAATAGACTAAGATAGGTGGGCTGGGCCCAAAGAACTGGTCGAAATGGATGGGCTAGGCCCATTGGCGGGTCGACCCATGGACTACGAGTCTGTCCTGCATCACTCAGAGGATAAGATCTTTTTTTTGTCCCCGACAAGCTGACAAGTCATTGAAAAATTGACATTCTTGCTACTAGAAAATAAAGATTGGAAGCAATAATTTCCTTAGAAAAATACAACACAGCTTGATCAGGCCTCGGTCTCCTTTAAAAAAATGCCACATCACATACAATGTCCTTGATTAATAAAAAAAACCTCCCACAGCACTCACTCAGCTTATATCCCTCTGCCAAACAACTTGTTAAACTCATAGATCCCTGCCACACCACCTGCAGGGCTAACAAATCTCAGGGTAACCCCGAAGTGAACCAACAGGGCTTGAAGTCCTCTGCAGAACCACCTTTGGGTGTCGCAGAACCACTTTCAGGGCTTATTGCACTTAGCTGAGAAATCTAAAGGGTTCTCAACTTTCAGGGTGCTACAAAACCACTTCCAGGGCTGACTTTGACCACTTCAGATAGTACCCACTTCCCAAACAAGAACAAACCATATTGGCAATGACACAGCTGCATAGGTACATCAGAAGTCCTGACAACTTCCAGGATTTCATTTAACTATGCAATTGGCTATAACAGGTCTTCGACTGGCCTGATCTAAGAATATAACATGTTGGAAGCATCACTAACGTGTTGATAAATGTCCAATGAGCAGATCTCTATGAACTATGAACAATGGCAGGCTATTAATGTAAGACTTCTCAAGAGAGATATTGGATCTACTCTGAAATTCCTCAGGGCTTGAATTTATTGCCTCAAAAGTGTGGGACGAATCAGCCGATGGGAGAGGTCTACATAGATTTATAGAGATCAATGTAAACCCCCGTCTTAACCCACCAAGATTCGAGGACCAAATGTGCTCCCAGTCCAAGTTAAAATATTAAGAGGAGAGAAATGGAAGATGTGAAGGAGAAGAGGAAGGAAGAGGAAGATGAAAAAAGAAATGGTTGGATGGCACGGTGTTGTATATTATGCCCCCATAATTTTTATTAAATATTGTGAAAATGCATCTACCCCGTTCACTGTGACATAAATATAAAAATACCCAAACTGGTGAAGAAATAAGAAATTACAAAGGCATCCCTATTATTTGAAAGATGCATTCCTTTACAAACAAGATATGGAAAATGGATTTTTAGCTACTTTTTGTCAAAAGCACAATGGTTATTGCTGCCTTGGGGTTGACCATGACCCCCTAGAGCGAACATGAAGCTTGATTGAATCTCTTAGTTGCCACCTTCTTTGACAATGCTCTGATCTTGAATCTTATTTCATCCACGTAGATGGGGTTCTAGTCTTATACTACTGTTCATTTGAAAACACTGTCTATCACTTCACTCAAATTATTTTCAACAGAGAGCCCAGTGAGTAATGAACAGTATAATGCACCAACTAGCATATGGACATGATGACAACTCTAAATATTCTATTGTGTTTTAGTCAAATGCCCCATGAAATGACATAATAGGATTAACAGCTCCATAAAAAATAAAAAATATAAAAAAAAAAAAAAAAAAACCTTCAGAGATGGAAGCAGTCTGAGGGCGAGCCTTGGCGCAACGGTAGAGTTGCTCCTTTGGTGACCTCGAGGTCACGGGTTCGAGGCGTGGAAACAGCCTCTTTGCAAAAATGCAAGGGTAAGGCTGCGTACACATGCGCCCACCCTCCCCCTACCCCCGCTTAGCCGGGGAGCACTTTGTGCACCGGGTGAGCCCTTAGAGATGGAAGCAGTCTCAGGCAGATTCTAATTGAGATCTTAGATGGACTAGAAGGGTTTCATATTTATACTGAGGGAATTGCAGGATTTTGAAGCAGGTGTAGTTGTATAGAGTCCTCTCTGAGTTGGTAGGGGAGTTTCAGCAAATTTCTTATGGTGGTTATGAGTCCTCGAGGGTTATTGCTTTCCTTTTGACTGCGCCTCTTTTCAAGAACTTCTAGTACATCAATATTCAATCAGGAGACATTGGATACCATATATGCTTTGTTACTGGGCAACAAGTGATAATATATCTTTTTCCACCTTGATTTCAAAACCATGAGGCACTTATTTATCTGGTTCACTGAAAACCACCATTTATTTGAGCAGAATATTGAACCTATTTGCCAACCATGAATCAGTGTTTGCCTGTGATATATAATTTCTAGAGGCTCGTGACCATATATCATCTTAGCTTGTGCCAAAATTGATTTTACTTTTATTACAGGTTGCTGTTGGAGAACTTGAATTAAATCATGAATACAATTCGATGCACTGGTCACCTGAAGAATTTGAAAGTAAACTACAGGTAGCCTTATTTGGTATCTTCTTATCATTTCCTCATCTTATTCATCTCTGAACGGATGGCATTTGTGGAACCTGTTTCTACCATAATTGTCAGTGTTGGTCTAAATTAATGGTTGACAGGAGATTTGTGCCCCAAAAAAGAAAGTTCAAAACAGGACAAGGGACCTAATCTAGATGGAGCCGAGTCAATTTGGTAATGATAGAAAATATAAATAAACGAAGCACCGTGCTCATATGAATTAGCAAATCTGTCAAAAGGGAGATGTGGCAAATTGGTGGGCTAGTGGTCCCACTCCTGAGAGAGAATTTGTGTATTAAGCATGTACAAAAATTAGCCCTATTAGACATCGCTAGTTGTTCAATCACAAGCAGTGATTCCGTGCCATTCATTGCTTTGTGTATTGGTTTGTATGTTAAGTTGTTAACCATCCATTTCATTGCTTTTCATTTGATGGCTTGCGATATCTTATGGGGCTGACTTTTGGAAGATACTTAATCCATCAAATCCTCTTTTATATGGTGGGGACCAACTGGTCTGCCTACTTGTCACGTGTATCCTCTTTCGACTGATCCGTCTGTTTGTAATTAGTGCTTCTAGCTAGCAATTCTCCATGTTTAACACACATCCATGTTCTACTTTTTATCTTTTATCAATAAGTTGACATTGCTTTGGATAGTACAATTTGACCATCTTCCCATGAGTTTTAGGCCACCGGTGCAAATGTATTGAATATTAACTCAGGGAGAAATGTTTGACTCTAGTACAAATGTATTGGAATATGTAATCTCACTTTGAGCATAATACAAATGTTTCTTAAGATCCATACCATCTCTACAGTTTTTTTTTTTTAACATGGCTTTGGTTTGGACAGTACAGCTTGACCATCTTCGCATGAGTTTTAGGCCACTTCCCCCTAGTACAAATGTATTGGGTAGTTAAAATTGTACAACTAGGTTGATTTTCGGGACATCTGTAATCCATGTTCTTGGGTCCGGAATCGTGGAAATGATGTTCTGTCCGAGTAATCAAACAACATTTGGAAGAATTGTTTTGCAGATCACTATCTTCAGTTAAGCACTCTGAAAGTTCTGACATTTTATCCTTTATATTTCTGTTCTGGCAGGAGACAATGAAACAGACTTATTACAAATCCATCAAGGCAGCAAATGAAAATGGGATTTCAAAGGAGAACCCTGAGTAAGCATTTGATCCACAAAAAAATGCCACTATACATGTATTCTGGAATTTGCAGCATCTTTTTTTAAGTAGCTAATGGTCTTAATATGCATGCAGAGTATCACATGATTTGAATATTTAAAGTTCAATCACTGCTTGATTATGTTTATTCTAATATTGTACTTCATATGCATTCAGACTATCACATGATTTGAATTTTCAATCACTGCTTGATTATGTTTATTCTAAAATTGTACAACATTTTAATGGCATGGAAGAATATGGTGTTGGCATTGTACTTTGACATTCTATTTCCTGGTTGGGTTGTAGGTCCTTGGTACATGGGGCAAACATCTGTGCTTTCTTAAATCTAGCTCAAGCAATGACTGATCAAGGTTGCATTTAGGGCTCATATGAATGCTGGAACAACCAGATTCTCCAACTTGGAACTCCCACTTCAGTATGATGGCGCTGAGAATTGCAAATTCCCCCCTCCTTAAGAGCCAACTATGTGCCAGCAAACCAAGAATCAATTTTCATGTATTCACATTTCAAGAAGGCTTAAGTTAATCAAATTAGAGATCAAAATATATGTGGAAATCATCATGATGTTGTAACTTGTAACATAGAATGTCATGACTTACATAGCTAATTCTTTTACTGTAGGAAATACATCGAGAGAGCAAACAGTAGCGTTTCCATATCCAGAATTTATGTCCTTTGTCTCTCATGAAGAAATCTAAACAGTGATTTGAGGATGGATTTATTCTTTTTCGTAATTCATTATTTGTGGACGTTTTTCTTATTTTTGACTAGTTTCTAGCACCATTATATTCAATAAGAAGTTCTTGTTTTCAGGGAGGGCATGCTCCTTTAGGTGCTGTTATGGTGCTGACCCTCCTTTGTTTCCTTTTGCAAATTGCCATTAAAAATTGATCAAGAACGTTCATCTTGTGGGTCCTAGCAGGAATAAGCCCTGTGCAGAATGCACCCATGATCAAAGGTTTCTTATTTTGCAGAAAGAACCTATTGTGGAAAAATTGTGAAGTTTGAAGTTTACTTCGTAATCTATAACAAAAATAGAAAATAAGAGAAAATGATTGACATGCGTATTGTTTCATTTGAATTCTCACATTTATTAACATGGGATTGAATGCTCTGGCCTTCTGGGTGAAAGTTGTTTACATTTGCATTTTTACAATTCCTCCATTTAGCCTTTAGATGATCTTAACTGTCTGAATTATGAAAGAATGACAGAAACTGAAAATTAACTAAATTTGTAGTCATTAGCTGATCGACTGTAGTTGCCATTGGATAGTGCCTGGTGTAGACAAAGTTTCTCTAGTTCCCTCTGGAAAGGCTGCCAAGGGTTTGGGTATCTCTCTATCAATGCTTTTGTATGGTTTTATTTAATAAGGGGTTTGTGAAATTGGATTTGGTTTTGGCCAATTAGTGATTTTTGAAATCCAACACTAATTTTTCAAGGGTGACATTTGTGAAGACCTGAGAGAGGTCAAAGAATGGTAAGGCAAAATGAAACCAAAAGGAGCGTGCACAACTGTACTGTTTATGGTCAAGAATATCCCTACTCCTTAAAAGTGAAGGAGGACAAAGAAAAATCTTAAAAAAAGCCATGAATTTTGGGTGAAAAAGGGCTTGTAAAGGTCATTGCCTCATTGGTGCTTAATTTTAGCCTCTGGAGGGACACTTCAGAGGTTTGAGTATCCTTTTTAATGGTTTTGGGAGGTTTGTGTTGAGTTTAAAGAGTTGCACCTTTTGAGAAGGTGGTTACAGGAAGTTGGAAGAAGTTTTGGGCTTCAATTCTTAGAGTAGCAGAGGTTTTTCTCTCTTGGATGCTTGATCTTCTGTAACTATCCTGAAATGCATATCCGAGGGTCCTATTTATAGGCTAATAAAGGTGCCTTTGCCGTGTGGGAATGGTTGGAGCAGTTTTGAATTCGAAATGGCAGTTTCTGAACCTAATCGGCTACTGCAGTGCTAAGTAATTGGCTACTGGCACAAAAACCCGTGCCCAGCACGGTATATCCATGTATTATAAATTAAATATTTGTACATTAAAAAGATTATATGGATTACCTCTTTTCATCTATTAAGTTGAATAAATGAAAGATTAAAAAAAAAAAAAAAACATGTCGGGAGAAAGGGAATAAAAGAGATGGGCGGAGCAAGAGACTTGAAAAAAGAGGAAAAAGTAGAACTAAAGTGGAGAGTAGTGGGTGGTTTGATGAAATAAGAATATGAGTGGGTAGTTATTTTCAGAAAAAGTGAAACATTTTAACAAAGAGGGATAACTGTCAATCAAAATCGTAACTAATAGTCAAAATCCAATCCAAAAACACTTTAAGCTTAATATAGTATAACTAGGACAACAACCCGTGCTTATAACTGAAAAGCATGAAAAACTCAAATTACTTAAAATCAATCCTCAAATACTCATGACAATAATTTGGTGATCATGATAGGGATAGAAACGAAGTTCTTGCAGAAAAGTAAAAAGTGGGAAGAAGAGGTGGTTACATGAGGTGGAGGAAATGAGTGGTTGCATGTTGGAAGTGGAGTGGTTACATATTAATAGTGGGGAGTTTTATAACTCCGGGTCAAAATCAATAGTTATGGTCAAAATCACCTCAAAAATCCTTCAGCTTTATATAGTATAATAGTATAATTGCATTGCTACACTATTCGGTTATTTTAAGGCATACAGTAACTGAATTTTGCTCATTTCTTAGTCTGTTTGATCTCTATTTGTGCTGAAACTCTGGAAACCTTCTCGAGTATATCTGACTTCAGGGGAGTCGTTTCACCATGTTTTGTGTCTCTAAAGTGGACCAAAATTTATTTGAACATGCTAATCGACTAGTGGCCTACTCCTTAGAGTTTGAAACTTCAGTTTTATATATACTCCTATTGATTACTGATTGTCTTGAAACTTCAGAGCCTTGTCATCAAGTATGAAAGACTTCATTCTTGAACTTGATTTTTGATCCAGCATCTTCTTGAAGCTTAACTTTGATGGATCATACACAAATCCTAAACAACATGAGGAACTGGGGTATAATGCGAGATCATAAAAGCGTACTACTGGTGGTTTACTCCGGTAGTCTTGACAGTGGTAGTCCTAATCAAGCAAAACTAAAAAGAGAGATTCTATATGCACCCACTACTATTGCTGTATGCACCCACTTGCTGAACTCACCCCCCCCCCCCCTTTTATTTTCTTAAAAACGTTTTGCTGAGCCCACCCACCATATTTCCCAAACTGCCCACGCTCTATTCCTCTTCGTTCTCCTCTGCATTTCCCTCGTCGACCCACTTCGAAAAACCGAGCAAAGGCAGCAGTGGACATCGCTTCTCCTCCTCTTGCCTTCCCTCTTCTCGGTCGTTCTCCCTCCAAAGAGCATCAGTGCACATCGTTCCTTCTTCTTCTTCTTCTTCTTCTTCACAGGACGCGTGAGGTGAGTCTTATTCTTCTTTTTCCTTTTTCTTCTTCTTCATACGTTTATCATGTTTACATTCCTTTTAGGTCGTAATTTCTTTGTTAGATAGTAGATAAGTAATCTCTTCACTTTGCCAAAAATCGTGGCATTTTTCGCGATCTGCTCGGCAATGCAGAACCGTGCACCAATTGTTGTGCACGGTAAATGTTTACTGTGCATGGATTTTTTGCACGATAAAAGAAACCGTGCATAAATGTTTTGCACGGAACCTGTAAACCGTGCAAAACAAATATGCACGGTAAACATATACCGTGCATAAAATTGTTGCACGGAAAAGTTGTGCCGTGCAGAACGATTTTGCACGACACAATTGAACCGAGCAGTACAAGAAAAAAAGATTTCTCCCTATAATGCTTTTTTATTCTTATTGATTTTTATTTTAAACCCAGATTGGAAGATATGCCGAGGAGACCAGCTCGCCGTATTGGTGGCATCTCACATCCTACTGGTGGACGTGGTAGTACTTCTAGCGATCCATCTAGAGTGCGGGTGAAGGTTGGCGTTAGTAGACCTCCTCGCCGAGGTGTGCATGCTACTACTTCGACCGCCGGCCGTCAACGGCCAACGGCGTCTGAACGAAGACGCAAATTACGGCAGGATCCACTGCCTGAGAGCTCTTCAGAGGATGATTCCTCAGAGGATGAGGCAGGGCCGTCTAGTCCTCCCCAACCGTCCAGTACTCCGATTGCGCCAGTAGGGGAGGATGATTCCTCAGAGGACCAGGCACAGCCATCCAGTCCTCATGCCTCGGCAGCAGGGGATGGACCTATTCCAGGCGGTCCGGCAGACGAGTCCGTCCTTGTGAGTGTCAGGACTCACGTGGCCATATCCATATGGGACAGGGAGGTACACGTTAATTCTTTATATGTTTTAACTAATTCTTTATATAATACCAGATGCTAATGAAGATTTATACTATACTTGTAATGTGCAGGAACGTGGCCCTCTCAAATGTATCAGTCATTGGCGCCAGTTGAAGGACTGGTACATACATCGCCCTGGAGATCGTCTTGATATTGAGGTGCCTATGTTTCGCGCTATCATAGAAGAGTTTGGATTGGCAGACCTGAGGCATTTCAGCTACAGATATATCTCCTGCCCCTTGGTCTCGAGCTTTGTGGAGAGATGGCAGCCCGAGACCAATACCTTCCACATGCCGTTTGGTGAGATGACGATCACATTAGATGATGTGAGTTCTCTACTCGGCATCCCAGTCACTGGACTTCCTGTCCACGTATCTGCTACTATGGGATTTACTGACCAAGTAGATCTACTCGAGCTAGGACTGGGTGTGGATAGGGAATCTGCATCAGCAGAGTTGAACCTGGCACGGGGTGGGGTAGTGAGGATGGGGTGGATCCGACGGGTGTGCGGCGAAGTGACTCCCGCATCGTCGGTTGAGGAGGTAGAGTGTGCAGCCAGAGGATATCTTCTTTATCTGTTGGGCTATACACTATTCACTGATAAGTCCGTCACGATGGTTCCTGTCTACTACTTATCCTTATTGATGGACCTGCCACGGGTCCGTCAATACGCATGGGGGGCTGCCGCACTGGCGTATCTGTATCGTCAGTTGGGGACCGCCACGAGGGCAGATGTGCGGCAGATTGCTGGATATTTGACACTGCTCACGGTAAGAACGGTACATTTTATAGATTCATATACCTTTATCATTATAATTGATATAAGTACTGTATAATTATTAATATTTGTCATTTGTAGTCTTGGGTGTACGAGCACTTCCCATTCGCACGTCCTCCTGCACAATGGGGATACACCGCAGGGATGCCTCTAGCAAGCCGCTGGAATCCTGGACAGGATTCCGGAAATGCCATTGAAAACATACAGCTGATGCGGGAGAGATTGGATGCCTTACACCCGAGTGAGGTGAGCACCCATTTGAGCGTTTTATGTTATATATTTCTGACTTTCTTTACTTTTTTCTTTTACGTTTTTTGACAAGGAGCATGTTTTATTATATTAGTGACTTGTTTCGTTTACTTGTGACAGATTGCTTGGGATCCGTATGCTAGTGCTAGGGCCCATCATCCACTACAGCAGATATCCTTCTTCTGTGGTTGCTTGAGATCCCTAGATGTCATTGAACCCTACCAGCCACACAGGGTTCTTCGACAATTCGGCTACGTACACTCATACAGACCATCCCACCCGCACCTCTCGTCCCCATCCGTGCTACTCGGGGTAATACTGCCGGTAAATACAAGGTCTCCTATACGTTTCTGGATCAGTATTGGATTACTTGGGAGGATCATGTATTATCTCTTGCGCACCGCGGCCATCGTGCACATCATGCATGGGAGTGTTCGCGGGACTACCTCGATTGGTACACTAGGATATCTCACCCTCGTGTACAGAACCCCGCCCGCCATTCCCACTATGACCCTAATGAGGGTAGAGAGGACACGACTCCGAGAACGGTGAGTGCATTGTAAACTATCTTATTTCGTACATCGAAGCAAGTATTGTTTAAAATTTACTATGACACATTCTATTGTCTCTTATAGGTCCTTCGAGCAAAGGATCATATTCGTGCCATGCTTGAACGAGGTGAACAGCCAGTTGACTTCTACCAGAGGGCACTGCGGACTACCCTCGAGATTCTTGATGGCTTGCCGGTGACGTATCGTCGGCGTGCGCAACAATGACGCTCGGAGGACTTTTGGATAACAAGCATTTGTTTTTTTCCAAAGGATATTTTATTTTTTATTTTTTTTATAGAGACTTGTGGGATGTATAAGTAATTTTTTTTCACTTTTTGATGGAAATGGGATATATATTAGCTTGCAGCTTCACCGTTGGAGAGTATCATTGGGTTACGTTCGCTTGTCCATCGAACACGACATTACCATATGAATTCCTCAATCGTATGAAGAGTAAGTGGATTCTGATACATATGGGCATTAGAACCCCATAAAACACTGATATGGATTTCTAAAGCCCATGTGTGTCAGAATCCACATACTCTTCATACGATTGAGGAATTCATCTGGTAATGCCTTGTTCAATGGACAAGTGAACGTAACCCAATGATACTCTCCATTAGTGATACTGTAAGCTAAGATTGCTCCAGGCTCTTAGGGAATTTTGGATTGGACAATGTATGCTTCTTTTCAAATGTATAAGTAATTACAAGAAAACAGTTGTACTACAAACTTTAACATGTCAATCAATGAATATTGATTTTTGTATAAGAACTTGTTTGTTTTTGGACTTCTGGTTGTGAAATGGTTGATGCCGTTTATCTCTTTTTTTTTTTTTGAACATCTACATCCCTCTTCGAATTTGGATACAAATAGTTCCACTAGTCTACGTTAATGCATGAATAATCCACGCATATCAATAATGCACGGCCAACATATGCCGTGCAAATGCAATCTGTTCAGTATACATATGTCGTGCAGAACCATTCTGCTCGGCTAATATATACCGAACAAAAACTTTATATACGGTCAAATTGTACCGAGCAGTTCCATTCTGCATAGCAACTGTTGGCCGTGCAGAATGGTTTCGCACATATACTTTGTGTGCCTTGTCTTTGTGTACCTTGTAATAGATGTTTTATTGTATGATAGATTCGCCAACCCACAATCAACTAAGGAGGGTTATGATGGAATATAAAAAAAAAAGATGGAAAGCATAAGAGCTTGATTGCATTTCAACATCCTTTACTAAATTTGTTTACATCAAGTTCAAAGTACAAGAAATTAATCACTGTCAATATTAACCGACTCGCGTGTTGCGACACTGTCTCCAATTATTTCTTTGAATCGCTCGATGTTCTGAGCATATGGTAGTTGCCATCCGTCAGCATTAGGAGAGTGGTGTCTATACCAATTTGTCGCAATGGGAGGCATGGGAGCCCCGGGTGTCATGAAGACTTGAACAAAATGGTTACCATTGACAAAACCGATCGCGATAACTTTGCGATCAGAAGATGGAATCGGGGTTGATCTCAAAGGCAGGAAAGTAAGGCACTGTTGCAAAGAAAGATTGATCAATACAACATTATAATATGAAGCTACCAGATGACCCATGTCTGGCATTGTCATCCAACGGGCATATGGAGGATGGCCATCATAGTACGCCAAGGCATAATACAGTTCCCCAACCCTATCATCTCCTCCATATAGCAATGAATAATAATTTTGATGTCTCTGTAGTTCATTGCTTAAATCCAGTCTAACCTGCATCCAACCATCCTCGCTCATTCCCAATAGACCAGCTACTGCTCTGAATCCACAGTTACCATCCGCCTCGACATCCTTAATAGTCTCGATATAGGGTCCTAATGACTTAGGAAGTTGATGCTCGAACGTGCTTGAACGAGTGCGTCGAACACTTAATTTATCATTCCCCTTCTTTAAATCTAGACTGTTGGTTCTCGATGGAACGCTAGCTTCGATCGAGAGTGCATACTCAAAAGCAGATGGTTCCCGACGCGTAGACCGATCCAACTTCTTCTTTTTCGAGGATGAACGACCCCGGGTGTTCAATTTAACATCCGGCTCAAGAAGAGAAGTAGATGAAGGACACCCCAACTCTCTTAGTTTTTTCAATATTTGTATTTTACCAGCCTGATCGGTACTATGAAATCTCTTATTGATCAATTCGAACTCGGAAGTTGTGGTTAATTCGGGGGCTACATTCTCCTTAGTGGAGTCTAAATTGAGCTTCCTCCAGTATTGATGGACACAACTCAGTGGTATTTGAGTGCCTTCCCTTATGTATTCGGCAATCTCGTGTGCACATGGTAACCCATGGGTCCGTCGAATTACGCACCCACATGCCAAGGAATCTGGACCAATATAACCAGCTCTGATCGACTCATTCAATACTATATCCAAAGCATTCCTTGATATGAATCCTCTCAACTCGCGAAACAGTGCCGGTTTGAACTTATGTTGCACGGTGTTCAAGCTCTTTTCAAATGAAGCCTTTATCTCCGTAAAGAGCAACTCAAGCAATGCATGGATAATCTGCCAGGACGAATCAAAGCTATTGTTCGATGTGCCAAGGTGTCTCTTCAATTTTGCATGTACACTCTCAGCCCTATTCGTAGTCACGTTCCAAAGTGCATATGCCGATCCGTCCAAGCAGCTACAAATTGTTCCTTATGGTTATTCAACCACGATTTCTTCACATAATCAACAGCGTTTGGATACCCACAGAAATTCCGGTCCAATGCACTTAAAAACTGAATGTAGTCATTTTCAGTGGGAGAGACTACCAACATGTTCCAACTAGATATAAACGCATCCCATCTGTCGTTGGTCTCAAAATACTTCTTACAATTTGCCAATATGTTCCTAGAAATATGCCACCTGCATAATAAGCTTGCTGCATTCGGAAAGACAACGTGTATTGCGTTGATGAGTGCTAACTCTCTATCAGTTACAACGACACGGGGCATAATACATCCATCCATCAATTCCTTAAGCCTCTCCAAAGCCCATCTGTAATTGGCCTCCCTCTCTGATTCAAGGTACACAAAAGCAACAGAAAAAGTCAGTTGAGTGGATGTCACACCAACGATCTCAAGCAAGGGAAGTCGATATCTATTAGTCTTGTACGTGCAATCCATTATCAGAACTTCTGGAAATGCACGTAACAACTGAATAGATGATGGATGTGCCCAGAATAGGTCCATCGTAGCATCTGTAGCGGGGTTGCTAGTGTGATACTCAATGTAGTTGTTCTGCTCCAAATGCATCATGAGTTGTTGCATCTGTGATCGACCGGCCAACTCAGTCACCCTCCACTTCTGACGGGCATTGTAAATACTCTTCATCGAACTAGTGTTGTGTACGTCCTTTTCTTGCAACGTACGAAGGATGTTCCTTGGCTTCACCATACTCTTCGACATATCAATCAAAACATTGATTTCCTCCCCTGAAAGCCTTCCAGCAAATGAGTGCCCCTCGAGATGTTGTGCGTTTGGATGATTGTGCAACCCACAAACCACTGTTAACATCCAATCATCATCATTTGCCAACTTTCGGCCCTTCAAAGCGAAAGGGCAATTACACTTCTTTGTTCCCGTTGCCTTATTAGGATTTCTCTTTTGAGGGACCTTCGATGGACCCTTATAGCTTCCGCTTCTCTCACAAGATAACATTATTCTCGGCTTCCTACCATCTCCACCAGCATCTGAAGTTTTGATTACAATAATCAACCCATGTTTCTTTCCAACTTCCCTTGTCCATTGGATTAGGTCCTCTCGGCTTCTAAATATCATGTCAGTGGTGAAGACATTAGTAAAATCCATAGAGCACTCACTGGCACCGGTTGACTGAATCTCCTGAAAATATAATTGCTAAATATTAGTATATTAATGCACGAGGCTATATGCTGTTCTTGTGAAATATGCTCGGTTTACTCATGCTGTGCAAAACTATTTTTACACGGAATAAATACGACGTGCATATTAGTTTTACACGGAATAAATACGCCGTGCTAAATGTTTTTGTACGGCGTAAATACGACGTGCAAAATACTTTTGCACGGCATAATTATTCCGTGCAAAAATATTTTGCACGTCATATTTATTCCGTGTAAAACTAGAATGTTTGATGCTATTTCGCCATGCAATATTCATTTGCACGGCTCTGGTATACCGAACATGACGCGCGAATTTTAATTAAAATGCTGAAAACGAACTAAAATGTACCTCCTCTTGATAGATCGTTAGTTGCTTGTCCATATTGAAAATGCCTACTTCCAATAGACAATGTGATGAAGGGAGATGAGTGCCTCCAATATCTTGAAACAAATGGAGGAGACTTGAGCAAACTTTTTAAGAGTTGGAGAAGATGATGAGGAAGGAGATGAAGATCAATGGGGATGAATGAGTGCAGATGAATAGTGTCGAAACAGTGGATGTAATGGATAATTAAGATTAAGAAGAAGAAGAAGCAGGAAAAGAAGAAGAAGTGATGAGTAGAGAGGAGGGCAAGAAATGTAGGAGAACCAAGGAAGAGGTTGATGGTAAAGGGTGAGTTGGTCATTTGACCTTAGGGTATTTTGGTGATTAAAAAAAAAATAAAATGTGGGTGCATACAGCAATAGTAGTGGGTGCATATAGAATCCCCCAACTAAAAATTAACTGGTCAACAAACTTAATCTAACGAACATATCGGTGGGGGGGGGGGGGACTCCATGCAGATAACTGATGCTTTGCAGCATAACAATAATTTCTTTTGGGAAGTTATGACTTTATGGAGGAAGATTAAGGTCCAATTAGAGGCTATTCAACATTGGCAAGCTCACCATTAGCATTGGCAGTCCAGTGAGGATGATGGATGAAATTTTCCTTTCTTTCTGTTCTTTTCTTCTACTTTTGTAACTATTTTTGTGTGCTCCTTTCTGTACTGTCACTTTCATATCAACAAAATTCCACTTCATAGCCAGAAAAAGTAAAAGGATGTAATTGGAAGCAATGTGTCTGTTCTTGATCAGAAGGCCTGACCTGACCCGCTATTGGGTTGGATTTGGGTCCAAATTAAGGCCTGGTAATAAGTGGGTTTGGCTTTGGATTTGCACTATTGAATCCTTTAAATTGAGTCTCAAATCTCTCGGATGAATGGGGGTGTTTGGTGTTCTCTGTACATCATCAAGAGGGAAAAATATTCACAAGAAGATGCATTGTCAATTAGGAGTCAAATGAGAATCTATAGTTAGTTGTTGTTGAATGAATGCTGTCCTCTTAATCGGTGGTCACCTTTGATTTGTGACCTTTATTTATTTTTGCATTGTAGAGGCTGCTTAGTTCCATCAACTCCCCTGTTTTGAACATTTTAATTAATATTGTATTTTATAAGTTGTAGGTAGGATAAGGGCATGACTAATTGGGCCCATTTAGTACGGTTATCAGGTTTAGGCTCCCCAATGGAATCTATACAAAGTCCAAAAACTTTGATGTTGTAATTGCTCAAAAGACTTGCAGATCGAATTCACTTACATTGTGTAAATTTAAATTCACATCGTAAACGAATAGAAGGTGTAATAAAATTGAGGATTGAGAGGAAGAACAGAAGGGAAGAAGAAATGTTGGAGAGGAGAAATAAATTCCTATTGAAAATTAGGCCCCGTTCAAACTAAACACCCTCCTAGCGTATTGAGTAACTCTAAATTTAACCCCCCAGTAAAAGTTGGTTCGGAGGTCAATCTTAAGGTGGGACCAGGACCAAGACCAGCTTTTATTGGGGTAACTTTTGGGGATACTCAATACACAAGGAAGGATGTTTATTTGGAGTGGGATCAAGTTTTCAATGGCTGGGCCCCACATGGTGTTTCACTCACTCCTTTTAACTCGGGATTTCTCTAGGGTTGTTTTTTATGTATGTAATTGTTATATATGTAATGACACATGTCAATTATTGACATATGTAAATAATACATATGTGAAACACATGTTAACGTTTATCAAAATCACCATTTCCACATGAGCAAATGAGTACATCCAATAGTTTTAGATGTATTTGGAATCTTTTTTACAAATTTCTCATAACCTGTAAAAGATTTAAGATAAGAAATTTTACCTCCCAACTATTTAGCCACGTGAAACAGATGAACGGTTTTGACATGAATTGGAGACCCACATATGTCCAAGAAATAAGATCTTACGATTTGGAATTTTCATAAGTTTTTCAAAATCTATGAAAAACTAAGATTAAAAAAATTGATATCTTAGCTTACCATTTTGGCCATATAAGAAGAAGATCGGTTAGGATCTTGAATTAGGGGCCATCGAAATAAAAGGAATAAAGCTTTTTGATGGCCCCTAATTTATAATTAATATCCTCTATGCTTAATTTTCGTCAGAGTCAACTCAACATTTGTGGATCACCCCACCTACATTTTCCACGTTAGAAGAGCAGATTATAAAGTGATTAAAGTCACTTCAGCCAACATATCCAGAAACATCCTACCCCACTTCTTCATCTCAAATGACTTTGCTGTGTTTAATTGAATCTCCCAAAAATGGATTAGTGGGAGAGTTGAAATATCAACCTCAGTCTGTAGTTTTGATTATGAGTTGAACTCAACATTCAACCTTAGTCTAACAATCATAACAGAAACCCACCTGTCAAATGACTAGTTGGTTGGATCACTTCTCACTATGTCCTCTCCTTTTCTACAGAACCCAGTAGTAACCCGGCCGAGTATTCATTAATCATATTTGTTAATATGGTTACTTTTCATATGGTCAATCTTATTATACGGCCAACAACTTATATTAGAGTAAAATTTGAGGAGCTCTTATATTGATGAAGGTTTTCATGGCTCTCGGATTTTCACCAATTGGGCCCCACCTTAAAGTTTCCCTCCGTCAATTCTTTACTTCTTTCTAAGTCAGAGACTCGGAGATTCTGTCCTTTCAGGGAATGCCCATCATGAAATGGCCTCCACTCAATGCCGGGATCTTTACATGAATGAGATTCAGGAGCCCATAAATCTCTCTTTTATCAATATTTATTAGATCCAGAACCAGTAATTAGCAAAGATGGTAGTGACCCATGATGACACAGGTTTGATGTTGGGAAGTCCATATCCCATGTCGTCCAAGTCCTGAATTGGACATGACTTCAAATATATCTGTGTGTGCCTCCACCTATAAACTTTAAGTTTTTGGATTGGTATATAGTTTCTTACCTCGTATCAACCTTGAATCAAGATTTTCCTTGGAATGTTTGGGAGAAATTAAAAAATAAAAATTTAGATGGCAGAGAAAAAAAGCAAAGAAAATAAATGTAAATTGCTTTGAAAATTCTATTTTAGATTTTTTTTTTTACATGCAAGATGATTTAATATACTTGTTGCAATGTCTTTAACTTTGTCTATATTTAAAAACATCATGATATAATTAATATATATCGTTCCTTCTAATCCTAAGTCCAAATAACATAGAAGGATTGCATCATATTGACATTTGGACAGACAACGATAAATTGTCATATTTCAATGTAAGTTTTGCATATTTTGTTATGGAGTCGAATTGTAAATGAGTATAAATAATTTAAAATGTTAAAGTGGCTGATAAAAATAAAACAGCATTCACGGGTTACATCAATAAGTGATAAATTAAGAAAATTCGTTTGGAATGGTTTAGATTTGTCCAAACATTACCATGAAAAATGGACGGCCAAAGAAGACATGGATACAAGTAGTAAAGATGGATATGAATATGCGCAATCCATCCGAGGACACAGCTTCGGACAAATCGGAATGGAGAAGTAAATTTCATGTAGCCAACCTCAATATATCTGTGATAAGGCTTTGGTGATGATGAGGAGGAGCCGAACTCCTTCATCCGAGCCAAAGTTAAACTTTATATTATTTTTCATTTTTTTTTTTTTTTATGAAAAGGACCCAAGTAAGTCGAGATTGAGATATCAATTGCTTTCCAATGGTGGCCAGCAATTCCATGACCAAACATAATGTAGTCAACCTCATCGATTCTAAACTTTAGGGGATAAAGCTAACAACAAATTTCAAGTGGGGCCTAAGACAGAGATTCTTCTCTTCCATCCTTTTAAGTTGTAATACAAAACCCAAACATGGGTCCAATGGCCTGATATTAATGAAACCTACAATATCATTCTCACGGAAAAGAAGCAGCTCATGGACCCATCTTTTTCATGCTAATATGCTCATTAATAGTGATTAGCTTAAGCTATCACTAATCTTCATAAACAGGCAGCTAAATAAGCCAAATAATGTAACAAACCAACATTAACTTTACTTTTTTTTTTTTTTTTTGTTCTAAATTGCTAATTGCCTGTCTATGGCCACCAATGTTGCCAATTTCGTTATTGGGACAAATCCAATATGGGAGATAATACCCATATAATTCCACACTGGTTTTTATCAGGAGAATATGGAAAAGATCATTAAAATAAAATAATTCTTAATAATATTAAAATTGATATCTATGCTATGATTTTCTTACCATGTTTTTATTGTGATATTATCACAATAAGTTTAATATATCTTTTATCTAGGGTTAGAATCATCAAGAGAGAGAGAGAGAGAGAGAGAGAGAGAGAGAGAGAGAGAGAGGACCATGGAAAAATCATTATTTACAAAGGTCGGGTTAAGGCAATTATGATATGATGGTGCTGTGACAACCATCATTTTTGTAGGTCCCACCATTCATCTAACTTGATGACCATGTATGTAATAATAGATGGGTCACCATCTAAGACTTGTAGTGGGAGTATACATAATGCCCACATTCACACGTTGCATGAGTACTCTCTCTCTCTCTCTCACATGTGGGGACAGGGCTGTGATGCCCACCATGTGTTCAATCAGGGGAGGGATAAGGAAAATGAAAAGATGAGTACACAGATGAGTGGACCAAAATATTAGGCAGGAATGGATTTCAAATGATTATAGATATTAAGGTCCGGGGGTTGATGGGTTCATTAAAAAAATATATATATAATCAAAGAAAAGAACCAAGATACAATTCAGGTGAGTATCAAATAGATGACTTTAGCTCATGAGATCATTTTTGCATGCTTGTGTACAAACTACAAAGACAATCTGGAATTGTCTACTAGTTATTGCTCCCAACTTGGGCTGTTGCCATGATAGTCCATCGGTCCACTTACCTTCTAAGATCATTTGATAAATAGAGAGAGGGGCAATAAGAAGCCATTGATGCAAAGTACATGCAAATGGAATTAGAAAGAACCTGTATTTTCTTGAGGCAGTTGGGTCATTTACTAAGATGGGGAAAATACCATACTAACCATTCAAATTAAGAGGATGAAGTCCTAGAGTGAGCATGAACTGAATAGTGGGAGACTGTTGTTAGGTTTATGGGTTTTTGGGTTTTGGCTCGTTTTGTAGGCCCAATGTAATTAGGGTTCAAGGGTAGTTTAGTATTTGAGTTTCCTATATATTATCCTTATGGTTGTAACCCTAAAGCATGGGAGAAAACTCTGATTAAGGAAACCAGAGAAGAAGACGGGCTTTGTTCGTGGACGTAGGTGTGAAATCACCGAACCACGTAAAACTGTGTTCTCCTTTTGTGTGGCTTGTTTGATTGCTTGTTGATCGCACGCTTCCACACACACGATCACAACAAATTGGTATCAGAGCCTTGTTGTGGTACGCGATCAACGACGAAGATCGAGTTGGTTTTAGCAGACAGAAGTGGATCTCGCCAGATCGGTGAGATCAAGGTGGGCCGCACAGATCGTGTGGTTTCTTGGCTGTCGCTGCGCAGAGGAGGAGTTCTCGTTTTGCCAGTGGATCTCAGTTCGTGGAACATAGGGCTGCTCTCGTCGTCTTGCAGAAACCAGAGACAGAGAAGAAGACGCAGCAGGCCGCGCGCAGATCGTCGCTGGAGAAGTGGGCCACCGTCGCCGGAGACATCGTCAGTCTGGGTCAGTTCCGCCTGACCCGTGAAGCAGAAAGCCCATCTAGCAGCTGCTGACGTCAGCGCCACGTCAGCGAACAGTACGGTCAAAGACAGATTTGACCAATTGGACGGCCAGAATTGTTTTGTGATTTCCGGAGGCATCCGGACTCAGAATTGAGCTCCGTTTTTTTTGTTGGATTCGTATCGACTAGATCTACGATCTGAACGAAGTGGATTGTTATTTTGACAGTCAGAAACAAAATGGCAAGCTCATCATCAGCAAAGACAACCATCTCGAATGCGAAATTCGAGGTCGAGAAATTTGATGGTACCAATAACTTTGGTATGTGGCAATGTGAGGTTAGAGATGTTCTAAGCCAACAAGAGTTGAAAATTACTCTCGAGGATAAGCCCAAAGAGATGGAAGATAAGGAATGACAGAAGATCAATCGTCAGGCATGTAGCACCATCAGATTATGTCTCGCGAAGGATCAGAAATACTCAGTGATGAGAGAAACTTCTGCAAAAGAGTTGTGGCAGAAATTGGAGGAAAAGTATATGACCAAGAGCTTGGAGAATCGGATCTATTTGAAGAAGAAACTTTTCCGCTTCGAGTATCGTCAAGGTATTTCTATGACTGAACATCTCGATGATTTTAATAAGATTATTGCTGATTTGATGAACATTGATGTGAAAGTTGATGATGAAGATAAGGCATTACTTCTTCTGAATTCGCTTCCCGATAGTTATGATCATTTTACTCACACTTTGATCAACGGGAAGACGGAGGTTAAATATGATGTTGTGTTTGCTGCTTTGATGAATAATGAATATCGGAAGAAGGACAAACAGGCCCACAGGGATTCATCATCTGATGCATTGACAATAAGAGGCAGATCAGATGTTCGGACATCTGGTAGTAAATCTCGTCCTAAATCGAGAGGAAAATCAAAACCACCTGCAAAAGATGAATGTGCGTTTTGTCGCAAAAAGGGGCATTGGAAGAAGGATTGTCCAAAGTTGAAAAACAAGGACAAAGATAAATCTGATGCAAACATTGGACACGATGGAGATGATGATTCTGATTTTAATTTGACTATTTCTTCATTGGTATGCCATTCTGACGAATGGATTTTAAACTCGGGTTGTACCTATCATATGTGTCCCAACAGGGAATAGTTTTCCAGCTTTCAAGAGTTGGATGGTGGAACAGTTTTGATGGGCAATGATAGTGCCTGCAAAACAAAAGGGATAGGAAAAATCCGTTTGAAGATGCATGATGGAGCAGTTAGAGTTTTGACAGAAGTTCGGTATGTACCGGATTTGAAAAAGAATCTTATCTCATTGGGTGCTTTAGACTCCAAAGACTTCAAGATTACCATGGAAGGTGGAGTTCTAAAAGTTGTTTATGGTGCACTTGTGTTAATGAAGGGTGTCCGAAGAGGTAATCTGTATTTCTTGCAAGGGAGTACAGTTGTAGGTGGAGCAGCAACAGTATCTCATAGCTCAAATGAGACTGTTACAGACACTACCAGATTGTGGCACATGCGTCTAGGGCATGCTGGGGAGAGAGCATTGCAGGGTTTGGTTAAGCAAGGCTTA
Source organism: Litsea cubeba (assembly GCA_012931725.1). Classification (NCBI taxonomy): domain Eukaryota; kingdom Viridiplantae; phylum Streptophyta; class Magnoliopsida; order Laurales; family Lauraceae; genus Litsea; species Litsea cubeba. The sequence continues at coordinate 108,774,028 of CM022944.1, forward strand.
TTGCAAGGTGCAACGACCTGCAAGTTGGGATTTTGTGAACATTGTGTTTTTGGCAAGCAGACAAAAGTGAAGTTTGGCACCGCGATCCATCGCACTCAAGGCACACTAGACTATGTTCATTCGGATGTATGGGGTCCTACCAAAGTGGCATCTTTGGGAGGTATGCACTACTTTGTTACATTCGTTGATGACTTCTCCAGAAGAGTATGGGTGTACATCATGAAGCACAAGGATGAAGTTTTGAATGTGTTCTTGAAGTGGAAGAAAATGATTGAAACATAGACTGGCAGAAAGATCAAAAGGCTTAGGTCAGATAACGGTGGAGAGTACAAGTCTGATCCGTTCTTGAAAGTATGTCAGGATGAGGGGATCGTGAGGCATTTCACGGTTAGTGGGACTCCGCAACAGAATGGGGTGGCAGAACGCATGAACCGCACTATATTGGAGAAAGTTCGGTGTATGTTGTCTAATTCTGGATTAGGCAAAGCGTTTTGGGGTGAGGCAGTTGCTTATGCTTGTCATCTCATCAATAGGTTGCCTTCTGCTGCGATCGAGGGTAAAACACCCATTGAGGTATGGTCTGGAAAACCCGCTACTGATTATGATAAATTGCATATATTTGGTTGTCCTGCTTATTTCCATGTCACAGAGAGTAAGTTGGATCCAAGGGCCAAGAAAGCTATATTCTTGGGTTTCAGCAGTGGTGTGAAAGGATACCGGCTATGGTGTCCAGATTCAAAGAAACTTGTTCTTAGCAGGGATGTGACTTTTGATGAAGCTGCTATGTGTAAACAGAACAAGCAAAATGACTCTCAGGAGGAAAGCAAGGCCAATGGTAAATCGAAGCAGGTGGAGTTTGATATCGTCCCAGTTGAGTTAGAGGGTGATGATACAGATGAGGAGGAGACTCAAGAGCCTCCACAAGAGCAAGCAGATTCTATTGCAACTAGTAGACCGAAAAGGAATATTCGAAAACCTCAACGGTACTCTGATATGGTGGCATATGCACTTCTGATGGTTGAAGAATCTGTTCGTACCACCTACAAAGAAGCAAAGTGGCATTTGGAAAACGCAGATATGCTGACCAAGGTGGTGACTAGGGTCAAGTTTAAGGACTTGATCAACATTCTGTGATTTTGAGCACCTTCGGGTGTATGGCGCTTTCGGGCGCATTTGGAGGCGTGTGATTGCATGCCAAGGTGGAAAATGTTGTGGCCTGCAAATCTCGCCAAGGTGGAGATTTGTTAGGTTTATGGGTTTTTGGGTTTTGGCTCGTTTTGTAGGCCCAATGTAATTAGGGTTCAAGGGTAGTTTAGTATTTGAGTTTCCTATATATTATCCTTATGGTTGTAACCCTAAAGCATGGGAGAAAACTCTGATTAAGGAAACCAGAGAAGAAGACGGGCTTTGTTCGTGGACGTAGGTGTGAAATCACCGAACCACGTAAAACTGTGTTCTCCTTTTGTGTGGCTTGTTTGATTGCTTGTTGATCGCACGCTTCCACACACACGATCACAACAACTGTGACTTACTTCATTGACTTGCTTTTGAAGGCTAAGGTTGTGTGGAACTGGTGACCTGATTCACCATTTTTTCCCCTACCCTAGCCAAGGGGTCAGTGATCTTATCTTCTTGGTTTAGGATTTGATCTTGACTCTATTCTCTTGTTCAGTTGGCATTTCTATCACAATTAACAAAGGATCAGGCTAGAATCGTCGCCACAATTGTTTTCTGACTGCCAGCCCAACTTTACTCCGATCTGATTATTTAGGGTCAAGGTTCCCATTTGAACTTGTGGGTTGGGTTCACATTGATGATTTTTACCCAATTATATTTTTTGTTACCTACACTGTCAAGCTGGTCAATGCTACCACTGCTTGGGACAGAATAGTTAACAAATTTGAGTATGTTTGGGTTGGGTGAGGAGAAAAGGTGATATAATTCTCCCTTCTCATCCCCCATTGAGTTCCAATTGCGCCTAACCAAAAGGACAAGAATCTTATAAGAGGGTAGATAGATGGTTCCAAACCAAACAAAATGATGACCAGATCATGTTCACCCTGTCAACGGGCTCGTGGCATGTGACTGGCACCCAGAGCTCAAGTTAGTTGGAAAAGATACCTTGTTTTCTAGTAGATCTCAATGAACACTGATTGTTGGCAGTAGTCCTATAACCACTACCACCTCCATTGGCTCAATTCATAGTCATTTTGAATTAATGAAGCAAGGAACAAGGCTACAGTATTGCATCATGCCATGGATGCTAACACATGATATTAGGAACTTATATGGGACCCAATAACTACTGTTCCGAGTACATCCAGAAGTAGTTCAATATTTAGGAAACAGGTTTGTGAAATAGGTTTGTACTACAGTGAACCAGAACAACAACAATACATAATGTAATATAGAAATGTAAATCCACTTTACTCTGTTGTCGAAGTTATGACTGTTGTCGAAGTTATGAAACCCAGAAATTCGTAGAAGAAATTCGATCAAGACTAGTGTTAGACAATAGGTCCTTAAGACAAATTTCGCTCACGCAACGGTACTTATGAGTCTTCCGCAGCATTTGTCTCACTGGATACAATGATCGAATATATACAGTAGCAGCACTACAAACTGTGTGACAATCGAACCAAACAGTGCAGTAGAACTCTCTCTTCTTGCCTCTTAACGATGACCCAAAATGCCATGCAGCAGCAGGAAAATTGAATGAGCAAAAGGGCATGAATGAGATCCATTTATATAGCTTGTTTCAGGTCTTTTCATGGGGTTGCATATGTTTAGATACAAATGAACACACCACTTTGGACATGCCCCATTTGGAAAAAAAAAATTATTAAATAAAATTTCTCTAAAAATATAAATGGGTAGTGGGCCGAGCCAGGCCCGACTCATGCGTGAGGCCTGGGGTGGAGCGCGCTTGTGGTGGTGACCCCACCTTGATCTAGGTCCTCCCTCTTTCCACAAAAGAGGGATGCCCCTTGGGGCTCATCCTATACTACAAGGTAAATATATTTATACCCAAAAGAATGTTTTGCTCTCAAGCAATGTAGGATGCAAGTTCACCACTTCCTTTTATTTCCATGTTTAACATGTTCAAGTAGCGGTGTTTAGGAGGCAACTTCTCATTCACTCCTTAATGGATTAGAGCAACCCAATACATGTCCTTAATCTACTCATGGAGTAGATCACATACTCATGTATTCCCACCTAAAAGAATAAGGGGGTCCCACTTTTAGTTTGGCTCAAAGATGACCAAATAATGGGGTTCTCTATCCATTTTTTTCCAACAAGAACCACAATATGCGTTTAGCCCATTACAAGAACCCACTGTGCTTAATTGTTGTCAAAGGCAATTAAACATGTAGATCCACCCCACCTACATTTCTGGCTTTAGAACAGAAGATTTAAGAGTCACTTTAGCCAACATCGCCAAAGACACTTTACCCCACTTCATCTCAAATGATGAAACTGTCTTTTAATTAAATCACCCCAAAATCAGTGGAGAGCTAATATAGCTACCTCAGCGTGTAACTTGACACAAGACTTGATCTCACATTCAACTTTATAATTACAATAATAACAGAAACCCCACCTGTGCAAAAGGCTGTTTGGAGGGAGACCTGAGCAATGTTAATGAGAGAACTACATTGCACCCTATAATTCATTATACAGAAATAGCCCCTCTACGGAGTATCAAAATGTCACAAGATCAAATACAGGAGGCATACTGAAAGGTTACAGGATCAAAAGGTTACGGGATCAACTGGCAAGGAGCAGAGATAATGAGAAACAGCATGATGAACTTGCAGAGAGTGTGTGTTTAGGTTTGGAGGAAAATATCGAAGCCATGAAGCTAACCCCATGTAAATGGGATATCGCTATTTTTCATTTTTTTTTTTTGAAATGGAATGGGATATTGCTATTGCAACACATAAACAAAATTAGTGTAATAAAGATAAGAATGTTGAGGCAGATGTCTGGTAAAGACTAAGAAGGATAAAATAATAAATGATCAGGAATCACAAGGTGTGCTTTGGATAGCAACACCCGCTCCCATAGCTCCTGCCAGGGATCAATCCCTGGTAGGGTGGTTTAAACTGCCCTCTCCTGGCTACTGGGCCAACTCAGCAAAAAAATAAAATAATAATAATAAATGATCATTTTCAAGAGAGCATTTTAGGCTAACACTAAATAAGATAAATCCGTTTGAGATGATTTGGACATGTCCAATATAGGCCAACAAACAATGACACTGGTGAGGAATAGTTTTGCCATGCAAGTTGATGGCCCACAAAGGGGAAGGGGTAAAACCGAAGAGGAATTGGATGAAAATAATAAAAATAAATTTGAAGAAGTGCAACCTATCCAAGGATAGATCGGAATGGAGAAACATAATTCATATAATTGACCCAATATAGTTAGGACAAGGTTTGGATGACGATGATGACGACGACCATTTGGGTGGATTGCTAGTCAATCACCCCATTGACAATGGATCTCACAAGGTAAATTACCCATTACATGTAACAGCCTTCGTAAAAAGTAATAAAAGGTTACAAGGTCAAGATACAGGTAAAGAAAAAAAATGTAAATGCAAGTTGTAAAGAGGGTCATTCAAATAGAGTTAATGGAAAGTAAGATTTAAAGCCCCATATTTAAAGTCCCAAGTTGATGGGATAAGGTTAAGATGACAATGATGAAGTAAAAGGAGAAACCCATTGCACAAAGTTAAGGCTATACTGATCCCCTAGTTTTCAAACCCTTCCACCATGAAATTTGGTCCCCCAAGGGGTCAAATGCACTAGTTTTATATGACACCAAAAATAAATTTCTCAACTCTCAAATTGGCTTTGCAATCCCGCTCTATGAATTTCAACAACATTACAATGTTAATGAAATACCACTCCTCACATATGCTACCGGCAATTTGTGACAAAATGCAAGGGTTGGTGGGTTGGTGATGTGAGACTTCTTTGGGCTTCCACTTTGAATGTCTCTCTAACCAAACTTTTTTAACTAATCAAAAAGCAACTAACAAACAATCAAGATATTATATTTTATACACAAGAAAGTATAGACTATATGAGACATAAAAGAGAGATATTTGCATGTCTACACAAGACAGTACATGTACATGTTTTCAAAAAAAGAAAAAAAAATCAGTAAGAGAAGATAATGTTACAACAGCATTCCACTAATTCATCAGCACAATAACTTATTCATATAAAAAGAGATTTAATAATCCTTAGTTATCTGGAACTACCCATTCCAATATGTAGAAGCTCACTTTCCAACATCCATCCAAAAAGAACATCAAACAAAACTAAGCATTCTCTCCTTGTATCCATCCATATGTATATATATAATATAATAAAACATTCACATGCTCTCTTTCTTCCAAACACATACAAACACCAAAGAAGTACAAACACTATAGGGAGAGAGAGCATTACACTTAAAATGTCATCAAACCCTAACAAAAATCAAAACTAACAGCCGAAAATTATTCATATTCATATCTCCATATATCAGTTTTGCAATATCAGCTTCATATAACACTCCCAACAAAATAAAAAAGTAAAAGTTAAGTGTTCTGTATTTAAATTTTTCATTGAAATCTCGAACCTGGGGTGTAAATGGCAAGATCAGGCCACCCATTTCCGCTGCCCCAACAGCTAGAATCTTCCTGCAAGCCCAAGAGATTTTCTGGGGTACTTGTTCTGTTCTGCAATTCCATTGATGGGTTGTCAATTGAATTTGGATTGGAATTTGAATTGGGGTTCGCTGGGAATTCTCCAAATTGCATCCTTTGAACACTGGGACTATTGGAATTCATGCTTTCCAGTAGATTGGTGAAGTTCCCAGTTGATGTCAGCAAAGAACTGAAGCTCCCTGAGACGTCCAGCATCTGTCGCTCCTGATCGACCATCGCAGCGGCCGGATTGTAGATCAGCGGAGGCAGTGGCTCGGGCTTTGGCACGAGCTGAGGCATGGGAGAGGAGGAAGAGGTGGTGGTGGAGGATGGGCGTTTTGGGGTGGAGCGTTTGGAGTTCTTGCGGGTTCCACCGCCGACCGGAATGTTGCGAAGGGCGCCGCCTTTTGTCCAGTATCGCCGGCAGTTCTTGCAGAAATGGCGGGGTTGGGAGAGGTTGTAGTTGTTGTAGTAGCAGAATTTGGTGTTTGTGGAGTCACAGCGAGGACATTTGAGGTGTTCCTGCTCTGGGAAATGGGGCTTGATGGGCTGGAATGTGCTTGGATCTTGCATTTTTTTGATTGAGAAGAAAGTGGAATTGGAAAGGTTTTTTTTTTTGGAAGTGCTAGTTAGATTTGGGGTGGAGCTTTTTTACAATGAGGAGATGAGAGAGGAGTTGAATGCAAAGAAGAGAAAGCTGATTGGAACTTGAGATGGGATTTTGTGGTAGAATCAAAAGGGTGGAGGAAAGGTTAGATTTTGGGATTTCAGTTCCATTTTTTATAAACCGGTAGAAACTAACACAAAAAAAAGGGTGGAAAGCAAAGGAAAAATAGATGGATTTGGTTGAAACAAATGTAAAAGAGAGAAGCTTTTTTGAGTGAAGAGGATTGATATTGGGAAAGTAGAGGTTTTAGAGCTTTGAGAATTGAGACTGTTCTTGTTTTTCCTTTTTCTTTGTATGATCAAGAGAAAGTTAAATGGATGGGAAAATCTGTCTCTCTTTGGAGCGTTGAGGGTCTTCTCTCCCAGCCAGAAAAGGAACAAAGAGAAATATGTTTAGGGGCCTGAGAAAAGAGATTTTAAAACAAAAGACACAGAAGCAGGGAGAAGAGTTTTGTGTTTTTCAGACACTGAATGACCTCAGGATTGCAAACCTAAAAAGTGAGAAAAAAAAAAGGACTGGCTTATGCCTTAAAAGCGAGAGTGAGAGAAGTATAAAAACCAAAAGTTTGCTCTTTACAAGAAACAAGAGCACAGAAAAACCCAACACCTTTGGCTTTCACAGGTCAAAAAACCACTATAAAAGATCCTGAGTTTTTTCAAGCTACATCAAGTGGGTGTTCTACTAAGGAAAGAAAAAAGACCATAAACAAACACAAATCTCAGGTACACAGTACACTACACCCAATTGGGTTCTCATAAAATCAAACCAGATCTCTCTCTCTCTCTCCCTCCACAATCAATAGAAAAGGCATGCAAATCTTTTAAAGGGAATTTCCACCAACAAAAAGAAACATAATAGCTGAGACAATTTCAAAAGAAGGGACAAAGAGCAGAAGACTTGGGTCTGAAAGCTGATGTTGATAACCAGGCGGAGGAAGAAAAAAAGAGCAGCCGTTGGTATTTTCAAAGTCCCTGTTCTTCTCTCTCAGATATCTATCATTTTATATTATGTCGGCGGCTGAGCTTAGACTAGATGTTCCAGTGTTCCACAACTGTCCAACTTTTAGTTCAATGCTAAAATCTCAGTTTAGATATTCATGAGTGTGAAGCAGCTCTTCTCACTCAATTTTAAAATGAAGAACTCAGATAAAAAATTATGAACATGGAACTCACCTTGATATATTTTACTTACTTATCTTGTTATTTAATTAGCATGGAGTGCATTGTTGTTAGTTATAGTGAGGCCCACGTGATAGTCCATCGAACTCCCAAATTATGCATGTACCTTGGGTTTTCATCCAATTAAATGAGTTGGACGGTTGGATTGATTGTATAAATGTCTAAATAGATTAGATTTGTGGACTATGGATAAAAGGATTAGGTTGACCAAATGGGTTGTTAAGATCTTAACGCAATCAAGTTCACGTCAATTGATTAACTGTAGATTTAAAAGCATTTTCTTATAAAGGGTATTTCAGGTATCTTTTGTTGCCTTTGATTATGTTCCATTTAAAGATGGAGAGTTTGGCATTACAACATTATATGAAGCTCTATGAGTATCTAGCCAAGTTAATTAATAAGAAGATTATTATTATTAATATACAGTTAAACGAGTTTAATAGAGCTGAGTTGAGCCGAGCCAAGTCAGGATTTTCTCATATAAGGCTGAGCCCACAACGAGCTTGCGTAGAAGCCAAGCAACGCAGGAGATTCTGAACCATCCAATTTTGTAACAGCCAATAGCGTGCCGTACATGTGTCTAATCTAAGGAAGAGAAGAAATCCTAGCGTCAAAAGAGCCATGTCCTACTCGATCGTGGGATATGTGGTCGCCCGGAGCGGTGGTGTCTAATCAGATCCATTTTCACATGCTTCTCGTGAGAGAATTTGTCGGTGAAAATGCAAGGTTTCTGTATCTTTGCTAGCCAGGAAAGCAATCTGTTTATTGCAAAATATTTTGCTTTAAATACATGATCCAGGATTTTTGTTTGGACGGGGTTAAATTTTTGCTAGATTTTGTTGGACCTTTTTTCACATTTCATCTCTTTTTTTATATATATAGTTCTTTTTCAACTTCTCTAGTAAAATAGAGACCGGCTTAAATACAAAACTCTTTCTCTACCCACACCTTGCCTCGTTTACTTATCTCCCAAGGAGTGATATTATCCACAGTGTCATGGAGGTTGGGTGAAAAGAAGATCAACAATAATACAAACCCCCTTCACCATCAGAAGGTGTAAATTATGACGTGTATATAACAATATATTTTTGCTTGGGGTCCAAGAATATGACCAGATCCAAAATCTAAAGCATGTTGATTGTTGGATATTCCTTTAATGACCATCCAGTTTGTGGACATGGTCATATTAATGATAGACTAAACGTATCAATTGAAGCTCTTGCAATTGTCCATTCTTTTCTAAGACCACTATTTAAAAATTCTTACGGAATTATGCCTACAAAATCATGGGAAAAGGGGCTTTGATCAAAGGGGTGAAGAGATGAGGTCATGAAAAATATAGGATGTATATGAAACAAGAAAATTAAATTCTTTGGATTTAATTCCATAGGTCCTCTAAGGGTGGACAGTCATTCCATATCGAATAAGGGATACTCTAGAATGCCCAATTTCCTGTCTTCAACTTTGATTTGTTGCTCAAAGCCCTATATCATAGAAAAGTTATGAATTAATTTGGCAAAAAGGCCTAACACGAACTTGAAAGATCAATGTAAATTCTAGCATATGGCCTTTGGTCCATCCATGGGAAGATGTGCCCTGATCTCATACACGAGTGTCATGTATATGAAAGTAGAATTGATGATAGCAAAAAGGTCACAACGTGCCGACTCAAATCTCACAATAAGGAGAAAAAAAAAATAGACAAAGCAAGATCTCCCCCTTTCGAGAACAAAATTGGGTAAGTGGGTCTTCTACCATTCACATTTTTAACAAGTTATAATTAGGGATGTAAATGTATTACCGATTCTCCGATTATCCGTAGGTTTCGATCCGTTAAAAATTGGGTCTGAGTCCTTATTTAGGCCCCGTTAAGTAAATGGGTCCGGGTCCGGATCCACCTTGGTTTGGACCCGTGGATCCGAGACCCGACAAATTACCTTGATTTTAAAAAAAATCTCTCCTAAAATTCATCTTCTTCTTTTTCTTTTTTGTAATATCATTCTCTACCCGAAAAACTCAGACCCGGATTCAGACCCGTCCCATATATGGTTTTGGTTCCGATTCCGGGTCCACCATAAACCCGAATCGGAATGACTTGTTTAAAACCCTATTTATAATCCATGACCTTCATATGCTCTCTCTCCATAGCTTCAACCACCCGGTCTCCCTCCCCAGTAGGCTATGACCAACGGGTGATAAACGATACTCGTCGGAGAAGCAAAGGGACACATAGAGGGAGAGAGACTTACCTAACAGCCGATCAATCATCACCGACGAGGAGAAGCTTGATAGATTGATTTCAAATAGGATTTCGTGCAGTCGAAAGAATAAAAGACATTACTAGCTTTGGGGGATTTGAGATATGTGGGGCGGTAGTTTTTGGACATGTGGGCCATGGGCCAAAGGCCCATTAATCCGATCTGGGGTGACTGCCCCCGAATGGTCTCCACATGGGTCCACTCCTGCATCCAAGAAGTTTTCTTTCAAATCAAATCCAGAGTTGTTTTACCTAGATCTGGATGTTACCAATCAACTGGCTTTTTCTTGAGATTTGCCTATTTTAAATTCAAACCCATCCCAAACAGTGCCGATGGTACCTATTAGATAATGGAACCTTCTAATTTCACCACACGACATGTATATAATTGGGTTGATGGTTATCACGTAGATTGCATGAGCAAGATTGGAGATACTCATTGAAGCTAATTTATTTTCATGAGATATTTGATAGATGTAGAGCACTCTATATATGGTCGTCCAGTCAGGCCCTTATCTAGTTATGTGGTCATGTAGGCTATACTTCTAGAAATCCAATATTCTCCCACTTTAGTTGCATGACCACGCTTATAGAAACCAGAGGCCTAAGAAAGGCTTGAGAAAACAGATTCCATGTAACAAGGTTGGATTGTCTTTCTCAGCGAGCTAAATATCGTTATCTGCTATCAGCCTATCACAGTATCACCTCTCAATACATCATTGTATGGTCTAATCAAGCTTTCCTCATGTGTAACATAGTTTGATGCTGCATGCCTGGGCATTGACAAGGGTGGCTTTTGCTGTTTTAGTTTGCGGGTGGTTTAGTTTATTAGCTCAGTTTGTCCCTCTCCCTCTTTTGGCTAGTTTGGCCAACACGCCAAACGCGACACCATCAAGTTGAAGATCCAATAATTGATTCCCAACACGTGTGTGATACAAAGATGACAACACTCGCCTGCAATGTATGTGGGTGTTTATAGCCAACTTGGCTTGTGTTTTTTTTAGCCATATATTAATGCTTATGCTTTCTTGATTACGCCTTGCTGTTGTGGGTACAAGCAACCAAGAGCTGGCCTTCAAATTTTTTCTTTTACATTGTATAAATCTTATACTCGTCATTCAAAAGAAAGAAAGTATAAGTACGCGTATTAATTAAATGCCATACATTCACAAATTCATCCCAATGCACGGCTCTAAATCCGAGCCAAAAAATCGGCTCAATAACTAATGGACCAAGCTTGGCCAAAGTTTAACCCGACCCTAATTCCTGACCATCAATGGATTCCAATTCCAAACCCCATTTGTCAGGCCAACAAGAATCCTTGCCAAACCGCCTAACTCACGGTCCATTGCCATCCCTTCCTTACTCTCCTTACCCCCACCTCCCAACTACATCGAATGTAATTACTAAAATACCCCCATTTCATTTTCTTAATAATCTATAAATTCGTTTCCCTTCCCCTCTCGGTTGCATGCTCTAGCACTATCTTCATCTATCTTTCTCCTTTACAAACTCTGTGTGGGGATATTCCCGAACTCATCAGAGCCCAGGCCAAGATGCTCCATCCCAAGCCCCCGCACCAGCAAGTCCATCCTGACAGACTCGGTCTCGACTCCCGCCTTGGTCTCGGATGAGAGCTCCACGCCTCCCGTGCACAACTCCTCCACTTCGGCAGTGCACGCTCAGCAATGCCAGACTGCTCCACTTCGGCAGGCTCAACTTCGGCCAAAGCATCCCACTTCGGCCAAGTGCTCCACCTCGGCGCCTTTGCCAGCTGCCAGATCTCTCTCTAGCCAAGTCAAGGTCGTTATCAACCTCGGCAACACATCACAATGCCAGAGCTAGCCGAGGCAGGGGCTAACAGCTGTCCTCCTATAGACGCTCAAGCATGCTACGGCACGTGCGACAAGACAAGGGCACCACCCATAGTCCCTGACAGATCGCCGTCCACAACTCCCAAAACGCCATGACAAGGCTTGATGGGACTGCAATTAAAGAAAAGTAGGCTACGATGGGACTGCGCCTCCCTAGTACCTGACAGAGTGGGCTATCACAAGACAGTCAACCACCCTTTTGCCTCATCTCTTCCTCTATATAAACACAAGAACAGTCCACAAGAAAAGAGAGCCAACAACGATACCACACTGCTTGTATCATCTTCTTCCCAAAAAATCTCCTCCTACTGTTCAGTTCTTAAACTGACTTAGGCATCGGAGAGCCCTGCGCTGCCCAAGCCAAGGTCCTCTGACCTACGTTTCTTCTTCATTTTCTCAGGTTTAAGGCACAGGCATCGGTGTTCCTAATCTCTTTGGATAAGTTCGTGCAGGCACCCCTTTTTCTTGTGAGTTACATTTTTTGCACTTGCAAACTCTATCTTAATATAGAGTTTACATATAAGGGCCTTTTTTTTTTTTTGTAAAGAACTCTATATTAATTGACCATCTATCTTATAGTGATATCAACTACTATTGTATTGAAAGTTGTGAATATCCAAAATTGTAAGAATAGGTGCTCACAAGACCATGGGCGCCAAAATAGATGGGCCAATTGGATGGGGCCTACTTGGGGCTCGGATGACCCAGATATAGGCCTACAACTACAAGCATCCGGAGTCCGGACTAACCGGGTCTAGACTAGATATTCGGCGGAAACGCCGAATTCATGCGGGAAAAGAACTTGGGTTTGGTTTCCTCGCGAGACGTGACGTAGTAATCCACAGAACACATCTTTGATGAACGGCCCAGATCGGTCGATCTGCGTTAGCAAACAGCTGTAGGTGTGTTTCCTCCACTCCATATTCCATTCCCATTTGAGAGCAGCAGCCACCGAATCTCCCTCATCAACAACAATCCACTCTCGACCGTCTTGCTCGATGGAGGACTTGCGACTCGACAACAACGATCTTCATCCTCCTGCCCGCGTGGACGGTGGAGAGCCGGACGATTGGAGCAAGGAAGACGATCCAATGGTTGAAGATCGCCCTCCATCTGCAACAGAAACCCCTGCTCCTTCCTTCCAAGGTGAGAAAAACCCTAACCCTAACACCAACACCAACGCTCTCTTGATTTTTACTGTAAAATTCAGACTAGTGTCAAATCAAACCGATTTTGATGCGCATAGATGTAGATCTGACTGGTTCTCGCTTCAGATTAGAAGCTTTTTGTTTCTCTTTTGAGTAGATTTTTGCTTTTCGATTGTGGATGTTGATTTGAGGCTTTATGCGATAGTTGGATTTGGTTGAAGCCAGTGATCAGGAGATTGATTTCTTGTTAACAAAAGGGAAATCGAAGGTTCGCGACTGCGATGGATGATAGCTCGATTTATAGTGCGATGATGTTTTTCATGAGACCTTATTAGAGCCTGAGTTCCTTCAATTGAATCTTTTTTCTTCGCAAAAACCCTCTTTTTATACCATTGATCATGTGTTGTTTCCACTTTTGATTCAACCTCCGCTCCACGTGAAACTATCTACATGTTTATTCAGTGTCGAGTTGAATCATCTGTTCCGCAGCATCAGCGCCCTTGGTGATGCGCCAATCTGACTGCTTTTGATGCTAGTATGAAGTCCTGCACGAGGTATCCTCGTAGTAATCGGTTTTCTGCTTCCCGCTTTGGCTGCTGGCGGTGGTGGCTTTTCCCCTCCCTACTAATTAGTCTTTCCCTGCTTCCATTCATGCTCATGATGAATTTCAGTCATATAAAGATGCGTGTTCTTATTCTCACTGGCAGAAGGCCATGTGAGATGAACTTGTAGCATTAGAGAAGACTAGAATGTAGGAGTTGGCTTCTTCCTTCTAGAATAGCATGTTGTTCGCTGAGTGGGCTTAAAATTAAAACCAAGGACGACTGTTCCATCAACAGCTATAAAGCACGACTGGTGGCTGACAGGAATACAATATTGGTTTTGAAGAGACATTTGCTCATGTTACTAAGATGGTGCTTGTACACACTCTTTTATCTGCGGCTGCAAATGGATGTTAAGATTGCATTTTTTTAATTGTTTTCTGTTTGAAGAGACATGCCGTGTATCTCAAATGAGCTTTTTATGATTCAGAATAAGCTCCTCGTGCATGGTATTTTCGATTTAGCATTGCCATTTAAAGTTTCTGAAACAAACAAAGACTTCATGATTCTGCTTTGATTTATTTAAAGACGGGTGCTTCTTCTATCATGTTGATGACATGATTATCACTGGGGATGACCATAGCACATATAGTATTTCTTTCTCATCAATTTGAGATGAATGATTCAGGTTATCTTTGTTGTTTTCTTGGTATTGAGGTTACTTATTCTCTTGTGGGTATTTTTTTCTGTCAATCCAATTTTATGCATGACATCCTTTAGCGAGCAAGCATAACAGATGACAAGACTGGATATACCCTGCTTGAGTTGAATGTTTAACTCATCACTCTTGTTGGGGTTCCATCACCTGATCCTCCTGGCATGGGCAAGTTGTTAGATGTCTTCTCTGTCATAGTGTGATTTTCTATGATATTACATTTGCAATAAATGCTGTGAGTCAATTCATTTCCACACCTGCGTATCTTCACTAGGCAGTTGTTTTGCGGATCCTTTGCTATTTTCAATTAACTATGATGAGAGCATCTATATTTCTTTATTAATCTTAATGCTGTGGATGTTCTTGCTTGCTCAGATTCTGAATGGGTTGGCGATTTTACTAATTGATTCTCTACTAAAGGTTTCTGCATCTTTCTTGCCATATTTTTTCATATTTTTGACGAGTAAGGAGCAAAGTACTGTATCAAACATTTGCTGAAGGATTTTGTGCTCTTGCTTGTACTACTTCTGAAGTGGTCATCTAGCTTTGATGGTTATCAGCAGATATGAGTGTTTCCATTGGAATCCCCACATCCTATATTGTTATGATAAAGGTTTTGTCTATATTGCTCATTGTGAATTTTTTTTTCACGAATGTGTGACGAATATTGCCATCGATTGTAGGGCTGGGACACCCTCTGTTATAAAATAAAATAAAATATTGACATCGATTGGTGTCACCCAAGTACCTATCAACTTTCGTGTTAGCAATAAGAAATGAATCAAGTGTTCTAGTATTGTCAATCATGACTGAAGAGAAGACTAATGTTTGATTTTTTTTTTCAATCATGACTGAAGATGTCTTCGTCAAGGAACTACCTGTCTGTGTTTTTTTTCCTTGTGATCTCTTCACCAAGGAACTTCCACTCTATGTTTTGTTTTATTTGGCCCAGCTTGTTGGTTTCTTCATTAAGTTTCTCACCACTCTGCTCGAAAGTGGAGATGAGTGGTTACATATTGGAAGCGGGGAGTTATAACTCCCGGTCAAAATTAGAAATTATGGTCAAAATTATCTTCAAAACCCTTTAGCTTAATATATTATAATTTGACTCAATCCCAAATTCTTGTGTGAGTGACTTTTCTTTTAACAACGTCCTGCTTTATAGGCCATCCTCCTTGCGTCTTGTTATTGCAACACTTCAGTTCTTCATATGGTGGCTATTTTGATCTTCTATGCCCATTCAATAATTAGCTCGGACAACATTCTGTTATCTTCTATTGCATAGCAGCCATTCATTGATCTTTTCCAATATTTACTCATTCCTAATTCTATTACTGTTGCTCTGCAGATTGATCTTACCTTCTGTATCTCTGCCTAATGCACATTTGGCTTGCCATTTCTTTGTGTCCAACATTCAGATCTGTCAGCAATGTTGCTTTAAGTACTCCTTATGATGATGTCCTTTACTGACATTAAAAAAAATCATATTATTGAAATGGCATCCAGTACTATTCATATTACGTGACTGAAAAAAAAAACTGTCAATTATGATTTAGTCTGTTTAATTAGAACATAATTTTTTTTTTGAAAAGAGAGAAAGGAAACAAAGTTGCAAAACATTTTTTAGTCTATCCTCATTGAGATTGCTGCAAATAAAGGGGATTTTTTTTTTGTGTGCCTTCTTTCAGATATGAAGGATGAGGCTCAATCTAGCATTCAATCATTGCAGCTGGAGCCAAAAGGTGATTCGCAGTTCTACTTTCATCAGTAGTACTGCATGCATTTAAAACTAAAATGTTATGTATAATACCAGGGTGTAGAACATCAGGCATTTGGCCCATCTTAATTGTAAAATTACTTTTTTAATCACTGTGTTGTTTTGCGTTGATTGATTTTCAGGGAAAGATAAGGAAATGAGTACGCATGAAGAAGATGAAGAATTGGATGAAAAGGAAGAAAATAATAAGCGTCACCTAAATGTTGTCTTTATAGGTCATGTTGGTAAGTTCAACTTAGGATGCTGCTTTCATTTCGATCTTCTTTGTCATCTACATCCACTACAAATGAACATTTTGTTTTGTCTTAGAATAGAGTATTTTTATAGCTTCATGCTTCTACTCATTAGAATATATTTCATGTCAATGGTAGATGCTGGAAAGTCGACAACTGGGGGGCAGATACTCTTCCTCAGCGGTCAGGTTGATGATAGAACAATTCAAAAATATGAGAAAGAAGCCAAGGACAAAAGTCGAGAGAGTTGGTGAGTTTGGTTTTATTAGTCAAATGTGCCACTGCTGGACTGATTTGGGAAGAAAAATAACTGTTCAAAGCTTGGGATGGCATTGATGATCTTTTTTTTTTGGGTCCATACTCCAGTTACTCAACTATAAATTAATACAATATTTTATTATTTTTGATATCATCGTTCTTACATATCGTATTTCATAATGTTTTATCGTAAAAAAAAGGTATTTCGCAATGTTTCTTCTTTTTCACATCTCTTCCAATGTTTTAAGTTTGTTTTCTGAGTATTAACTTGGTTATTCCACACATTTTTGCGAGAGAATTGGTTATCCTGCTGTCCTAATGATGCGGGATAATGGCTTGATATCACATTTCAATGTAAAATCTCAATATTCTGCTGGATATACATTCACGAATCACCATATCCTTGATTTCATGCTTCATTGAGGAACTGACTTTGCCGTCGTCTTCTAATCATGTTTCCTTTTGATGTAACTGGAGCAATGAAGGAGAAGAAGTTTTTGAGGGGTACTCTTGACAAGTTTATAGCTTGCTGCACCGATTATTTTTGTTTGTTCAGGATCCTTCCCTTGTCAATCCTGACCTTTGACGTCGTAGGCCCTAGTGGATGATATTTTGGAAAGAAAAACATATATTTTCTGAGATAATTGCCATCCATTCTTATGCCTGTGAGTGCTGCTGTATCTCTATTATTAACTATCTGTTCCAGGCCCAAAATAAAGAGCTGGCAATCTTGGAGACTTTGCAACATGCTCCATTATACATTGGTTCTCAATTCTCATTGCATCCAGCTATTGCACCACTGAAGCGTGTGCCGTTTGCGTTTAATCCAGAGGGGGGCAAAACTGTATGTTTGGTATATTATGCAGTGCAGGTTCTTGTGATTCCTCGAATAAAACATATGCAATTATGATAGACAAAAGGTAAAGGAGAAATTAAAGGGAAATAAGCGTCCTTTATTATGAATATTTAGACTAGGAATATGACGGGTTTAAGGAAAATGGAAAAAAAAAGTCAGCTGCAAGAAAGATGACAAGATGCACAAAACAGGGTTTGATGTTCATTGGAGAGACTAAGCTAATGTGAGCTGATGATTGTATTGAGTTGCTGATATATGTGGGGTTGGAAGAAGATTTTGGTGGTCCTTCATAGTTCATACCTTTTGTTGATTCTTTCGGAGGTCCTATTTGAGAAAAAAAGGATATTCTAAAAAAAATTGAAGGATGAGTACACAGGCGGAATGGTCTGCCCTCATAAGAGTCTAAAGGCCAAAGGGAGATGATTTTTACTGGTAAAAAGGGGGAAGATCTCTTTTTCTTTATATCAATGACAAAATTTTATATAAAATGAAACCTTATAGTATAAGGGATTGGCACTATACATACGAAAATTACACACAATCCCATCCATACTCTTAGAAATCAACATTGTAATAAGAGTCTCCATCCACCAAATGTAGAGTCTCTACTGATCCCACTTTTGCCTAAGTATCTGTTATTTTGTTTTCCATCTAACATATATGAATCATATCATCACCGCCGTGTCTAATTCCTTAACCTGCATGCCCCATTTTACTGTTGCTGCATCATTGATATTGAACTTCCCTGTAGGTGGATGCGGCTGTCCCTTGCTGTTGCTTAGTTGGTTAGGAACATGGGCGTATGTATGAGAGTGTTTGAGTTCAAATCTCCACTGTAGCAAAGAAAACAAAGGTGGATGAGACCGCCTCTTTATGTCCCTTGTCCAATGGTACCGCTCAAACATTGGGAGATATTTTCATGTGGATATCTACTTAAGTTTATGATCAATGCATCATAACAAGGAATCAAGAGGGGAAAAAGAGGTGGCCGGGAAACTCCAATATTTGTTCTTTAGGTTGATTCTTATTTTTGACACGGATACATTTCTTTGTGATCATTCGTTTCAAACACAAATTTCTGACTGTTCCTTAATTTTGCTTGAGATGGAAGTAAACTGGCTTCAAATTTGAAAAATACGTGGCTAAGAAGTCCAGGCTTCTTAGAATAGGGTAAATGAATTGTGGATCAGCTTTGACATGAGATATGCACGTCATGTAAGAATTCTTGAAGCACCAAAGGCAGAAACTAAATCTACAAAATAGTGGGAAAAGAATCTTTTGGCAAGATTGAATGAGGGAAAAGCTTAGAATTAGATGATTAGAGAATGATGAATTGGATGAGGAGAAGAGAGGAGGGACTTAATGATGGTTGGTATCTCTTTCCACTTGTAAAGGAAGGAGTGAAAGATTGTTCTTTGGAAAAAAAGAGATCAGAAGGGTACACACTGTACTTTCAAAGGTGTGAATGGCTCCATGGGCATTTAGTGAGAAGATTTTCTGCTGTTACATGATGGATTTGTTGTTACATGATGGATTTATTCTTCAAGGTAGGTTGAAATTTGTAATAGATGGGGGCAAGGAAAGGGGAAAAAAAAGGAATAGGAAACTGAACAGCATCTGCAGAAGGTGTTATGATTCAGTGTGTGGATGACTTGGCGAAAGGAAAGACTATATGTACTGGCATAGGACTATTAAGTGATGAAAGAGTGGATATATGTTTTACTTCCTTGGTTCCAATTGGTCAACAGAGTTGATTCGGTTGAAAGAGGTATCTGTTGTAGAAGCATTTTGATATTTAAATGGTCTACCATGTTGTGAGATAGTTGACGTGCAATGCAAAAAATGCACAAGCATGCGCTATAAGAAAAAAAAAGGATTCATGGAGGTCATCGGATGGCTTGGCGAGAGGAAAACCAAGATGTGCTGGCATAGGAGTATTAAGAGATGAAAGAGGGGAATGTTTTGCGTCCTTGGTTCCAAAAATTGGGTATAAAGGTGTTGATTAGGGTGAAAGAGGTAGCTATTATAGAAGCATTTTGATATTTAAATGGTCTACCAATTTGTGATATAGTTGAAAGTGAATTAAAAAAATGCACAAGCATGGGCTTTATGAAAAAAGAGGAGTCATGGAGGTTGTTGGATGCATATATGGGAGATATATTATATCTGTTTTTTTTTATAAATATATTTTTTCAGCGTGTGAGCTGAGAAGCTAATGATGTAATGGACTCTTTGGTTGAGCAATGTGTTCAATCGAGCATGATAACTTGAGGTTACTGTAATATGTATGTTGTTCCTTCTTTGTTTACATTTTGGGTTCTACACTATATTCACATGTTTAGTGGTGGGAAGGAAGTTGCATTGATACTACATATACTTATTCAAAAAGTCTACATGGACAAACTCCCATGGACTACTCCATGGACAAACTCCACGGTTCAAGGGTCACATCATCTATATTTATAGATGATGTGACCCTTGAACCGTGGAGTTTGTCCATGGGGTTGTCCATGTAGCATCACTCATACTTATTAAGTGAAAATTTAATTGTTACAATCTTTTTGTGCCTCAATGATTCAACTATATGTTTTTATCATATTTGATCAACCTAGTTAACTAGTCATTCTCATTTTCTATTCACATAAACTTTTTCAATCTTAAATTAAGTCTTTAAACCTTTATTTTGGTCATTATTTGATAGTTAAGTTTTCATTCTTTTCTTTATTCACCTATCTTCGGGGATCATGAATTAAATCCGAATGATTTACAAGTTATTCACTCAATTTTCTTTTCCTGTTCTTCCTTTACATGCTAGGTATATGGCATATATCATGGACACAAATGAGGAGGAGCGTGTAAAGGTGATCTGTTATTTTTACCTTAAATTAAATGTTGAATGCTTTTATTCAAGACAAGAGAAACTAATACAATATTGGCTGCCAAGGGTAGACCAAATTTCTAATGGCAAAGGGTTTACATCATTTATACTTAAATATTGTGTGACTTGTGAGACACTGTATTCTGCTATGGCATCAAATAGTGCATTAGCACTTCTAGGAATATGGTGAAAGGAAATCTGAAAGTTTTGGGAGACATCTTTAAGCTCATTGATGATACTATACACCAAGGAAGCCCATGATTACCTTCCACCATTATAGGGTTGAGATGCGACTATTTGTTTCTCGGACTGTGATGAACATAGTTATTGCTTTGGCTTCATTGACCCCTTTATTACCCAAGAGGCCAAGGAAACTTTTGACAATTGTTGCATTGGAATTATAGGTGGCACCTCCAATCTTGGTAATCTGGGATTTCTCATTGCTGCAAGCTTCGAAATATAGCTTGCATGGACACGGGGAATGTCTTGTTAAAACTAGACAAGACAGTGAAAGTCAACTATTACTTCTAGCCAAGATATGTTCAGTGTATATGCATAAACACCTAAGAATGATGGTGACCAAGGTCCCATGATGTCATCTGGTTATGAACTAGTGCTGTAAGGGTGATTTAGTAGCCACTTTGTCCTCATAAGACCTAGTGTTCTTTTCCTTTCTTATGCACAATATTGCCACCCATGGTTTAAAAATCGGTCGAGTCTGATTTGACTTTGAGTCAGCACCTACCTAGTTGAGACACCCCCAAAATTCTCGGTCGAGTCCGATAGAGGAAAGACCAAATCAATATTCTCCCTCTATTTATGAGAAACTGTTGGAGGCTTTTGGTGTCCTTTTGCATTGTCTTCGGAAGAGTAAAACTGTATCAGGTCTAAGCATTTAGCAAGAGGAGGTTATGTCTGTCCGACTGAATGATTGATTTTAAATTAGTAAAACAACGTATGGCTTCAATTCAGAAGACATGATTTTCATTTTTACTCTTTGTTAATAACTTTTTCAAAACTGTTAAGGTTTCACTGGCCTCTACGGTGCGACTTAATCGAGTTGACTTGAGGGCGACTGCCTTATCTCTTGATCCCCAAGTGTAAAATTCTTGTTTCCACAAGGGGAGCATCCATGGATGTTGCCTCTAACATGCTTAATACCAAATTTCCAACTGTTACAGTGCTTTTATGAGGTCCTTGTGAAACACGGGTCTTAGGTTTGTAAGTGATTTTCGATTAGAGAGATAAGTGAGTTTCTAGTGACCCTTGGTTTGCATCAGGGGTCAACTTGAAGCCCTTATCTCTCTGCACTTGAAGCCTCTTAAAAAAACATGCGCAAACATGGAGCACAGCCTAAGGCACAAGGCACTGCATTGTAAGAGTCCCTTTCAACAATCTGAAAATCATGGAACGAACAAACATACATTTCCCATCTCCTCTTGATTAATTTTCCATTAGCAGCGACATAATTTGATGGTCATAGTTTTAAATTCACTCTTGTTTCTTCACTTTTTACCTTTTTTAGAAATACAAATCTTAGAATTCCTACATATTTAATATTTCAATTGCATGAAACAGGCGGGCCCTTATTGTTTTTAATAGATTTGTTATGAATTCCTTTTGAGTCCTTTGTTGGATAATGTTATTTCCAGGGGAAGACTGTAGAGGTTGGCAGAGCTCATTTTGAGACAGATACTACAAGGTTCACAATTTTGGATGCTCCGGTAACCTTTCTCTATTTTACTTATTCTTTTTTAATTTATCAATGTTTTTTTTTTCTTTTTTTTCCTTGAATGATTTCTTTGATGTATCAGTGTTCTGGGATTATATTGACCCAAAGTTGGTGACAATTGTTTTGATGATTAACTTATAGTGGTCTTGGAAATTACAAATCTTGTATTGTCCACATTTGTAAATATCCACCTAACATAAGAAAAACACTCTCGAAATAAACTAGTATATATAAAAAGAAGCAAGAGAGTTTTCCAGATCCAGAGAAAAGTCAACTTTTAGCTTGTTTTTGTAAAAGAACTCCACTTAGAAGGCACCTCCTAAAAAGGAAGCCCTTGGAATGCCTTCTTGCAAAAAGGCCAGTGGAAATGGGAGAGTTTGATCTTCTCAGTTGGTTGGCACTAAGGACAATGGGTTGTAGTGAAAATTCTATTATGCATCTTAAACCAGATTCCTCGAAGGATAGAGAAAAACAAGTATCTAAACAACATCAGATCTATCTTAGAAGGGATTGCTTCTCACGGTTCAAAAGCACAGTTGTTGTGGGTGTCACAGTCAAACCTAAAACCTAAGGGCATGTTTGTGTAGCCCGTTTCCATGGAAATGGAAATCAGAAAAACTTACTTTCTGCATGTTTTGCGCAGGATTTTTCCTAGGAAATACTTTATTGCCAGCTCAGCCTTTTCCTTCCTCACTATGGAAATAGATTTCCCATTGGGGGGGGGGGGGAATATGGGAAGTCTATTTCCTCGGAAAACTTGACTCAAGTATATATGATCTCTTCCACGCCTCTTCCTCACACTATTCATCGAAACGGATGGGATACAAGCTCTGGCGAAAAAAAGGGGTTCTTCTTCCATCTCCATCACTCTCTGCGGACAGGGTTCTTTTTTGCTTCTAGGGTTTCCCTCTCTCTGATCTTGCACATACATCGGCTTCGATCGATTTCCAGCTCTCAACATGGACGGAGTTCTTCTCGAATCCCCTCTCCAACCAAATCCTCCAAATCTCCCTCACCAATTCGGCGAAAATCACGAAACCCTCTTGAAAGAATCCATAGACCGCTTTTTGCAGGAATTTTCCAAGGGCATTGGAGATTTCTCGGGTTTCAGATAGATTTTCTTCCGATTACTGCACTCTAGGGCAGACCCACCTCTCGAAATCATTTGGTTCTACCCTGCTGTGAGCTTCCATGGAAGCGATTCCTCCAAAGATGACGTTTTGAATAGGGTTTTGATAGCTAAGGGTCTCTTTCAGCATCTCTTCCTTCTTTTGGTGATTTGATTCACATCTGGGTGGTCAATCGATTGGAGGGGAAATGGGAAGTTGGGGAAGGTCTGAGAGTGAATCTGACCCATCTCAGCCGTCCAAACCACTCCCAATTCTGACGCAATCCACGCCCGAGAATGCACATGACCACAGTGGAAATGGATCTCTGCAACAATGGTGATCAAGAATGAAGAAAAGGACTAGGGTTTGTGTTTGATAACTGGATAGTATAGGTGAGGAAACCATAGGTGCACCAAACATGAAAAGCTCCATTTCATTGCAGAAAATATTTATGCACCAAACATGTATGCTAACTCCATCAGAAATTATTTTCCTATGAATTCAATTACCATGGATTTTGCTGATGTGGCAATTTCCACTTTCCATGGAAATTACATGTACACAAACGTGCCCTAATATTTTGTGGTTTGCATCTGTCATGAACCATTTGCCTTGAATTTTTTTAGTTTTGTATGAAAACTCTGGGAAAAAAAATCCAAAATACCCTAAATATTGAAAAAATGATAGAAACTGCTTTTAAAGAACACGTTAAAGGAAAAAAAGAAAAAACCTTTAAAGTCACCCTTGATCCTTTAAAAAAAAACCCTTCCAAGTCTGATGGTTTACATTTACTGTCTAAGCTAAATGCCCTATTCATGTTTGGGCCCTAGCCAGACCTCACTCTAATAAAAATAGGGTCCTTGCCAAATTGAGCCCGAGCCAAATTTCACTCTAATTGGAGATGGGCCCATCAAAATATAAACTTTTATAAAAAAAAATTGTAAAAGGCTTTAAAACTTTGATTTTTTTTTGAACAATTAAGTGTTCAAAATCCTAAATCTTGGTCAGGTAAAAGTAATATATTGCATTATTGCTTTAGTAGAATAAAATATTGTATCAGTTGATGTGCTATTTTGAAAATTTATTATTTATTATATACTAGTGATGCCCTGCACGTATGTCTGAACAAATATATATGAAGAAAAATGTGGATATTGAAAAAACTGCTCAAATAACAATATTATTTGATCATTCCAAATTTAATTGCATAAGCATGTGCTCCAAAAGGTCCTCAAAGAACCATGAAGAACACATTCAACAAACTCAACTTCAAAACATAGCATGCATAAAAAATACATTCAGTTAATTCAGATAATTACATATAATATGAAATAACTGAGATGGTTGGTCACCTAATGTGAACACACGACATGAAAACATCCAATTGAATATATACATCCTGACACATCCAACTGGATTTACATATGTAACATATGCGTGCACTTACAACTAAGAATCCATGCATAAACAAATCCAATATCAACATACATATCCACCAACTCACCTATCCATATATAGTTACCCAGAACACAAGTTCTTCGAAAATGAAACCTATCTCCTTCTTCGCAAAAACCCTGGCAGTCCATGTTTCATGTCTAAATCCTAATAGCTACTGATAATGTTATTCGGGAATAATATATTTTCCTTAGTTTTTTTTTTTTCATCTCTCGTTACAGCCTTTCCCTTGTGAAAATGAAACTCTTGTACAATAGAGAGAGAATTAGAGTCTATCCAAACCTCGTTACAGGATGATAAAATGAATTTATTCATTTAGTTACAACCACAACTACAAACGCACTCTACAATTCCCTGTGCTAGTAATGCACTTCAGCTTTACAAAATCAAAGTTTTCAGTATCAAATATTAATATGCTGTGAAGCCACCAAAAGTGATAGAGCCGGATACAGTTTAGTCTCCCCTAGGAAACTAAGCAACCTAACTTTTTACTTTTCTAATCAGTATTCTTCTCTTCATGATTAGTTCAGATTCTTAGACTCCATACAACATCATGTTTCTCATTTTAAATGATAAGAAACATATATAACAGCTCGGCTGAACATAATTAAAATAACCTAACTGCTAAAAATCAAACGATCTCTTTAATCACATCCTTCAAGCCAAAAACCCAAAAAGTCCATGCATTGATAAACTAACATGCCAATTTAATTGCACCAAATATCATTAATGAAAACAAATCCAGTCTTCGAAGCAAAATATCAAAAATAACATGGAGAAATAACATCTTTAACAAATTAGCAAACTACCAAAAACAAAGCAATGGCATTGATTTTTTGTGGAATCCTTACAAAAAAAGAAACAGAAAAAGCATAGAGGCTAAGAGTTAGCCAAAGAACCCAAAGAGTAAAAAAGAAGAAGATAAAGAAAAGTCATGAAAGAGGACTACTTCCAAGTGTTAAAAGGAAATCGTATAAAATTAATAGAAAGTAGACAGAGTAGTGACGCAGCGACCGGATTGATAGATCAATCTCCCGAAGGATTGATCGAATCCAAAGATGGATTTCAGCCACTAGGGCACAAACGAAACCATAACACGCAAGAAATAACTCACGATAACTTGGATTAATTGATAATAAGCATGAGAATAACAATAGGGCTCTTCTGTATATATATAGCACAATGTTTGCTAATGAGGAAAGCTACTAATTCTAATTAACAATAAAATTAGAAAGCAAGCAAACTAAGCAATATTACTAATCTAGAAAATCATAAAACGTGAGGCACATGTGGACCCCATCAGCGAGGTCCGTCAAGGCTTGCGGTTGCGGGTCCCTATCTTGGATAGGGACCGGACTGCATCAACTCTCCCCGGCTTGAAAGAACTCGACTCCGGCGAGTTAATCACTTGATAGTGCTCAGAGATCCGATGAATCCAAACTTGAATATTATTATTATTTTGAAAGGTAATCCCAACTTGAATATGCTGAATATTCAAAATGATAGCAGTATTGGGTGCATCCATACTGTCCCTAAGGGCCCATTGGATCTTCACAATCAGAGTGCAGGTAACTTGAGTTACTTTCAAGTGAAAGTTGCTTTCGTTCTTTGATATAACCAGGAGATAAAATAGAGTTAAACGTATTTAGATTTACAGGTAAACTGGTTGCTCCATAGTGCTTTGGCTTTAAACAAGTAATCAAGATGATGATTTTCAAAGAGCCAGTTGTGGTAATTACCCTGCATCACTGGAGCAATCAAACAATTGTATAAATGATAAATCATATGATTTATAAGCAAGCACACAACAAAGAATAGGAATCATGATTCTTACTTGAAAGCAACAACCTACCAAACTGATATTGTGAATGCTTGAAAAAAGTAAACCTCATTTGTACAATCAACCCATCATGTTACTATAAATTGGAGTTTTTTAACTGAAGTACACATGTCATGATCTTATGTGTATGAGTTATGATTTATAAGGAAGCACATGACATAGAATAGGACTCGTGATTCCTATCTAAAGGGTCAGTTTGGATATATGGTGAATTGAAGTATGGTAAGGTGAAGCATCAAATCAAGAGATAATAAAATATAAGGTGTTATGATGATGTTTTATTTTTAGTTGTTTGGTATGAAATTTTTTTTACCTTTTGTATAGAAAAGTGGAGTTTTTTTGCCTTTTAGTGAATAAGGGAGGTTGCTTTTTTGACTTTTTTTGAAAAATTCGGAGGAAATTTTAAAATTGTATACTTTTGATATGACTCTTGTCATTTTTTGTCTTGATTCATTTACTTTAACTTAACTAGTTAATTGCCAAACACACCCAGCATCAACCTACCGTACAGGTACCTAAAATCACAAAAGCAATTATAGCTGAAGTTTCATTCAAACCTGCACCAATCAATATCACATCCAGAGAAAAGACATGAAAATATGATCCCTAGAAAAGGCACAATTAAAGGTAAACACTTTCAAAACAAGAACCCAAAAGATCGAAAGACGTAATAATCAGTCATGATAAAATAAAATAAAATAAAATTTTGACAATCACAAGCCTTCACCCCATTGCATCACCATCTGCTAAATTTTTTTTTTTCCAAAAAAGAAACAAGATAAGGAATGTTGCATGCTTTCTTTAGTAAGGGTGAGCCAGCTTGACTCAGATAACAACAATCCACTTGAGAGTTTCAACTCACGTTTGTTGTCTCATTTATCAAGCCCAAATTAGGTTCTACACCACTTAGAGCTCAGCTTGTTATGCACTCAAGTCTCAAGTCGTTACCTATATTAAACATTTTCTTTAGAATAAGTATTGGGATGAATTTCAAGTAATGGGTCAAGATTTACTTTACTCATTTTTTTGAACAAAAAGTTTAGTAGGCCTCATGATTAGTTTCAACTCACGTTTGTTGTCTCATTTATCAAGCCCAAATTAGGTTCTACACCACTTAGAGCTCAGCTTGTTATGCACTCAAGTGTCAAGTCGTTACCTATATTAAACATTTTCTTTAGAATAAGTATTGGGATGAATTTCAAGTAATGGGTCAATATTTACTTTACTCATTTTTTTTTTGAACAAAAGGTTTAGTAGGCCCCATGATTAGTGGCCCATAGCAGTGGAAGGCACATCTAACATACATGATACACTCTTTGATGAAGATTGCCCTCGAATAACCCTCACAGTCAAAAAAGCAATTACACGAATGTCATTCCCTTGAGCAATTTCAAGAGGAAACCTACAAATCCAAAATTCACAATTGGAATATAGTATAATCAAGAGCTGAATCAGACTTCATTTTCAGATAATGGAAACTACCCAAGCTCCTTATATTCAACTCTAAAACTTCTTGGCAGTTTAAAGTTAAAATCATCAAAATCAGCAAAAAAAACAAGATTTCAAACTCTCAAGGGGAAAGAATCAAAGCACCATGACATCACTACATTCTCAATCTCTCACTGGCATTGAATCAAACAGTTCATGTGAATACACAAATACCATTTACTCCAAAATGGTAAAGTTCTTGAAAAAAAAAGATTTTTTCTGTACCATGGGAATTTGAAGAATTCTTTTCATAAGGAAATATATTTTTTGATTGGCCTATTTATTCATAAAAATTCCACCAGCCCATTTCACCAAATAGCATGCATACCTTTAGAAATTTGGAAATTTCAAAGAGAACTCCTGAATGCAAAGCAAAGTATGACATTAAAGCCACTAACCCTCATGGTACTCATTCAATAAAAGAAAACCAAGATCACGAAAATTAATCAGAAATCAACAAGGGTCCTATATCAAAACCCAAGTTTTTGCAAGAAAGAGAAACATTAAAAGCTTATGAGAAACCCATTTCTTACACTAAAAGAACAGGAGGCATATTAGAATGGAAGAAACACAGAAGACCCAATTCCTAAAACAAACCCATCAAATGTCACAACATAAGAAATAAGGAAAGAAGTAGCTCCGAAGTCGTACCTTGCTGATAGTATGATGGCAAAACAAATTTGAATTTGAGACGATGGGAGATGAGCATCCGTGAGAGGGAACATCATTACTGACAGGCATTCATTAGATCGAGTGAGAAATAGATGAGATGTAGAGAGGCAGGGAAAGTTTCATGGGAGAGATTTACCTGAGAAATGTTTTTTTGGAGAAGTCGGCCCTGGGAAACTAGGAGAACTCACATATATATAATATATATCCTTTTTTTAATATTTTTTCAAATATAACTCTGAAATATTTCGCCGAAATTCTAAATCGATTGAAACATTTCTGTTCGAGGCCAAACCGACATGGGGTCCAAAACGAAATTCTCAACTTTGATTGGCGCTCAATCCTGTCTAGACTCTAGACTCCTTTTTATTTTTTCAATTCTTGATCCTCTTATGGCTGTCCTTAGATAAATTTCTAGCTCATTATTGTTATAAATTTATCATAATGTGGCCCATATCTAAAATCCAAACTGTTCAAAATAATTATCACCCGTCATATATGAAAATTCACTCCTACAGGTATTGGGTCTACCTACCATCAAATTGACCATGTCACATGATTATAATTACTTTGTTTTTCTTTTTTCTTTGTAATTATGATCATGTGTTTTTTGTTGGCAATATGGCCGTTGGCCCAATTTTAATTGGAGTGAACATGGACACAAAGAATTCATGAAAAAGTTTGTGGGGGTCCATTGGCCTCCTTGATACGAGACTTCAGGATCTAGCTGTCTATAAAAAACCAGCTCCATCATATGTTTGTTTTCTGATCATAGATCGTTACATGGACGGTCCAAATGGAAACTTTGCTTACTGTCCAATGGACCTGGTTTTGCGAGATTCAATTGACCTGATTTTTTTGTAGATGCACGGATTCAAAGTCTTCTTTTATTAGGGAATCATCATCAATTCATCATCAAAGCCTTGTCCCAACTATGCTGGGGTCACCTACACGAATATGTTTCTCCATTCCGATCTATCTTGAGCCGTGATTAGGGCATCTAATTTTTTAAATTATATAATTAGTTACATTAAAATTCTTCTATGGAAATAATAATAAATCATGCACTCATTTTCTATTGAGTTTATTATGTCGCAGACTCGCAGTATATTGACCAAGTAAGCTTCTTGTAGTAATTGCTTTTATTTATTTATTTATGCTGGAATTTATTCATTAATTTATTTTTAATTGTTCGAGTAGAGCATTGGTACATTCTTAAAAAATTTATCTCGGTTTAGGGAGTTGCTAATTTGGATAGAAGGAGAGTTGTGTCAGGGTCCCAGGGACCTTGGAAAGGAAGAAATTGCTGTCTGTATGTTTTTGATTTCTTGAGATGATGGATGAAATGCTTCAATGTAGACATCTCCATGGCTGGGCCACAAATTTTGTGGATCTCCTCTTAGGTGTTTTTGGAGGAATTACTTAAATGGAAATGCTTCTCGAGATTTGATGGGTTAGGGATTGGATGGTTGGTTAGGTGGTGCAGTAGTGTTGCTATTAGGAATTTCTCTCAACTGTTTGGACCACCTCAAAGTTCTTTGGTGAATGAAGCAGAGATCAGGCCGTATGAGTGGCATTGTAGGGAGCTTGTTCATTTGTGGACTCTTGGTGCCAGTGTGTATTGTCGTAGATTAAATGGTGGCCATGACATGTGATTAGCCATGGTGGGTAGTGGATATCATCAAAGAAGTATTTGAGCTTAGTGCATGATGGTCACTTCAGATGCATTCATGTATCAAGGGAAGCAAATTCTGTAGTGGAGTGACGCTCAAGTCACAACAGTTGGGACTTGGGAGTCACAGTCCAATTTTGTTAATGGATAAAGCTGTATACTAGTAAAATTATTATCCTAATAAAAGCATCTATTTTTCTGATCTTCGTGATTATTTTTCTGGGTTTGACATAAATATATGCCATTATTTGCTCCCTTTCATTTATTATTACTAAATTGTATTGTTCTGTACCTTTTTGTCTAACTTTCTGTTTCACTTGACTGCAGGGTCACAAAAGCTATGTCCCTAACATGATCAGCGGTGCATCTCAAGCTGACATTGGAGTTCTGGTATTGCTATGTTGGCAATAATGTTCCCTGCTAGTAATTTCTTTGATAGGTCATACCAATAAAAGAGAAATTCTCAGATAGGTTAATGGATACTGCTATAACATACTCCTCTTGATATGTAGGTTATTTCAGCCCGGAAGGGTGAGTTTGAGACTGGGTATGAAAGGGGTGGACAGACCCGTGAACATGTGCAACTTGCAAAAACTTTAGGTGTTTCTAAGTTGCTTGTTGTTGTCAACAAGATGGATGATCCTACTGTGAAATGGTCTAAAGAAAGGTGCCTTTTTAATTTCCCTTGTTTGCTTTGTATTATTTTGTGTGAGAAGCAACTTTAATTTTTCTTTTAATTATTCATTTGCTATCCCCAGGTTTGATGAAATTGAATCGAAGATGACACCATTCTTAAGATCATCTGGTTACAATGTAAAAAAAGGTACTGTTGGACCTATTCAAAATTTGTCCTACGATTTTTTTCCATTTGGTATCATTGTACCATTTATCATTATGTAATTGCATTCTATAGATAATATTATTCAAAAAGGTTATAGATATGTCTTATACCATAATCATCTTCATCTTCATAATCATGATCATCTTTCCCATCAAATGTGGGGTCCGCATAATGAGTTATACTAATAAACTATATAACCAGCTAGGTCATCTTTTATCCTAACTTTGCAACTAAGATAAATGAAAGTGAGTTCCCCACTCTGAACCCCACCCACCCATCCATAAACACACACACTAATGAAAAGAAAAAAGAAAAAAAAGATATACGGCATTATGTATGTTCATTTGTTTATGTTCCAGCATGTGATTTTTTTTTATTTCAACTTTTAAAAAAAGATAACTGTTTATAAAAAGAAAGTCCAAAGTAAGTCTCCCATCATCAGTGGATCTATACTTTGCAAGAAATAACAAGTGGAGACAACTAGTTGAACTATTCTGACAATTCTATTTAATCATTAAACATTAACCTTCAATCAAACTGGGATGTAATAGTTCCAGTAGGCGTCGAGGTTGTCTCACACACTCACTGTTCTGAAACAACTTTTCTGGGAATACCATCCACTGTTCTTTTTTATCATTACCTTGTCCATTTATAGTAAGTAATTAGTCCATTTCTGGTTCTTCAATAATGCATAATTGGTTCTATGCTAAATGATTACCTCCCATAGTTTATTTTAACAGAAGATTTAAATAATTCCACTAACTATTCCTTAATTGCAACTTGCAGATGTTCAATTCTTCCAATATCTGGTCTAGTTGGTACTAACATGAAAACTAGAGTGGACAAGAGTTTGTGTGGATGGTGGAATGGTCCGTGTCTTTTTGAAGCACTTGATGCATTGGAAATTCCTCTACGTGATCCAAAAGGCCCATTTAGGTATAAAAGTCAGGTTCTTTCTCTATGCACTTTGTAGCTACCACTCCTTAATACATGTGCTGTTACCGAAAATCTGGAGTGCGCATATCATCGAGCGGTAGCACACACTTGTTTCTACAAATTTATCAATTCTATTTGTAATAGATTGAAAAAAAAAAAGGCTGATATAAACATTGAGGGAAATAGTCCCATCCCATGTTGGCGGACCCTGGGTTTTCATTTGAGGGGGACGAACCCAAACAGGTAGTTGGGTTTTGGGGGCAAACCCAAAGTTTACATGTGGTTTTTGGCGGGCGGACCTAGGATTTTTCATATGGGTTTTAAAAGTGAACCCAGAGTTTCCAAGTGAGTTTTGGAAGTAGACCTAAGTCCGATGGGGGCGATTGCCCCTAAAACCATGTAGGTCCGCCCCTGCATGTGTATGTAGGCATGTTTGTGTAGACAAGGGATGTTCTAGTGTACCCGAATACACCTGGTCCTGTTTTCTTCATGGTTTAAAAAATCGGCCGAGTCGAGTCGACTGGGGCTCGGACTCGGCATGTACCGAGTCGGTTCCTTTGTGACTCGGCCAAGTTGCATGGGTGACTCGGCCCTCTGACCATTTTATTTGAAATTGGGACCCGGCCCCACTAGGCTAAGTTCCAATTGACTTGGCCGAGTCGACTCGGACTTGGCTATGGCCGAGTCAGGTCCCGAGTCCCGATTTTTTAAACCTTGGTTTTCTTTGATCCAAACTGAGCATCAAACTATCATCAATGAGATTATGCTTAGATTGTTATATTGACTGGAGTAATATTGCTGTCAGATTGAAACAGTGCAGATGACACAAACTCGCATCCCGTGAGAGAGTGTGTGTGTGTGGGCCTAGTTCTTTAGGCATATTGATGCAGCCCGACCCAAGACTAGGACCGCAAAGCCCTGATGGACCTACCTGATGGGGTCCACATGATCTCTGAATTTGGCAGAGATCCCTATCTTTTAGTTGCTTAGTAGACTTGCTTTCTAATTTCTATTTTATTAGGATTAGAGATTTCCTTATTAGTTATTTAGAAACAATGCTACTCTATATATCTAGAGAAGCCCCATTGTATTGTTATGCTTTTTCTCAATTAATTAAAGTATCGTGAGTTTATTCACATGAGTTTCATGGCTGTGAGTGATGTTTTGTGTGGAATCCCTTCTTTGGAATCGATCAACCTCATCTGAGACGTTGATCTATTCGATCGAGGATCCGGGGCTGCGCCACATATCTTCTCTGAGAAAGAAGAAAAGAGGCGTACATATATTTATTTTTAACTTATATCATTTGCCACACCATTATTGACTAAATAAAAGCCATTTGGCCAATTTTGTTTTCTATATGAGCTTATTCGGGGTAGAAATGTTGAAGAATCAGCGGATGAGTTGTGGTTAGGGGTAAAATGCCACTTGAACCTAGAGCTAGTTGGTTCTCCCCCGAAATGCGTTGAGGCGCAACAGTTGACTGGGCATCTAGGGGTAAAGTGCTGTTTCGGTGCGGGCCACGAGAGCGGTACCAAATCGAGGCAAGCTCTGAATACTAGATATGACCCCAAAATAACTGGGGTCAAGTTCGGACCATATACGAGCTTGTTCGGGGTAGAAATGTATATCTACAGAAAACAAGAGAAGGAACCATAGTACCAACTACTATATTGATATTTCATTAATTGAAACTATATATCAAGTAGATTACCGTGGTAATGACCCAAACTAAATATGAATACTTAGTGAGAGTAAAATTCCAAGAGTTCCAATAAAATCTTCCAGTGTTTCATGATTGCATCCACAACCTTAAATCAATAATTTTTGGATGGGGTTGATTGACAACCTCCTTCAAGTAAGGCTCAACTTGGCGATTCTAGAATCAAGTCGAGATTGGGTAGAGTTGAGTTTGATTAAATATAGCCTTTTGAAATTGACCTGATACGCAACCTGGTCTGATTGAGTTGTGAGTTGTGATGTTAGATTCGAGTAGGTTCCTTCTACTGCCCATAGTTTATAAGCCATTGTTTGAAGCATTGGCTTTGTAGACATGAGAAGATATTGGATTGATGGTCAATTTGATTTTCTTTCCAATGGCTGACCGTGAACTAAGTTGGCCCTACAGATAAATTTTGTCAATTTGTTTTGAGTGGCTGGTTTAGGAAGAGGGTAGGTTGGAACTTCTAATTTAAGTCATGTAGGCTAGTTGGACTCAGGGCTGTGAATGAGATTGGCGCACAAGTTGAATAGCTTCTGTGTAAAATTTAGTTGAAGAGCTAGTTTAATAAGAGTACCAGCCTACTGGGCCTGTGTTTCTGATGTAAAACCTATTAGTCTACCTAATCCTACCCACTGTGCTCTTCCCAAACTGAATAAGAGGCCAACGTGGTCTGGTATAAAGCCCACTTGACTCTATTGTCAATGGTTACGTTGGACATGACTGTTGAGACTGAACCATTATGATAGGTATTAAAGCTCACTTGACTTTAACTGAACTCTGTTCAAATATTCTTCAGCGCCCTTTTGAAATTGAAATTTAATGCTTTGTATCAGCTAATTCTTTCCAAGGCGTTCGCAACTTTGTATAATTTTCAGCTATGAACTTGTCTCCCTTCCTATGATGCACATTCTCTTGCTTAATCTCATTACTGTGTGCATACTTTTTTTATCCAAATATAATAACTCATGATAAGTGCCCTAGACATCTTTGGCTATAGACATGACATACAAGTATACAACCCCTTGTGCACAGCCGATTGCTCAGATCAAGCATAAATTTCAGTTGATCTTATCAACATATTAAAACCTTCCATTTCCCACGTCTGAGATCATTTGGTGGTGATCGGTGGTATGTGTTTTTAATATTAGAATCTTAGTAATTGCATTCTCGTGTATTATACCTTTATTATCGTCATTGTTATGCGATGCGATTCCTAACATGGATGCATGCCATTTTATCTGACTATCAAGGTACCACATCGACCAAGTCCAAACCTTAACCAAAAATCACTTACAGGAAGTGCCCAGCAAACTGTGAAAGCAATACTTGTCTTCAACTCGAAATTAAGAAACAACCGCCACACTGATAGCTGTCCTCTACCATTATCACACAATTTCTGACTCTCCACAACTGAAACACCCAACCTTAAACAACTTTGAGCAGCAACTCCACATTTCCCTGTGAATTTTTGCCACATGAGATCCTAGGATTAAATTGCAAAAATCTCTTACTGCACTGGCACCGATGAGTGATGAGGCTGACTTTCTTGACTTCCTCTTCAAATCTGACTTAATTGCAGGCCTTCAAACTAGTTATGTCCTTGTGCACAGCTGTGGTAGACGGACTGTGTCTTTCTGCACAACCTGCTGCAAACAGCAACAGTCCTGCCTTGCACAGGAGTGCGCAGGACTGTGCTGTGAATTCCTGGGAAAGGAAAAGCGGGAGAAAAGATGAAAAGGGAGAATAAGAAAGGGAGGAAGAAAGGAAGGTAAGAAAGCAGGTAAGGAAGGGGAGAAAGGAGGAAGAGGAGACTACTTGCACACTGATACCAAATTGTGGGCAGCAATTGAAAAGAGCACACTTAGCTGCCAATACATAGGCTTAGCCTTATACCAAACCAAACCAAACCCAACCAAGCCTTTTCCCACTAGGTGGGGTCGGCTATACGGATTTGACGACGCCAATCAAATCTGTTTAGGGTCATGTCCTCCGTTAGATCCATATAGGCAATGTCATGTTTAATAGCTTCTTTCCAACTTCTCTTGGGTCTCCCTCTCCCTCTCCTACTCTTGGCAATCTCCATGCTTTCACACACCTTTTAACAGGTGCCTCCGTTGGACGCCTTCTAACATGGCTGAACCATCTCAGTCGATTTTCTCTCATTTTATCTCCAATCGGTACTATTCCTACTTTGCCCCTAATCTCCTCATTTCTAATCCCATCTCTCCTTGTGATCCCGCACATCCATCTTAGCATTCTCATCTCCGCAACTTTCATCTTCTTGACATGATTATGCTTTACTGCCCAACACTCTGATCCATATAACAACGCTGGTAGTACCGCCACCTTATAATACTTTCCTTTAACCTTGAGGGGGACTTTCCGATCACACAAGACTCCCGAAGCACTCCTCCATTTGGTCCACCCAGCTTGAATCCTGTGACTTACATCAGTATCAATCTCTCCATCCTGTTGCACCATAGATCCAAGGTACCTAAAGTTTTCTTTCTCTACAATCTTTTGTGTGCCCAAACTTACTTCTATGCTACCAGGTGTCCTACTTTTCTTTCTCTACATAGGCTTAGCCTCATATATAGGGCTCACCCGGTGCACAAAGTGCTCCCCGGCTAAGCGGGGGTAGGGGGAGGGTGGGCGCATGTGTACGCAGCCTTACCCTTGCATTTTTGCAAAGAGGCTGTTTCCACGCCTCGAACCCGTGACCTCGAGGTCACCAAAGGAGCAACTCTACCGTTGCGCCAAGGCTCGCCCTCCTTAGCCTCATATATAAATTTAATTAATTACAAGTTAGGGTAAGGGACCCAACAAAGAGAAAAGCTTACATATAACCCCAAAATAAAGAAAATCGTATTGATCCACTCCAATCTTGCCAATCAACCAAGTGCCCTACAGTTGATCCAGGAAAGCTTGGAATGAATGGTGCGATTACATAATAATATGTCTATGTATATAGGCCCATTTACAGTTTTCCTCTGCCGTGGACCGCTTTTCGACTTCTGCTGAGAGGGATTGTTTTAGATGGGAGTTGGTCATAAAAAACTTCCCATGGATTTGTGAGTTCGACTCTTATTAAGACCACGCATATTTCTTTGTTGGGAGAATTTTTGGAAGGAAGATGTTGTCCTGGGAGGGCTCTTTTATCTCTTGTGGTAATGAGGATTGCGAATTGGGCTATTTGTTTGGAAAATTTCTCCAACTCGAAGATCGATATCCTTCACCATTGAGAAGACTGTTTGGTGTTGTGCCTAGGAAAAAGGAGGATGCCTGTTATCCATTTGGAGTTCTTAATGTGAATGCGCATTTTGAGGTAAACTGGGGCTGGCCGGTGCTGGTGGCATTCTTAGAAATCGTAGAGAAGTGTTGTTTATGTTTTATAAGTGTGTGGGAGTGGAGAATTCAAACGAGGAGCAAGTGTTGACAATTTTTGAAGCCCTTCAAATTTATTTGCATTCCCCCCCGCAGCTTATTTGCGGAAGGTGGTTCATCCAATGCCCTCTCCTAGATGAAGTTTAGAAGAGGTTCATGGAAGCCGCAATTCTATTTTAATTAGATCAAATATTTGTCTTCAGTCTGACAAGTGTCATTTTAACATGTTAGTAGGTTCACTGATTGCATGGCAGATGCGTTAGCTAACAAAATGGTTGATAAACTCTTTAGCTTTAGCCCCATTCTGTAGTTTTAGTCAAGGTTGGAAAACTTGGGACCCGGACTCAACTTGTCCGATGCAAAAAATTTGACTCGGATAGAGTCAACGCTGTGACTAGAGAGAGTCATGTTTTTGTTAAAAACAATTTGAAGATTATTTTAAAAATGGATTAAATACTTTTAAAATATAAATATACATTTATATACATACATTCATGATAATAAATTCAAATCAATATATTTATTTATACAAGGAAAATATTATAATAAAAAAAAATAAATGAAAGAGATTGCATAATACATATTTGTTTAGTCCAAATATTGAATGTAAAATATCAAATATAAGTTTCAAATTACATTCCAATCATCATTTTAAAATTGTTGACTCGCGAATACTTACTTAAAAATAAATATTAAGTGTTTTAAATAAGATCTACCTATCAAGTGGTTAAAATGTAAATGACTTACCAAATTGAGGTGACTCGGCTGAGTCTCCCTTATATTTGACTCGGTCATTCGTCAAATCAAGATGACTTGGGAGAGTCAAGAGTCCGGGGAGTTTTCCAACCATGGTTTTAGCTTTGACATACTCTTTTTTTTTTTTTTTTTGCAGTGTTGTTTGGTTGTATTTTGTCATGTCAGTATTCAACTTCTGATCTTGTTGTGGGTTGGTGGACAACCATGCATAACTAGATATTAGAAAAAAATTGGTGTATTTTCCAAAATGTAGTTTGATATCTGTTAAATTTTGATTGTGATCATTAGAATGGGAATCTCTTGTTGAAGCTTCATATTTGAGAAGATTGATTAATATTTCAGCTTCAGAACTTCATAATGCAATTAACAATTTTTGCTCCCGGAGTGGGGTAGCTCAGTTGGCCTAGAACTACAGTTTGCTCCCGGAGGTTGAGTGTTTGAAACCACGCTACCACACTAGGGCCACATGGGATTTACCTGGTTCCCCTGGGCCCATAGGGATTAGAACGGCCCAAAGGGGTGGGACACCCTCCTTTACCCCCCCCCCCCCCCCCCCCACAACAACCCACCACACCACCAAAAAAAAAAAAAAAAAAAAAAAGGGTACCCTGCTATCGCTTAGCTGGTTTGGGACATAGTGTTTATGTGTGTGTGGGTGCTTTAAGTTCTGAGTCCCTTGCAAAGCAAAGAAAGGGCTGGTTAGATTGTTTATGAATTTGGCCTACTTTTGTTATGTTCATTTGATCTGTTTTCCATAACCCTTTTGACGACAACCAGGATGCCTATAATTGATAAATTCAAGGACATGGGAACAGTTGTTATGGGCAAAATTGAGTCTGGTAGTGTCCGTGAAGGCGACAGTTTGTTGATCATGCCAAATAAGGTATTATTTCTTTCAAAAGGCATGGTTGAGTTCATTCTTTTTCATGGCTCTTTTCCTGTGTAGCTTAATTTGGCTGGCTTGTTTATGTTGATCTACAGGCTCATGTGAAAGTGATATCCATATATTGTGATGAGAGCAAAGTTAGATGTGCTGGCCCTGGTGAAAATGTTCGAGTTAAATTGTCAGGGATTGAAGATGAGGATATTTTGGCGGGTTTTGTCCTTTCAAGTATCGGTAGGTTTTTGTTCATTTGTAATAAGGCTACTTGGTTGATTTGATATTCATTACAAAAATAAAAAGTTGGATGTATGATAGTTTACTATAAATTTTTAAATGTTTAATAGCTGTGCTGTACGAAAACCAGCAGGTCCAGTGGGTGGTGAACAATCAACAATTAACCAAAGAATCTATGCTTTTGGACTGATAAAATATTTATGCTAGGTATGGAAATGGGTTGGGTTTAAGGATGAAAATAGTGGTAGCTGCGGGCATAGCGGCCTGCCGCCAAAACGCTACGTAGCGTAGTGTTGTGATTTGAAAAAATTGTCAAAAAAATATGAAAAAATTGTAGAAAATCTAGAATATTGAAAAATGAGAGAAAATGTATTATTTTTGCAAAAGTAACTAAGATAAGGGGGCGTAGCGGTCTTCTCATTGTATGAGGTCCTATATCGCTATATAAATAGAAAATAATAGTAGTAATCATTTTTTTTTTCACATGTGTTCATGTTGCTTAGTTAAGCTAACTTAGAAACTAATGGAAAGCTCATAAAATAAAAAACTATGTCATGAAGTCAAGACTTAAAAGACTTAAGAGTATCTAGAGAAAAAAATACATCTACCAAAGGGGGTGTCTAATAGGATGTACTTAGAGAAGAATCCTTGAGAAGAACTCTCTGTATCGACTGTAATTCTGCGAGATCATGTACTTTTTGGTGTTCTTTTAAACATAAAAGGGTAGAAGAGTTGTGTAGAAATGTTTTTTGGAGAGAAGAAGAAAAGAAATAAGTCTTATTATATATTTAAAAAAAAATTGGATAGTAGGAATTTTTCTCACCCCCTAGCGGCTCGCCGGCCCGTAGCGGTGGCCACCTATGTAGCGGCCGATATTTTCATCCATGGTTGGGTTTAAACATGGACCCACCTTGACCCGCTCGTATTAGGGGCATGTTTGGTTTTGAGTTTGTCAGATTCGGTGCGGGCATGGGTTTCTAGACTTTGACCTAAGTCAGGTTGGGTTTTGTGTGTGGTTGACCCACCCCGCCCCATTTATCTTAAGTTTATATACTACTTTATGATTTAGAGCTTACTTACATATTAGAGCGTTGGTGTATTTCTATTTTTAGAGCTTATTTACAAATTAGAGCTTTTGCCTCTATAAAAGATAAGTAAAGGGGACTTCTTTTTTTTTTCAGAGCTTTTTTAGATGCAAAGTTTACAAGTGTTTTAGATGAAAATAATCTCTTAAATAATTTCAAAATAATGCAAATGGTGTATTTTACATTGTAATTTTTAAAGGTGGGCTCCAAAAACCTCATGAAATAAGAGCTTCCTTTTTTTTTTATTTTTTTATTTATAATCTTACCAAGCAGAGTATTTGTAAATTAGAACTAAAGAATTAGAGCTTTTTATTAATTAGACTTGAGTTTCCAACCGCCCCCTCAGTGAATCTTTTTAAGTGAGGGTCTGTTTGGTAACTCTAAAAATAAGCTCTTATTTTGTAATTTAGAGCTTATTTACATATTAGAGTATATGAAAAACCTCTAATTAATGTTCTAGTTTTTCCTCTAAAAAAAATAAGCTAATATCATAAATTTTCAAAATGATGCAAATGGCGGGTTCTACATTATAACTTTTAAAAGGTAGGCCCAACTACCTCATGAAATAAGTTTTTTTTTTTTTTAAATAATTTTATCAAAGACACTAATTCAAATTAGAACTTAAAAGTTAGAGCTTTTATTTTAAACCTTAATCTTACTAGCTCTTATTAATTAGATTAGTGTTTTCAAATGATCCCTAAGATTGTAGTAGCAGAGGTGGTATGAGGCAGTGCTTATGATCTTTTAGGTCATGGGTTAGATTCCTATCCTTCCATGTGTATTTTATTCATTTAGAATGAAAAGATAATGATCCATTAGAAAATCCAACCTGTTGCCATCCCTAGATTGTGCAGAATGCACATAGTGCTCTAACCCTATTAAAATTATGAACACAAGCCAACTATAGAAAGCTTAGATCTTTTTTTATACTATGTGGATGACTCTCTTTACGAATACGAACAACTACATCATTGGTTCCTATGCTAAGTGTTAACTGTTGCTTTGAAGATGCAACAGAGTAGAAATGCTATGTTTATCTTGTGAAAATTCTCTTAACATTTACTTCTCTTATGTTTTACCATATGTACTTCATAAGTAGTTCTCTGTATGGGGCCATTAGGTCTAGTTATGCTTTTCCGTATGGCTCAGATATGCTGTATGTCATTTATTCTGTTTTCTGTTCTTTCTCCTTTTTTGGGCATCTATCCTATCATCTCATTGTAAGTGACCTTTCCAAAAAAAAAAAATCTGTTTGCTAACGGACCATGGCACTTACTCAGAAGCACCTTAATCACTGAAGGGTTTGCTGATACCCTTGTATTCCATGTGAAACCACACACGCCACTAGCTTCTCCATCTGCCCTTTGTGGTTAGAAAATTATGTTATAGTCCAGATTTTCTTTGCAAACATATTCAGGCAAGTACATTTCAGAGAATAAAACAGGAAGTTTCTTATGTCAAAAGTTCAATTTTCCAAGAGAGTTTTTAGATCACTCACTTTGTGCTAATGATGACTTGATGCAGCCAGGCCGATTGTTGCAGTTACTGAATTTACTGCTCAATTGCAGATCCTGGAGTTGCTGGATAACGTATGTGAATCAATTTTCCATTGGTGCTTTTTAGAATTGAATTGTCATTTATTTATCTACTGCTGGAAGCACTACTGACCTTTCTAGATTTTGCCAGGCAATTTTTACTGCTGGTTACAAGGCAGTTTTGCACATTCATGCGATTGTTGAAGAGTCTGAGATTGTTGAGCTGCTATCACAGATTGATCCAAAGACGAAGAAACCCATGAAGAAAAAAATTCTTTTTGTGAAGAATGGCGCTATTGTCGTATGCCGCATTCAGGTTTCAACTTTTGATAATTCACACCG
Organism: Litsea cubeba; assembly: GCA_012931725.1. Lineage (NCBI taxonomy): Eukaryota > Viridiplantae > Streptophyta > Magnoliopsida > Laurales > Lauraceae > Litsea > Litsea cubeba. The sequence continues at coordinate 108,815,796 of CM022944.1, forward strand.
TTTGTGTGATTGGACCTGTCATGGATGGGAGATGACCAAAATTCTCCACTGGATCGTGCTAACTTTTCTATTTGCCTTTATTTAGTTTGGACATTGGTTGCAAACGTAATTGTTTATTTGCAAAGTATCACCATACAAATAATAGTCAAAACCATCCAAAGAGGAAATATTAGAAATGGTGATATTCTGGTGGTACCAACCACATGAGTCATGTGCTCCCATTGTTTTGTTGACTGGGTATAAAAGAGGCAAAAACAGCTTCCTATAGATTGTACATCATGTAATGCATCTGCACTATTGAATTTGCGAAACTCTATTTTTTGATGGTTGTACTGAATAATTCTTATAAATGCGCTTTGTAGGTGAATAACTTGATATCCATCGAGAACTTTTCCGATTTTCCACAGCTAGGAAGGTTTACCCTTCGTTCTGAAGGTAATGAGTGAAATTAAGTTCGTAGAGTTGATGCAGTTAATCTTTATTCTATGCAAGTAGATCTGTTACAGAGATTAGCATGCTTACACAGGAAGAACGATTGCTGTTGGGAAAGTTATATCTCTTCTTCCATGAAGCTTGGCATTTTCCTCTTCAGATGTTTTTGGTGTAGATGGTATGTAATTTATTTCTAATGTTTGTTGCTTTTCTCTGTTTCACCATCTTTTTTCCCTTTATTTATTCTTCTTCTTCTTCATTTTTATATATATTTTTTTAAAATGAGAGGTTAGTGTTAAGTGGGGTCCAGCATGACCTTGTATGGATTTCTTTGTATGAGGTGTATGTACAGGAGCAAAATCATATATTTAATACAACTTTATAGCAGTTTTTGGTGTATGGAAGATAAAATGGTGGAGGATTGAAAGTAATTTTTTGTTGCAATGTGGTAGATTGTTACTTAGAGAAACTTTTTTTTTTTTTTTTTGAATGGTAAAATTCATTAAAATAGAGCCATTAGTACAAGAGAACTATACTGACAAAAAACAACCCCCGAGACAAAACAATCCAGACCAGCAGAAAAACCACAAGAAAGAATCAAAAGAAAGGGGGAGAGAACTAATAGGACACCGTAACATCCTTGCAATTTATCATAATTTGGTCTATCGAGATCCCATGAAAAAGGGGATTTGTAGACACCCAAAAGGCCATGTAAAGCTTTATATTATCAGACATTGAGTTTGCACTTGAGGCAATCCCTTCAAAGCACCTGGCGTTCATCTCCTTCTAGACATTCCATATGACGGCAACAAATGATGGTTTCCACTTTCTCTTCCTCTAGGCGCCAAAGAAGGATTAATCCACACATCAAATAGGACCGGAAGTGAATTTGGGAGAACTCAGCTGCACCCAAACCACAATCCAGCACCGCATTCCAAATCCAATGGGTGAATATCATAGTTGTCAAGTTCGGTTCGGACGAATTGTCCGATATATCTTGTTTCGTAGCAAAAAACGAACCGAACATCTCGTTTGAAGATGTTCTGTTCAAAATTCGCCCGAATAATAGGGTTTCGTTTGGAAACCCCTAATTTTGGGCGAATACGGTTCGAAATTGTTGATTCGGACGAATCCAAGGTAACTATTCGACAGACCTCTTTTTTATCTGGCATCGAGGAGAGACCTTTGACAGAGACACCTCGTTTCATCTTCTTCAATGGCATGCAACTTCAAAACTCCCAATCGATCTATAAATTGGTCTCTAATATGAAGTATCAATCACGAGATCCTCCATTGCCCCAATTTCTTGAGACCGTTCCTCTTTTTGAGACTGCTGGATGCTTTCTCCATCGCCGCAGAAGGTTGTCGCTGCTACCATCAACAAATATCTTTGCCAAAAAGTCGCCGGAGAACCAGGTATGTCCGATCTCTCCCTTTCTTTCCATTTCCTCTTCGGTTTTTTTTTTTTTTTTTTTCATTGCCTTCCTAAGGGTTTTGCGAAAAGTGTTTTGTGAGGAAGGTTTTACAAAGGTGCTGAGATTCCGCCCTTTTAAGCGAGGGTTGTGATCATGCCAGAATGTGAGGCCCACTTTCTTGATTTTGTTTTTACTTTTTGGCTAAGAGAACGTGAGGCCTCATTCAAGCTTAAATTGGACGATGTTAATCTTTATGCTAGGGGTGTGCTGACATGCTAACGGTTCGACACTTGACCCACTTACATGTCATTGTTCAACCCTTGGCCCACTTTTTTGTAATTTCTATTTAGTCTCAATTAACTGTTGATATTGAACTTGGTGCATCTCTGAATTTTATTTTATTTTATTTTCATTGCAATAAACATTTAGTCTCAATTGACTATTGATTTGTGAAATACATGGTGGCTGGTGCAACTCCTCTCTCTGAATTTTTTTAACACTTTATTTGATGTTATTAAATATTCCATTAAACAATTGGTCTTGATGAGTTATAGAACTTGAGGCCCACTTATATTTCATTCTTCAAATGTCTATATTTCTTTAACCTGATGATGTGGCCCAATTTATTGCAACAAACATTGAAATGTCTCAATTCACTACTAATAATGCACTTGAGGCCCAGTTATTGCCAATTTGTGAAATGCCTTGTGCATCTCCTCTCTTTGATTTTTTTTTTTACTTTAATATATATATATATATAAAGGCTCTCTTAAGCTCAAGCTTAGGATAAAATTTCGTAAGCTCGTACTTGTGGGGCCCACCTTTGGTCCATCCAAATGGACCAAACACATGACCCTCCTAAATTACACATGTCCACCAACTTTCGGTCAGATCCAAGTTTACTGGATCGTTGGATCGACTATGTATCGATCCAAATGGACTTTTAACCATTAAACTTTTGGGCTCATATGGAGATGATAAAAATCACGGTTGGAGCTGATTTTTTGCAGAGAAGATCTCAGGGAGTCCTTGAAATCCCCCCCCACCCCCATCCCCATGTGGGTCCCCAGGTGGGCCCCACCACACACTTGAGCTTACCTTATCCAAAGCTTGAGCTTAGGAGAGCCTTGCTCATATATATATATATATTTCCGAATTAGACAGCGAAATGTCGACTGAAATGTTTCATTTTGGAGCCAGGCCGAAATGGCGTCCAAAACAAACTTGACAACTATGGTGAATATGTGCATTTAAGCAGAAGATGCTCCACTGACTCCTCATCCTGTAAACACAAAGGGCAGGCATTCACCACAACCATACCTTTCCTTAAATTATCCATTGTTAGGATTCTGTTTTTGAGCGCAAGCCACACAAACACCAAAATTCTAGGGAGGAGCTTTTAATTTCCAAATCCTTTCCAAGGCGCATCTTGGACTAGTCCACCCTGCCAATTCCTTAAAGAAAATGGAGACTGAAAATCTGTTGTCTTTAGAAAGACTCCAAATTCTCTCGTTATTCTCCCCTAGAATTGATACCAAAGAGAGAAGATCGAGGAGAGAGATAGCATGATTCCCTTCATTCTCCTTTAGTCTTTAGATTTCTTCTAAAGATGGGGCTCTAAATCAAATGACCCTCTCGACTCCTGCCTCTCTAGGTAGCTACTAACAGTAGCTTTCGTGTTAAAAGCACAGGTCACTAAATCTGGAAATTGGGCTGCCTGTGGGTGGTCGCCAACCCAATTATCAAGCCAAAACAGAACATCCTCCCCTGACCCTACCCAATACTTTATGTGCCTTTTAAACTCTTCGTGAACGGATGTAATCCCTTTCCATATGGCCGAACTTTTATAGGAGATGGACTTGATGTCCCATCTGTTCCTCGAGCCCCCATATTTAGCTAACAACAGATGTCTCCACGAACAACCCTTCAGATGCATCCCCAATCCTCCAAAGCCACTTGCCCAACAGAGCTACCTTTAGTTAACAGATTGAAACCCAATCCACCAAGTGATACTTCTTTCCACTGTTTCTCCCATGCCAAAGGAATCCCTTTGAAGTTTTCTATGCGCTTGACAACTGAAACCGGACATTTGAATATAGACATGAAATACAAAGGCAGGTTAGATAGAATTGACTTATTAAGAGTTACTCTTCCTCCAATGGAAAGATAATCAGCTTTCCACAAAGCTAACTTACTTTCCACCCTCTCCACAATTGGATTCCACAATGACTTCTTCGGAGAGCCTATACACAAGGGGAGGCACAGATAAGAAGTGGGAAGATGACCCATCTTACAACCCAAGATATTAGCGTAGTGATGCACCATATCCTCCTCTACTCCTAATTGAATCAGCTCACTCTTGCTGAAATTTATATTTAATCCCAACACTGCTTCGAAGCAACATTCTTAATTTGATATTCACTAGCTTCGCAGAAGATTATTGTATCGTCAGCAAACTCTAAAATAGAGATCGGAGGAGCACTTTCACACACCTTTAAACCTCTTAGCAAGTTTGCGGAGGCCACTGCCTGCACCATCCTATTTAGAGCCTCAGCCACAATACCAGAAAGAAAAGGGGAAAGAGGATCCCCTTTAAACCTCTTAGCAAGTTTGCGGAGGCCACTGCCTGCACCATCCTATTTAGAGCCTCAGCCACAATACCAGAAAGAAAAGGGGAAAGAGGATCCCCTGTCTAATACCCCTTTGTGCTGTTACTTAAGAGCAACTATTGAGAAAACAAAGGGTTTTGAGTTAAATGTACAACCAGGACAGGTGCTATGTGGGAAAGTAGAGACAAGCAAGTGGATTGTTGTCTGATTGTTGACTGCCACTTCTATTAAAACGGGAGTTTAGTTCATAAGATTTCTAAATTCTAGTAATATAATAACTAGCTCAAATTCGAGAGTGGGCTGGACCGCCACATAAAATTTAAGGGGAATAATTCAGTGATTTTTATAATAAGGAATACAAGATTTTTATTTCATTCTTTGCCTCAAACATAGATACTATTTCCAATCACTAATCAATTACCTTAAGTCATATTTATCAATTAATAATCAATTACCTTAAAGTCATGTATATCAATTACCTAACTCAAGGTTATCAACCACTTAAATCAAGGTAATCAATCACTGATCTTATTACCTAAATCAAAGTAATCAATTACTACTTTATTATCTCATTGATATGGGGAGATTGGCATAATCGAAGGTTTGCAACCTAATGTTGCTGTTTTTATTCAAGCAATCTAATGGGATCATGTGGTCCTCTATAGGTCCCACAACCCACGTGGTGATGCAGGATAGGCCTGTATGCCCAGGCCCACAGATTTGGCCAAGAAAAGTATAGGACATTTTATTATTTCCCTAATTATTTGTCATTAGATTTTTTAATTGGTTATAATTAGGATAAGTTTCCAATTTCTTTAGTTTCCTAGCTTTTATTCCCCCACCCCCGCCCCGCGACCCGGATGAGAATTTAGAGTTGATGATTAATAGAATTGTGGGTTTTATCCCTTTTGAGCTGCGTCCTCACGTGTCAGCACTTTTCCATGAAAGCCCTAACCTAGGCTTGCATCACATGGCCTATGTATAATACTGCAGTATGGTAGAATTTGTTGGGCAACATAAGTGAAAGAACATTGGGTGGGACACGCACGCTAAGAGGGAACATAAGAGGAAATTTACTGGGGGCTCCATTAAAGGAGAATATTTGGAAATGACCTTTCAAATAATTACAAGGAATGGCCATGTGCGCAAATGACCCAAAACTACCCATACAAGGCAAAATTGCAGGAACTGTAAGCAAAGTCCAGTAAATACCTGAAATAAAGACAGTGAAAGAAGTAGTGATGGATTCTAGAGTTACTGCTATCATGGCTGCAAATAGGGTTGGTTGGAAGGTAGAACTCAGAAAGGCATTCCCAGTGATGGGATTTAGGAGATTTTCTACTTCGCATGCCTACAGTTCTTTTGTTCTTTTCTGTAATCAATTACTGGTAACCAGAGTTGTTCGTAACCTGCATGTCCAAACAGTGTAGGATGGCTATGGGTCGGGTTTGGTACAGGTCTGCCCAAACCTGAATCCGGCCCAACCCATCTGACACGTCTCGCTCTGACCCGACCTGTGTTGGTTTCATTGCTTGTGAGCGTGAGATAATGGTTTCATTGGTCCTGAAACCATTGAATCTTGGGTTTTGTAAGTCGCGACCTATCAAGTGCTACAAAATTTTTCGTGTGTGGAATGATACTAAGAAATATGTAAACTAAATACTGATGGGATGGGGCAGGTTAGGGGCACCCAGAAATCCAAACCTTCTCTGAACTCTTATCGGGTTAGAATCTGGAAACAGAAATCCAAACCTTCTCTGAACTCTTATCGGGTTAGAATCTGGAAATCTATGCTGTACGGTACACGATTCGATTCGATTCATTGGTACCAACGATTTGTGATACAATTTCAAGTTTCAGAACTATACCTGTACTCAAACCTGACCAACCCATTACCAAACCCGCCCTAATAGGAGCAGGTCGGGGTTAGTTGAGTGTTTGACCCGACTTGTTGCCTTCTATCGTAGGGCAATTTTTTTTTTTTTTGGTACCCAGTGAGAGCCCACATACATACGGAAAGATAGTCCACTCAAGCGGGGAAATGAGCCTGCACACGCGGGAAGAAAGCCCCACAAGTCGGAAGGGAAGCCCGCACATGCGGGAAGAGGTGGCGTAACCAGGGTTCGAACCCTAGGCAGCTAGGTGAGAACTGCTACTCTATGCCACGCAGGTGAGGAGCCGCTTTCTAACAGGGCCAAAGTTGGAAGGAGTTTGTTATAAGCAACTCTCACCTATGATGCCCAAATACGGCACGAATACGGTAGGGACATGCCATAAACATGGCAGGGACACGAATTTTACATGTAAAAAGTGAAGTATCGGATATGATACGACACGATACGTTGCGCATTTTGAAGTATCTGTGCATCATAGACTCAGTTACCTCAGGTTATGCAAACACAGGAACTTTGTTACCTTTACTTGGTTTATGAATATTCAAATGGGAAAAAAAGAACAAATTTTGACCATAAAAGTTATATTAGAACTGTAATATGCAGATCTAGGATATCATGTTCTTCATTATTTGCTGTGTTAGTTGTATCCCTTTTTTCATCTCTACAAATCAAACGTGGCAAATGATTTTTTTCTTTTTCTTTTTCTCCTGTTGCAGTTAAAAGGGAGACCTTGTTTACTATGAGTGAAAGTAATCTCTCAAGCACTGGATCTGGGAAGAGCCTAAGCACCATTTCTTGGCACCCAGATTGTGAAGACAGCATTTCTAAGTAGACATTGAGGCAGATCTCACGTGGTGCATAGTTTTATGGATGGTGGTCATTGGTTTTGTCAGCGTTCTCGTGCCCTTTACAGGCTTTTGATTTTGAGTGGTGATTATATTTTTGAATTTGAGTGGTAATTAGATATTATTTTTCTGGATGTAGTTCTTCAATATGGAATTGGTGCTGCTAGAGCTTAGTATCGTAATAGTCATGGATTATCAGATCTCCGGAGTACCTTTTTGAGAATTTTTTTTTTTTTTTTTTTTTTTTTGGGTGCATTACAATCAATAGGGTTACCCAGTGTTCCTGCAAATCGACTGGAGTCAATGGGTGAAATTGTGTTCTTAACTCTAATGTTGATGAATGAAACACTACAAATTTTTCTGGGTCCATCAATTGATCATGCATAAATTTGTCGGCCAGTCTAACTTTTTTTGTAGGTGAGAATTTGGTTGACTAGGAGGTGCTTCCAAACCATTGTTCTCGTGATTGAATGGTCTTCATTTTTGGCACCCAGGTGGATCTTTGAGAGACCACTATATATTATATTTATTTATTTTGTTATTATTATTTTTCGCTAGTTAGGATAAGTGGTACAGGTGTTATAATTTCACTCAGGAACCCAGATGATCCTTGGGCATGTGTGCAAAACTAAAGTGCCAAAATCACTCAACCATGTGTGTGTTTGCTTTAACCCCTGTATTATTTGCATGAGAGACTTGTTTGTTTGATTGTTGATAGGAGGGTCTAAGCACCGTTCTCACAGGTCTTAGTGTGATGTCCCTCGAGCAGATTATTCTGCATATCTGTGTGCACGCATGAAATCTCTTTTATTCTAGATGGTTGCTCATAGGTGGTCCGTGCAAGAGATTATCTTGTTTTTCTGTTTCGAATGGTCATAGAGTAGATCATTGTGTGTGTGTGGGGTTTTCTTTTCATTTAAGATGGGCTGATCATAGGGCTGGGTTGTGCACAGATCTGTGTGATGAAATGTCATTCAAGATGGTTTTCAAAAACCCAGTGTTCTGATGCCCAATATTGGTTCTTACAAGGGATCTACCGATCCAGTAAGGGGCAAGAAAACAGGTCCCATCTGATTATTGTTATCTTTGATCTTTTGTGGTTGCTATTGACTATGCTTCATATGGGATGAATGTCTGATATGGTAATGCATTGGACTGGTGAATGTGATGGGTGGGAATGATTATGGGAAGTGCCTATATATATATATATATATATATGTGGAAACACGGTCTGCTTTATTTACTGAGGGACTTTACTTCCAAAGTCTGGACGCCAAGGTTAGAAAAATTCAGGATTCAGGTCAAACTGTGACTCAGGGAGTAAGTATTTTCAAATTTCTAATGTTCTTTTTTTCCATATTTATAATGAGTCTCCCCTGGATTTTACTTGGCACTGGTCCAAATGAGATAGATTTTAGCTGAGTCATGAGTTAAACCCAGCAGAACAACGGCCGAAACCAGGTCAGATCTTAGCCCATTAGTTGATGCCTTCCATGCACCCTTATTATTCTGTTGCAAAGGTTACTACACAAATTAATGTGGGAAAATATAATAGCCAGTATTTTTAATTTATCATAATATATGTTTAGATATTTTCTTGTATGATCTTACCATGATAATGTTCTCAGATAAATTTGATTTATATTCAAAAGTGAATTTAGTCACGATGTTATCATGGAATTAGATCAATATTTATGCTTCATTGAAACATGCAGTTATGTGTTGTTATATTTATTTTAATTATTTAAGAACATCTTGTTTTCAATCATTCTTTTCCAATATTCTCACAATAAAAGCTACAGAATCTTCATTGACCCACAGGCTTTATATTTGAAAAAAGAAGATTGGAAAAAGATACAAAAGGAGTAGCTATTTTGCCTAGTCCATTCATTTTAGGCCATAAAATGTAGGCTTACTCCATATACAAAACCCTCACACACGCACCGCCCTTCTTTTTTCGTCTTAAAAAGTTACTGTTCTTTAATTTCTATGGTTGCTGTAACATAATGATCACATTAGATTTTGCAGAAATCACTTTGGAGGGACTGGTTCCTATATATGCCAACTCCACAGTGCATGGGTTGCATTCACCACTTCAAACTGCCCATGCACAAAACTTGCTTCCCTGAAAATCGATATTTGTGGCTTGGGATCTATAAACCTATACACGTACGTACCAAGAACAATCAAGTAAGTTAATTCAGGCAACATCTGTAACTGTTATGATTCTTATATAAATAAGAATCATAAGTTTATAACAACATAAGGTCAGTTGATCATAAACATATTACTTGCTGGCAAGGCCTTCTCTATTGCCACCATCGCCAATGGGTTATATGTACCGGACCACAACTGTCTGCTTTCTGTTATGACAGTGGACCACTACAAACTCCACATTGATATGATATTGTCCACTTTGGGCCTAAGCCCTCATGGATTTGTTCTTGGGTTATACCCAAAAGGCCTCATACCAATGGAGTACTTAGTCCAACTTATATGCCCATGATCTTTCCCAATTCTAGCCGATGTGGGACTTTGGTTGCACATCCCCAACAATCCTCCCCTCAAACAAAGGACCATATCTCTTTGGATATTTTTACCGGGCCTCCCCTCAAACGATCATCCATCCGTCCGCTCCATCGAGAAGAGCCAACTCGAGAGCTTCACCACGGATCCACCAATCGTGAGTACTGCGCTTTTCCTGCGCATCACTAGGCCCACCACCTTTTGTTTGGCAATCTGAGGATTCTCCGGGCTAAGTCTGGGCCTGGGCTCTGATACCACTTGTTGTGACAGTGGACCACTACAAACTCCACATTGATATGATATTGTCCACTTTGGGCCTGAGCCCTCATGGATTTGTTCTTGGGTTCTACCCAAAGGCCTCATACCAATGGAGTACTTAGTCCAACTTATATGCCCATGATCTTTCCCAATTCTAGCCGATGTGGGACTTTGGTTGCACATCCCCAACACTTTCCCGCTGTAAAACACGGTCCTAAAATTTCAATTAAAGACTGTCAAAACAAAATATCTATGCAACTTTCATTTTGCATTTGTGGTACCCCAATCACAAGCAATTGAATAATGATCATGCAGTGATCTATGCTAGAGAGACTAATCAAGCCATAAAATGAAGGCCAAAGGCATGATGCTTGTAAGTCTTGAACTATTGAAGTGCGTATAAAAGTTATTTATTTTTTGTCAAACAATTGGTAAATAATGTAGAAAAAATTAATGATATTAGAAATGAGACATTTTGTCCTGGGGATGTCCACAAATGGAGTAGTGAGTGATATTCAATGTCGGCCTTCAATGCAATGGGCCCCCTCTATTGCTCAGAAAATTGTGCCTCTTAGAGAAACTAGTTGTCAATGTTTCTAAATTAACATGGCACTTTTGGAATGGAAACCACTGCAGAGGACTAACCTAATGAAAATTTGAGCCACTAAAAGAAACGCCTGCTTCATGGGTTGTCCTTAAATATGAGAATCTGTATGTGGACATCTCCATATGAACAGTCATGCATTTTGAGCGCTTAAGATTTTCATTATGTAGGTCCCATTGTGAGTTCCACTCCTTCCACTCATTGTTCCCGTGGGTAAGTTCAAGTCATTGAGCATAAGGGAATCTGGACTGAATTGGTCGAGTTTCATTTCGTATCATCAGATCATGGGCGGATATAGGCCCACCCAAGCTTTTAGCCAAAAATAAAAAATAAAAATATATATAGTATTACAACTTACCAAGTGGTACTTTGTCTGTTTGATGAACAGTAAAGTAATCGATCATGTACTCATAGTTGCTAAATCACAACCTAACCTACAGCCTTTGATAGATTTCACCCTCTAACTAAGTCACATTCAGTATAAATCTTGCTAGTGTTCAACTAGTCATATCAGAAAATGCTTACATATCGTAAATGAATTCCATATCGTAGTTTACAAAAGAACAAAAAAGTCTACTTGGACAAACTTTTTGGCCAGAATCTTGGACAAACCTTATGATATCCCCTTGAATATTGTGATATCCCTTGAATATTATCCGGATATTCAAGGGGATATCATAGGGTTTGTCTAAGATTTTGGCCAAAAAGTTTGTCCATGTAGCACTACTGACAAAAGAATGTGTGTCACCGAATTACGAAAAGCACGACTAAATTCAAATTTTAAAGCTAGAATATAACGACATGTACGTAACATGTTGGTATACATATATATCATAATGTAATGTGACATTGTCGTATGAATTGCCGGTGGCACTGGGTTATGCATTCCAAATTTTAAAAATTGTAAAAAATATATTTTTTTTAATATACGTAGTGCAGCCCCCCCCCCCCCCCCCCCCCCCAACAATTGAATTCCTGGATCCGCCCCTGATCAGATCACTTTATTTTAGATGGAGTGAAAAAGGGAAAATTATCTATCTATTCTTAGCTTATAATGGCCTATATTTGTTCACCTAATATATGTGTTGACCTTATCAATGTCTCTTATTGGTCGTTTCATCACAAATTCTGCCTCCCAGTTTTTCTTTCAGAATTTTTTTTTTAATATCAACCAATAACTCATAATTTTCTGGGGATTCTAAAAATGTAAAATTAATATATGATATCGAAATCTGTGTATGGTTTTGCCATGCAAGAACCATGAATTAATACACTCAGCAGGCTGTTCAGGCACACCCATTTTAGGTATTAATTGGATATATGCCCAGCCAGCCAAATGAGCCAATCTTGCAGTTACATCTCTCCTCATACCCATCCAAACGTTACAGACGTCCAGCCATCCAGCATTTACTAGTTGACTGACTTATCTGAATAAAATTTCCCCATGATTAGCCTCTGTTTAAGCTAGCCTTTTGAATTAAGAAAGTGTTCATTATTTAAAGAATGAAGAATGGATTTTTGATTTCTTTGGAATTATACAACAGTAAAGAAAGAAAGAAGTCTGATCGATCCTACTAGAAAAGATCATCTTTCCCGTCTTTTCTTATTTTTTTTTTCTTTCATTTTTGTGATATCAATTGATACAATACTAAGATCGTATCAAATACAACTGTGATGCTTTTTTTGGAAGCATCATTTCATAGTTAGGAGATTATTTATGTAAAATCTTCACATATCTCAAAAATTATAAATACTTAAAATTTTAGGTATAATGGTAAAAACTTGAAATTAATCCATGGGGGTCACAAAAAAATAAAAGATAACCAAAGAATTTGATACCACCACATATCCGATAATTCCCCCCCCCCCCAAACTAATTTTTTTTAATATAAAATGACCTCATTTAGCCACCATTTTATACCACTTAATTTATGCATAAAATAAAATGTGGCTAACATTCCTCCATTTTATATATGTGACCCTGCCAAATTTCTCTTTTCTACACAATGGCTCCCTCAAGGAAGAATTCCTGAGTCCGCCCTACTACTCTTATTTGACTCAACTAAGTAACATCATATATCTATTAGTGTGTACATGCAATAGTAATTTTTCTTAAAATCTTACATAAATTTGACAACTCAACTAAGTAACATCATATATCTATTAGTGTGTACATGCAATAGTAATTTTTCTTAAAATCTTACATAAATTTGACATATTGGCTGGCTCCCAGACTTTTATTTCCATTGTGACCCACCTCAAGGAAAATGTTCTACTCCCACCTTTCTATACATGCTGGCTCGATGTTTTCTTTAATAGAAGTGATGTGAACGTTTGAAATCAATACTTATATATGAAATATATGGTTAATATGTACTAGAATCAACCAACCGGTTCCTTGCCGGTTTGGGGGCTTTACTTGTAGAGTTGAGTGAAGGTTATTTTGAAGAAATAATAAAATATGAATAGGTTATGATGACATTTTATTTTTAATGGTTTATGATGGAATCTTTTGACTTTTTGATAAGTGGAAATTTTTTTTGTTTTTTAGTGGTTACTTTTTAACTTTTTTGAAAAAAATATGGTGGAAAATTGGAGAAAAATGCTTTTTGATTTTTTGACTTTTTTGTAAAATGGGATTTTACTTGACTTTAACTCTACAAGTAAAGCCCAGGTCTCCAATAACCTATTACACCAGATACTTACGTCTATGTATGTTTTGATGCCTGTGCTTTTTATGACTTGGTGAGTCGGTAGGACATGGAAGATGACTTTGAACTGTCGCTCACTTCTTAACCACAAATGTACAAGGTCTGAAAGCAGCAAAGCAAAAGTCCATGACTCTCTCTCTCTCTCCCAAGTACACCGCACAGCACTTGGCGTTTTCTGATTCTTTCCCTTGTGGCTTATTGTAATCATGAAATGGGCTTTTGGTAGTGTGGATGGATGATGTCACTGTACAAACCTAACACTGATCTGAATCTGATGGCTCTTTGCATGATATTATTCCTTGTTGTTTCAGGCAGCAGCTTTTTCTGAGACAGGAATCACGGATTCAGATGTGAGAGGGTGTCATGATCAAGTAGATTGTTGGATCAAGGAAGGACACGGCATCATAATTGGATCAATAATGCATGACTTCTTTTAAGGGTGTTTTTGGTAATTAATTAGTTACGTTAAAAAGTAGATTAAATCCAGACAAGAAATGACAAAGGGGTCATATCAAAAGTACATAATTTTAAAATTTCATAAAATTTTTCAAAAAAAATAAAAATAAAAAAAAAAGTCATTTCTCCATTAAAAGAAAAAAAAAAACATCTACTTTTTTTATACAAAAAGTCAAAAAAATTCTATACGAAACAACTAAAAATAAAACACCATCATAACCCCTTATATTTTGTTTTCTCTTGATTTGATGCCTCACCTCACCATACTTCAATTCACCATACATTCAAACATGCCCCTAGTTCTTTTCTACTGTTGGATTAATCATTTGAGGCTTATCAACCATTGATTGATGCTCTATGCCATTTTTCAGTTGGTCGACGGATGATATATGCATTATTTCTTTTGTTGATTAACCGTTAAATTGGTCTTGTTTGAGAGACGTCCACTAAAACTTAATTAATTCGGAAGATTTCACCATGTAAGAACAGTATGGGCCTTTAACTTGTAAGTCATTTCACATCTTTGATTAAAACAACATTTATGATAGTTTTAGGGTAATCTTAAAGTAGGGAAAATCTTAAATCTCTAAAAAACTTAAGAGCCTGTTCTATATTTCCAATATTTATTGAATTTTTTTTTTATATTGGGCCAAAATCTAGCCCCTAGTTTGAGATTCTCTTCCTAGTCAATTTGAGCAGTCCACTTGATGACTTACATCACACTCCATCATTATGCTGCTTGAAGGGGTATTTACTTGGAAATTATTTGAGAATCATGTATTTACGCCAGAATGCCTCATATTCTTAATGTTTTATCAAAGGGTTTCATATGGCCATGTAGATGATCAATTGATCAAAATGCATGGGTTGCCATATTTGGGAGGAGCGCGATAGGTCTGGGTAGGGGCGGGCTCATGAATTTTTTCTTGGGGGGCCACTGTATATAAATAAAATCTTGAGAGGGCCACACATAAAAAAGTACATATGATTTCCAAAATATATAGGGTTTTTTGAAAATTTTGGAGGGGCCATATGTAAAAAACCATAGACTTTCCTAAAATATAAGGTTTTTTTTTTTTGAAATTTTGGAGGGGCCATGGCCCCTGCCAACCCCTCCCTGGTTCCGCCACTATCTGGGTTTAACTTGGCCTCAACCACCTCTTATTAAGCCAGCAGGTTTGGCAGTGAGTCATAAATATAGATTTTTAAATTTTGATCAGACTTGAATTTAGGGCAGGTTCAGGTTTCGACTGTGGCTAACCCACTTCGCTGTGTTTTTCTTTCATTTATATATTATTACTCATGACTTTTATAAGTGGTGTGTAGCAATATTCTTTTGCAGGTCACAGGGTTCAAACATACAAGGCCTTTTTATTAAAAACTAAACTTTTTTGAACTAAAACAAATTAACCAATATTAAAGAGTACTCATACTTATCACCAGATGGGTTTGGTGTCACAGGCCCTAAATCCGTCATGGGTTGGGTCAGATATAGGGTAGATGGTGTGTAAATTGGGTCAAGTACAAGTTCAACTAAACTTTAACCCAACCTTATCCATTGAACATCTCTAAGGGCTCATTTCTTTTCTAGAATTCATGTCTGGTGGTTGTCTAGAAATTTCAAATGCTGGTATTTAAAATGATGCTAAACTCGGAAATTCTAAATTCCTTGTTTCATTCATGACCTGCATTCCTGTCTGAGAATTTTGAATTCCCTATCTCCATATATTCCTTATTTCATAACTAGAAGAATTTCTAACTTGGAATTCTTGTCATGTATTATTTATATACAATATACAAATTCAACTTTAAAGTGCCCACCACTGTCTATACAGTTATAGGTTTTTCATCCCCTTCCATTCCATACAAATCCTAAAAAAAAAATAAAAATGACAAGCTTCTTCCAACTCTACCTGCTTCATGCAATTTTAAAGAAAGTTTATTATAGAACCACCCTATTAGATAAAGTCCTGGAAAAGTGTCAGTGGCTTCTAAATCTTTATCTTTGACCCTCAACCCCTCACCTCTTTAGAGCTCATTCATTTGCATTAAATTGAGTTCCGGTGAATTCTTAAATATGCATTCCTATTATAATGGCTGAGCTGAAATTGAAAAAATAAAAGTGAAGACCCACAAATGGCAATAAAACAATATTACCTTTTGATGAAAAATGACTACCAATCTTAAAAAAAAATAAATGATTATGACCAATCTAATACCCTAGTAAATCAAATATTAGAAATGCCAGGACCCATTACATCTCCACCTTATATAATTTACCTCTCACTCACCTCTCTAATATTCATTTTTCCTTTCCGCATAAAAAAGAGAGAACTTCATCAATGACAATGATCATAAACAGAAAATGCAAAACAGACACTGATCATTTGCATGCTTTCCATAACCCAAAAAGGGCATCCCTAAAGGGGTGTTCGAGACATGTATGAGGTGGCAGTTACAACTGTAAGAATAGTTTTGTGGTGTCAAGTCCAGATTTTTCCATCGAAGTTGGTTTATACCTGGGTCCACTTTGAGCGTAATGACAGATAGCCAAGATGGAGACCTGTGGTGTATGTTGTTCTGTTTTGTGCTCATTAGTCAGACAAGGAAGTAAATGAACAACGAATTAGAACTTTGAACATGAGTCAAACGGGTTAAAAATTGCAGATATAAGATCAAATATGTTAAAGAGTGCAAGTTTATTGGGATAGTGGAAAGGGTGAGATCTAAATAATTGAAAATAAACTAGTACTATAGGTGCATCAATAGTACTTACAGTGACAAACAAACCATACCATGCCATGACATATCATTGTTTTAGTAATCTCCCCTGAAATGCATACCCAAGGAGCCTATTTATAGGCTAATAAAGGTGCCTTTGCCGTGTGGGAATGGTTGGAGCAGTTTAGAATTCAAAATGGCAGTTTCTGAAGCTAATCAGCTACTTCAGTGATACTGTGTAATTGGCTACTAGCACAAAAATCCGTGCTAATCACGAGTATGCATGAAGAAGTAGGACTCTATATATGTTAAAAATGTAGAAAATGAAAGTCCATAAGTGGGGGGAGTATATTAGTGGAAAGTGGAAGGAGAGTTTGTTAGCAGTTGTAAATACTGAAAGTAACTTTCAGTCAAAATAGAAATTACAGCTTAATATATTATAATTGCATTGTTACTAATCGGTTATTGTAAGGCATGCAGTAACTGAATTTTGGTCATTTCTTAGTCTGTTTGATCCCTGTTTCTACTGAAACTCTGTAGAAACCTTCTCGAGTATATCTGACTGTAGGGGAGTCTTTTCACCATGTTTTGGGTCTCCAAAGTTGACCAAAATTGATTTGATCACGCTAATCGACTAGTGGCCTAGTCCTTAGAGTTTGAAACTTCAGTTTTTTACTCTAATGATCACTGATTGTCTTGAAACTTCAGAGCCTTGTCTTCAAATATGAAAGACTTCATTTGGCCTTCATTTAGAAAGGCTAGGAGTCTTGAACTTGATTTTTGATCCAGTATCTTCTTGAAGCTGAACTTTGATGGATCATACACAAATCCTAAACAACATGAGGAGTTGGGGTATAATTCGCGATCATAAAAGCGTACTACTGGGTGTTTACTCTGGTAGTCTTGAAAATGGTAGTCCTAATCAAGCAAAACTAAAATTAACTGGTCAACAAACTTAATCTAATGAACATATTTTTTTTTTCTTTTTTTTTTTTTTTTTTTTTTGGGGGGGGGGGGGGGGGGGGGGGGGGGGGGGTGTCCAATTACAGGCTATTCAACATTTACAGGCTCACCATTTGCATTGGCAGTCCAGTGAGGATGATGGATGAATTTTGACCACGGTTTATTTGTTCTGGTTGTTTTTCCTTTCTTTCTATTCTTTTCTTCTACTTTTGTAACTATTTTTGTGTGCTCTTCTTTCTGTACTCTCACTTTCATATCAACAAAATTCCACTTCATAGCCAGAAAAAACAAAGGATGTAATTGGAAGCAATGTGTCTGTTCTTGATCAGAAGGCCTGACCTGACCGCTATTGGGTTGGATTTGGGCCCACATTAAGGCCTGTTAAGAAGTGGGTTTGGCTTTGGATTTGAACTAATGAATCCTTAAAACTTTGTTTCAAATCTCTCGGATGAATGGGTGTTTGGTGTTCTCTGTGCATCATCAAAAGGGAAAAATATTCACAAGAAGATGCATTGTCCATCAGGAGTCAAATGAGAATTTATAGTTAGTTGTTGTTGAATGAGTAAATGAGTACATCCAATAATTTTAGATGTATTTGGAATTCTTTTACAAATTTTTCAAAACCCATAAAGATTTAAGATAAGAAATCTTACCTCCCAACTATTTAGCCACATAAAGAAGATGAACGGTTTGGACATGAATTAGAGACCCACACAAGTCCAAGAAATTAGGTCTTATGGTTCGGACTTTTCATAAGTTTCTCGAAATCTATGAAGAATTACGATAAAAAGTTTAATATCATAGCTATTTTTGCCATATAAAGAGAAAGATCGGTTTGGATTTTGAATTAGGGGCCATCGAAATAAAAGGAATAAAGCTTTTTGATGGCCCCTAATTTATAATTAATATCCTCTATGCTTAATTTTCGTCAGTCAATTCAACATTTGTGGATCACCCCCACCTACATTTTCCACGTTAGAAGAGGAGATTATAAAGTCACTTCAGCCAACATAGCCAGAAACATCCTACCCCACTTCCTCATCTTAAATGACTTTACTGTGTTTAATTGAATCTCCCAAAAATGGATTAGTGGGAGAGTTGAAATATCAACCTCAGTCTGTAGCTTTGAATTAACAATCATAACAGAAACCCACCAGTCAAATGACTAGTTGGTTGGATCACTTCTCACTATGTCCTCTCCTTTTCTACACAACCCCGGGCCGAATATTTGTTCATCATATTTGTTATTATGGTTACTTTTTATATGGTCAATCTTACTATAGGTCAACTTCCGTCGGAGTAAAATTTAAAGAGCACTTATATTGGTGAGGATTTTCATTTTAAATAGCTTGGATTTTTACGAGTTAGGCCCCACCTTGGAGTTTTCCTCTTTCAATTCTGGAGTTCTTTTTAAGTCCGAGACTCAGAGATTCTGTACTTTCAGGGAATCCCCATCATGAAAGGGCCTCCACTCAATGCTAGGATCTTTACATGAATGAGATTCAGGACCTATAATTCTCTCTTTTATCAATATTTAATAGATCGTGAACCAGTAATTTGAAGTAGACTTTTCTCGATGATGATATATGTTGATGTTGGGAAGTCCCACATCCAACGTCGCCCAAGTCCTAAGTTGGACAGGGCTTCAAATATCAATTTGGACTTCCCTCAAATAAGTTTAAGCTATTTGGTTAGTATATGGTTTCTTAGCTTGTATCAACATTGAATCAAGATTTTCCTTGGAATGTTTCGGAGAAAATAAAAAAAAAACTTTATATGACAAAAAAAAAAGGTAAAGAAAATAAATGTAAACTGCTTTGAAATTTTTATTTTAGATTTTTTCACATGCAAGATGATTTAATAAACTTGTTGCAATGTCTTTAACTTTGTCTATATTTTAGAAACATCATGATATAATTAAGAGATATTGTTCCTTTTAATCCTAAGTCCAAATAAAATGGAAGGATTGCATCGTATCAACACTTGGACAAAGAACGAGAAATTGTCATATTTCAATGTAGGCTTTGCATATTTTGTTATGGAGTCGAATTGTAAATGAGTATAAATGATTTAAAATGTTAAAATGGCTGTATGACAAAATTAGTAAAAATAAAACAGCATTCAGGAGTTACACCAATAAATGATAAATTAAGAGAAATTCGTTTAGAATGATTTAGATTTGTCCAAACATTACCATGAAAAATGGACAGCCAAAAAAGACATGGACGCAAGTAGTAAAGATGAATATGAATATGCGCAACCCATCCGAGGACATAGCTTAGGACAAATCGAAATGAAAAAGTATATTTCATGTAGCCAACCTCAATATATTTATAATAAGACTTTGGTGGTGATGATGATGACCCGAACTCCTTCATCCGAGCCAAAGTTGAACTTTATGTTATTTTTCATTTTTTATGAAAAGGACCCAAGTAAGTCGAGATTGAGATATCAATTAATTTCCAATGGTGGCCAACAATTCCATGACCAAACATAATGTAGTCAACCTCATCGATTCTAAACTTTAGGGGATAAACTAACAAAAAATTTCTAGTGGGGCCTAAGACAAAGATTCTTCTTTTCATCTTTTAAGTTGTGATACAAAACCCAAACATGGGTCCAATGGCCTGATATTAATGAAACCTACAATATCATTCTCACGGAAAAGAAGCAGCTCATGGACCCATCTTTTTCATATATACTAACATGCTCATTAATAGCGATTAGCTTAATCTATCACTAATCTTCATAAGCAGGCAGCTTAATAAGCCAAATAATGTAACAAACCAACATTGAGTTTGCTTTATTTTTTGTTCTAAATTGCTAATTGCCTGTCTATGGCCACCAATGTTGCAAATTTAGTTATTGGGGCAAATCTATGGGAGAAAAGACCCATATAATTTCACTGGTTTTTATCAGGAGAACATGGAAAAAATTATTAAAAATAAAATAATTCTTAATAATATTAAAATTGATATCTATGCTATTATTTTCTTACCTTGTTTTTATTGTGATATTATCACAATAAATTTATTATATCTTTTATCTAGGGTTAGAATCATCAAGAGAGAGAGAGAGAGAGAGAGAGAGAGAGAGAGAGAGGACCATGGAAAAATCATTATTTACAAAGGTCAGGTTAAGGCAATTATGATATGATGGTGCTGTGACAACCATCGTAGGTCCCACCATTCATCTAACTTGACGACCACGAATGCAATAATAGATGGGTCACCATCTAAGACCTGTAGTGGGAGTATACATAATGCCCACATTCACACGTTGCATGAGTACTCTCTCTCTCTCTCTCTCTCATGTGGGGACAGGGCTGTGAGACTCACCATGTGTTCAACCAGGGGAGGGATAGGGAAAATGAAAAGATGAGTGCACAGGTAAGGAGTGGACCAAAATATTAGGCTGGAATGGATTTCAAATGATTATAGATATTAAGGTCCGGGAGTTGATGGGTTCATATAAAGAAAAATAAAATCAAAGAAAAGAACCAAGATATAATTCAGATGAGTATCATCAAAATTGGATTTGATACTCAAGACAATATCCTGTAGATGACTTTCTCATGAGATCATTTTTGCATGCTTGTGTACAAACTACAAAGACAATCTGGATTTGTCTACTAGTTATTGCTCCCCACTTGGGCTGTTGCTCCCTCGGTCCACTTACCTTCTAAGATCATTTGATATATAGGGGGAGGGAGAGGGGGAGAGGGGGAAAGAGGGGTAATAAGAAGCCATTGAAGCAAAGCACGTGCAAATGGTTTAGGAATTGATCTTGACCATTTTCTCTTGTTCAGTTGGCATTTCTATCACAATTAACAAAGGGGTCAGGCTAGACATCGTCGCCGTAATTGTTTTCTGACTGCCAGCCCAACTTGACTCCGATCTGATTATTTAGGGTCAAGGTTCCCATTTGAACTTGTGGGTTGGGTTCAAATTGATGACTTTTACCCAATTATATGTGGGCCGCATCCAGATTGGGACCTCTTTTTGTTACCTACACTATCAAGCTGGTCAATGTTACCACTGCTTGAGACAGAATAGTCAACAAATTTGAGTATGTTTGGGGTGAGGAGAAAAGGTGAAAAAATTCTCTCTTCTCTTCCCCATTGAGTTCCAATTGCGCCTAACCAGAAGGACAAGAATCTTATAAGAGGGTAGATAGATGGTTCCAAACCAAACAGCAGATGACCAGATAATGCTCACCCTGTCAACGGGCTTGTGGCATGTGACTGGCACCCAGAGATCAAGTTACTTAGAAAAGATACCTATTTTCTACTTTCTAGTAGATCTCAATGAACACTGATCGTTGGCAGTAGTCCTGTAACCACTACCACCTCCATTGGCTCAATTTAGTCATTTTGAATTGGTGAAGCAATGAACATGGCTACAGTATTGCGTCATGGCTAACCACCCCCACATGGTTGCTAACACATGATATTAGGAACTTATGGGACCCAAGAACCACATCACGCGGTCAGCCCATTACAAGAACCCACTGTGCTTGATTGTTGTCAAAGGCAATTAAACAAGTAGATCCACCCCACCTACATTTCTGGCTTTAGAACAGGAGATCTAAGAGTCACTTTAGCCAACATCGCCAAAGACACTTTACCCCACTTCATCTCAAATGATGAAACTGTCTTTAATTAAATCACCCCAAAATCAGTGGAGAGCTAATGTAGCTACCTCAGTGTGTAATTTGACACAAGACCTGATCTCACATTCCACTTTATAATAACAATAATAACAGAAACCCCCACCTGTGCAAAAGGCTGGTTGGAGGGAGACCTGAGCAATGTTTAATTAGAGAACTACATTGCACCCAATAATTCATTATACAGAAATAGACCCTCTACGGAGTATCAAAATGTCACAAGATCAAATGCAGGAGATCAACCGGCAAGGAGCAGAGATAATGAGAAATGGCATCATGAACTTACAGAGTGTGTGTGCTTAGGTTTGGAGGAAAAATGAAACACATACACAAAATGAGTGTAGCAAAAATGAAAATGTTGAGGTGGATGTCTCTTACAACTAGAAAGGATAAAATAACAAATGATCATCATGAACTTACAGTGTGTGTGTTTAGGTTTGGAGGAAAACTGAAACACAAAAAACAAAATGAGTGTAGCAAAAATGAAAATGTTGAGGTGGATGTCTCTTGCGACTAGGAAGGATAAAATAATATATGAGAGAGCATTTTAGGCATAACACCAATAGATGATAAAATAAGAGGTAGTTTGGACATGTCCAATGCAGGCCAACAAACAATGGCACTAGTGAGGAAAAGTTTTCCCATGCAGGTTGATGGCCTACAAAGGAGCAGGTGTAAAAGCCGAATGGAAGTGAAAAATAAATTTGAAGAAGTGCAACCTATCTGAGGATTTGACGGAGGATAGATTGGAATGGAGAAACAAAATTCATATAACTTACCCAACATAGTTGGGGCAAGGCTTTGATGATGATGACAACAACCATTTGGGTGGATTGCTAGGCAATTACCATGAGATTGAGAATGGATCTCACAAGGTAATTACAAATTACATGTTATCAGCCTTTTAAAAAACTAAGTGCAAGTTGTAAAGAGGTTCATTCAAATAGAGTCAATGGAATGTAAGATTTAGAACCCCACGTCGATGGGATAAAGTTAAAATTACGATGGTGAAGAAAAAGGAGAAACCCTTTGCACAAAGGTCAAGCCTATACTAATGCCCTAGTTTTCAAACCATTCCACCATGAAATTTGGTCCCCCAAGGGGTCAAATGCACTAATTTTATATGACACCAAAAATAAAATTCTCCACTCTCAAATTGGTTTTGCAATCCCCCTCTATGAATTTCGACTACAACATTACAGTGTTAATGAAATACCACTCATCACATATGCTACCAGCAATTTGTGACAAAATGCCAGAGTTGGTGGGTTGGTGATGCGAGACTTCTTGGGGCTTCACTTTGAATGTCTCTAACCAAACTTCTTAACTAATAAAAAGTAACTAACACACAATCTAGATATTATATTTTAAACACAAAAAAGTATAGACTATATGAGACATGAGAGAGAGAGAGAGAGAGAGAGAGAGAGAGAGAGAGAGAGAGAGAGAGAGAGGAGAGAGAGAGAGATTTGCATGTCTACACAAGACAGTACATGTACATGTTTTAAAAAAAGCAAAAAATCAGCAAGAGAAGTTGATGTTACAACAGCATTCCACTAATTCATCAGCACAATAACTTATTCATATAAAAAGAGATTTAATAATCCTTAGTTATCTAGAGCTACCCATTCCAATATGTAGAACCTCACTTTTCAACATCCATCCAAAAAGAACATCAAACAAACCTAAGCATTCTCTCCTTGTATCCATCCATATGTATGTATAATATAATAAAACATTCACATGCTCTCATTCTTCCAAACACATAAACAAACACCAAACAAATACAAACACTACAGGGTGAGAGAGCATTACACTAAAAATGTCATCAAACCCTAACAAAAATCAAAACTAACAGCAGCCGAAAATTATTCATATTCATCTCTCCATATATCAGATTTGCAATATCAGCTTCATATAACACTCCCAACATAAAAAAAAAGAGTAAAAGTTAAGTGTTCTGTATTTAGATTTTTCATTGAAATCTCGAACCTGGGGTGTAAATGGCGAGATCAGGCCACCCATTTCCGCTGCCCCAACAGCTCGAATCTTCCTGCAAGCCCAAGAAATTTTCTGGGGTACTTGTTCTGTTCTGCAATTCCATTGATGGGTTGTCAATTGAATTAGGATTGGAATTTGAATTGGGGTTCGTTGGGAATTCTCCAAATTGCATCCTTTGGACACTGGGACTATTGGAATTCATGCTTTCCAGTAGATTGGTGAAGTTCCCAGTTGATGTCAGCAAAGAACTGAAGCTCCCTGAGACGTCCAGCATCTGTCGCTCCTGATCGACCATCGCAGCGGCCGGACTGTAGATCAGCGTAGGCAGTGGCTCGGGCTTTGGCACGAGCTGAGGCATGGGAGAGGAGGAAGAGGTGGTGGTGGAGGATGGGCGTTTTGGGGTGGAGCGTTTGGAGTTCTTGCGGGTTCCACCGCCGACCGGAATGTTGCGTAGGGCGCCGCCTTTTGTCCAGTATCGCCGGCAGTTCTTGCAGAAATGGCGGGGTTGGGAGAGGTTGTAGTTGTTTGTAGTAGCAGAATTTGGTGTTTGTGGAGTCACAGCGAGGACATTTGAGGTGTTCCTGCTCTGGGAAATGGGGCTTCATGGGCTGGAACGTGCTTGGATCTTGCATGTTTTTATTGAGAAGAAAGTGGAATTGGAAAGTGTGTGTGTTTTTTTTTTTTTTAAGTTCTAGTTAGATTTGGGGTGGAGCTTTTTTACAATGAGGAGATGAGAGTGGAGTTGAATGCAAAGAAGAAAAAGATGATTGGAACTTGAGATGGGTTTTTGTGGTAGAATCAAAAGGGTGGAGGAAAGGTTAGATTTTGGGATTTCAGTTCCATTTTTTTTTTTTTTTATGAGCTGCAGAATAGAGAAAAATAGGGTGAAAACAAAGGAAAAATAGATGGATTTGGTTGAAACAAATGTAAAAGAGAGAAGCTTTTTGAGTGAAGAGGATTGATATTGGGAAAGTAGAGGTTTTAGAGCTTTGAGAGTTGAGACTCGTCCTGTTTTTCCTTTTTCCTTGTATGATCAAGAGAAAAGTTAAAACGATGGGAAAATCTGTCTCTCTTTGGAGCTTTGAGGGTCTTCTCTCCCAGCCAGAAAAGCAACAAAGAGAAATATGCTTTGGGGCCTGAGGAAAGAGATTAAAAAACAAAAGACACAGAAGCAGTGAGAAGAGTTTTGGGGTTTTCAGACTCTGAATGACCTCAGGATTGCAAACCTAAAAAGTGAAAAAAAAAAAAAAAAAAAAAAAAAAAAAGACAAAAAACAAACAGACTGGCTTGTGCCTTAAAAAGTGAGAGAGAGAGAGAGAGAAGTATAAAAACCAAAAGTTTGCTCTTTACAAGAAACAAGGGCACAGAAAAACCCAACACCTTTGGCTTTCACATGTAAAAAAAGAAAACCACTATAAAAGATCCCGAGTTTTTTCAAGCTACATCAACTGGGTGTTCTACTAAGGAAAGAAAAAGGCCATAAAAAAACACAAATCTCAGGTACACTACACCCAGTTGGGTTCTTATAAAATCAAACCAGATCTCTCTCTATCTCTCCCTCCACAATCAATAGAAAAAGCATGCAAATCTTTTAGAGGGGATTTCCACCAGAGAAAGAAACATAATAGCTGAGACAATTCCAAAGAAGGGACAAAGGCAGAAGACTCCAACACAAGAAAGAAGATTTTGAGCAGAAGACTTGGGTCTGAAAGCTGATGTTGATAACCAGGAGGAGGAAGGAAAAAAAGGGCAACCGTTTGTATTTTCAAAGTCCCTGTTCTTCTCTCTCAGATATCTATCATTTTATATTATGTCGGCGGCTGAGCTTAAACTAGACTGTTCCACAACTGTCCAACTTTTAGTTTAATGTAAAATCTCAGTTTAGATATTCATGAGTGTTAAGCTCCTCTTCACTCAATTTTAAAATGAAAAACACAGATAAAAAATCATGAACATGCTTAAACTCACCTTTGCTTGATAAAATTTACTTATTTACCTTGTTATTTAATTCGCATGGAGTGCGTTGTTGATAGGCCCACCTGAGAGTCCATCCAACTCCTGAATTATGCAGGTCCCTTGGGTTTGTACCCCATCAAATGGGTTGGATTGATTGTGTAAAAATCTAAATGGGCTAGATTTGTGGACTATGGATGAAAGAATTAGGATGACCAAATGGGTTGTTAAGATTTTAACGCAATCAAATTCATGTGATTGATTAATTGTAAATTTAAAAGCATTTTCTTATAAAGGGTCTTTCCAGTATCTTTTGTTGCCTTTCGTTACGTTCCATTTAAAGATGAAAAGTTTGGCATTGCAACATTATATGAAGCTCGATAAGTATGAAGCCATGTTAAATAATAATAAGATTATTATAATTAATACATAGTTAAATGAGTTTAATCGAGCAGAGCCGAGCCAAGTTGAGCTTTTCTCAGATGAGGCCGAGCTCACAACGAGCTTGCGTAGAAGCCAAGCAACGCATGAGATTCTGAACCGTCCAATTTTATAACGGCCAATAGCTTGCCGTACACGTGTCTAATCTAAGGAGGAGAAGAAATCCTAGCGTCAGAAGAGCCACATCCTGCTCGATCGTGGGACATGTGGTCGCCCGGAGCAATGGTGTGCGGTCGGATCCATTTTCACGTGCTTCTCACGAGAGAATTGTCGGTGAAGCGATTTCTCGTAGAAGAGCGGTTAAAAATAGCGTTTTACCCGTTTTCTCGTATACAAACTCACAACATCCAAAAACATCCAAAAACAGGTTTCCGTACAACCGGTTGCTGTGGGTTCCATCAATCTTGTGGGTTCCATTGGGTCGGGTTTTGATCGGGTTGAAACACCCCTTGATTTTTGTTAATCGTACTAAAAAAGTCAGTCTTATGGCTTAGCCTAGCCTAGAAGTGAAAGGGTTAATCTAACACCTTCTTAATTAATAGGTTAGGTTTTGGGTGTTGATTTGGTGGGTCAAAGTGCAATTAGTCGGGTTGGTATGATAAAACATGGGTCGGTGGTTCTAGTAGCAAGAGTAGGCTCAACTTAAACTTATGCTAAATCCTTTTTCACATTAAACTTATTTGGGTCATTGATAGAAAAAAAAAATGAGATCTTCTCAAAGTTGAAGTTTCGAGATCTAATTCACAAAGTGAATGATGACCTGTTTATTTAGTGGATTTCATGGAATTCTTGTTTGGAGCATTTTAAAATTTTCAGACGTGGTGGAATTTCTAAATGCTCCATTGTACTTTACCATCCAAAAATTCTAATAAAAAAAATAAATGAGTTGAAATTTCTGAATTCCCAAAAATCATTTGAGACCTTTCAGGTGATTGAAAATTTGAAATTATTGTGAAGAAACATGGCATTTACAAATACAGGAGATAAGATATCATATTATGTAAAAAGAAAAAAGAAAAAAGAAAAAAAAAGCCCAACACGGAAAATCCTCGTCATAAATTCTAATATCGAAACAGGCCCTAAAAGTAGACATGTGATAATCATGTTTTAAACTTTACGTTCAGATAGGAAAAGTGGAGCGGAAAAGTGATCCTCTATCATGTTTAGGTGAATAGGTCAAGTCAACCAGACCCACTAGTTTTGTGTAGAATGAGATTTTAACATTTAAAACATATGCTAAATCTTTTTTCACATTGAAAAATGGAAGAAATTATGAAAAATTTTCAAAAGAAAAAACATTTCACAATGAAGTTTTCTTCTTACAAGATACAAGATATAGAGTTTTAACCAACCGTAATGCTTTTCACTAATGGGTCATTTGTTTTCTTCATTTACATATATAATGAAATCACATGCTTAATGGATACACATAAATCATATTTGTTTGGTGTGATTTCGATTCGCATGTCTAAAATAGATATGTAAATGGTGTACTGAAAACTGGCTTTTTTTGTGTCTAAGAATTTCATGCCTTCACACGGTATTGTTACTAGGCGGACTGCTACAATGCTAATATGAGCGGTCCTGCCTTTTGTTATTTTTTTGGGCCCCACTTGTAACATCCGGACTGTTCATTTCTTAAGAGGCTCAAACATGGCCATGTGTACAATTTTCAACCGTTGATGATGCATGGAGGTTGAGATATTATCAACATAATTACAGCCGTTGGATTAATCTATTGTAACTTAAGATACTCATTCCGCCTTTTATGATTTTCTTAATGTTATATGCCCCACCTGTAAAATCAGGACCATTCATATTCTTCAGAAGCTCAAACACGGTCATGTGTCCAATTTTCAACCATTGATGTTGCTTGGATGTTGAGATATCATCAAATAATATACAACCTATTCATAGATTTACATGTGAAATGTTATGCTAGTAACAATAAGTAAAATCTAATCCACATGTGAGCCATTTACATATGTAAATGACTCACATATGGGTTATTTACATATGTGAATCACTTTCACAATAAACAAATGACTCGTAAGCTGTAAGACGGAATACTTACTTATACAAATCAAGTCTTTCCTCTCACACAATGTTTGGATTTTTTTTGTATTTTTAATTATTCTAGAAAACAATTTTTTGTATGAAAGGTTACTCTTGTGGGCTTTGAGCTAGCTATACTACTTTTGAGTAGAATTCGAATGGAACAGGATCAACATCTCAATGAGAAGAAAGACTTGTATCATGATAATATATAGCGAGTAAGGCCTGAGAGTATTATAGAAACAGATATCAAGATGGATGGTTGAGAAGCTGTATAGGTGGATATCGAATGTTAAACAAGACATCTAAATCTTTAAGTCTGGAGAAAGGGGTCAAT
Organism: Litsea cubeba; assembly: GCA_012931725.1. Taxonomy (NCBI): domain Eukaryota; kingdom Viridiplantae; phylum Streptophyta; class Magnoliopsida; order Laurales; family Lauraceae; genus Litsea; species Litsea cubeba. Next base: position 108,844,686 of record CM022944.1, read on the forward strand.
AAAGTGAAGACAGAAATTTACAGAAAAATTTGTCCGTCACACTATTGACACCGACACTCAAAAGATTGTCGCGCTCCTACAAATTGAGATGGTTACTTTGCAACTCTCTAATTGAATTTATTAAAGTAAGTTAAAGCTTGATTGGTCAATTTTGATTCCCCAAGCGATGGTTCTAACATAAGTTTCTAACTCTGAGGGGTTGGCCAAGTATTCATGACTATGGTTCTTTCCTCTTTCGAAGTTAAAAGTCTTGATATCGATCTCCGATTCCCTCCTCTTCACGAATTAAATATTGAGTCCACTTGTGCTATCACCTGATGTCATAGGGGTTTTATCTGATTTCTCTCTCTCGGTGGAAGGAAATAGTCCAACTCAAAGAGTTAGGGAAACCTCCAAACAGCGCAAAAAAATAAAAATAAAAAAAGTCCCAAAAACTTAAAAAAATGCATAACTCTAATGGATTGCCCTAAAATGAGTGATGGAGAGTCATGGAAGGTTGACTTGTGTCGGCTATTATTCTTCCCTGATCCGACAGTAGGCTCATCCCTGGTCCGACAGTAGGCTCAGTCGGCACGCCGTTACGGACTTGACCCACTGCTGCGGGTAAGAGTAGGACTACTGTAAGACGGAAGGAAAGCAGACAGAAACTGCCTGCCTCTGTCTCATTACTCATATGAATGAATATCTTCTTCTCCTCTTAATTTCTTTCTTTAAAGACAAGAAAGAGAAAATTTAAAAAACAATAAAACCAATATTTGAGAAAAGAGGAATTTTAAGGAAATTTCAATTTTGATCCTTCTTGTGTCTCAAAAGGTGGCCCATTTCTTAATTCTCAAGGTTGGCTGCACATTTGAACTACTATATTTCAATAGGTACACTTCCTATACATCCACTCGTAGTTTAGTGGTGATGCATCTCCCTCTTTTTAAAAATAACTAAATATTGATGATTCCTAACGCTTGAGTAGGATGTGGGAATACTTATCAAATAAAAAATAAATAGCATTTTTCTTAATTATTGCAAAGTATTGCGTTGTTTTCAGGATATTGCCTATATTTGCAAAACTATTTCCGAACATCAATTGTTTTCGGGATCATTTAATCAGTGTGATCCTATTAAGTTTGTGACACAGAGACTTCAAAGATCTTAAATAAATGGGGGTGGAATGGGCAAACTTATACTTAACTAATGGATGATTAAGATCCACTGAATTACATAGTCATGATCAGATCAATAAATGGATGGTCAAGATCCACGGATTACAGTTAATATAAAAAGTCCTACTGATCCATTCAGATTAGAATTCTTAAAATTATTTAGTCAAGATTTTATGTTTTAATTGCCACCTTATTGGTAGAAGTGAGACCCTTTTAATCATCTTTTAACCTGTGAATTCCCGTCCATTTTACAGAGAGACTAAGTGAATAATTCCAGTCTTTTAGTCCGGTCCAAAGGGTTGGGAACCCTCAGATGGCCAAAAAAAAAAAAAAAAGTTGCGCTATAATAAAATACAATGATTGAATAATTTTAACTGCATTTAACACTTGTAAGTTTTAACCTTTTATCCTCAGATTTATAATTGAGAATGGGTTTCATTGAGAAGTGTCAACAGGGTGAGAAGTGAAATGTTAATGTCACTTTCCCAAGATTTAGTTTACTAAGGGCCAGTTTATTTTATGTAATTGATTCCCCATAGGAATTATAAGATTTGTATTCCTAAAAATGGTTAAAAAGAAGAGACAAAGGAGATTATTTAAAAATGACCTCCAGGGATATGAAATGAATACCCAACCTTCGTCACCTAATTATAGGGTTGTAAATGGGTACCCGATTCTCCGATTACCCGAAGGTTCCGACCCGTTAGGATCCGGGTCTGGGTCCTTATTTTGGTCCCGATAAGAAAATGGTTCCAATTCCAGATCCTTTTTTTTGGAACCGATACCTAAACGGGTCCGGTTCCGGATCCACAGTGGCCCAGACCCGTGGACCCGGGACCCCGACCCAATATATACTAACATAAGGTAACTTTAGTATGTGAGAACAGAACCCTTTTTACTTTTCTACTTTTCTACATTAGGGTTTTCTACTTTTCTACATCACATTGCCGGTTTGGATGTGATTTCTGAGTTTTTGATTTAAAGTGCCTGTTATTGATAAACAAAATGTCACATTAGTGTTTGTATGTATGTGATTCAATTGAAATGTAGAAAAAGCATAATTTTTTTAAAGAAAAATACAGGCATTAGTTTAGACCTGGAACCGGAACCGGAACCAGACCCGCCTCACAAACGGTTCCAGTTCCGGTTCCGGTTCCCATTATTCTTATCGGTTCCGGTTCCGGTTCCGATTCCCCTTCTTAGAAAACGGTTCGGGTTCGGGTTCCACCCTAGACCCGGACCGGAATTGACCCGTTTACAACCCTACCTAATTAGCAATTCAAATCCTAGAAAAGTATAGATTCTATCTACATATCTACATTGACGGTTGAAAGGCAGCCATTTTGTGATCTGGGTCATGCTTTCACATGATGAAGCAGGGTCCTGATCAACTACGTAAAGGTCCCACCTGTATGAACGAGGTTCAGGATAATTGAATTAGTGATGAAGATCTCGCTCACCCAAGTTGGATTTGGATTCTCAGATGCTGAAATTCCCTCCCCCAGCTTGAGAGAGCGAGGGAGGAATTGGGATTTGGGAATATAGTGATCATGAAATGATGCATGCGGTACATGTTCGATTGATTGTGAGGAATGTGTCGTTCCTCTCCTTTTCTTTGTCACTTATTCTGTATTCTCTACATGGATTCGATTCCATTCAATCAAATTCAATTTAAAATGCATGACACCTCTCCATACTAGGATTCTGGTAATAGTAGTGCTGTTTCAATGTAAGCCTAGGTGACCCTAGCAATTGGTATCAACACCCCAAAAAAATCCATGATAGGTTAGGTAGCATTTTGGGATAGATCCGGACCGTTCATTTGTTCAATGAGTGGACAAACAGAGCCCTAAGAACAACTTTAGCGTAAGAATCACAAGTCACAAAGTCCACAGTGGGGTCCCCCACATAAATTCAAATTGAAGTTGATATTCTTTTCTTCAATGAGTGAGAGGAGAGAGACCCATATACCAGAATGGGATATTTTTCTAGCAACCAAACCATTCAATTACTGTGCAGAATATTGAAAGTTTTTCTCTAATTGTTAATCTAATCAGAACAACTGTGGCCCACTTGATGAATGACCAGACCAATTTTGTCAGCTAGGTCATCTAGAATGGTCCACGTTTAGGATGGTTTTGATGTGGTGGATGTAGTGTGGCACTGGCAGACCTACTGCATGTGACTTGTGAGCCAAGTCATGGTGACCTGCGTCTTGGTCTTTTTGAACTCATGTGAATGGATATTCCTTTTGGCAGAACCTACCTAACCATGTGAACATGGACCATTGGCCATTTTCTAACAAACAATCATATGGCAACTGACCCATGCTATTTGTCAAATTTCAATAACACATCACCCCAACTGAGAAAATTAATCAATCTATATACCCCAGAAACCTTTTATCTACTAGTACCCACTTTGGATTGGTGAAAGACATCCAAAGACTGGGTCTTTGGGAGAGAGACCTGACTGATTCTTCATCCTTTTGGCTGATGTCTGATGGTAGGAAATGAACCTTTCATCTTTGGTTTACCAATAGTCATTAGAGATTGCAAGGAATCTGCATATGCATCAATATCCATGCACAAGTGGAGGACTTCAAAGAAGTCCCTATGAGAGAAAGAGAGACCCAATTATAGTTATCCAACAAAAAATTGGTGCATATGGTAATTGATGGTGTCAATGATAACTGCCATGCTCCACCATATGTGGATATGGTGACCCAAGGCATGGATTAGAACCAAAGTGGACAAAAGTAATTCACAAGCAAAGGCTTTGTGGTGATGTATCTACCAAAGAAGTTGCATACTGGGGTGGACTAAAATCATGGGCCTACTATGATTAAGTAAATAGCCCAAAAATAACTCTGATCAGACAATCCTAAGAACCTGATTTTACTTTGAGAATTTGGAGCATTGACTATTCATTCTGAAAGTTGATGTGATGGACATCATTTGAACGGTGTTGATATTTTGATCAGAGCATGTGAAAAACTGCATTCCATCGATCAGTAGGTCCACGTTTTTGTATTGTCATGGGGTGGATGTGCAAGCAATGTTTCCTGTCAAAGGCTTAACTTAGAATTCTAGCCCCTGAATTTGGAGGTTTCTGTTTGTTTCTCCCTATGTTAATATTCTTTTTCTAGAGCACAAGACCCATATCTAAGCCTCTAACAAGGTCAAATAGAAGGGACAAGTACGAGCTGGAAGGAAATGTGGGCATCCTCCTTGGTTTTCCTGGGGGCATTTGGATCAACATAAACTGGTTGCAGATGACTTGGTTTATTTATAGTGATGGTTCTTGTGTTTGGATAACATAAGTTCATGTTTTTGGAACTACCCTTATTAGAAAAATACCATGAAAAAGTGGGGCGTATTTCTGATGAAAAAGTTTTTCCATGATTTAGTGCGAACTCTTTTATATGAGGAAAAATATCAAAATCAGTGCAACTTTCTGTGCCATCGTGGAAAAGTATTTTCAATTAGTGGGGTGGTTTGGAAAAAAAGTTCTGCAGAAACATAACTCTGAACGTTCCCAAAGTGACTCTTACGTCTGTCGTTTTGATCGTTCCCATGACCAATTGGAAGTAATTAGACTTGCATTTGCGTGTACTGAGTATATATAGGGCAACCAGGTTCAAAGGATATGAACATGACCTTTGCAGAGAGAGCAGCCATCAGATTAAGAATTGAATGCTGCTGTGAGAGTCTTGTAAGTCAATCGAAATAGTCCGTCTTTTAGATGACTAATGGTAAGGGGAGAATAATCTATCTAAAGGTACAAATGAGAGCAGCCCATTTATTAAAATGGGCTCAAGCACATACAGCCCGACTTAGGTCCATTGAGAACCCTACCTTGGCAAAAAATATAGATAGTTGTCCATAAAATAAAAAATATATCATTGTAAATAGTCAAGAGAGTGTGATCCACCGATGCCGATACGTCAATGCTGGAGAGATTCCGAGGATGGGAGAAGACTTGAAGTCGAAGAGAGGTGGGTCTAGTTGGAGAAGACACAAAGTCCTGAGGCCCCTTAAGGGCTTTTTTCCATGATCTGGTGGGCGGTCGAAGTCGAAGAGAAGAGAGTTTGGTAGGATAAGACTTGGAAGTCCTAAGGCCCCTTATGAGCCTTTTCCAGATCTGGTGGGGGTTTCAGGCCCCACTAGCTAATACGTGGGTCCGCCCCTGCTTGTCATCATCATCATTATCATCAAAGCATTGTGCCAATTATGATGGGGTTAGCTATACGAATTATGTTTCTCCATTCTGATATATTTTGGACCAAATCCTTAGATAAGTTATACTCCTTCAGATCTATTTTTACTGCCTCCATTCACGTCCTTTCTGGCCCACCCCTTCTCCCTGGTGGGCTATCAACTTTCATAGTCAAACTTTTTCTTACTAGCGTTGTTGTCGGCCTACGTTGGACATACCTGAACCATCTCAAACGGGTTTGTCTAATTTTATCCCATATTATTGTGAGTGGCGGAGGGAGGGGGGTTCGAGGAGGGGCAATTAACTCTCTCTCCTTTCCTTCTATACAAGATGAAAAAAACATTGGGTATGTATATTCCTAATTTTTTCCCTCCTCATTTTTAATTTTTATTCATAAGAGAGGGACAAATTCTCAAATATTAGTAGCATTTTCATCATTTTCTTCTCTCCAAACGATATAATGAACTCAACATATCTATCCCTTAATTCTTTTCATCAAACCCGAATCAAGAAAAAAGAACTCTACCATTGAGCCCCTTTTAATGAAAACTCAATTGAGAAATGAACATCCTCTAATGGGGCTTTCCAAGTTTTATAAGCTAGTCCCACCTTAAAATTATGTTTATAACTATTAACATATTAATATATAAAATTAATAATATAAACCGTATTAATCATTCAATTGACTAGATGCTCAATTTTATGATAGGAACAAACTCCAATGGAGTAAATTTTAGAGATATCCTAAGATGGAATCCTCTTCTGATCCCAAATTGGATTTTGTGAGGGTATTCAATGCATCCAACTAAGAAAAAAAGAAATAAGCCATGAATTTTGATCCTTTAGGGTTTCCAATCATGAAAATTTCTAATGCTCTCGAGTGGGCCCATTAAGAAAAATGAAAACATTCCATACTTAAGAAAAATAAAAATCCCATAAAAATACCCATTTTTTATGAAAAATTTATCTTTGAAATGACTTGGGCCCAACACTAGATATATCTATACAAAATCTTCATAATATTTTTTTCAAGTATTTTAAAAGTTGTCACTCACAATGGGTTATTTGAGTGAAACCTAATGAGGAATATACATTACATAAGGAGGCTATTTTGTTATTGATTTAGACTCTTAATGAGTGGGCCCACCGAGTGGTCTCTTGATCCGGTGGTGCTCTTATATAATTTGGATTTTTTTCTTTACTTTTTTCACCTTGTGTGTATAGTGTAAGTTACCTTGAAATCGTTAGCGGGCCATGAAATAAATGCCCTCTTTGAGAAATTTCACTCAAATGTAATTTAGGGTCCGTCAAATTTTCTTTTCTTTGTCATCATTGACTAACACTTGCCCCCTTTGAAAGAAAGTCTCGGCTCCGCCACTAATTGTTGCTACCCCTAAATGCCCTCGAATGCATTCATTTCTAACTTTAATCCTTCGGTAGCGTTTGGTTCGCTGTAATGAGGGTCAGAATGGAATGATCATTCCAACGGAATGATGATTACGGCGTTTGATTCGCAAAAAAGTTACGGAATGACCATTACCTTCGGAATCCCCATTCCCTGGCCAGTTTGGCACTTTATTCTTAAAATCAAATGGAGTGAAGTGAAATAAAAAGTATGAATAAAATATGTAGTGGGTAATGATGATATTTTATTTTAAGTTGTTTGGGATGGAATATTGTTGACTTTTGGTATGGGAAATGAAGTTTTTTTTTTTAATCTTTTAGTGAGTAATTATAATTGTTTTTTGACTTTTTGTTGGAAAAGATGGAGGGAATTATGGTAAAAAAATGCTTTTGATGTAATATTTCACTTGACTTTACTCCACTTGACTTTACAAGTGGGTGAACTAAACTAGCCGTCGAATGGCCATTCCACTAGGGAGGCAGAGGAATGGCCATTCCATTCTTTTATAACTTTTATTGAGACCAAATGCCTTTCATCACAGAAAATGGAACCAAGTCCGCCTATCCTCTGTTTACTGTAGAAAACGGAATCAAGTCTGCCTATCCTTCTCCGTTTTTCTTCCGGCAATCAGGTGGTCGTCTCCGTCTGGAAATCCCAGCTCCCGAACATCCGATGCCGGATTCAGAACGCGGATCTGGATGCGGTTTTCCCACCGGTGAACCCCTGTAGGATGCCGTCTCCGATGCTGGGGGCGACGAGACCGGGTCTGTCGCTGGTGGACGGAGGGGAGGTGACGGTGAGGGAGCACAGAGAGGGGTTTGCTTCGCAAGTGAAGGTGAAGGGGAAGGAGAAGGGGGTGTCGGTTTTCGTGATGCTCCCGTTGGATAGCGTGACGACGGGGAACGAGGAAGAAGGCGATGAACACGAGCTTACAGGCGCTGAGGAGCACGGGGGTGGAGGGGGTGATGGACTGATGGTGGACGTGTGGTGAGGATTGGTGGAGAGGGTGGGGCCTGGGCACTACCCTTCTGATTTTTTATTTCTGATTTTGTCTCTCTACAACAGGAATAGGAAACAGAGCCCAGAACCTTTGCAACACAAGATCCGGACATGAGATCTGGAGGCGTGTCCAGATCCAGACACGATTTCTGGGCACTGCCCTTCTTATTTCTGATTTCTGGAGGCTTGTTCTCTACAACACGAGATCCTGACTCTAGTGGCCCAACTCCGATCGTGATCGTCTGCCAAATCCAGTGGCCCACCTCTGATCGTGCAACATGAGATCATCTGATCTTCTGCCAAATCCAGTGGCCCACCTCCGACCGTAACATTCTGATCTTCCTCAATCAATCTGGGAGGGGGGGAGGAGGAGGAGGGTATTTTGGTCAATTTTATGTAAAATTTATTCCATTCCGACCATCATTCCAGCATACCAAACGCAAGAACATGAATAAGAATTACATTACTGGATTGATTCTTCCGTACAACTAAACGTTGAAATGGAAATGACGGTTCCTACCTGATTCCATTCCAAATTCATTCCACTCTCCATTCCATTCATACATAAAACCATTCCATCGAACCAAACACTATCTTAGTTTTATCACACATGCACTTCAACATTCCAATTGCTATCTTATAAAATTACTCTTTCAATCTTGTTAGTATTTGTCGGTCACAAAACACTCCAAAAGCAAATCTCTACTTCAACCATCTCGCTTTAATTTTATGTTTGGCATCTTCATCAATCTCCCCATTTTTACTAATTATAGAACCAATGTAACAAAAATAATTTCTTTGTGATATCTCATGGTGAGGGTTTAGGGTTCGAGATCTCTAGATTGGTCCACTCAATCAATCAAACCAAAAGTGTGCAAAAAATAATAATCTACGCAGCGGAAATAAAATCACAAGCACACACCACAAGGACACCAAATTTAAGGTGGAAAACCCAAACCGGGTAAAAAACTACCGATCCGAACTGGATCTAATCAAACACTATGAATCTCGCAATTACAAAAAACTCAGATTTCTTCCCTAGATATCCCCTATCTAAAGACTGAAGTTACCTTGTGTCGCATCACGCTTCAACGACATCACACCGTTGATTGCAACGGATCCAGTACTTGACTCCTCAAATCTTCTACGCAAGAGATGATCTTCTACAATGAATGCAGAAGAAACTTGCTCTCTAGAGTACTTGGCAGCCACAACTCTTCAAAAACCTCTAGAGAAAATTTCTCTCAATTAAATCACTAATTTAGAACTGGAGAGATGATTTCTTGTCCCTTGGGTTGTGAGAAACACCCAATATATAGCCCCAAATTCGTGCTTAAGACTCCTTGTAATTATCCACTTAGAATAAGAGTCCATCTTAAATTTTCTCTCAGAGTCCGGAACCAACTGGGCTCAATTCGCCGTTCTCGCTATAGCGAGAAGGAGTCTCGCTATAGCGAGACCACTTATTGCCTCAACGATTTCCTGCATCTTGACAAGACTGGACTGACGTGACTTCCTCCTTATAATTTGAGACTGGCGAGACTTTCACCTTACAACCACTTTTGTTGACTTTCTTACCTTTTATATTCTAACACATGGTCTTCAATTCTCACAATAATTTTAGCTTTTTTTATATGCCCACTGAAGTTACAATTCATATATTGTCTTTTTACGGCTTATTTTAAAGCCTTTGGGTTTTAAAGTTTCCTGTCAACTCTCGAGTTTTGCATTCACACAATCTCTTGATTAATCTACCAACACTATATCATTTGCAAATAACATAGACCAATGCACCTCTTCTTTAATATGAGCAGTTAACTCATTCATAATCACCTAAGTCACTGGAAATCACTTGTCACTCCATAAGTAGATCTCACCCTCGTTATTGTTCTTTTATACATGTTTTTAGTAATATCAATATAACCTCTTGGAATATTCATTTATTTAAAACTCACCCAATTAAATGTCTAGGTACTCTATCGTAGGTTTTTTCTAGATCGATGAAGATGATCATATATGTAGGTTTTTCCTCTTTGTTTAATATTTTTTCATTAATTGTCCAAGTGAGAAAATAACTTCTATCATTGACCTCCCTTAAAAAAAACTAAATTGATTTTCAAATATCCTGGAAAGGAAATAAAAAAAATATAGGGCGTAAGCATATACGAAATGATACTAGTCCAAGAAAATACAAAGAGTCAGGAAACTACAGGAGATAGATTCTAAGGTTTTGTTTCCCATATCAATCATCAGATTATTTTAAAAAAATTAGGATGGCTAGTATTTTACATAGGATACAGATACCTATTTATCTCCCTAACAGTGCGTGCCCACATCGTTCCAAAATGAATTAGAGGTTTAGGAGATAAAAGAAAATATATATACATTTGGAGATTTCGCTATTTGGTTCAGCAGAGCCTCACTTTAGAGGTATGAATGAAACATCATACCATTTGTGGATTAAATAACGACTACATCTCATATGTTACATCTATTGGGGGGGGGGGGGGGGGGGGTTGGGTTGGTACGGGGTTTGAATCCATGACATGTTGGTACGAGGAACACAACCCACAAGGTTGGTGGTGGATGGGTGTGGGGTTGAATCCATGACATGTTGGTACGAGGAACACAACCCACAAGGTTGGTGGTGGATGCTTTTCAAGATTTCCTTGGCGAATAGGACGGTGTTTAGTTGTTAAAATATTCCAACAGTGCGAATTCTTACCTGTTTGGCTAAGACTGCGAGATGTTATTGGTGGAGATGACAAGGAGGCTCGTGAAGTTATGCTGGAGAATATAGATATCTTTAGTGGATTAGAACAGCAAAGATGAAGACATGGAGTTTGTCTTGAAGAAGGTATGTCCCATGGATTGTTTGAACACATGATGGATGTAAATCAGCTAGTGCTTTTCAAACTACTCTTGACGAGTAGCGCAGTAGTAAGAATGTGACTCCCCTGTAATTAATGGAGAATGAGCTGGACTTTGGCCAATACAAATCAAGACTCTTCTCGAAGCCGCGCCCGTGTGCCCCCCCACCCCACCCCCGACCCCCACCCCCACCCCTACATAAAGCACCAGAAAGTTTGCTTCTTAATCAGTTGAATGTAAGTTCAAACTATCCCAAGACACATTAGAAAATTTGAGGGAAGCAGAGCACAATGCTTGTACGGAGTCCCAACAGTAATTACATTTTCTTGATTATTTAAAAAACCACAACATTCCAAATATATATATGATGGTCGGTAGTATAGCAAGTTACTACTGACTGCCTGTAATTTCCCAAATTCAATCATGGATAACAACCTAAATGCAAAGACAACTAATTATCTTACACATCACTAAACAACCATACTAATTATGCAATGACTAAGCTAAAGAAAAATCGAAAAGTGAAGCACATATAATAAGTTGGGACTCGCATCATGCCAAGTTAGGTCCCATATGCTAGGTGTGTACCACAGGCTGAGATAGATCCCACATAGCAAGATAAGACTCCATGCGCCATGAGTAGGCCAAACAGCAGAATTTTATGAACCAGTAAGCTAAATTTTACAGAACCAGAAACCAATGAAAGCTTTTAAGTTGAAGGTGAAATGCTTACTGGAAAAATAAAAGCTTCAGTTAACCTTTACATGAAATTGAAAGGGGTAGAGTATCAGGAATTGTAGAGAAAATAGTATTGCCTATAGTGAGCGCTGATTTGTTCGGAGTGCCTTAAATTGTGCAGCTAAGGTGTCATAGTCTGGAAGCTTTGGGTGAACGTGGCTGGGATTTTTAAGTGAACCCTCTCTTGAAGTTGAGTTCCCACCAACACCCAATGGTTTCGACATTCCAGAACTACCTGAAACGACACTCTTGGGGAGAGTCTTAGACCGATTTTCAACTGCTAAATTTTCTGTCGACTTGCTACTTTCCTTGCAAGCTGAATTTCTAGTCTGAGGATGAGGCTCAGGTGGTTGCTCAAGTAATGTATTAGGCTGAAATGAAATAGAATTCACTAGACTTCTGGAATTAACAGCTGGGGATAGAGTCGTAGGAAGAGATTCTACTGCTGAAGAATAAGAATTCTCTTGAGAGGGCCTGCTTTGAGCACCCAAAACAGAACTATTTGGCATCTCTGTGTTAGACTTTGAACGAGAATTCTTTGACCTCCAAGAAAGCAAGACTCCTTGATGGCTACCAACATTTTGAAATTGCGATAAGTCACCTTCATTAGCACCACCTAATCTGAAGGGGCATTTGAGATTGCGCTTGATCCCTTGTTAACTTTTATGGGTGATGCCTGATTAAATGGCCTTTGATTGCGAGTGCCGAGACTTGCGGTGCTCTTGTCTGAGACGAAAATGGTTTGTTTTCTGAGAGATACTGAGAGGTTCATCCATACCTTCATACTTCGACGTGGATGAAGCATTAGCGGAATGAGCCCTTATGTATGCTTTCTGACTAGAAGCCTTATTTCTGAGGCCACCTGTCAATTTTCTGAAGTGCAACATGCTCCCATTTCCATCACTTAAATAATTTGAGAATTCTGAACTTCCTGCAGTGGAAGGTGATTGTGATGCCATGTAATTGTTAGTTTCAGCTTCCTTGGCAGATGTAGTTCTTGAAGAATGCAGATCATCCTCTTCTTCAGACATTGAACTGTAAGATGATTCCATATCTAAATCATTTGATTTTCCTGGAGACTTAACAAGTCTACCAGTTCCCTGTCTGTCAGGTGTATAACCTGCACCATATCTTTTCCAAGAGTTATCCAAAACATGCAGTTCAGCATCTGAAGAGGCATGTGACCAAGTGTTTCTTCCCACTTCTTCAGCTTTCTCTTTCTCACAAAAAGCAGATTTAGCTAGGCCATGACCCATCCGAGCCGATGCTGGACTTCTAGTGGAGACATTTTTCTCATGAGATAAACTGTGAGACATGGTTTTTTCTCTGAAATTACAATTCTCCTGTTCACTATCAGAAGTCAGACCCTCCAACTCATCAAATCTCTTAGGCAACAGATCATCAGATTGTGATGAGACTCTAGTTTTAGCAATCATTTCAGAAGACTCAAATGAGTTGGCTTGAGAAAATCGATCCAAATTTTGGATATTGTTCACTGCTGTCTCTTCATCAGTGGAAATCACACTGGCCTGAGAGTACGTGGACATACTAGACCTCCTAATACTAGCATGACCATCATACCTACTTTCAGCTGCTCCCAACCACCGATCTTGCTTCATTTCATTGTTCTGCCAACTGTGTGTCTTTGACTTCAACCTGATAGAATCTCTTGGTGAAACATCTTCCTTCTTTCCAGAATGCTGAACATGTTCACCAATCGACTTTGAGCTGGTTGATCTTCTAGTTACCTCATTAGTTGAACCATGAAAAGATGATAAATGTGATTCAGTGGAAGATTGTCTTTTAACATATCCATGGCTTGAGAGTTCAGCTGCAGCCCTCGCAGCTACACTTGCCATTTCTGCACATGCAGCAGCTGCCTGTGCTGCAGAAGCTGCATCCTCGAATTCCATATTCCAGTTTTTCTTTTTCAGAGAAGCATTTCCATGCTTCGAAAATGAATATCTGAATTCCTCCGCTTCAGATTTTCTTTCTGTTAAAACAAGCTACAACCCATGAGATCTTGAATGCAAATAGACTAATGATGTTATAAAATGAACTGTTACTTGGACAAATGGAAAATCTGGTCACAAAAGAGATCAATTATGCATTTGATAATTAATAGTATTAATGAGCTTTGAGTTTGTAGCATAAAGTCTGAACATGTAGGGAAGATGGTTCAGATGACCTCACTCAGATGGACAATGTCCTGAAACTAACACAGATTCAAAAATCCAAGCCACCCTGTATTTTGCTTTTTTCTTAGTTTGCATTTACTTTCATTATTTGTTCCTTAACCTTATACGAATAGGCCATCAATTAAAAGGGTTAGGAATTCTTTGTCCATACACAGTGTATGTGCATCATACCATCAGTCCGGAACACCAAACAAGGGGTGCCATTTGTAAATGCTCCAGACCCAGAGATACTACACATAAAATCCTGTTTCAATGATCATATAATTCAAGAATAGAAGTTATAAAAATACCTTTAATGCTTGAAGTTCTTGACTCAGGATGAGAAGCCATAGGCATAGAAAAGGTTGGGGAGTTTTTGTTCGAAGATGAAAAGGATCGGGAACTTGGTGGTGATTTAACACCATTATCAAAGGATTTTGCAGAAGGTTCATGCTTCTGGCTAGGAGGAGGTCCAAACCGGTCATCGGGAGATTCCATACGGAACTTATTGCCACTTGTAAAGTCATGTGGCCCATTCTGCATATGAACTAATCACAAATCAGACGAATGCAGCTCCTTGCAAACGTTAGAATCTAAGTTCAAAATTATTTTACCAGCAAATCCTCAGGAGGCTTCAAAAGTTGCTCTTTGGATGCTGCAGGCTCCCATTTGACGTTTTGTTCTTGGGCAATCATACTCAAGATCTTGATTTTTGTCTCAGCATCAGGTGTCCTGGAAGACAGCTTCTCAATTACCTGGACAGAAAAATGTAAAACCACAATTAAATAACAGATGAGTAGCAATCAATCTCCAAGATCATTACAACAAATTATTTTGAGTTTGGATGTATCCCAATTGCTCTTGGTTTGAACTTTGAATGTTTTTGGCACTCAGCAGATCGAGTGATTTCCACTGTAATCTTTTATTGTGCGTTAATATTATTCTTAGATGGAAAGCTGGAAAAACAGTATTCCCCAATTGTAAATTACATTGCCGTAGTATATCTCGAAAGCTCAGTGGAACACAGAACCATCTATTCTGCCAAAATATTCAAACGGACCTGAGATTTCAGATACATCCAATTGCAACCATAATTAGCTGCAAAAGTTTACAACAAGAAACCTTCAATGTAAAATTTCCAATTGATACAAACTACAGCATGTTCTGCATTAAATATGCTGACTTACCAAGTGATTTACACCACAATCAGGTCGAAGTTCAAGAACAGAGTTAATAAAATCTTTTCCATACTTAGCAATAAATTGCTTGCAAACATCCTGGAGTTCAGGTATATCTGCACATCTTGGCGATGCATATATGACACTAGTTATTGCTTCCTTCAAGTCGATAGGGCAGTTCCTGAAGAAAGATGAGAAAACTCAATCAAAGGCAGATCCATAGTGCCAACTGCCACTTCAGATAAAATACCAATAAACATTGGAACTCTAAAGCCAAATACAGTTCCATATAAAATGTACAAAAATAAAAAATAAAAAAAAAAACTCCCAAAGAAGAATCATAACAATATTTTGAGGCACCACTAAGAAGCTAACATGCCACGAAAGAGGCAAATTAAGTAGGAGAGGCCAAAATACCTCAAGATACCAAAGATACAACACAACATTAAATAGGAAGCGTTTTAGCCTTATTGATACATATGCATATACCATATCAGGGTACGTTCATTTTTATTTCTGTTCAAAGGGTGGGACAGGAAGCATGATTGTCAAAGCAAGCAATGGATATAGCAATCCTACATAGACCAAAAGCTTGCTTCATGACATTCGTTATCAAATGATAAGTTCATAATCTATGACGCTCAAATATGACATGGATATGGCAAGGACACGTTGTTTACACGGCAGGGATATGGATTTTACACATAAAAAGTGAAGTATCAGATACGATATGACAGATGTCATTTGTGTGTGTTTGCGTGTGTTTTTTTCTAATCTGTATTGTGAAATTTTGACTTATGGCCATAAATGAATGGGCTTGAATAAACTTTACACAAAGAATGGAATATGTAAAGCATGTGAGATTATAACCTGGATAATGAATTTATACATACTTCCGTGAATTTATACATACTTCTGTGACTCGATAATTGGCAAGCCTCCTGCAATGAGCTCACAGTACAATTCAACAAAACTATATGCTGCTACTGTCTTCTCCTCTTTGAAAAAACTCTCAACCTGATAATGCAGAGCGAAAAAACGGTTGAACTATTAGCTGTTCAGATGAACTGTGCAAGCATCATTTTGGTTTAGTTATACAAATTCAGACGACCCTCTTCAATTAAAGATGGGAAAAAGGGGAACACATACCAGATAGTGCTATCAGAGGGCTGAGCTGTCCACTGGGCCTTTTGGCCAGCCCACTCACTTTGTCCTGGACTTGAAAATATTTTTTAGGCCCCAGGCCAGACTGTGGTTCTAGTTCTATACAGGCCCTAGCAAATAGATTCTTCTTCTTTTTTTTTTGGGTCTGGTAAATACTAACGCACACCCACACACACACACAAACAGAATCCCTTTATCCATAAGCACCTGTGGAGAGGGAGGCGCCTCACCACTGAGCTACTTGTGGATTGGCCAATTAGGTGCCTTACAAATAGAATCAACACATTTAGGTCAGTTAATATCATTCTAAGTTAGATTACTATAATCTAGTAGCAATCATTGTCCTTTTGAATTCTTAATCATCTAAATACTGTACATCATACTATATACACAATAAGGATTCAGAACAGCTCCAACGTTCATCCTAGTTGCCTGTTCACTGTTCAGTGGCCTTAAAAGGGGATGATTGAAATTAAAATAGATAATAGTCCACATTCAACTAATTAAATCCTTCTTTTTTGGGGTCCATTTCAATTTATTCGTCAAAATGCTACAGCCCAACAACACATTTCCAAAAGACAACGTACTCTAAAGCCTAAAGCATTTACTTTGCCCAACAAACTGGACGTGTGGAACAGATCTCAGTGATCAAAATCATAGATATAGCAGGCAACGGTGTTTTAGAGATTAAAAAAAAAAAAAAAATTTCTCCCTGTCAAATAATCCTAACCATCCGATTAGGTCCACTAAATGGGGGGTGCCATTTGTTGAAATTCTCAATTTCAACTAGCCATTTGATCTAAGAGATATTGGTGCATTTCCATTTGCCATGATAAGGCTCAGCATACCAATGGACCATAAGTTGAAAGGAGGGGCCCCTAGAACCATCGAATAGTGAAATAAAAATGAAAAGCCATTTCCTTTGATCAATCTCTGTAATGCACCATATTACAATTGCAGGACAAGCAGAGGGTCACCCAATTAAGGAAAGAGGCTCCAGTAGACCTGGAAAAGAAGACAGTAATCTTTGACTGACAAGACCTTAAAACTGGAGAAAATTGGGATCAAATTCAAACCATATCTTTGGTGAAAAAGAGGAGGGTGGGTGGCAAAACTATCAAATCCTGGATCTGGTCAAAATAAATGACGACAAAAGCCAAAAGATCATGAGAAAACAAAAATCAAATGCCAAATCAATTAAGGAACTATCTCCAAAGTGTGTCAACTGCACTTATTTCGACCATGGACCATCAGATAGGAGGTCCCACTGTGTACTTCATATTTCTTCATATAATCCAAATCTCATACTGATTGAATGACCACAGTAACCATTAGCCAAGTATTATCCTGAACTAACAGTCCTTTTTGCAAGCCCTTGATTTGATGCCTACATATCATCCAACCAAGATCAAATCAAGCCCTATGCAATATGTTCACAGTGCAAGCAGGTCGGCCCCACATCGCCTTGTTCATGATCACTGTTCCATATCAATACCCAACAGAAGACAGTAATTCTAATCAAGTAGATCCAAAAAAATACAAAAAAAGACTCAATTTTGAAGCTGTAGGTCTTTTAAATACAAACCCGGATTCGCGCATTCTGCTCCTGGCCAGCCTGAAGAAGCTGAGCCAATTCCCTCTTCATCTGCTTCAACTGCTCTTCCTTCTTCTGCTTAAGCAGCTTTATACGCGCTGCAGCGAGCTTCAGAGACGTCTTGCTGTATCATACAAAAGAAAACCCATAAAGACCAATCAAATAGAACAAGGGAAAAAAAAACCCAACACCTCAAATCAAGCCCTAGAAACAAGAAATCAAAACCAACCACCAATTCAACTAAGTCTCAATGAAGAAACCCAACAATCTAAAGATCTAGACATTGCCTTTTGCCATATACATATAATATCATATCAAAGTAATGAAATCAAGGGTATTGGGGGAGATTGGGATTACCATTTAGCGGCTTTAAAGCTCTTGGACAGCATTTCTGGGGTGAATTCTGCAGAGGTATCTCTTCCTCTGCTTCTGAAGAAGAAAAAGATACGAGCTTTGGAAGCTTTACCGTGTTTTTGCTTTGGAAACTACTCAATCTCTTTCTCTCCCGATTGGATTTTGGATCTTTTTCGATGAAGATGAAAGCAAACGACGGAAATTTCTTTGGTTCCAGAATCTCAAAAAGAAAAAGAAGAACTTTGGCTGGCAATTACCCTGCAACTAAGATGGTTATACGAATCAGCAATCCAACATGTTTTTTAATACCAGAAAAGGTCCACGCTGGACTTCCCTGTTGACCTACTCAGTGTGGGCCCATCCTTATTTGATTTTCACACGCTTGAATTAATTCATGTCAATCTTATCTAACTAAAATAAAAATACATTATTGAATTGATCAATGCAATTATTTGATCTTAAGACTAAGTATATTTTTTTTATAGATTTAGAGCTATTGTTAATACCTGTTTTAGATTATCAGATTATCGGCCTCATGATGTTTCCATATATTGATTTGGATTTGGATTTGAAAACTTCCTAATTGTAATGAATTTGGATTTGGATATTAACAAATTAATTTAAAATTTACTGTAATTGAATTAACTTACCACCTTTGGATTGATAAATGCATTCATTCATGGTCTAAAACAAATACATTTATTTTCCAATAGACAGCTACAATCACTACTAGATTCAACTCATCATGTCAGAACATATAGGGATCTGAATTGGGTTTAGATCTGAAAATTTTGCAGTCCTATGGATTAAGCTGAACCCCATGGACATGGAGTAGGATCAAGAAGTTGAGGCATAAAGATCGTGGTAAGATGATAAGATAAGCATGGACTTCTCTATCATTGGGTCATGACAATTTTGGCAGGACCCTTAATCTAGGTTAAGACCTTTTATTTTTATTTTGGAACATGATGGACATAAATTAAGTGGGACCAACACATTTATTCTATACTTTAAAAGTTGCAGTCCAATTAAATGTATTGATGCTTTTACTCTGCTTGTTAATGGTTTACACGTCTCAATGGAGTAAAGGCTGCATCAGACTCAAACTTTGGACTTGGTGTCTACTTAAAAACTGGCTGATATGTTAAACAGGGTTGAGTGTTGATCCTTGATTAGTTGACACCTACCTACAAAGTTAAAATAGCAGGCCTTGATTGTCTCTGCTTTCTTATCTTTCCATGCCAACATGTGTTGTTGACGGCTCTTTTAACTTTCATCTGATGGGCCATCAACAACAATTTTAGATTTTGAAATATGTGGTGTTGTGGGGATCTTTTCACCTGTGGAACAATGGTACAGGGAAAACAAGTCGGTGCCTTTGTCATGGCCACGTCAGTTTCTTTTCATCCCATGATCTCATGATCTAAGGATCTGACCAATTTTACACCCATTGAATTTTTATTCGTTATTGAATTGAATCTAAAAAAAAATTACAGTAACATTAAAATTTAAGTCAGAAAAAAATATCTTCACACAGGTCAAGTCACATGAGGATCATTTTCTTCCTTCTTTCTTTCTTTTTTTGTTAAATAAAAAAGATGATTATGAACTAGGGGGTGTTTGGATAACTACATAATATAATATCAATAAGTTTAAATATTGTAAGATTTCATTATCATATAATAAAATAGTATCATATTATTATATAGTGTCACTTATGGTGTTTAGCAATTTTTACAAATTTCAATATACCTTTGAAGTGTTTGACAATTTATAAAAAAAAAACTCACAAGATGATATACTAAATAAAAAACGGAATGAAAGTAATCAATTGACCCAATGCAGGACCCATTAATTAGTAATCACAAGTGTTAATAATCATGGTAGGACCCACTATTGTTAAAAAATCACATGATTAAATGTTAAAACCTTGAGATCCAAGCAATACTGTTTGATTAAAGTAGGTCCACCAAATGTTGATAGCCATAGTGTAATACATCTAATGGTGATTATCACAAATGAGCCTATCTGTTTTTTTTTTTTGTAAAACCTTATCTAATGCCAAGCATCATTGATGAATCTATCTATGAGAAATTATTATGGGACCCATTTGATATTTGTAGTCATACTACCACAATGGGAGCTATCAAATAGTGGGACCAATTTAATGATGACAAACGTCTAACTACAATCACACAATTCAATTTTGGTAATTAATTAGAAACCTAGCTAATTTTGATAGTATGGGACCCACCTAATGTTGGTTATCGTGATGAAGGGTTTCTAGTGTGACATCAATAAGACCCTCATAATATTGATAATTAAAAATGGCCATGTAATTGTGATATGGTTATAGGACCCCACATTAAATTTGTAAGTATTGTGGGGCCAATGTAATATTAGGATTCATAGTTGCAATGAAGATCATTAAATGTTAAAACTTATAGTGAGCCACTATAATTAATAGTTGCCCGTGAGTTCTTTCTAAATAAAAATATATTTTGTAACAAAAGATTATCTTATACAACATATCCTTGAATAATGTAATATGGAGGTTTTTAGAAGAAAGAAAGATACTGTAATATACTTTCTAAGTTATCCAAACACCTCATTTTTTGGTGCATAGATTATATTCTAAACTAGCATATAATATGAAAAAATCTCTTGAAATATTTTGTTTCCAAACACCCCCCTAACTCTCTTCCTTAATTCGAGATTAAAAGCAGTGGCAATTACCAAAAAGAAAATCCAAATCTAACATCAAAACAGTCCTCACAATCTTGGTTTTGCGTGAGACCCACCATGGATACTTGTTGGGTGGTTTGAAATTTGAATTGTCTTCCACTCTATCAATCTTACATTTTGAAAAACGGCATTATACAGTCAAGAGTCAAACTTTCTTTATTTGATGGAAGGTAAGCTGTGGAACGTGTACTGTCCTCGGACTTGCTCATGTACAAAGTCAAATTGATAATAAGTTGACTTGAAGCAAGTAGCTTTGAGGTCAATGGTTTTGATTAATAGATCTGATGAAAGCTATTTTCACGAATGTTGCACTAGTCCTTGTGCAACCCTTTTTCCACAAAAGAAAAAAAAAATGGAAGTAAAAGGTAGATAAGATTTTGTTTAAAGAAAATTATTTTTTATCATTTAATGCGAATGCTTTTTCACTAAAAACACGAACATAAAAGCAATGCAACTTTTTGTATATCTGAAAATGTGTTTTTCAAGGAAGGGTGGAAAAGGCAAATATTCCAAAAAAATATATATATATATAAAAAAAAAGTCTATGCTTTTTCATTTTCATGATGCTATAGAAATGACTCATGCTATTTCCTTTGAGTGGGAGGAGTGGAACTTCACGTAGGATTCACCAATTAAAAACTTCAACTACTCGAAATTAGGCGGACCTAGGAACTTTAACTTGGGTGGGGGGCATCTATGTAAAAAAAAAAAAAAAAAAATTGGGTGAAGGGGCAAATGTTAAAAAAAATATTAATTTTAAAAATTTGTAGGTGGGTTTTAAGAGTTTTAAGCTTTTTTCAAATATGGGTAGGGGCTTTAGCGCTCAGACCCTTATACTCGTGTCCCCCTCTGCACAAAATGAATGCTCTTCCCTTGAGTGGGATATCTTGAATTTGCGAAAATGGAAACCATTGCAACATTGAAACCGAAAATATAATGAAAGCTCAATCATATGATGGACCAACTCCTATTGAAGTAAGATTTGAGGACTTTTCATGCAAAGGCAAGCCAAGCCATTCATGTTAAGGGATTCCTATTTTAAATAGGTGAGCTCCACTCCTCCCACTATAGGACACATGAGTTAGACAATTAGAGGATCAGGACTTATATTCATGTACATATAGAAAAGGTAGAAAGACAGCTTCATTGGCTACTCTTTGTGAGTAAATCTCCTTGATGAAAATATGATGTGGGACGTTGCACAACTGGCCCATATACAAAGTCAAGTTGTGTTTAGGTCAACTGTTTTGCTTAATAGGCCTCATGATTAAAGCATGAATATTGCTCGAGCCCTAGTCTTCTTGGCCTATGATGTTCACACACACAAACACGAGTATATAAACATGGATGTAGGGATTGGAGTTAGAACTCTGCACTTCTAAAAAGCTAAGATACATATAGTTATCCAAATTACTTCTTTAAAATACTTTTGAATTAATCAAATTGTCATTATTTACATTTATTTGTGACATTACTTATATTTAAAAGTAAGAAAATCAAAAGAACTATATCAAATAACAGACAATAAGATATGTTAAATTTGTACCCTAGAAATATAGGTACATTATAATACCCCACTCATGTTGCTTCCTTTTAATGGGAGGAGTGGAACTCGACAATGGGCTCATCTGCTGAAAATTTTAACTGCTCAAAATCAAAGTATGGTTGGCCTATATATCTCCCGTCGAAGAAAAAACTATAGACATTCGATGTAAGGAAAGAGCATTGATGTCAGGGGATACATATTTTCAATAGGTGGGCCTCATTTGGAGTCCACTCCTCTCACTAACCGGAAGCGCAAGTTAGATGGTTTGAGTATCAAGACTTTTGATTTCAAGATTGACTCAGCTGACACAACACATGATCAGCTTGACTCACCGAGTCACATTTCTTTTCAAGGACCAGTTAGCATTGACAGTTAGAAATGGTTAAAGAATCTCAAATAAAATGGCCCCTCAATGCACATTTTATATTGGTACACTTCCTTTCAACAACCCATTTTTATCGGATTGACAATAAGAAATGATGAAAGAATCCCAAATACTAGGCCCTCAATTCATATTTGTAAATTGGCAAGACCATGTCATGACAAAGCTGACGAAGGAAATTTACGTAATAGCTCTTTGATTCCACACATTATATAAATTGGTGGGATCCTGACAACAAAGACTTTTCTTCTCCTCATGAAGTCAGTTTCAAAACTACTGTCCAGAGCTGATATGAGAAGAAATCAACCACTTGGAATGGGAAAAGTATTGGCTAGGCTGTAATTCGCTTTAAAATGTTCTGAGCATATATAATTGTCATAATGGTGTAGCTGCTCGGAGCTAATTGGGCAAAGGGGCTCATGACCCAAATGAACCCTCTTGGGATCCAGCTCACACCTATCCCACCCCATACCAAATTTAACCTGTGATGGGTCTTTTGATTTACTAAATTAATCAAATCCAACCTGAGACTTAATGCTCTTGTGAGAGCTAGTTGTTACCGTCTTACGGCGATAGACACCATGATGGGGCCGTGGGCCCCACTGATCACGGAACCAGGGGATGGAAAGAGCCATCTTTGGTAGGCCCAGATATCAAGTTTGGGTTGAATCCCAGGCCTCTAATCCCCTTGATCTGTGGCCCACAAGCTTACTGAATTATATTAAAGAAGATTCTTTGACCATAGATCCAACGTCCATTCCATTTGGATGGGTGCAAAATAAAATTCATGGGCTTCAACCGTTATTCAAGGGTGTCCAACCCGAATTGCGGTAAAGAGTCAGGTCCAGACAACCCGGTCCGTCCAAGGTCATGGGTCAGGCCAGTTTAGCTCAGCGGATATTCGAAACTCGTTGAAGGAAGCCTCGTCACGTCAAGGCCTCCGAGTCATCACAACGAAGTCCTCCCCTCACCCGCTCTTACCAAATCTCGCGAAGAAACTCTCAAGTCTCACCTGCCCTCCACCTTGCTCGTTCCTCGAGGACACGTCTGAGGCTCCAAGCCCTCCGCCTTGCTCGTTCCTCGAGGACACGTCTGAGGCTCCAGGCTCCAGAGAGACGTTGTTGCGCTCCAAGCCCTCCGCCTTGCTCGTTCCTCGAGGACACGTCTGAGGCTCCAGGCTCCAGAGAGACGTTGTTGCATCCCATCTGTTGGGGGATGGTTATAAATTCAGGGTCTCCTCATCACTTGAGGGGCAATGATAAAAATCTTACTCACATCTCTCTCGCTTGTAATCCACCTTATCAATCAAAGATCACCATATTCAAAGTGGACGTAGGTCATACAGACCGAACCACTATAAGTTCCCTCTCTCTCTCTCATTTATTTACTACATTCTCACCTAGCATTTATTACTTGACCGGTGGTGTCCGAAACCTATTTTTGGCATCATCAGTTTGGCGCCGTCTGTGGGAAACGAACAAAAGTTCTCATCCTATTTTGAAAATCATGGTGATCAGCACAAGATCAGTAAGACGAGAAGACAATCCCGTCCAGGCTACAGGTCCGGGTCCTTCCAGGCGCCCAGACTCCCCTACCCAGGGAAATAATGGTCCTCCACCGGGTAACCCCTCTCCAAATACTCTCCCCCCTGCACCGACTCCGCAGCAGATGCTGGAAACCATGCAACAGCTGTTGGCCCAAAACCAACAAATCTTGCAACTCATGCTGGCGGGACAAGGAGGAGCACTCCAGGGTGGAGCACCTCACCCGGGCGCCCATCCCCCGGGCGCCCATCTCCCAGGCGCCCAGGATGGAGCACCCCTCCCGGGCGCCCATCTCCCAGGCGCCCAGGATGGAGCACCTCTCCCGGGCGCCCGTCTCCCAGGAGCCCAAGACGGAACAGTACCACACCAAGGCGCCCATACTCTCGGCGCCCAGAGAAGAGCACCTCACTTGGGCGCCCCTCATCATGGCGCCCAAGGTCGAGGACCACATCATGGCCTCCATGGCCGAGAAGCACATCAGAGCTTCCGTGACCACGAAGTTCCTCCACCCCCTGGTAGAGCCCATGGAGGGTTACCACCTCGACCCTTCCCTCAGGACGAGGAGGACTCTCACTTCCAAGAAGGGGGAAGTGAGAATCACTGCATGGAAGATGAAAGTTATTTCCCCGTTCCATCCAGGGAGCTTCACACTCACTGGGAAGAAAAAATCAAAGAGATGCAGAATCAACTGGGCGATGTCTTCAATGCAATGAAGGCCCAGGCACCGGAGACTGTGGATTATCTAGTCGGGCGGACGGATACACCGTTCAAACCCGATATAGTACATTACCCACTTCCAAGGAAGTTCAAGATGCCGTCCATGGAGACCTTCGATGGGAGGAAGGATCCATTAGACCATCTTGAAACTTACAAAACCAGGATGCAGCTCCACAACATCCCTGACGAGATAATGTGCAGAGCCTTTCCAACCACGTTGAAAGGTTCTGCCCGCCTGTGGTTCGCAAATCTCCCCTCAGCATCCATCGCCACCTTCGGAGAGTTGAGCAAGTCTTTCGTCTCGCACTTCATAGGTGGGCGCCGCCACCAGAAGCCCGCAACACACCTGCTTAGTATAAAGCAGGAGGAGAATGAAAGCCTAAGGAGTTACCTCACTCGTTTTAACGAGGAGGTACTCCAAATCGAGGAGCCCGACGACAAGGTCTCCATGACGGCTTTCCTTGGAGGCCTCCGTTCCTCGAGTTTTCTCTTTTCCGTAATGAAGCGCCCGCCGAAGAGCTTCTCGGAACTATTGGCCAAAGCCCAAAAGTATATGAATGCGGAAGACATCACCAGGGCGAGGCGCGGAGAATCCTCCAGAGCGAACAATAAGGGAAAAGAGAGGAGCAGAGATGAGAACAAGGAAGCTAGCAACAAGCGGAGCAAGACAGAGAGAGTACCTGTCAGAGACCGACTTGGTCCCACTCCGCAAAGGGACAGGCTGGCGTTCACGCCTCTCACGGCCACGGTGGAGCAGATCTTGTTCCAAATACAAGATGATCCAGCCATAAAATGGCCAGGAAAGATGAAGTCTCCTCCGAATCGGAGGAATCCGAACAAATACTGTCGCTTCCATCGCGACCATGGCCATGACACTGACGACTGCTACGAGCTCAAACGCCAGATTGAGGATCTCATCCAGCACGGCCACCTACGTCAGTATGTTGCTGGCAGGGGACCAGCACCTCCACCGCCTCCACCTCACAATCAGGAAAATCAGCAACCGATCGGAGAAATCCGAACAATTTCTGGAGGGCTAACAGAGTCGCTCTCGGCCATGAAGGCCCATGCCAGAAAGGCAAGGCATCCTGAGGAGGCACGCCCGTCCAAGGCGCCAAGGCATGGAAATAATGAAGTTATATCCTTCTCAGACAAGGATTTGGAGGGGATCCAGCACCCTCACGACGACCCTCTAGTGCTCACAATGACGGTCGCCAATTATCAAGTGCATAGGATCCTGGTAGACAGTGGAAGCTCTGCAGACATTCTGTTTGTAGAAACTTATGACAAGCTAAGGCTGGGACGGGAGAGGTTGCAGCCCGTCAAGTTTGCTCTCATCGGCTTTTCGGGAGAGAAGGTGTATCCCCTTGGGGCAATCACACTGCCAGTCACAGCCGGGACTGCGCCTTGAACTTCCACTACAATGGTCAATTTCCTGGTGATTGACTGCGCATCGGTTTACAATATCATCCTGGGGCGTCCAACTCTTAATGCCTTAAGAGCGGTCCTCTCTACGTTTCATCTCATCCTCCGGTTTCCAACTCCTAATGGGATCGGAGAGGTAAGAGGGAATCAAGTAGCTGCAAGGGAATGCTACGTCTCATCTATGAAAGCCAAGAAGACGCAGGAGGCGTTACAGGTCGAAATCTCGGACCCAAGAGATGAAACCACGGCAGAGAGAGGAGAACCAGTCGAGAAGCTCACCTCAGTGGTCCTAGATGAAGACTTCCCAGCCAAGAGAGTACAAATTGGCTCTTCTCTCCCTGAGGATCGGGCCAGCCAGCTGACAGACTTCTTGAGAAGTAATATGGATGTTTTCGCATGGTCACATGCGGATCTTGAAGGGATTGATCCCGACGTCGCAACCCACCGCCTCAATGTCGACCCTGGCTACAAGCCTGTCCGACAAAAGCTTAGAGGGGCCTCCACAGAAAGGGCCCAAGCAATGGACAATGAAGTCGGAAAGTTGCTGGAGAACGGGGCTGTCAGGAAGTAGCCTACCCTGAATGGCTCTCAAATGTTGTGATGGTGAAGAAGTCCAGCGGAAAATGGCGCCTGTGCGTTGACTTCTCGGAGGTTAACAAAGCGTGCCCAAAGGACAGCTACCCCCTACCAAGGATTGACCTCCTCATCGACGCCACAGCAGGTCATGAACTACTCTCATTTTTGGATGCATACTCTGGATACAACCAGATTAGCATGCACCCCCCGGATCAGGAGAAGACATCATTCATCACCCCGAAAGGAACCTACTGTTATAGGGTCATGCCTTCGGACTGAAGAATGCGGGCGCCACCTATCAACGTCTAGTGAACAAGATGTTCCACTCTCAAATCGGGCGGACCATGGAGGTTTACGTAGACGACATGCTGGTGAAGAGCCTCGCCGCAGCCGACCATATCGCCCATCTGCAAGAGGCCTTTGACACTCTCAGGCTTTTTCGCATGAAATTGAATCCTGAGAAGTGTGCCTTTGGTGTAGGATCCGGAAAGTTCTTAGGTTTTATGGTCGACCAGAGGGGGATCGAGGCGAACCCAGATAAAATTAAGGCCATAATAGATATGAAGTCACCCTCTTCCACAAAGGAGTTGCAGCGCCTCAATGGAAGGATTGCGGCACTTAGCAGATTTGTCTCCAAATCTGCAGACAAGTGCTTACCCTTCTTCAAGATCCTCCGCAAAACATTCCAATGGGGGCCCGAGGCTGAAGAAGCATTCCAGAAGCTCAAAGTTTACCTGACCGCTCCCCCTCTCCTCTCGCATGCTACACCAGGCGAAGTGCTGTACCTGTATCTTTCGGCTTCACCCTCAGCCGTGAGCTCTGTTCTCATAAAGAATCAGGATGGAGCGCAAAAGCCTATCTACTATGTGAGCAGAGCCTACCGAGGGGCAGAGTCCAAATACCCAGAGCTCGAAAAACTGGCCCTCGCCCTGATCTCCACTGCAAGGCGTTTACGACACTATTTTCAGGGCCACACCGTGGTGGTAGTAACAGATCAACCTTTGAAAAGAGTTTTGGGGAAACCTGATGTAGCTGGAAGACTTGTGAAGTGGGCGGTAGAGCTGGGGGAGTTTGATGTTAAGTATCAACGAAGGTCTGCCATCAAAGCACAGGCTCTAGCTGACTTCGTAGCCGAATTCACTTATGATGAAAACCAAGTAGATGGAACAGCGGTGCTCACCTCCTTGCTAGCACCACAGGACCCTCAAACCCTGGGCGCCCAGCTTCCCTCGGGCGCCCAGCCTCTCCTCCAAGCCCCGGGCGCCCCACTCCCTCCTCAAACCCTGGGCGCCCAGCTTCCCTCGGGCGCCCAGCCTCTTCTCCAAGCCCCGGGCGCCTCACTCCCTCCTCAAACCCTGGGCGCCCAGCTTCCCTCGGGCGCCCAGCCTCTCCTCCAAGCCCCGGGCGCCCCACTCCCTCCTCAAACCCTGGGCGCCCAGCTTCCCTCGGGCGCCCAGCCTCTTCTCCAAGCCCCGGGCGCCTCACTCCCTCCTCAAACCCTGGGCGCCCAGCTTCCCCCGGGTGCCCAGCCTCTTCTCCAAGCCCCGGGCGCCTCACTCCCTCCTCAAACCCTAGGCGCCCAGCTTCCCTCGGGCACCCAGCCTCTTCTCCAAGCCCCGGGCGCCTCACTCCTCCCTCAAACACTGGGCGCCCAGCTTCCCTCGGGCGCCCAGCCTCTTCTCCAAAGCGCCCAGGTACCTCCCCAGAGGTCGATTGCCCCGCCTTTACCGGTCTGAAAATTGTATGTTGATGGTTCGGCAACCACAGACGGAGGCGGAGCTGGCTTCATCCTGATCAGCCCAGATGGTACACCCATCAAGTATGCAGTGAAGCTCCACTTCATTGCATCAAATAATGAGGCCGAGTATGAGGCACTCTTATCAGGACTAAGGTTGGCGATCGAAATGGACGCCAAATCAGTTCTTGCTCACAGTGATTCACAATTGGTGGTGAATCAAATAAATGGCGAATTCGAGGCAAAGGAGGAAAGGATGCAAGACTACCTCAATATGGTCAAAGGATTGGTCAAAAGTTTTCAATGCTTTCAGATCTGCCATATTCCTCGAGGACAAAATGTTGCAGCAGACGCACTGGCTAGGCTCGCCTCGTCATTGGAGGCCTCATCCACAGAACCTACACTCATCGGGCATCAGTTGGAGAGGAGCAAGTTAGATGTAGTGGTTGGAAACATCAACTGCGCATCAGAGGGCAGCGAGCCAAATTGGATGACACCAATAAAGGCTTTCCTCCAAGAGGGCACCGAACCAGAGGACCACCTTGAAGCGAAAAGACTAAGAATGAGGGCTTCCAGATACACCCTTCTGCAAAATATCCTTTACAAGAAGGGTTATTGCCTACCACTGCTGCGTTGCCTCTCCCCTGAGGATGCTGATTACGCTCTTCGTGAAATCCACGAAGGAATATGTGGGAACCATTCTGGAGGACGCTCCCTCGCCCACAAAGCATTAAGGCAGGGGTTCTTCTGGCCAACCATGGCGAAGGACGCCAAAGAATTTGCTCAAAAGTGCGACAAGTGCCAGCGCTTCGCCACTATAACCAGGCAGCCACCAGAAGAGTTGACTTCCATTTTGAGCCCGTGGCCTTTCTCCAAATGGGGTATAGATATTCTGGGCCCCCTCCCTTTGAGCAAAGGCCAATGCAAGTTTGTAGTCATTGCCATTGACTACTTCACAAAATGGGCGGAGGCAGAATCCTTGGCCAAGATCACAGACTTCAATGTAAAAAACTTTGTTTGGAAAAACATAGTCTGTCGCTTTGGGATACCTAGCGCCATCGTCAGTGATAATGGCAAGCAGTTTGACAACAAACTCTTCAACACTTTCTGCACCGACCTCCAGATTAAGCAGCCCCACTCCAGTCCAGTGCACCCCCAAGCAAATGGGCAAGCAGAAGTCATGGTCCGAGCAGTTCTTCGCAACCTAAAAACCAGGCTCGAAAGGGCGAAGGGTCTTTGGGTTGACGAGCTACCAGGGGTATTATGGGCATACAGAACTATGCCGAGAACCGCTACTGGCGAGACTCCTTTCTCGCTAGCTTTTGGGACCGAGGCAGTCATCCCTGTCGAAATTGGCGTACACTCCCTCAGGGTCCATCTCCAAGACAAAATTAACAACAAGGAAGGACTCCGCATCAACCTCGACTTGGTAGAGGAGGCAAGGGAGATGGCCACGGTCCGCAATGCAGAATACAAGCGGCGCATGGCAAAACACTACAACTCGAGGGTGAAGCCTCGTTCCTTTCAGCCAGGAGATCTAGTCCTGAAAAAGGTGATCCTCGCCACTAAAGACTCTCGCGAAGGAAAGCTAGGGCCAAATTGGGAAGGACCATATCTCGTGACAGAAGTAGTAAGGCCATGCACATACAGAATCCAAAATTCTGATGGTAAGGCCCTGCTCCATCCGTGGAATGCGGAACATCTGAAGAGGTATTACCAGTGACAAGTGGGCCAATGTACAAAAAGCATGAAAATTGTTTATTTCCCATTTCATTGTTCAAAGTAGACTATAAATGAAATAAACATGTTATTACATAAATGTGCTCCTTTCAATAGGCTATAAATTGCCAAACAAAAAGAAAAATACATATGAGCTTAGTCACTCTCATTATCCCCCTCATCCTCGCCATCATCCTCGTAATCACCTGAGCTCCCGCTGCTGCCGTCAGGCTCGTCGGCAGGCGCCTCATCAGGCGCCTCACTTGCCTTAAAGCGCGAGAAGTCGATATCGGGAAATGCTGCGGTGATCTTTCTCCGGAGTTCGTCATAACCAGCAATAAATCCATCGGCGACGCTGTTCTCAGCATCAGCCAGGCCGTCCTCCAAGTCATTTTCAACCTGGATAGCTCTCTCCTCTGCCGCCCTCAGCTCTACCTTCAAAGCAGCCTCTCTGAGCTCTGCCCCCTTTCGGGCCTCCACGAGCTCAGCCTCTCTGAGTGAAGTCCTCTCGCGGTCCTTCACAAACTCAGCCTCCTTGAGGGAAGCCCTCTCGCGGGCCTTCACAACCTCAGCCTCACTGAGCGAAGCCCTCTCGCGGGCCTTCACAACCTCAGCCTCACTGAGCGAAGCCCTCTCACGGGCCTTCCGTAGCTCGGTCTCACTGAGCAAAGCACCCTCGCGCGTCGCCACTAGCTCAGCCTCAGCCTGGGTCGCCCTCATGTGAGCCGTTGAGAGCTCAATCTCAAGCCTGTTTGCTCTCTCCCGAGCTGCTAGAAGATCAACATCATAAGTCTTCCTGGCGGCTTCTAGTTCAGCAATTTTTCCTTGACTTGCAGAGAGATCCCTATGAATACCTGCATTCTCCTGTTTCAGCTTACTGAACAACTCAGCCTTCGAAAATAAACATATGGATGATGCAGACATCTGGAGCAAGAAGAAAAGAAGGGATTATGAGAATGCATATACAGAAGGAAAATCTGAAGAAAATTCAGACAACCTTTTACCTGAGATAAACCTTCTAGATAAGCGTTTATCATCCCCTCTGTGCTAAGGGCGCTGACCCGAGTAATCACATCACGAGCTGGGAATCTCCAAAACTTCTCTCGAGGAGTCAGCGGCTTGGGACCAGACGGAGGGGCAGGAGGTACAGATGTGGCGGAAGAAACCAGAGGAGTTTTAGGTTGATGAGGCACAGCCGCGGGGGCCACTACATGGGTAGTGACAGGAGAACTCGTCTGCGGCTCCACTAGATGAGTGGTTACAGGAAGATCACCAACCATCACACGAGGAGAATCCCTTCTCGGGGCAATACCGATCCTCGATATCTTGGCAAGATGGGTGTTAGCACTTGTACGACGATCTTCAATTGCCTCCTTGGCCTCGACCAACTCCCTATTGACCACCACTGCGGAAGCAAAATGAATGGTTAGAGACAGAATATCAGGAAAAGGTACGCCTAAGCCACTGAAAGCTCCTTACATTTTCTCTTAGTTGATGCCCGGGAAGGCTCACCCGTCCTACGAGGAGAATGGTCAACAGAGGGCCCACAATTGCTGTCACTCTCTTTAGAAAAGAGAATACCCAAATCTTTATCCGGATGATCTCTTACGGCCTGCAGTTTCCGTTTCATATCCGCGGAGAGCACAGGTGACTCTATAAAAAAAAAGAAAAAGAAAAAAGAGAAGGAACAAATAAAATGATGAGCATATGTATGCAAATGAATAATGAGGAGAAGATAATGAGTGGCGTACCACGTCTTTTGGCGTCGGTCCACTGTTTGGGCACCAGAGCCCTGTCTGCCTCTGAGGCCCACTCGCCACCAACAAAGAAGAAACGAAATTTCCAGCTGTGACAGTTAGAGCGCAATCCCGTGAGCAGTCTGCCGCCCTTAGGGGTGAAATAATACCATCCCCTGTTAGGAGCCGGAGATTCGAATAAACTATAAGCAGCATGGAGCTCCATGGGAGATGCCTCCTCGTTATGTGTTCTCCTCCAAAGCTCGAGAAAACCCAGCATGATTCTCCATCCATTGGGTACTAATCTCCCCGGAGTCAGGGAGAAGTAATGAAGAATTCGACAGACGGAGGGGGGCATAGGGAATCTCAGCCCAGCTTCAAGCATATCCTCGTAAATAACAATGTCACCCGATACGTCACCACAAGCTGGCTCATCAATTTCGGCCCGGCGACAAATCACGGTGGAAGGAATATGATAAAAAGTGATGATCCTGGAAATATCATCATTGCTGACTGTGCTACAAATGGTACTCACCTTGGGTCTGTCATCATCGCTTACCATTTTTCCTTTAGAACGCGGACGCAACTTGCCCAACGTGTCTGAAGAAGGACTGCCCTCGGCATGACCTCCCCCTACTATTGTTTCTTCCCTGGCCGAGATGCCGAAGGACTGGGCGCCACCTGAGGCGCCAGCTGCTGCGAAACCGCCTGAGCCTCGAATACCTGCAAAACCACATGCGCCCCCTGCGGCGCTAAAGCAATCCTTTCCTACCCCGATGCCAAAGGATTGGGCGCCCAGCGCTGCTGCTTCTTCTTTTTTCCCTGCATCGCTGGCAGCTGTGGCGCCGTCCCCGGGCTGGGCGCCCCTTGCAGCGCCCAGCGCCGCCGCTGCTGCCTTTGCTTCAATCCCGGGCTGGGCACCCCCTGCGGCGCCCAGTGCTCCCCCCGCGACGCCCGGCGCCCCTGCGCCCGCTGCCGCGACGCCCGCGGCGTCCCTGCGCCCGCTGCCGCGACGCCCGCCGGCGTCCCTGCGCCCGCTGCCGCGACGCCCGGCGCCCCTGCGCCCGCTGCCGCGACGCCCGGCGTCCCTGC
The DNA here is from genome assembly GCA_012931725.1 of Litsea cubeba. NCBI lineage: Eukaryota > Viridiplantae > Streptophyta > Magnoliopsida > Laurales > Lauraceae > Litsea > Litsea cubeba. The sequence goes on from CM022944.1 coordinate 108,877,758, forward strand.
GCCCGCTGCCGCGCCGCCCGGCGCCCCTGCGCCCGCTGCCGCGGCGCCCGGCGCCCCTGCGCCCGCTGCCGCGCCGCCCGGCGCCCCTGCGCCCGCTGCCGCGCCGCCCGGCGTCCCTGCGCCCGCTGCCGCGACGCCCGGCGCCCCTGCACCGCTGCCGCGGCGCCCGGCGTCCCTGCGCCCGCTGCCGCGCCGCCCGGCGTCCCTGCGCCCGCTGCCGCGCCGCCCGGCGCCCCGGCTCCGCTGCCGCGACGCCCAGCATCTCCGCCTCGCCCGCGACGCCCAGCAGTGCCTCCACCTCGCCCATTGCGCCTAGGCCGGAGGCGCGCGATGCAGCGCCGCCTACAGCGCGGACTAGGCTGGATCCACTCGCGCCGTCGCCTCTTTTGCTGCCTGTCTCCATCTTTTTCTCTCCCAATGGTTTTTTCTGCAGAGGCTAGTTTCTTTCTTTTGAAGAAATACTACTCTAGGGTTTATTTTATAGCTTGAGTTTTCAAAGAAGAGTAGCCCAAGCCGGGAGGACTCTCCGAGATACATATCTAAAGGAACTAACAGACAGACAGAGTTACAACCAAGAAAAAGAAAGATTTTTCAGAAAGAAGAGAGTTGGATGCACAGAAAGCCCCACTTTCAAATAATTATCGAACGCGGGACTTTGAGGGGCAAATGATGGGTCAGGCCCAACCCGAATTGCGGTAAAGAGTCAGGTCCAGACAACCCGGTCCGTCCAAGGTCATGGGTCAGGCCAGTTTAGCTCAGCGGATATTCGAAACTCGTTGAAGGAAGCCTCGTCACGTCAAGGCCTCCGAGTCATCACAACGAAGTCCTCCCCTCACCCGCTCTTACCAAATCTCGCGAAGAAACTCTCACCTGCCCTCCACCTTGCTCGTTCCTTGAGGACACGTCTGAGGCTCCAGGCCCTCCGCCTTGCTCGTTCCTCGAGGACACGTCTGAGGCTCCAGGCTCCAGAGAGACGTTGTTGCGCTCCAAGCCCTCCGCCTTGCTCGTTCCTCGAGGACACGTCTGAGGCTCCAGGCTCCAGAGAGACGTTGTTGCATCCCATCTGTTGGGGGATGGTTATAAATTCAGGGTCTCCTCATCACTTGAGGGGCAATGATAAAAATCTTACTCACCTCTCTCTCGCTTGTAATCCACCTTATCAATCAAAGATCACCATATTCAAAGTGGACGTAGGTCATACAGACCGAACCACTATAAGTTCCCTCTCTCTCTCTCATTTATTTATTACATTCTCACCTATCATTTATTACTTGACCGGTGGTGTCCGAAACCTATTTTTGGCATCATCAGTTTGGATTAGTGATAAGTGGTCCCCATCATAGTGTTTCTCACAATAAACGATAAAAACTGGCTCTCAGTCATAAGAGCTAGCTTTTCCCATACAGTACGTGCTCTCTTGGATGTAGATGTGTGCCAACCATGAAAGGATATTTATGTGCATGAGAAAGTTTAGAATCTAAGTCCTCCATGTCCAGAGAAAAAGAGCCCTCTGTCAAAAAAGCAGGCAGGGCTTATCTCTTCTCATAAAACTGATTATTTGGGGGATTTCTTACAATGAGTAGAAGTGTGGATGTAAGCAATCCGATGGCCTGAAGGCCCACACACAATTGAATCCATTAACTAAAAGGGCTTTATTTCACCTCCTCATCTGGCCCATATCTATCACCCAGTTGGACCAGGTGTGGACAAATTTATCACACTGCTATCAAGAGGTCCACCAACCTCCAGCAAATGGTTCAAAGAATCTGGACTCTTTCCTTATAATTAGTAGTGAAAATCCATGGGAAAATATTTTGTTCTGGTTCAGCCACTATAGTGATCTTAAATAGAGACATGAATCTGAGATAAGATTTCATTAACAATGTTGCCCTCTAATTTCTTTTTGGTAATTAACCCTCTAATTTCTTTTTGGTAATTAACTCTCTTAAGACTATTTATATACCAGTACAAGCAAGAATTTCAATCATACCTGCAAAAAACTGCAACTTTGCATTAGGCTTCTGGTTTGTTCATTCACCATCCTTTTTCTTTGTTTCTCTCTTTCTTTTTATTATATGATCTTCAGTATTCAAGCTTTAGTAGTGTTAGTAGTGTTACTGTGGATCTTATTAGAAAAGAAGATTTAGTGGATTAACTATCTATAAAATATTGGTGTCATTAGATATCGGCAGCTTTCAAATTGATGACTAGTAATGTCTAATGATATTTAAATATATATGTTTATGACTAATTTAAATCCTTATTTTGCATTGCTCTACTTGCCACAAATCTAGCCTCTCTTTGTTGGTGGGAACAGGGAGGAACCAGGGAGCAAGGGTCATGTTCCCTCATGGAAGTATTTTTAACATAGGGCCCTGTGAGATTTTTTTATTATATATAACTTAGTGGCCCCCTCAATAAGAATTTCCTCAGTTGGCCACTTTTAATGGAATGTTTTTTCTTTTACAAAATCATCATCTCTTTTGTACATATATTCGTTATAATATTTATGTAAATGACATGTTTGTCCCACCATTTTTATTTTTAACTATAAATTATGATGGAGAAAATAGGATGCAAACGTAATGGCATACACATGGCATGTTGATGGGGCCAATTGACTTAAGCCTTGTTTGACAAATCTTATTTTCATGAAACAGATATGCAGATAACAGTGGAACAGATCTGCATATCATAGATGTTTTAAAAATAAACCGTTTGGTAAGATATATATATAGTTTGAAATAGAGGTTTTAAGCATCGGATGGCTCACTTTTTTGTAAAAAAAATTCTCAAAAACCACAATGAGTCATTAGCTAAAATCTTAACTCCTACACATTTTCACCTTTCCAAAGAGGACGAACGGTTCGGATCTTGAATAGGGGGGCCACATAATCCAAAAAGTATATCTAAGGGACAGCAGTTTTATCACAAATATCTTGAGATCAGTAATGAATCAACAGCCCAAATTTGGGACAGTGGCTGTTTTTTTATCTTCTGAAGAGATCCAATGGTTTAGATCATCATTTTAGGTCCTACAATTTAAAAGGCAAAAAGGGAAAAAAGATGGGACTGCTTAAAATCATGTATAAACCAGCACTTTTGCCTATTGGATGCATCAATGGGCCACATTTCTTTATAGATCTCTCAAGATCGATGCATGATAACTAAATGGCTGAAATTTGACCACAAAGTCATATTTATCTTTCCCAACTGGGTCAACCGTTGAGATCTTGATTAAGGGGCCCACAGAATCCAGAAATACATATTAAGTGTCTAGAGTTGTTTTGTAAATATCTTGATATCTGTATTAAATCAACGGCTAAATTTTGTTATACTAGCCGTTTTTTACATTATAAATAGATCCCACGTTTCAGATCATCATTTTGTGGGCCACCAATTAATAAAAAAAAATACAAAAGTGGACTGCTTCTAAAATCATGTCTAAACTCAGCCATTTTGGCTCTTGGTTGCATCAATGGTTCACGTTTTTTTTTTTTTTTTAATTTCCTTGAGATTCGTGATGAATGAAGGGCTAAATTTTGGACCAATGGCCCTTTTTAGCTTCCTAAAGAATATCAACGGTTCACATTTTGATTATGGGGCCCAGAGAATCCCAAAATGCAAATTTATGGTTTTATGGTTCTCCGCAAATATCTTGGGATATGTGACGAATCAAACAGTTCAAATTTAGTACAGTTTGTCGTGTTTAGCCTTAAAGGATACATCCAACGTTGAGGATGATGCTTATGGGTCCCATGATTTGAAAACAAGAAAGAAAAAAGGGGTTTTGACCGTACAGGGTATAAAATACCCTGTATTCCTTGAAATGGTGTTGACCAAAAGTATATCCCAAATATGGGTATCATACTGAGAGCCTCTTTTTTTTTCCACTTTTACCCTTTTTGTGCGATATCGCAAATATTTGCGATATCGCATAAACTGAAGAGTTATTATATAAGCTGCTCGTTTTCCCTCCCTTTTTTCTCCAAAGGCATTTAGATGATTCTTCTTACATAATATTTGGACATGTTTGGAATTTTTGTATACTCTGTCAAATGTTATGTTAAAAATAGTTGGGCATTGAGACACTAAAAACTTATGGTCATGGAGATACTTTGGAATTTATTCTTAATTTTTCTGTTTGATTATATTAGATGAAACAAAAGATATGAAACGTCCTAAAAATGTATTTGCTGTAGCAATCGCTCTTTCATTTCTCCAAAGGCATTCAAACGATTCTTTTTACACAATATTTGGACATGTTTGGAGTTTTTCATATACTCTGTCAGATGTTATGTTAAAAATGGTTGGGCATTGAGACGCCAAAAACTTATGGTCATGGAGATACTTTGAAATTTATTCTTAATTTTTTTTATTTGATTGTATTAGATGAACAAAAGATATGAAAAAACAATGAGGAAAAACGGCTTACTTTTTGCTGCAAACGGAGGGAAAAAAGGGAGGGAAAACGAGCAGCTATATAATGACTCTTCAGTTTATGCGATATCGCAAATATTTGCGATATCGCACAAAAAGGGTAAAAGTGGAAAAAAAAAGAGGATCTTTGTACGATACCCATATTTGGGATATACTTTTTGTTAACACCATTTCAAGAAATACAGGATATTTTATACCCTGTATGGTCAAAACCCCAAGAAAAAATGGGCGCCCGATTCGGTCCATTTCATACTTTGGCCTCTGTTCACATTGCTGGGCACTTCAAATAAAAAAGTCTAATTCTTACTGAGCACATTCTGAGGCTATCGCAAACAACAGCAATTTTGAACCCATTAAAAGAGATATAGAGGTGAGATATAGAGATGCCAAACCCCACTTTAGGCCATATGAATATATCATTTATCATAAATCAGTTTTATTGGTCATTGTCAGGCATGTGATCTAAGACCAAAGTAGCAGGGAAAAGATGAATGCCTCCGGTAAAAATAATAATACAGCGAATGGTTCGTTTACAATCACAGTCTATCGCTTGACCGGTAACAAAATCAGTGGATCTGATTTTTGATAGATGGTTAATTCATAACTTCACTTGTGGTATTTCATGAACCCCACTTGTACCTAGTGTGATCCACTTCATTATAGGAAGCTGCTGCATCTGTCACATTCGTCACCTTCAAGTGCTTGCTGTGCCATTCATAAATATAATTTTCTAAACTTCATATTGTTTCATAATGTTTGGGGCAAATTTGTGAGAACCAGCTCAATGGGAAGAACAGGTCATGGGAAAATCATGTTTCTTCTATTAGTCGTTTGTTTGGTTCTTATTGATGGAACCATGGAGGAAAGAACCCTTACCAACTCTGAAATAAGGAGACACCTCAAACGTCTCAACAAGCCTGCAGTCACAAGCATTAGGGTGGTTTCTCTTGTTTTAAGCTTTGGTAGAGTTTTTTTTTTTTAGATTACATGATCCTATCTTGTTGACTGCTTGAAAAATATATGGGACTCAAAAGACTCACTTTTGATTAATCCAATCTATTCATGTTACAAACCTTATCGTGTCATTTAAATATCACTCCAAATATCACTATGTAATAGAAATGATATAAACAATTAGATTATTCACTGTGTAAAATATGAGATTTGGAAAGTTGACTGTCATTTTTCATGTACTTATAATCAAATCGACAATGCATATGACTAGTACTTGAGTGAGATTGGGGTGAGAATCTGATCATTCGTGGCATGCAAAATGAATGGCTTGAATCAAGCAAAATGTGGGCCTCACATAAGCCAATTAATAACAGTAGTTGACCATATGGGTATGCCATCCTTTTCACTTTGCAGACTTCCTCTTTTCACTTGTGTGAGCTCTCCTTCTCAGATGTGGGCTTCCTCTTTCCATGTATGTAGGTTGGATCCCTAGCCCCCCTAAGCTGGAGTACTCAAAATAATAAAAAATATTGACTACATGGAAAAACTCTCTTTCATTGCTGGCCGGTTGATGTTCAGCGGTTAAAAACATGTGTGTGTCTGGATGCATGAGTTTAACTGTTTAAGTTCCCAATGTAGAGAGAGGGAGAGGGCATCTACTATCTCTGATTACATGTGATATGTGATACTTTAGTGATTATTTCTTTCACGCAACAATCCTGTAGAGATACTATGGTATGGATGGGTTATAGCTTATAATAGCTTAGAAGAATCATAGGTATTTAAAAAATGAAAGGTAGGAAGTGAATCATCGATGGAGATTCTGTTGCATTCTTTCTTGACCATTCATTACTTCTCTCAAATGGGAGGGACTGTCAAATTATTTTTCAATTCTCAGCTATTGTTTATCCCTAGTAGTCCATGTTGCATGATTGACTCAGATCTCATCCATATGTACATATACATGAAATTGTGTAGTAGTTAGTAAATTAGAAAAAGAATGAATATTTCATTTGGAGATACTGATGTTTGTTTCATATGTGATTGTGGTCACAGAGCGAAGACGGTGATATCATTGATTGTGTTGACATCTACATACAGCCTGCATTAGACCACCCATTATCAGAAAACCATACAATCCAGGTTATCTGAACTCCTCTATTTATTCTATTATTGCATGGAATGAAAATTCTTAGGATATTCAATAATTCTGAATTTTATATATGTTGTATGCTCACATATATACTAAGTAAAACCTAGACCACCCTTAATTAAGTGGCCCTTATAACAGATGGCGCTTGTACAGCTGAAAATTTCAAGGGGTTTTTATAAAAAAAATTAAAAATTAAACTTAAAACTCTTAATCCACAGTGCAATAAAGAAATTAGAGAAATATTCATCGCATAACGTCTTTTCTTTTTTAAATAGAAACAAAGTCTTTAGTGGCGATCAGTTGCTTTCTCATTTCTTACAAAGATGATGGAGGGAGCCTTTAGCTGTCTGTGACTGTGTACGTGTAGGAGCAAAAAACGAACTTATGGAGCATGTTCATGTCACTTGGAATCGAATGGATGGGTGGGATTGAGTGATTGACCGAAAAGAGAGAATATATTCTCAAGTGCCTTCTCAGCTTTGGGAGAGAGAGAGAGAGAGAGAGAGAGAGAGAGAGAGAAAACAGGAGTGGGAGGTGATTGAAAGGGCAACCTCGGATTCTAGAAAAGGCAATATTGGGAATAGAAAAATGGGGAGAGATTCAAAGTTCATTCAATCAAGGGGTAAAGAATATGGGCCCCATCCACCTCCTCCTTATCACTTGTGGATAAAGGCATCAATTAAGTGTCTAATATATTGTTCAAAAAGGTCACCTCCTGCATTCTACTTAAGCCCATCTATGTCCTCATAAAGAAAAATCACTTTCAACACCTATTTTAATGTATACTATTAATGTAACAATATAGCCGGCCGGGTATAATATTATCTGCTTTAGCCCTATGAGCCTCGCTGCTTTATTTTTGGGCCCCCTATAAGGACCCAAAACGCATTTTACTGGATAAAGACAGCATCTGCTATATTAGCCCAGGCTCTGGAAGCTTCATGGATGATGTGGGATCTTACAATTAAAATGAAAATAAATAAATGCAAGTGAGATAACAAGCATACTAATTTTACTATTGGCAAAGAGTGTGACAAAAATAAAATCTGATAGTTAATCTACTAAAGTGAATGGAGTTGCAGATTTTGTGAAAATAATTACAAGTTTTGGAAGAAAGGAAACATGGTTGACGATATCGCCATTTTAAAAGCAACATCGTTACTCAGGATGTTTTTGTTAAAAAAAAAAATGACATCATGTGCGAAGCATTTTGTCGAAAATTCTAAAATTTCTTTGCTGCATTGTAAATTAAGATTTAAGGTTAATCTTTTTATAAAAATTGTAAGTGCACAAAAATTTACAGACCCGGGGGGTGATGTTTTTTAGACTCACTGAGGAGGACGGAGGCTGAAGCTCCCTGATGATGATGGATGAACCGCTGCCTCGAGACCTGGAAGAGGGAGAAGAAAGGAGTCAGAGGACCCTGGCTTGGCAGTGCAGGGCTCTTCGATGCCTAAGTCAGTTCAGGAAACTCAACAGTAGGATGGAGATTTTTTGGAGAAGAAGATGGCGTACCAGTGTGTTAATGGCCATTAGCACCCCTCGTTCTGAAGCTGTAGCTGTGATTATATAGAGGAAGGGAGAAGGCAGAAAGGTGGTTGACCGTTCCATCATAGCCCACCTTGTCAGGTACTAGGGAGGTAGAGTCTCATCGTAGCCTACTTTTCTTTAATTGCAGTCCCATCGGGCCTTATCCTGGCGCCTTGGGAACTGTGGAAGCCGTTCTGTAAGGGACTATGGGCGGCGCCCTTGTCTTGTCGCACGCTCTGTCTCATGGGTGAATGTACGTAGTGGTATAGCTGTCGATGCTCTTATTGACGCCGAGACCGAGGCATGCTGCTGAGCCGCCTGGCATGCTGGCCGAGGTGAAATACCTGGCCGAGATCAAAGATGGAAGGAGCCGAGAACGAGATCATGCCTGGCGATCTCGGTCGGCGCCCTGGCGCCGCTGCCGAGGCGGGACAGTCTTGGCCGAAGTGGAATTGGCTGAAATGGGGGAGCTCGGTAGCACTGTTGCTTAGGAGGCCAAGGCCAAGATACGTCAGCTGGTACTCCTACCGAAGCTAGAACGATCTTGGTGGTGCTGTTACCGAAGTAGCTTTGAAATATCCATCCCCACACAACGCCCCACCCCCACCCCGCTTTCGACTTCAAAGAGCTCCTCAACTGTTTAAGTTCGGAAGCTAAGTATTATAAGGACTTTCCTTCACGCTTGTGTTCTTGAGATGCTTTCAGCCTGAGATTGGTGGTCCTCATTCAACTGGTTCGTCACCAACTGAAAGACCGAGAAATGCCTAGCTGGTATTTTGATCGAAGCTAGTATGAGTTTGGTGGCGCTGAAGGCTTTCTGGCATTGTTGCCGAGACTGAGGCATTGATGGTAAGCAGGAGAGGAGTACAGACCAAGACATGACCAGCTGGCTCGTCACCAGAGGTGTAGTCTCGTTGACAGGTCATCTGGTACTGTTACCGAGATGCCATGTGGCCGAGACCAGCATGAGGCCGAACCAGCGTGAGGCCGTAGCCAGTACGAGGCCGAACCGGCATGAGGCTGAGAAGGCTCGGTGCTGCTTTTGCTTGTCTCAGCACGAGCTTGTTTTGACCAAGACATGACCAGCTGGCTCGTCACCAGAGTTGAGTCTTGTTGGCCGGTCATCTGGTACTGTTACCGAGACGCCATGTGGCCGGGACCAGTATGAGGCCGAACCAGCGTGAGGCCGTAAGCCATCACGAGGCCGAACCCGCATGAGGCTGAGAAGGCTCGGTGCTGCTTTTGCTTGTCTCAGCACGAGCTTGTTTTGACCAAGACATGACCAGCTGGCTCGTCACCGAGGTGTAGTCTCGTTGGCCGATCATCTAGTACTATTACCGAGATGTCATATGGCCGAGACCAGCATGAGGCCGAACCGGCGTGAGGCCGTAGCCAGCACGAAGACGAACCAGCATGAGGCTGAGAAGGCTCGGTGCTGCTTTTGTTTGTCTCAGCACGAGCTTGTTTTGGCCAAGATATGATCAGCTGGCTCGTCACCAGATGTGTAGTCTCGTTGGTCGGTCATTTGGTACTGTTACCGAGATGTCATGTGGACGAGACCAGCATGAGGCCGAACCAGTGTGAGGCCGTAGCCAGCACGAGGCCGAACCAGCATGAGGCCGAGAATCTGGCGCTGCTGCCCCGATAAGGGAGACATTCCCAGCTACTGTACTACTACCAAACTGAGATGAACCCGAGATCTGGCGCGCGGTCGAGATACAAGAGTCATGCCTGCCCATTGTACTATAACCGAGCTTAGGATGAGCTCGAAACCTGGGGCGCGGCCGAGATGCCAGTTGTCTGGATGACTGAGGACGGTAGAGGACCATGCGATCAAGGCTGACAGTAGAGGACCGTGCCATCGAAGCTGACAGTAGAGGATCATGCCATCGAAAATGACGGTGGAGGACCGTGCCGTCGAAAATGACGGTAGAGGGTCGTGTGATCGAAGCTGACGGTACAGGGTCATGCGATCAAAGCCGACAGTAGAGGGTCGTGTCACTGAAGATGACGGTATCATCAAAGCTGACGACGCCATCGAAGCTGACAGTAGAGGATCGTACAATGCTGCCAGGCGTTAATGGTCGTGCCGTGCCGTCAGGCATTGATGGTAGAGGATCGTGCGATCGAAGCTGATGGACTATCGAAGCTGAATGATGGTAGGGGGCATCTAATTGTCCCAGGAGCTGGAGGAGACTTCCGCCGAGCTGGAGACATCTTCCGAGCTGGAGATTTTTGCCGAGCTGGAGGCTTCTGTCTCGTTGTCTTCATAGAGGTCAAAGCGTTCTTGAGCTTCATCTTCGTCTGTTTCTTGCCTGATGAACTGGTTCACTCTGGCCATCAATGCCTTCATCGTGATCACGGCCTTCATGGTGCAGGACAAAGTCTCTCCGAAGTTCGTTGCCTGGCTGGAGGGCTTGTTGGAAAGACATGACTATTATTGTATCTGAGGCGTTTTCGATCTGGCTGTAGACAGTCCAGAATCTCTTGGCGAACTACGTGACATTCTCGGTCTGCTTCTTTCTGAGGGCCGTTGGGTCGACTTGCGGCGTCAGGATGACTTTGTGAGCTTGGAACTTCGCCATGAAGGAATTCCGGAGCTGCTGCCAACTTGTGATTGATCCTAACGGAATGCGCAGGACCACTTTAGGGGTAGGTCTCCCAAACTCGAGAAGAAGACTCTGCAGTTCACGTGACCTGTATCGCCCCAAATCGACATTCTTTGGGTGAAGTGTCGGAGATGCGTTGTTGAGTCCGAGGTCCCATCATAAAGGATGAACCTCGGGACGCTGAAATTTTCTGGGAGGGAGAAGTTTTTTATCTCTTGAGAGAAAGGAGATGTGCCGAGATCGTCATCGTCGTAGGCGCTTGGCCGAATTCGAGTGAGGCCGAACATTTTTATGTTTTGACGGACTGCTTGCTGGACTTGTTGGTCAAGCCATTCTTTGAGATCTGCGTCTTCCTCCAGCCTTCGTCTCAGTTTCTTTGAGGGACTGGAGGATGGAGTTGAGGTTACCCCTTCTTCTTGTAGCTGTTGCTGAAGTTGACGGATCAACTCGTCCTGCACTTGGATTGCAAGGTTTTGGGCCCTGGTCCTTGCGAGGAGCTGGTTGTCGTCGTCAATCTGATGATGGGGTCCGTCTAGCTGAGGATCCTTTTGCCAGGAGAGCTCCAGTCGAAGGTTATCTCGTCGGGAAGATGCTGTCACCCCCTTTGAGGACGAACTTGACTGAGTCTCCAGCCTTTGGACGCTCGCTGGACCAGAGTCTGCTCCAGTTCTCTTCTGGCGGGGGACCGGAGGCAGCTGTGTTGGCAATGTTGATGGTTACTTCCCCTTTCTGGTTCCTCGAGGCATGGTGTTTGGGAAGATGACTTTTTGATCATTTCCCACAGACGGCGCCAATTGTAAGTGCACAAAAATCCACAGACCCGGGGGTAGTGATTTTGAGACTCACTTGAGGAGGACGGCGGTTGTAGCTCCTTGATGATAATGGATGAACCGCTGCCTCGAGACCTGGAAGAGGGAGAAGAAAGGAGTCAAAGGACCCTGGCTTGGCAGTGCAGGGCTCTCCGATGCCTAAGTCAGTTTAGGGAACTCAACAGTAGGATGAAGATTTTTTGGAGAAGAAGATAGCGTACCAGTGTGTTAATGGCCATTAGCCTCCCTCGTTTGGAAGCTGTACCTGTGATTATATAGAGGAAGGGAGAAGGCAGAAAGGTGGTTGACGGTCCCATCATAGCCCACCTTGTCAGGTACTAGGGAGGTAGAGTCACATCGTAGCCTACTTTTCTTTAATTACAGTCCATTGGGCCTTATCCTGACGCCTTGGGAGCTGTGGAAGCCGTTCTGTAAGGGACTATGGGCGGCGCCCTTGTCCTTGTCGCACCTCTGTCTCGTGGGTGAATGTACGCAGTGGTACATCTGTCGGTGCTCTTATTGAGGCCGAGATCGGGCATGCTGCTGAGCCGCCTGGCCTGTTGGCCGAGGTGAAATACCTGGCCGAGATCAAAGATGGAAGAAGCCGAGAACGAGATCGTGCCTGGCGATCTCGGTCGGCGCCCTGGCGCTGCTGCCGAGGCGGGACAGTCTTGGCCGAAGTGAAATTGGCCGAAATGGGGAGCTCGGTAGCACTGTTGCCATGGAGGCCAAGGCCAAGATACGTCAGCTGGTACTCTACTGAAGCTGGAATGGTCTTGGTAGTGCTGTTACCGAAGTAGCTTTGAAATATCCATCCCCACACAAAAATCTATAATTTTAACTAATAATTATTTAATTCTTGGAATGTAAATTGTAATGCAGATGAGACCAAGCAACGATAATAGAGAAAAGGTAACCTCTTTGAAGCCATTAGAACAATTATGGCAAAAAAGTGGAAGTGGTCGTGAAGGAAATTCCCATTCGAAGGACTCAAAAGGCTGACCTACTTAGAGCTGGCCCCTTGGAAGGATATGGAATGAAAGCAGCTTCTGCTGGAATGGAAGTGAGTTCTTACTTTGTTGTGAACAAGCCAAATCAAATTAGGGCTGAAAAGAAAAATTTTATTGGTTGGAGACTTTTCGGGTTTGAGCAAAAATGTAATATAATTTAGGAGTCAGATGGGCAAAGAAGAAGTTGGGTCAAAATCATGAACGGGTTGGGCTTGGGTTGGCGCTCTAGAAATCAGTTGGGTTTGATAGACATAAAACTGAGCCCGGCCCATGAGCGCCATTATTAAATCAAATCCACGGGCAATCTTGATTGGTTGAGTGATTGTGACATGCGTTGCACTCAATTTCTATATCATTGTGAACCAAGTCCAACTCATGTTCAATCAAGAACTCAATCTGCAACTGTTAGGATGGCAACATTCAAAGTTTTTTCTATGAAGCAATTTTGATTCTTTCAAGCATAGATGATGTATTGTTCCCAACTGTACATTTGTTTCTTAGTATGATTCCTATGTTAAAATTATAGCTGGAAGGGTATAATTTTCTCCTTTGCTGCAATGTGTATTAGAGTGCCGTAATGAAAGTATATGGAATAAATCATGGAGCAGCAGCATACATCACCATATGGACAGGGGTGGCTCTGAGTTTTCGGGGGCCTTAGGCGAGTTCCTAAAGTGTGGCCCTACCCGTATACCCACCAATAAATGATAAAAAAATAAAAGATAAAATCTAATGCAAATTGACTATTTAATTAAAGTTATTATTTTAATTATCAATTGATATAAAAAATGTGACTAAACATTCAATTAATAGATAATGTTATTATATTATTGGTGTTGATAGTTGTCTCATTACAGATCTTGTTTTAAGACTAAAATATTTGGACTTCATAAAACATTTGATTTTTTCTAGATCTCTATGTTCAAAATCAACTACATGTAAATATAGAGGGTAGGATTGTAAGGCTGGCTGCAAAGCGGAAGTCACATTATATATTTATATAATGTTTAACTAGTTCAAGCATACCATGGGTGTCGGCCATTAAAAGTAATTACATGTGCAACCCAGTCTACATATAAATCCACAAACACAACCATTTATCAAAAAAATCTCAACCGTCCATGAAACAAAAGGTCTAAGAAAAGCAGAGACCTTAGGAAGCATAAGACATACCTTGATAGGCAAAGACAATAGATACAACATAAGTTCAAACTTAAAGGGCCGAGATAGAGAATCTGAGAATGGCAAGTGTTAGAGGAAGATGAAGAAGCGTTTAAAGATGGGATTTGGGTCGTGACTCTTGAGGATGCATTTAGCTTTGAAACGCGAAGAGCCTTATAACTCATTGCTGGAATCAAGGAGATAAAAACCCATTACTATTGTCATGGCCTTGGAAATTAGGAACGCAGAAGTGGAGCAACGAAATATCAGATCTGAGGTTTTTTTTCTTAATTACTGAGATTTCTTTCCTAACTGTTAGACTTGGGGCCCCCATTGTGGGCCAAAATTTGGGGCCCCAGCCCACCGCCTGTGTGGGCTGTCCCCAGGGCCACCCCTGCATATGGAGCATAATTGTGGAGCCTGGTGAAAGCAGCACCTCTTCCATCTCTGTTGGCAGAGAGCTCTCTCTCTCTCTCTCAGCTTTTTTTTTTAAAGAAATATGATGAGTGGAGAAGCTGACCCACCTTGAATGCTCTCTTTCTCACAACAGTTTTTTTCTTTTTTTCCAAAAGAAATCAAAAGTAAAATCCATTTTACATGAATTCCTATGCATTTAACTGCTATGTGTTTCCATACAAATAAACGGGTCCTTTAAAAAAAAAAAAACAAGGTTCATTCTAGTGGAAACTTTAACATTAGTAATCCTAATTCATCTTCGAAAAGACTAAAAAGTCTTGCTCTATTATAACATATTAAAGACAAGGAGTTTGGTTTTATTTTTTTTACTGTTGGTTATAATTTTGACAGAAAGCTATTCTTTTTTTAAATTTCTCGAATTTTTCCCCACTTAACTCATGCAAAATGCCTATTTTACTTCTTCATCAAAACCACTAAGGTCTACTGCCCACTTTTCAAAGTTCCTTTTCTGTAATAACTCACTTTCTACCCAAGCTCTATCATTCCCATTTTACTCTAATTCTCCACTTTCCTTTCTATGCCATTAGTTCTTTTTTTAGTTCTATGCCATTAGCTTTTAGATTAAATAAATAGGCCCTCTCATAATATTTTCTTCTTTTGCCTTCTATCAAAATTTATGGATACTTTTTTTAATGGATGAATATTTGAGTTGCAATATTGACCATACACCTATGCTAAACACGGGTTGTTATGTTAGTTCTAATTAAAACTACAATCAACCAATTGATCATAGATAAGGCCAATTTTAATTTAAAATATTAACTAAAAAAAAAAAACTCTAATTTGACTTGTAGTCCATTGCCTAAATGATAGTTGATGATAAGAGTTGCTCATTTAGCCCCAGCGGCTACTAAAATCCATTCAGTTTTCCATCTACCAAATCATATCTATTTTGCATTTACCAGGGAGACATCCAAAGGCGTGAAACGGTCCATGTTCACCGCATTAACGTCCACTCTCGAATTTTGACCAAAAATCTTATGACCCGCAAGTATAAATGTTTGATATGTATTCTGTAGCTCACTGGTGAGGTACTTTCTTTCCATAGAACCAATCAAGGATCAATCCCAAGTATATGATGAGAGGCTTTGCGAGTGTTTCTTGATGTGTGATAATTTATTAGAGAGAAAAAATCATGTATGCCTCATTTATTGCTGGGTATTGAATTTTGAAGAATCCCTATTTTTGGGTTCTACATCTCTACCTTATATCCTTCTCCCTTCCTCTTTTAACGGTTATTCCTTACAAGCCCCTTTACAATGAAATAATAAAAAAAAAGCCAATACAAGTAGGCAAACAGGTAGGGAGGTAAACGTGTTGGTTTTAGTCTGGGCCCATGGTGGAACTGGAACCAAAACTGTTAATGAGAAGATTGAACCAAAATCGGTTCGGATCCAGTTTCCTGGTTATGGAACCGGAACCGGTAATGAGAATATGGAACTAGAACCGGAATTAGTTCCGTATATGGGATAGGTCCGGGTCCGGGTCTAGGTAGATAATGATTTGGAAGGAAAAAAAAAACTAACTTTTAGGAGGAATTCTAAAAAATTGAGGTAATATGTCTGGTCACAGGTCCACGGGCCGGAACCAAGGCGGATCAACCATGGGTAAAAAAAAAGGACATAGACCTCTCCCGTTTACTTAGCGGGACCTAAATCCGATTATTAATGGGTCGGAACCTCCGGATAATCGGAGAATCGGGGACCAGAGTCGGCTCACCATATAAGTAGATGAAGCAAGTGGTGGGGGCCTCACCATGAGGGGGCCTCATAATTTTGTAGGCCTGGGTTGGGTTTTCTTCCCACTTCCAAAGCCGAATTCCAATTCTCAAGCCCAATTCATAATTACCTACAACTTAACGGTAATAACACACAGTTGAATATATTAACTACACAAGATTATTGGAAGAAAAAAAAACGCATTAACCATCTGCAACTCTTCGTTCTCCACAACCCACCATGTCTATGGCTCTATTTATATCTCCTCTACCCCTTGTTTTATTCTCCATAAACTAGCAAACAACAACCCAAAAGAGAAATTGCTTTATATCTCTTATCTCTCTCTCTCTCTCTCTTTGTTCTCCAAACAACCCAAGAAAGAAATTGTTTTTTGATAGGTGCAAAAAAAAAAAAAAAAAAATTTGCTCCTCCTCTGCCAAACAGTTTTTAACCTATGAAACAATATCGTTCCTGGAAATCAGTAAGTGATATTTCTCTTGCTTAACAATTGTTTTTAACAATTTCTATTTGACTGTCTTATGTTTTATGTTCATACATGGGTTAGTTTGTTCACTGGAACAATCGTTTGGGTTAGTTTGTTCACTGGACCATGCCTTATTTTCATTTTCTTTTCTTTTTTTGGAAAAAGCTTTGTTATCATGTTAATGTTACTAATCCAACGAGTCTTTAGACATCAGATTATAATTTTTAGAATTTTTTTTATTTAATTAATTATATTTTAAATTTTATATCATGGTACATTTGAAAATCAAAACCAAAGAAGATAAACGAAGAAGAAGATCAGTAAAACGAAGACAAAGCACAGTAAAAGGAAACAGAAGCTTACTGTATTCTAAAATAAGTCAGTTTTTAAAGGTATCAAATCTCACTTGGAATCATCTTCAATGAATTCAAATGAACACGAGCTAGAAGAGAAAATCGATTATAATTTGACCCGTTTTCTAATGAAACTGAAATCATTGAAAAATTCCTTCATTGGAAAATTTTCATAAAATCAGAATTACAAATAATTCCTTTTTTTAATATAGAAAATACTCTTTTTTCATAAAATGGCATTTCAAATCAGTATGGCTCCCAAACAAGAAATGTCCAACACAATTCCAGAAATTCATTGATACCAATAATTCCATATTATCTTATCATATAATTAATCTAACACATTAATCAACACTAATTAATAACTAATCATGCTTAATAAAATTAATCCCAAAGAGAGCTAGAGAGGAAGTGGGCATAAAGAATCTATCAAAGAAAGAGAGCAGTAACTATAAAGTAATTTTATTAAAAGATGAAAGGATAGTATTACTTTTGGAAAACCTTGGATACAAAAACTTGATCAATAAGTTTGCATCACAAAAGGCAAGAAAGGTTAAATTCACTTGAAAAAAAAAAATGAATCCGTCAACAAGTTCAAAAAAAAAAAAAAATCCAAAAAAAAAAAAACCTAAATTTTTTTTTTAAGTCCGCCAATGTACTACTCATAGTGTACATTGCCGGTCCCAAGCCCGGATCAAGGACGAGGATTTTCTCATGTCACACCTAGAAGGTAGGGGCCTCGTTTATACTTTCGCCTGGGGCCACATATTGTCTTGAGACGGCCCTGTCAGGGACCTTTTTACATCCTTACAAACAAGCCTTGAAGAGTCCATGGGTGTCCGGACATTATTTTAACCATCCTACAAACATGCCCCACTTCTACTAATAATATATTGCACTTCATTTTATATATATATATATATATATATGACCTGTTCAAAAATATACTGTGCATGCCATATCTTTCATAAAATATGAGTTTTAATTCATTTTTTTAGGAAGTCATACTATGAGTAAACAAAGCATATATCCAAATAACACTCAAACTAAAAGTTAATGTGAATATATAATTTTGTACAAGTTTCATTAATGTATGTTTTGTTTGTTGATGATGCAATAATCCTTACTCAAGTAAGAGGATAAGTAGAACTTTGGAATCTTTAGATCAAATGGAATGATAATAAGTAGCCCAAAGACTAAATTTATGAATTCCAACTTTAATGGGTCGGAGTATGAAGATATTGAGTTTCTTAAAATAGAAGATAACTTAATATTACTCTATAATAAACTTAAATATCTAGGGTCAATCATATATTATGATAGAAATTTATTGTGATAAATATACTGGTAAATAATGAAAGACATCATGCAGATCCCTCAGTCTTAGGCATGTCGGGTACTATGATCAATGCACATCTCTAATGAAAGACATCATGCAAATCCCTCAGTCTTAGGCATGTCGGATACTATGATCAATCAAATCCCCTCACACTCACAACTCCCTATGAATCGACCCAAGTTTAAATTTGACACTCAGATAGTTGTTACTCGCTGTTGAATTGAAATCCTTAAAAAATATACCTTTTAAAACCATAAAATTTGAGGGCCATGGATCAAGGGGATATGATGATTTATTGGGGCTAATATTTTTGCACACCACTATGAATCACGTGGATCTTTGCATCCCCCGCCGCTCCGTGACCAGGATGGCCCCTTGTGCGCCCTACAAAGTTGTCTTTCATGGTAGGTTTTCCGACATGACCTTTTTTTTTTTTGCTAATGGAGGGTTCCTAACCATTTGGGCCGGACTAATCCCTCTGGGCCCAAAAAGAAGCCGAGTAAAACCTTTGTGGCCCCAGGTGGTAGCACTAGTGATCTCAACTTTCGGTTCTTGAAAAGGGGGAACCGGGGATCGATACCATGACCTCTAACTTCGGAAGAAAGAGGAACCGCACTCGGCCAACCCCTTGGGGTTATTTTTCGACAGGACCTATACCTACGTCAAGGGTCAAAGTCTCCAGTGCACACATGCATTGATGTTTAGAATTGGATTCCAGTTTTGTCTACTGATCTCATGCCCTCTCTTTTATATTCTTTGTTAACTAGCAGATGCCTTCACTATGGCAATGTCCAAAAGAGTATGGTCTTAGCATCCCACTCAGGCAGGGGCGGACCCAGGCTTTGATGACCTGGGGCAGTAAATTCTTCATTGATTTACATGGGCTTCTCATACATATTTGATGATGCCAAAAATAGGATTTCGGACACCACCGGTCAAGTAATAAATGCTAGGTGAAAATGTAGTAAATAAATGAGAGAGAGAGAGAATTTATAGTGGTTCGGTCTGTATGACCTACGTCCACTTTGAATATGGTGATCTTTGATTGATAAGGTGGATTACAAGCGAGAGAGAGAGTAAGATGTTCATCCCTTTTTTAGTGATAAGAGGGCTCCTCTATTTATAGTCATCCCCTAACAGATGGGGACGACTTCTCTTTGGAGCCTTAGAGCTGTCCTCGAGGGACGGGCCAGGTGGAGGCAGGTGAGATATTCTCCGTAGGAATTGGTAGAAGCGGGACTGCTTCCAAAGCGACGTAGATGCCCGCCTTGACTTGGTCACTCCGTGGATCTGGACCTGGGCTTCCCTGGTGGATTTGGATCTGGCTCATCATATTCTAGGCCACTTGGGCCTGACTCATCATTTGCCCCCAATGCCCTGCGCACAAAGAAGCTTTGAAAGGGGGGCATTTTGAGAAGAAGGAGATGAGCCTAAAACTTGCTAAAAAGAATGCCCCAGACCCAAAGTTGGAGCAGAGGACGAGGTACCAAGCGGCCGATCTGCAGTTTGCTGTGCAGGCGGAGAGGAGGTGGTTGCGCCAACAGACGAAGCAGGCAGCAGGAGGCTGGGCGCCCGGAAGAGGCCTGGGCGGTCGACAGGCAGTTTGGGCGCCAGGAGCAAAGGTGCCAGGGAGCTAGAGTGCTGGGCGCCAAGGTGCTAGGGTGCTGGGCGCCAGCAGGGAGCTGGGATGCCAGGAGGATCTTTAGTATCCAGGAGCGGTTGAGGCCCGATTGTTGACATTCAATCTGGAAAGAGAGGCAGACTTCTTGCCTGCTTGAGAGCAGTGCAGAGACGAAGCGTTTTTTGCAACCCGCGAGAGGGCCGCTAAGCTGGATATATAGACTGCCTGTTTAAGAACAGTGCAGAGGCCAAGCTTTTTGGCGACCCGCGAGAGAGCCGCTAAGCCGGATGTAGGCTGCCTGTTTAAAAACAGTGCAGAGGCCAAGCTTTTTTGGCGACCCGTGAGAGAGCCGCTAAGTTGAAGATAGGCTGCCTGTTTAACAACAGTGCAGAGGCCAAGCTTTTTGGCGACCCGCGAGAGAGCCGCTAAGCTGGAGATAGGCTGCCTGTTTAAAAACAGTGCAGAGGCCAAGCTTTTTTGGCGACCCGTGAGAGAGCCGCTAAGCTGGAGATAGGCTGCCTGTTTAAAAACAGTGCAGAGGCCAAGCTTTTTTGGCGACCCGCGAGAGAGCCGCTAAGCTGGAGATAGGCTGCCTGTTTAAAAACAGTGCAGAGGCCAAGCTTTTTTGGCGACCCGTGAGAGAGCCGCTAAGCCGGAGATAGGCTGCCTGTTTAAAAACAGTGCAGAGGCCAAGCTTTTTTTGGCGACCCGTGAGAGAGCCGCTAAGCTGGAGATAGGCTGCCTGTTTAAAAACAGTGCAGAGGCCAAGCTTTTTTTGGCGACCCGTGAGAGAGCCGCTAAGCTGGAGATAGGCTGCCTGTTTAAAAACAGTGCAGAGGCCAAGCTTTTTTGGCGACCCGTGAGAGAGCCGCTAAGCCGGATGTATAGGCTGCCTGTTTGAGAACAGTACAGAGGCAGGTCACCACGTAGGGCGATCCGCGAGATGATTCATCCAAATGGAACATCCAAGAGAGAGAAAATCATCCCAAGAGAATGAGAAGAGTGTGCAAGTAGCTGTAATGATGGGTGCAGTAGAGAAAAAACAAACGAAGACCAGAGTGGTTGGCCGGACGTCGACGGACGTCGAGGATGCGGCATCAGGCGAACGTGAATTGAATCCCGCTGCGGGCGCCCAACCCGAGGCAAGGTTGGGCGTGCCCTCCCCTCGGGCAAGCAGCTTCGGCGAGGGCTGGGCCTCGGGCGCCCAGCCCGAGGTTCTCCATGCGTGGCCCCCCCCTCGGGCGAGCAGCAGTGGCGAGGGCTGGGCCTTGGGCGCCCAGCCCGAGGCTTCACATGGCGCTCCCCCCCTTCAGGCGAGCAGCAATGGCGGAGGCCCCCCTTGGGCGAGCAGCAGTGGCGAGGGGGCTGGTCGCCCGGGCGTCGGGCGAGAGAGGAGCGGGCCCCGCGGGCGGCGCGCTGGCAGCGCTGGGCGAGGGAGGCTCGGGCGAGGGAGGAGCGGGCCCCGCGGGCGGCGTGCTGGCGAGGTGGAGATGGGCATCCGCCAGGCGCTGCTGGGCGAGGTGGAGGTGGGCGCCCGCCAGGCGCTACTGGGCGAGGCTGCCGCGGGCGCCCTGGTGCTGCTCGGCGGCGACGCGGGTGAGGCTGCCGAGGTGAGAAAAGGGCGCCCCTGCGCTGGGCGAGGGTGGCAGAGTGGCGATGGGCGCCCCTGCGCTGGGCGAGGGGGCAAGGCGAGCGACGGGCGCCTCTACGCCGGGCGAGGGAAGCAGGCTGCGATGTCGCGGGCGGAGGTGGATCTGCCCCTGCGCTGCTGTAGTTGGGCGGCGTCGCGGGAAGCAGCATGGGTGAGGGCGTCCCGGTGCGCTGGGCGAGGCTGCACTGCAGGGCATCGCGGGCGGCCGTGGAGGCGCAGGCGATGCGGGCGACGCTGCCGCGGTGGGCGCACGCCAGGCTGCGGGCGCCCCGTGCTGCTGGGCGAGGGTGCACTGCAGGGCATCGCGGGCGGCCGTGGAGGCGCAGGCGATGCGGGCGACACTGCAGCGGTGGGCGCACGCCAGGCTGCGGGCGCCCCGTGCTGCTGGGCGAGGGAGGAGTGGGCCCCACGGGCGGCGAGCCTCTGGGCGAGATCCCCCCTTGGGCGAGGAGCATGGGCGAGGGAGGTGTGGCCCCCACGGGCGACGTGCTGGCAGCGCGGGGCGAGGGAGGAGTGGCCCCCACGGGCGGCGAGCCTCTGGGCAAGATCCCCCCTTGGGCGAGGGAGAAGTGGACTTGGGCGCCCGGGGGAGTCCGGGGCGCCCGAGGGATGCTTTGGGCGCCGAGGGACTTGGGCGCCCGGGGGAGTCTGATCCCGTGGCGGACGTGTATTCCTTTTTTTTTTTTTTTTTTTTTTTTTCGGGGGCGCTGCCCCCGATCCCCCGCCGGGGGCGCTGCCCCCTGGGCCCCCGCGAGCTGACCGGTCAGCTCGACCCCCGCCGGGGGACACCCCCGGACCCCCTCTGCGTAGGGCAACTTGGGCAGAGAGGACAGATGGCGGGTGCTTGGATTTCTTCTGGGCGCCCGGGGTTTCTGCGCCATAGGGTTGGGCGCTTAGGTGAGGTGCTCCCGACGTGGAGCAGTTGGATATCCTAGATGCGGTACTTCAGGCAGTACTCCTCCAAGCTGTGTTCCTCATTGCCCTGTGAGCAGGAGTTGTAGGCTGTTATATGGTCTCCAACATTTGTTGAGGAGTGGGAGCATTTGGGGGAGGATTAGTCGGTGGAGATCATCCTCGCCCTCTGCTCGCCTAGTTGATCTCGTCGTGATCACCATAACTTGAGGAGACGGATGAGAACTTTAATACGTTCCCACAGACGGCGCCAAACTGATGATGCCAAAAATAGGATTTCGGACACCACCGGTCAAGTAATAAATGCTAGGTGAAAATGTAGTAAATAAATGAGAGAGAGAGAGAATTTATAGTGGTTCGGTCTGTATGACCTACGTCCACTTTGAATATGGTGATCTTTGATTGATAAGGTGGATTACAAGCGAGAGAGAGAGTAAGATGTTCATCCCTTTTCCAGTGATAAGAGGGCTCCTCTATTTATAGTCATCCCCTAACAGATGGGGACGACTTCTCTTTGGAGCCTTAGAGCTGTCCTCGAGGGACGGGCCAGGTGGAGGCAGGTGAGATATTCTCCGTAGGAATTGGTAGAAGCGGGACTGCTTCCAAAGCGACGTAGATGCCCGCCTTGACTTGGTCACTCCGTGGATCTGGACCTGGGCTTCCCTGGTGGATTTGGATCTGGCTCATCATATTCTAGGCCACTTGGGCCTGACTCATCAATATTTGTCTAAACACTACACAATCGCCCCATGTCCGAAGCACATATGTCTAAATGGTAAATAATCGCCCCACCTAAATAAAAATTCTGGGTCCGCCCCTGCACTCAGGCCACGCTTCCACTTGAGACTTGACTGACTCAACCAGACTTGACCCGACCATTGTATATATCAGGGCCAAGACCAGTTTTTTAAACCCGGGTTCCGACTCGTTAGAGTTTGTCTAAAGTTAGAACCGGCTTTTGAAAGCACCCCAACGTTGATAAGGAACGTAATCTTATTAGATTCCATCTGCTAACCATATCTATCGAAACCTTGAGGCGTTAGTAGAGACAGTGGGACACGCTTTTGCAGATACATACTTTTTTTTTTTTCCTACTCCCCAACTTGTTCATCTTGTGCTAGAAGGGAGATACATTGCTTTAGTTTAACTCAAAATTTAGCAAAGCATAGAAAAATGCTAGGGAGATGAAGGTACTCTAGAAATGCAGGATCTAAATAATTAAAAGGCTTATTAAAAAAATGAAACAATTAAAAGGTTACAGTGTTTTGAAAGTTCTTTTCAAGGACCCATTTTGTAGGGGTGTACACGGATCGGATTGGTGCGGATTGGGCCAAATCCGTCACCAATTCGTTACCAACGGATTGACGGATTTGGAATCCGTCACCAATCCATTGTTGTTAAAATCTGATCCGATCCGATCCGTGGAGGACCGGATCGGACCGGATCGGATCGGATTAATCCGTTCACTCTAATTTTAAAAGAAAAATATCAAATATGTTGTAAAAAATTACATTTTGACTCCTTAAATCTTTTTTCTTATTTTAAATTTAGACATCTTAATTTATATTTAGACCCCTTATATTTTATTTATTTATATTTAATGTTAACGGATCGAACCGGATTGAATCCGCGGATTGAGGGTGAAATCCGTCACTGATCCATTGCTAACGGATTACAAAATTTTCAATCCGTCACCAATCCGTTAACCTTCGAATCGGATAAAAATCCACAGATTGGATCGGATCGGATCGGATTTCCGGATCGACGGATTTTTTGTACACCCCTACCATTTTGTATTGAAATGGGAAACTGATGAGAGAATCTCACTCAGTAGCCCCCGTATGGGCATTTTTATATTGTGAAAATTTCCCATAAGTTAAAAGATTTTATCACAATCTCTCCTGTGTTTGGAGAGATCTGTGTATTGGTATTTGTATCTTGTTGATTACAGTAATTTTGGAAAGTTACAGATAATAATACATCACAATGGATTATGAAGAATCTTGACTAGTTGAATTTTCTCTCTGTGACTTGGGTTTCCAATTCTGAGTAGATCTTTCTCTCTTGACTTGCTGTCTTTGGATTGAGCTCACTTCACCCCAAGTTTGAGTTTTCCCTGCCATTCGATACCTTGCCTTTTTTTTTTACTAATGGGTTTTACATACTTTCTAATGAATTGAAGGGTTGTAGGTTCAACTTTTTTTTTTTCTTCTGTACTTCATTTTTTTTTATTTAAATGAAATCTTTCGTTACCGTTAAAAAACAAAAAATAAAAAATAAAAAGAAAGAGGTTGTACGTAGGTTCAACAATGGCATGAGAGAGGCCTTTAGTCCCAAGACCCATTGAAAATTTTTTTTTTCCTTTTTTTGTTATATACATTACTTTTTCACTAAGAGATTTCTCACAAGAAGAAAAAATTGCAGATGCATGAACAAAAATTCATTGCACTAAAGGCCCAGACCCATGTCAATGCACTCGTTGGAAAGATCTGGGCAAATCCAGCTTCTTGTCCGAAGAATCTGACTCTTTCCTTATTTAGAAAAGAACATTCCTTGGATCATATTTTTATATTCTGTTCGGCCAAGAGCTATAAGTTCTGGTAATCTACTCTGCTCTGCAGCCAGTAACAATTTCATTCAGACCTTGAGTCTTCAACTTTGCATTCGGCTTCTGGTTTGTTCATTCCTCATTTGTTTTTTTTTTTTCTTTTGTCATGACATCTTCTAGTTCTTTTGTTTGTATCATCACACCAGGGGTTCGATCTATTCGAGTTTTCTTTGTGTTACATTGGATTCTAGTGGTTCCATTCGGTAAAAAAGGATTTAATGGTTTAGCTATCTATAAAATCTCAATATCATTAGATGTTGCTAGCCTCTTGGTCAAATCATTAGCAATTTCTAAGGAGTGTTTTTTTTGTTGGATGACTAGCAATGTTGATTTTTTTTTTCTCAAAAGTAGGAGAATTTTAAATCCTTCTTCACAGGTGGGTTTACTTGTCCAGCTATAAATTTATTGGACAGGGCCAGAGCTAGGGTTGCAAACGTAGTCCCGACCCACCCGAAAAAACCTTGAAACTTATTTTAGGTTTTGATTCATAAACAGGTCTGGGTCTAGAACCTAATTTAGGTTCCCATTCATAAATGGGTCCCATTCCATTCCGGGTCCATATAGGTTTCGACCCATAGACCTAGGGTTGTAAATGGGTCGGTTTCTGTCTGGGTTCATGATCGACCCGGAACCAAAACCCTTAAAGAAAATGTGGAACCGTTTCGGAACCGATTTTAGGTCCTACAATTTAAAAGAAAAAAAGGAAAAAAGATGGACTGCTTAAAATCATGTGTAAACCAGCACTTTTGGCTGTTGGATGCATCATTAATGGGGTACATTTTTTTTATAGATCTCTCAAGATTCTTGATGACTCAATGGCTGAAATTTGACCACAAAGCCATATTTATCTTTCCCAAGTGGGTCAACAGTTCAGATCTTGATTAATGGGCCACAGACTCCAGTAATACATATTAAGTGTCTCGAGTTTTTTTGTAAATATCTTGATATCTGTATTAAATCAACGGCTCAATTTTGTTATACTAGCCCTTTTTTACATTATAAATAGATCCCACGGTTCAGATCATCATTTTGTGCGCCACCATATAATTAAAAAAAAATACAAAAAGTGGACTGCTTCTAATCATGTCTAAACTCAGCCATTTTGGCTCTTGGAAGCATCATTGGTTCACGTTCTTTTTTTCTTTTTTTTTTTTGTAATTTTCTTGAGATTCGTGATGAATGAAGGGCTAAATTTTGCACCCATGGCCCTTTTTAGCTTTCTAAAGAATATCAACGGTTCATATTTTGATTATGGGGCTGCGAGAATCCCAAAAATGCAAATTTAGGGTTCTATTGTTCTCCGCAAATATCTTGGGATCTTTGATGAATCAACGGTTTAAATTTGGTATAATTGTCGCCTTAAGAATACATCCAAAGGAGCGGATCATGCTTATGAGTCCCATAGTTTGAAAAAATGGGCGCCCGATTTAGTCCGTTTCATATGCTGTACTTCGGCCTCTTTTTACATTGCTGGGCGCTTCAAAACCAAAAAGTCTAAATTCTTTCTGAGCACATTCTGAGGCCAGCCCAAACAGATGTTTTTTTTCTTGATCATGTGGTTTGAAAAGGAGGTGTGATGAATGATTCCTAAACAGCGATTTGAACGCGTTATAAGAGATATAAAGGTGAGTTGTAGAGATGCCAAACGCCACCTTAAGCTATATGAATATAACATTTATCATAAATCAGTTTTATCGGTCGCTGTCTTTAATGATCTAAAGCCAAAAGTAGCAGGGAGAAAATGAAAGCCTTTGGTAAAAATAATGATCTAAAGCCAAAAGTAGCAGGGAGAAAATGAATGCCTTTGGTAAAAATAATAAAACAGTGAATGGCTTACAATCACAGTCTATCACTTGACCGGTAACAAAATCAGTGGATCTGATTTTTGGTAGATGGTTAATTCATAACTTCACTTATGCTATTTCATGAACCCCACTTGTACCTAGTGTGATCCACTTCATTCTAGGGAGCTGTGCGCGCATCTGTCCCATTCGTCACCTTCAAGTGCTTGCTGTGCCATTCATAAATATAATTTTCTAAACATCTTTTTGTTTCATATTGTTTAGGGCAAATTTGTGAGAACCAGCTCAATGGGAAGAACAGGTCATGGGAAAATCATGTTTCTTCTATTAGTCGTTTGTTTGGTTCTTATTGATGGAACCATGGAGGAAAGAACGCTTACCAACTCTGAAATAAGGAGACACCTCAAACGTCTCAACAAGACTCCAGTGACAAGCGTTAAGGTGGTTTATCTTGTTTTAAGCTTTGGTAGAGATTTTTTTTTTTTTTTTTTTGAGATTACATGTTGACTGCTTGAGAAATTTTTAAGAATCACGACTCAACTTTGGTTAATCCAATCTATTCATATTACAAACCTTTTCATGTCATTTAAATATCACTCCGATCGAATATCACTCTGTAATAGAAATGATATAAAAAGTTAGATTATTCAATGTGTAAAATATGAGATTTTCGAAAGTTGGACTGTCATTTTTCATGTACTTATATATAATCAAATCGACAATGCATATGACTAGTACGTACTTGAGTGACATTGGGGTGAGAATCTGATCAATCGTGGCATGCAAAATGAATGGTTTGAAACAAGCAAAATGTGGGCCTCACATAAGCCAATAACAGTAGTTGCCACATGGTTATGCCATTCTTTCCACTCTGTGGGTTTCTCTTCTCACTATTGTGGGCTATCATTTTCACTTTGCGGGCTTCTTCTTACCACTTGTGTGAGCTCTCCTTCTCAGATGTGGGCTTCCTCTTTCCACGTATGTAGGTTGGGTCCCCAGCCCCACTAAGCTGGAGTACTAAAAAAAAAAAATTGACTACATGGAAAAACTCTCTTTCATTGCCGGCCGGTTGATGTTCAGCCGGTTAGGGACATATGTGTGTCAAAGTGCTCGAGTTTAAGTTCCCAATGTAGAGAGAGAGGGAGAGGGTATCTATGATCTCCGATTACAAGTGATATGTGGTACTTTAGTTATTATTTTTTTCATGCACCTAAATTGATTAGATAATCCTGTAAGATAATCTCAGATGGAGAGACTCCCCTGATGGCCAGCTAACCATGCAAGCAGCCTGTCATCTAGTTAGGCACAGATCAGAAATCCTTCCATGGCCTAAGTTGATCTGGAATAGTATCTCCCTTCCAAAAACAAAGTGTTTCGGATGGCGCCTGTTGCATAACAAAACCCCAACATAATCTCTCTTGAAACGCCTGGGCTTTTCCCTTGCATCCAGATGCAGTGTTTGTCATCAAGAAAAAGACTCAGTTCCTCACCTTTTCTTCTCTTGTGGCCAAGCAAAATCTCTCTGGCAATGGTTATTTCATGCTATGAATCTGAGGCCTCCCATGATCTTCACTGCTGCTGCAATTTGGCAAGCTCTCTCCCTGGGAAATGACTCAACAGGCTCCAAGTTCATTGCTGCAGTTTTCTTGAATGTCATTTATGCTCTCTGGAAGGCAAGAAACAAGTCCATTTTTGAAGCTCAAAACACCCCCCTCAATTTCATCATTTTGCAGCTGCAAGAAGATATTTCCTTCTCTCTGAAGAAAATTAAGAAATCCTTTGGCAGCCCTCAGCTCATGGCAATTTGCCAATTTTTGAGAGTCACATATGCTCTATAGTATATGAGACGTGCTACAGGGCCTGGCGTCAGGCCACTTTTCGGGCCTGACGTCAGGCCATTTAGACTTTTTCATAGTATATTCTTCTTTCTCTTCTCTTTTTGGCCTTCTTGTGCTTTTCTGCTTGAATGTGGGGGTCCTCTTTGACCCATGTAAATTCTTCCCCTGTTTTCTCCCTTTTCCTTTTTCAATACAATTACCCTTAAAGCAAAAAAAATAGATTAGATAATCCTGTAGAGATACCATGGATGGGTTATAGCTTAAAATGGTGATTCTGTTGCATTCTTTCTTGACCATTCACTACTTCTCTCAAATGGTAGGGACTGTCAAATTATTTTGAATTTTCTGCTATTGTTTATCCCTAGTAGTCCATGTTAGATGATTGACTCAGATCTCATTCATATGTATATATGAAATTGTGTAGTAGTTAGTAAATTAGAAAAAAGAATGAATATTTCATTTGGAGATACTGATGTTTGTTTCATATGTGATTGTGGTCACAGAGTGAAGACGGTGATATCATTGACTGTGTTGACATCTACATGCAGCCTGCATTAGACCACCCACTATTAAAAAACCATACAATCCAGGTTATCTGAACTCCTCTATTTATTCTACTATTGCATGGAATAAAAATTCTTAGGATATTCAATAATTCTGAATTTTATGTTGTATGCTCACATACCAAGTAAAACCTATAAAGAAATAATTGATTTTCAATACCAAAATAATCCAAAAGGGAAAAGTAAAAAGGAAAAAAGGGGAAAGAAATCCAATTACCCTTACAAGTAGCAAAGCTAGATCGGATCGAGAGGGACTTCCTGAGATTTGAATAGTTTGTGAATGATCGAACCATGAGTTTTATGGGAAGACGGCGGGAGAGAAAATGGTAGGAAAAAAAAACAGAGCTTTTTTTTTTTAAAGAAAAAGAGAGAAGGAGACGAAGTCTTAGACGTAAGACACATTGGGCAATTTTTCGGACAAATGTGGGGCATGGCCTAGGGATCCATCTGATTCTATTGAGACTTCAAGATGTGACCTGGGTCGGCCACCCCATATGGCATTACTTGGGTCCGCCCATGATGATGATGATATGAATGATAATTGGTAGACTCACATGCGCACCTTTGGTGTGATAAAGCTGTTCATGTGGCCTATTCACCAATATCTACTTTCCAAATTAGATATAATTACATATAAATCGGAGTGATTAGGGTACGTATGGAAAAATTTTAACTAAGTTAATCCCAATTTAAGTAATATTCCATTTTGTGATAGTCATTGATGGAAAAAACTACCTCTTTTTTTTTTTTAAGTCAAAACGTTATTCTCTTATCCCAGTAAATGATAAAGATTTCTCACTTTGTTATCAAAAAGATAGAAATAGTATTTTTGGCTTCTCATATCACAAAATGACAAAAAGTAAATGTGAACTTTAAAATTTAAATCTTTTTAATTTGACACTTTTGATTTTCACATCTCTTAATTTGAACTTGCATACAACCACTCAGGCCTCCGCTATCCCTTTTTTTCTCATCACAGCGTTGATAAATCATTATCTCGTCAAAAGGTCAGTTCATCGTTGATGCAACGAAAATTATTTGTTATAATGGTTGAAAACCCGACGAGATTTGGTTAAACACACACGATCATCACAATTTATTTGAATAATTGATGTGATGTACGAAGGACTATAATTTTGAAAGATATTGCGTGGAATAAAAATTCTTAGGATATTCAATAATTCTTAATTAAGTGGCCCTCTTGTACAATATAATATTGTCCGCTTTAGCCCTATGAGCCTCACGGCTTTATTTTCGGAGCCCCTATAAGGGCCCAAAACGCGTTATACTGGATAAAGACGCCATCCTCTATATTAGTCCAAGCTCTGGACGCTTCATAAGCGATGTGAGATCTTACAAATAAAATAAAAATAAATTAATGCAAATGAGATAGCGAGCAGACTGATTTTATTATTGGCAAAGAGTGTGGTAAAAAGTAAAATCTAATCTACTAAACTGAATGGAGTTGCAGATTTTGTGAAAAAAAATTACAAGTTTTGGAAGAAAGGAAAAATGGTTGACGATATCGCCATTTTAAAAGCAACATGCATCGCTACTGAGGATGTTTTTGTTAAAATAAATAAATGCAATCATGTGTGAAGCATTTTCTCGAAAATTCTAAAATTTCTTTACTGCATTGTAAATTAAGATTTAAGGTTAATATTTTTATAAAAAATCTATAATTTTAACTAATAATTATTTAATTCTTTAGAATGTAAATTGTAATGCAGATGAGACCAAGCAACGATAATAGAGAAAAGGTAACTTCTTTGAAGCCATTAGAACAATTATGGCAAAGAAGTGGAAGTTGTCATGAAGGAACAATTCCCATTCGAAGGACTCAAAAGGCGGACCTACTTAGAGCTGGCTCCTTGGAAGGATATGGAATGAAAGCAGCTTCTGCTGGAATGGAAGTGAGTTCTTACTTTGTTGTGAACAAGCCAAATCAAATTAGGGCTGAAAAAAAAAAACCAATTATTGGTTGGAGACTTTTCGGGTTTGAGCAAAAAATGTAATATAATTTAGGAGTCACATGGGCAAAGACCAAGTTGGGTCAAAACCATGATCGGGTTGGACTTGGGTTGGCCCTTTAGAAATCAGTTGGGTTTGATAGACAAAACTGAGCCCGGCCCATGAGCGCCATTATTAAATCAAATCCACGGGCAATCTTTATTGGTTGAGTGATTGTGACATGCGTTGCACTCAATTTCTAATTCATTGTGGACCAAGTTCAACTCATGTTCAATCAAGAATTCGATCTGCAACTGTTAGGATGGCCACATTCAAAGTTTTTTCTATGAAGCAATTTTGATTCTTTCAAGCATAGATGATGCATTGTTCCCAACTGTACATTTGTTTCTTAGTATGATTCCTATGTTAAAATTATAGCTGGAAGGGTATAATTTGCACCTTAATTTGCTGCAATGTGTATTAGAGTGCCGTAATGAAAGTGGATGGAATAAATCATGGAGCAGCAGCATACATCACCATATGGAGCATAATTGTGGAGCCTGATGAAAGCAGCACCTCTTCCATCTTTGTTGGCAGAGAGGGGAAGCCGGATTTGCTCAACTGTGGATGGATAGTAAAATCTCTCTCTCTCTCTCTCTCAGCTTTTTTTTTTTTTAAAGAAATATGATGAGTGGAGAAGCTGACCCACCTTGAATGCTCTCTCTCTCTCACAACTGTTTTTTTTTTTCTTTTTTTCAAAAGAAATCATGATGAGTTGAAGCTGACCCACTTGAGATTTTTTATTTTTGTTCCTCCACCTTGAACGGGTAAACATAAAAAAAGGGGTGAGAAAACAAGACAAGAATGTATTGAATCTTTGATTTGATTGTTCAAAATGCTTGGCTAAGATGATGAGGCATTAATTGGTTCAATGACTGGATCTCCCACATCACTTGGGTCCCATCATTTCGATGCGCCCCACTTCATACAAATTCATGGCCATGCACACGTGATATCCTTAGCCAATAGAATAATAGATTGTAAAACTCTACTGCACCATCAAGGCCTACATTCAAGGGCGTGTTAGCCAAGTGGGTTAAGATCAAGTGGCTTTAGGGCCATGGAATTTTGGTAATTGTATTGGGACTTTTTTGGGGGCCAACTAAGAAAGTGAGCATTATATATATGTATATAATGTGTAACCCATGAGAATGCGCCGGGTGTAGAATCCAAAGGAAAGTCACCTAATTGTATTATTCTAGCTCCGGAAGAGGAAAGCCACCACAGATAATCTAGATGTAGGTGAGGTTGATGTTCATAATACTGCCTTGATTTCATAAATGTGGTCCGTATTTCCATAATTCTTGTATTTTTATTAATCCATTTTTATATGCTTTTGAAATTTTGTTGTTTCTTTAATATGCACTTCCTCTTTCTCAGGCGTCAAGTAAGCTATATGGAGACAATACAACAAGACTATATGGGTATTTTGATGTAAGTATCCAAGCTGGTTCTGCTTCTCTCTCTCTCTCTCTCTCTCTCTCTCTCTCTCTCTCTTTTATTGTCTTGATTTTGAAGACTAAATGCGTCAGGTCTGAAACCTAATTTAGGTTTCGATTGATAAATATGTCAGCATCTGGGTCCACATAGGTTTCAACCTTGGACTCAAGACCCAACATATGAGTCTTTAACATTGCATACTGTAGCAAAAAATCAGCTTTTGTTAGACATTTTTATGTTTAATCCTGGAGGTAGTAGACTCGATGCAATGTTATAGGTTCAAAGATATCCTTATTCTAAAGAAAAAAAAAATGAAAAGAAGTTAGAACTGATTTTAAAACTAGATTCTAATCCTCTAGTTGGACATGGCTCACGAACCGGGAGTGAAACCAACAAAATAGGTTCCAAGTCGGAATTGGAATCGGACATGGACCCGAAACCACTATTTAGAAACAGCTCTAGGTCTGGGTCCAATATGGTTCCGACCTAGAAGCATCCCATTTGCAACCCTCACAAGTAAATTATCAAAATAAGCTAAGGACTTTTTGGGACATTTCACACATTGATATAGTTTTTCTTTGCAATGAACTGTCCAATCAAGGGAATTAGACAATCCCTTTCTTTTGAAGAAACACGAGGAAATCTTTAGGGTAAATCAGCCAACAGTCTCTGAGCACGGTCTTCTAAGGCATCAAGGACAATAACTTTTTCTCTAATGTCTCTAGTCCAGACAGCTGAAGATATTTTGGTGAGAGGTCCCTAATATGCCACATCATATATTTTTATGACTAATTTGCCCCTTTCAACAGTTTCAGCATAACATCTTCCGTCTTCTTCTCTGTTGTCCTAGAGATCCCCTTCCATCTTCTTCTCTAGGAATGAGGAATTTCCGCAGAGAGCTCTGCAAATCGAAGTCGGCCATCTTCGACTACACCAGTCACGATGGCGACGGCCCGGCGATGGAAATGCGACCAGTTCGGGCATTTTTCGGCGACGGATTCTGCATTACACAAAAACCTGATGCTGTTTTTTCCTTTTCTTTCCTTTTTTCAGTTTCATGAAAGTCTATCTCTTTTAATCATAGCAACCAAAAATTTTTTTTGCGAAACAACTCACACAGATTTGTTCAAAAACTCAATTAAAAATTTCAAAACGGAGATAAATTTTGTTAGAAACTTAGATAAATTTTTTGGAAACTCTAATGAAGATAAATTTGCAAAACTTAGATAATTTATATGAGCTTTTGGCAAATTTATCCGAGTTTCCGAAAAATTTACCCAAAACTCAGATAAATTTATCTGAGTTTCTGGCAAAACTCAAACAAATTTATCTAAGTTTTGAACAACTTTTCTGAATTTCGAACAAATAACTATGTGAAGTAGTGCCATCCGACGACCCACATTCACCATATTCAAGCAACTCATTCCGGCATCCACTTCTTTAACTATGTCCTCTTGAATGTCATTCTCTTGTACCTTTGAAACTGTACCCATATCATCTACGCAAATAGTTTCTGCACGCATGGAAAAGTTTCTTTAGGATATTTATTTTCTACAGTATGGACCTCATTATTTTTCATTTTCTCACCAAACTTCTCAGTTGGGCCATTTAGCTTTGAAGACAGCTCCAACTCACTTCTCCTTGGTAAATTATCCACCACTTGAATTATTTGCAGATTTGTATGCACTTCTATTAAGAATGGAGTCACTAGATAATTCTTCTTCAAGAACGAGTGTAACCCCTCAGAGTGTTCCACTGACTCTTGTAAACAGAATTAGGAAGCTTCTGCAAAAGCTTGTCTGGCGAGGCTCTCATTCGTCTCAAACATAGACAAAACCTGGAATGAGAGAAGTTCATTTGAATTATTGTTGAGTTTTGGCAAATTTATCTGAGTTTAGCCGAAACTCGGATAAATTGTATGAGTTCTGCTTTTGCTGACGTGTACAAGGACGTTTTTGTCTTTTTCAGTGAGTTACTTTTACAATAGGACTGCCGTCAGTACGATAAAATGTTGTGGACCGTTCGCAATAAAAATCACAGTTAAGGGACCTTCGCCCGAATGCCCCAAATCTTTATTGATGGACTATTAAAGAAGTGAGAAAGTGAAGGGTGTTGGGTGAAAATTTAGATTGGAACATCATTTTTCTTGGATTTATTTATTAGGTTGATGTGTAAGCAATTATTTCCCATCAATGGAGACCTTATCTGACTGTCCCCTTATATGTTCACCCTTAATCATATACTTCTGGATCTTTGACAAAATGACATTGCTTAGAAGTATATGATTAACAATTAGAAGCGTTGCAAGGGGTATAACCATGGGGCCAAAAGTTTCTGAAATTCCAATTGTCTATTTTACAGGTAGCCCTCTCAATTTCCTATTTTTCCTATTGTTTACATAGTGCTTCCTATTGTTTACATAGTGCCCCCTCAATTTTCTAATTTCCTTTTTTCGGTTTTACATACTGGCCCCCAACAATTTTTTTTGGGTTCCACCACTGTTTAACCTATCACAGCCCACTAAATCTCACAAAATTCAAGTGGAAGGTAAGGGGAGATATTATAAATCTACCAAAAAAAGGGTCTATTTCTTTTATTAAACATTGCTAATCATTATATCCAAGACCAGAAAATGGGCATCGTTTCAATTTTAATCATTCATTTTAAAGTATATGGCTAGCAAAGTCAAGTGAATCTCTTTTTTTTTTTTGTTCGACGAACATTCCATAACCACCACTTGAATTTCATGAGGCTAGTGTTCCACACCAACCTGCCATTTGTGCTAACTGTTAGAGAGGATTTGGAATTTGAAAATAAATTTTATTTAATTTAATTTTACTGATATGATTGTGGGATTGTAGTCAGTTAATGGGGGTTGCTACGACCTAAAGTGCCCAGGATTTGTTCAGACAAACAATCAAATTGCATTTGGCGGGGCTTTGACTCCTGTTTCTACTTACGACGGGGAGCAACGTGTTCTTCATGTGAAGATACACAAGGTAATAATATTATGCGAAAAAGTATTTTTTTTAGGAACATTTACCACAAAAATCCCCTTAAATATGATAACTACAGTTAAGGATTCTAAACTTTTATAATGACGGCCAACGACCTCTAGCCCGAATCATCTTTTTTTTTTTTTTTTTCCGTTTTGCCCTTTTTTTTGTTGATGTCACATAACCAGTTCCTTATTCTGTCATGCGTGATATTTGTTGACATCAATAAAACATTCGTCGACATCAATATAAAATTGTGTTGACGCCAACAACCAAAATGCCCAGTTATTACAATCAGTGACCCTGTGAATTTGTTGACGTTGATAGAAGATCCGTTGACATCAATATAAAATTGTGTTGACGTCAATAAAAATGCCCAGTTAATAGCATGAGTGACCCTGTAAATATATTGACGTTTATAGAAGATTCGTCAGTGACCCTGTGAATTTGTTGACATCGACAGAAGATTCGTCGACATCAACATAAAATTGTGTTGACGTCAATAAAAACACCCAGTTAGCGTCAACAAAAATTGAGTTTTCCGTTGTTTAGGGTTTTGTTGACATCGAGCAATCTCTCGCTCTCACTGTGATTGAGAAAAAAGGGGTAGGGCGTTGATCTCATTCTTCTCCTTCCTCTCTTTCTTCTATTCTACTGTTGCTGTTGATTTGGGGGTGAAGAACTAACCAAGGGCAAAAATGGATTGAAATATTGGATTTTGAGCTGGAGGTCCTTGGCCGTCATTAATTATAAAAATATAGGGTCCTCAGTTGTAATTACCCTATTTAATGGGATTTTTTAAGTAAATGTCCTTTTTTTTTTTTTATGATGCCTCCTTTTTTAACATCTATTCACGTTTCTGCATATATCCTAGCTCTAGCCTTTGGATTTCTATATATAGACCTAACAATCATAGGTCATTAAAAAAGAGCATTGATGTGGTTAGCCTAGCCACTTGGAGGCACGGCCATACATAATCTAATAGATTTTATAAGAGCTAATCAAGAAGTTAGGAAAATTAGCAAGGAGGAGAAACCTTTTTTTTCTCTCTAATTAAATACATCTGGAACTACTTTTAGAATGTATTTATGCAACAAGATCAGGATTCCTCACTCTGTGGACTATCGTCGTTTCTCGGGAGAGAGAAATCCTAAATTTCTACCTCTCTCGTAGGAAACCAAAATCCTCTATGTTGAAAAAATCATCTTCTTTTTTTCTACACCAAAAATTTGTTGCACCAAACGAGAAAAGAGAGCCTGATCTTCGTTGCCCATTCATGGTTGCCAGACCCATATGCATCCAAAGTTGGGTCTCAACTGAAAAAAAAAAATTTAAAATCAAAAGAGTGGCTGTTAATAATGTAGTTTCCATGATATGTATAATTGTTTTATTTACTTTTTTTCTTTCTTGTGATAGGATCTAACGAATGACCATTGGTGGTTGGACATTAACTTTATAACAATTGGATACTGGCCCAGTTCATTACTGAACAACATGGCAGATGAGTCTGATCTGGTGCTCTGGGGAGGACAAGTATATAACAGTGTTCCAAGAGGACTGCACACTAGCACAATAATGGGTAGTGGTAATTTCCCAAGTGAAGGCTTCAACAGATCATCTCTTGTTGCCGGCATGGTCTTTTTAGATAAATTCAATAATGAAATGCCAGCCTCTAAGTATTCAATGGTTGCTACCAGGCCAAAATGCTATGACATATCAGGAAAGACTGATTATACTAGAGGACTGGGTGATTTTTTCTTTTATGGGGGGCCTGGTGGCCCTGGTTGTGATGAATAGAATTCAAGTGCTTACAAGTTAACTTGGGATTAATGAAGTTGTCAGTTAATTTGGAATAAATAAAGTTATCTATTGATTTGCATCATTGGCCATCTTTCAAATTCACAACTGTGTTGTAATTTGCAGCATTGGTTTCTAGATAACCCCAGTTTTTGGGTACCCTTTTTTTTTTTGTTTTGTATTTTTTTTTACCGGACTCACATTTGATCAATCCAATTCCTCCATATGCACTAAACAGCTTCAATTAGGACTGATCATAATTTCAAACTGTTTACACATTATTTACTATTGGGGTCTGGCACAAAATGTTTGAATGATGTACAACCATGCACCAAACATTGAGATCCTAAAAAAGGATCTAGGATTGTTTGTTTAGTCTGATACTTGATATTTCCCTAATTGGGGTCCAAAACTTTTTATTGTCATGCCGGTTGTTATAGAGCATCACTCTATTTTAAAAATACAATTATACAAATGAAACATCATCTCTCTGCAAGAATGCAGCTCGCCTGAAGCAACCAATATCTGACCTGGATTTTACCTGTGTTAAACATGGGTAAGAAGAATCTGATCCGTATTAGACATGTACCCCTCACCTATTTGATAATCCTTAAGTAAAATTCATTTCACATGAATTCCTATGCATTTAACTCCTATGTGTTTTAATGCAAACAAACGGGCCCTTTAAAAAAAACAAGGTTCATTCTAGTGGAAACTTTAACATCAGTAATCCTAATTCATCTTCGAAAAGACTAAAAAGTCTCTATTATAACATATTAAAGACAAGGGGTTTGGCTTTAAAATTTTGACAGAAAGCTATTCTTTTTTTAAATTTCTCGAATTTCTCCCCACTTAACTCATGCAAAATACCTATTTTACTTCTTCATCAAAACCACTAAGGTCTACTACCCACTTTTCAAAGTTCATTTTCTGCAATAACTAGCTTTCTACCCAAGCTCTACCATTCCCATTTTACTCTAATTCTCCACTTTCCTTTCTATGCCATTAGTTCTTTTTTTAGAAGTTCCATGTCATTAGCTCATAGATTAAATAAATAGGCACTCTCATAATATTTTATTCTTTTGCTTTATATTAAAAATTTATGGATACTTTTTTTTAATGCATGAATATTTAAGTTGCAATATTGACCATACACCTATGTTAAGCACGGGTTGTTATGCTAGTTCTACTTAAAACTACAATCAACCAATTGATGATAGATAAGGCCAATTTTAGTTTAAAATATTAACTAAAAAAAAAACTCTAATTTGACTTGTAGTCCACTGCCTAAATGATAGTTGATGATAAGAGTTGGTGGTGACTCTAACATAAACATTACTTAATTATGAGCTAGCATTTACTACAATCAATCATCTTGCGAGAAAATACAAGAGAATACAATAGACTTGGCAAAGATGAGACTAGGAATGGCATGAATAAAATAACTAGCATAAACATAATATTGTGGATACAAGAGTTTGATTTCAAATGTTTCCCCGGTCTGGCATTGACTTATAGTCCCTGTGAGACATTTTTAAGACTCGCTAGAATTTGCACTGTCCTACAAAAACAAGGTCTTCTAACAACAATTGACTCAACTGAGATGGTGCTGCCCCCGGATGCTTATTTTTTTGACAAGACACAAAAATCTCAGAGTAACTCACATGAAAATATGTTAGCAGGCAAGCTATGGAAATTATCATTGTCAAAATCATCAACCCTGAGGTGTTCCCAGATATTTTTGCAATTGATCATTGCTGGAGTGTATATATGTGATGATATAAAAGAAAGCCAATTATCATTAGTGGCATACATTCCCCAAATTGAAATGGATGTGAAGATGACTGGGGAAACGTCGAAAATCCAAAAATCAGCAGAGGGTCTGCCTAATAAGTGTATGATGATGATCATTGATGACTTCAGTGTGATTTTGTAAAACAGGGAGAAACCTTTGTAAAGTTTTGGGTCTACATAGGACATAACTGATTGCCCGGCTAAGTGATGCAGTAGTTTGTGATGAAATTAATGGTTAATTGATATGATTACTAGAATTAAGGGATTGAGGTTGATTGATATGATTACTAGAATTAAGGGATTGATATATTCAACATCCCAAATTATAGTATATCTCCTATAATTCTGTATAGAGATTATTTCATTCCTTGTAAAGCTCCTGTATGTATTCTATATATTGTAATACTACTGTGAATGAGAATAATAAGAAATTATTCCTCAATTGTGTTATTTTGATATGGTATCAGAGCCTGCTTCAATCTCCTCTTCTTTATCCTAGGAATTGAAGTCTGGTCCTGTGTTCACAATTGTTATCTTTTTTTTTTTATATGATTACTAGAATTAAGGGATTGATATATTCAACATCCCAAATTATAGTATATCTCCTATAATTCTGTATAGAGATTATTTCATTCCTTGTAAAGCTCATGTATGTATTCTATATATTGTAATACTACTGTGAATGAGAATAATAAGAAATTATTCCTCAATTGTGTTATTTTGATAGTTTGGTGGGGGAGGACTGCAGAGCATTGGGAAATAATGTAGCATTGTGGTATCCTGTTGTGTCTTGCCAAACACCTCCTGGAGTGTTAATTCCTGCTTGGAAGGCCACAGTAATCATCAGTATAGCTACCACCTACAGGGGCCTAAATGGTACATTAAGGCTCTCATCACCATCCAACCTCGGTTCTCTTTCCATTTGGGGGATTATTGATCTTGCTCTTTTAGCCCCAGCGGCTACTAAAATCCATTCAGTTTTCCATCTACCAAATAAAATCTATTTTGCAATTACCAGTGAGACATCCAAAGGCGTAAAACGGTCCATGTTCACCGCATTAACGTCCACTCTCGAATTTTTGACCAAAAACCTAATGACACGCAAGTAAATGTTCGATTTATATTCTGTAGTTCAGTGGTGAGGAGGCACTTTCCTTCCATAGAAGCAATCAAGGATCAATCTGAAGCCTATGATAAGAGGCTTCCGCGAGTGTTTCTTGATATGTGAGAATTTATTAGAGAGAAAATCATATATGCCTCATTTATTGATGGGTATTGAAATTTGAAGAATCCTTATTTTTCGGTTCTACATTTCTACCTTATATCCTTCATCCTTCCTCTTTTAACGGTTAGTCCTTACCACTAGGGTTGCAAACGGAACAGTTCCTGATCGGAACCATAGTGGACCAGGACTCAGACCCATTTCTAAATAACGACTCCGGCTCCGGATCAGGTTTTGACTCGGAACTTGTTTAGTTGGTTCCAGACCCAGTTCCGATAGGAAAACGCGGATTCGGTTCCGAAACCGGGTCCACATAGAGGAATGGAATTTAGTTCAAAAAACGATTCTAATTTTTTTTATTCTTCATTTTTCTTAAAATAAGCATATCATTCAGCTTAGTACAGTGCAACAAGTCCACTACCTCCAATATGTTGTGCGCGTGTATGCGGAAACGTGAATCAGCGATCGAACGAACAAATTAAGCCACACAAGACAAACAATCACACACAAGAGAATTACGTGGTTCGGCAATCTTGCCTACGTCCACGGGAAAGAAAACTCGACTCTCCTTTAGGTTCACTCTTCTCTGTCTGTCTGTCTATCTCTCATGGGTTACACATTACATCATATATATAATGTTCTCTTTCTTATTCCCTAAGAAACCCTATCTTAGTCAATAAGAAAGTCCCGGTACAATTACCATAATACCCATGTCTATGAACCCAATTGGTCTGGACCTACTAAACCCAACAATCTCCCCCTCCAGACCATGGGGAAGACGTCTCTGAACCCCTTACGAGGAGTCCAGTCC
Source organism: Litsea cubeba (assembly GCA_012931725.1). Classification (NCBI taxonomy): domain Eukaryota; kingdom Viridiplantae; phylum Streptophyta; class Magnoliopsida; order Laurales; family Lauraceae; genus Litsea; species Litsea cubeba. The sequence goes on from CM022944.1 coordinate 108,918,860, forward strand.
TGCCAACTCTGAACACAGCTCCAGCTTTCCCTTAGACACGACCTTAGTCATCATGTCAGAGGGATTCTTGTCAGTGTGAATCTTTTCCAGCTTCATGAGATTCTTCTCGATGACCTCACGAATCCAATGATATCTCACATTCAACGTGCTTTGTGCGGGCATGGTATGTAGCGTTCTTGCTAAGATCCATAGCACTCTGACTATCACAGTAGACTACATACTCTCCTTGCTTCAAATCCAGTTCTTTAAAGAAATTTCGCAACCAAATCATCTCCTTCCCTGCTTCATTAGCAGCTATGTATTCTGCTTCGGTTGTAGACAATGCTGTACACTTCTGCAACTTAGACTGCCAGGAAATAGCTCCCCCTGCAAAAGTAAATAAGTACCCAGAAGTAGACAACCGACGATCAAGATCGCCTGCAAAATCAGCATCTGTAAAGCCTTCAAGTACTGGTTTTAAGCCTCCGAAACACAAGCAAAAATCTGATGTGCCTCTCAAATATCTGAAGATCCACTTCACTGCTTCCCAATGCTCTTTCCCAGGGTTAGAAAGAAATCTACTCACTACACCCACTGCATGAGCAATGTCTGGCCGTGTACACACCATGGCATACATAAGACTCCCAACTGCTGAGGAGTATGGAACAGACATCATCCGTTCCTTTTCTGCATTTGTAGTAGGACATGATCTTTTACTGAGCTTGAAGTGACTGGCTAAAGGCATGCTAACTGGCTTAGCATCTACCATGTTGAATCTCGCTAGCACCCGTTCAACATATTTCTCCTGTGACAACCACAGCTTCTTGGCATTCCTGTCAAGACGTATTTTCATTCCCAGAATTTGTCGTGCGGGACCCAAGTCTTTCATGTCAAAAGTTTTTGACATGTCCCTTTTTAATCTGCCAATCATTTCACTATCTTGTCCAACTATCAACATATCATCTACATATAAAAGAAGGATGATAAATTTGCCATTACCAAATTTACGAACATAAACGCAGTGATCTGCAGCTGTCCTTCGGTACCCATGACTCACCATGAATGAATCAAACTTCTTGTACCACTGTCTCGGCGCTTGTTTCAGCCCGTAGAGACTCTTTTTCAACCTGCAAACCAGCTGTTCTTTTCCTTCTACCTCAAACCCCTCCGGCTGAGTCATGTAGATCTCTTCTTTCAGATCACCGTGAAGAAAAGCAGTCTTCACATCCATCTGTTCAAGTTCAAGGTCCATGCTGGCAACTAGACCCAAGATAACTCTGATAGAAGTCATCTTCACAACTGGAGAGAATATTTCATCGAAGTCAAGACCCTTCGTCTGCGCAAAGCCTTTAACCACTAGCCGTGCTTTGTGCTTTATCAGTTTTCCACTGTCATCTCTCTTCACCTTGAACACCCATTTGTTCTTCAGAACCTTCTTACCTTTGGGAGTTCCACCATCTCATAAGTATTGTTCTTTTTCAAAGAACTCATTTCATCCTGCATCCGATTATATTTTGCTTACTGAAAGCGCATCACTGGGCCCACCACCTTTTGTTCGGCAATCTGAGGATTCTTCGGGCTAAGTCTGGGTCTGGGCTCTGATACCACTTGTTGGTACTGTGGACCATCACAGACTCCACATTGATATGATATTGTCCACTTTGGGCCAAAGCCCTCATGGATTTGTTCTTGGGTTCTACCCAAAAGGCCTTATATCAATGGAGTATCTAGCCAATGTGGGACTTTGGTTGCACATCCCCAACACAATATTGTACATAAAAATGTTCAAAAAAAAGTTGATTTTAAGGTACAATTTGCAATATCAAAGGCTCATATGCTGGGTTCCGGGTCCACAGGTCGGAACCTATATGGACACGAACCCGTTTATCAATCAGAGCCTAAATTAGATTCCTGACTCGGACCCGTTTATGAATTAGAACCTAAAATAGGTTCCAGACCCAGTTTTTTATTGGTTGGAACTTCCGGGTAATAGAAGAATCGGATACCCATTTGCAACCCTACTTACAACCCCCTTTACAATGAAATTAAAAAAAGAGTCAATACAAGTAGGTAAACAAGTAGGAAAGTAAACGTGTTGGTTCTAGTCTGGGCCCTTGTGAAGTTTTGTCTACTGATCTCATGCCCTCTCTAATTCTCTCTTTTAAATTCTTTGGCAACCAGCAGATGCCTTCTCTATTACAATGTCCAAAAGTGTATGGTCTTGACCCGACCATTGTATATTTCAGGGCCAAGTCCAGTTTTTTAAACCCGGGTTCCGACTCTTTAGAGCTTGTCTAAAGTAAGAATAAGAAAAGTAATCTTATTAGACTCCATCTACTAACCATATCTATCGAAACTTTAAGGCATTAGTGGAGGCAGCGGGACACACTTTCGCCGATATTTACGTTTTTTTCTACTCCCCAACTTGTTCATCTTGTGCAAGAAGGGAGATACATTGCTTTAGTTTAACTCAAAATTTAGCTAAGCATAGAAAAATGCTAGGGAGAACGATGAAGGCACTCTAGAAATGCAGGATCTAAATAATTAAAAAGGCTTATTAAAAAAATGAAACAATTAAAAGGTTACAGTTGAAAGTGCTTTTCAAGGACCCATTTGTATTGAAATGGGAAACTGATGAGAGAATCTCACTCAGTACTCAGTAGCCCCCGTATGGGCATTGTGAAAATTTCCCATAGGTTAAAGATTTTATCACAATCTCTCCTGTGTTTGGAGAGATCTGTGTATTGGTATTTGTATCTTGTTGATTACAGTAATTTTGGAAAGTTACATATTGTAGGAGGGACATCTCAATCTCTTATAGCCCTCTCCCCACAGGGGAATAGGCGGGGCCCAGGGCCCGGGCCCCGCCGTATAAGCTTCTGGAGACGTGGCTCCTTAATCATGCATTTGTCTAAGAGATTGAGATGTCCCTCCAACACAGATAATAATACATCACAATGGATTATGAGAAATATTGACTAGTTGAATTTTCTGTCTGTGACTTGGGTTTCCAATTCTGAGTTGATCTTTCTCTCGACTTGCTGTCTTTGAATTGAGCCCAGTTCACGCCGAGTTTGAGTTTTCCCTGCCATTCGATACCGTGCCTTTTTCTACTAATGGATTTTACATACTTTCTAATGAATTGAAGGGTTGTAGGTTCAACCTTTTTTTTATTTTTTTTTATTTTTTTTAAATGAAATCTTTTGTTACCGTTAAAAAAAATAAAATAAAAATAAAAATAAAAAAAGGAAAGAGGTTGTCCGTAGGTTCAACAATGGCATGAGAGAGGCCTTTAGTCCCAAGACCCATTTAAAAAAAAATTTCCTTTTTTGTTATATACATTACTTATTCATTAAGAGATTTCTCACAAGAAGAAAAAATTGCAGATGCATGCACAAAAATTCATTGGCACTAAATCCAACTTATTGTCCGTCCGAAGAATCTGACTCTTTCCATTTTAAGAAGAGAATATTCCTTGGATCATATATTTATATTCCCTTCGGCCAAGAGCTATAAGTTCTGGTGATCAACTCTGCTCTGTAGCCAGTAACAATTTCATTCAGACCTTGATTCTTCAACTTTGCACTCGGCTTCTGGTTTGTTCATTCCTCATTTGTTTTTTTTTTCTTTTGTCATGACATCTTCTAGTTCTTTTGTTTGTATCATCACACCAGCGGTTCGATCTATTTGAGTTTTCTTTGTGTTACATTGGATTCTAGTGGTTCTGTTCCGTAAAAAAGGATTTAATGGTTTAGCTATCTATAAAATCTCAATATCATTAGATGTTGCTAGCCTCTTGGCCGATCAAATCATTAACAATTTCTAAGGAGCGTTGTTTTTGTTGGATGACTAGCAATGTTGATTTTTTTTTCTCAAAAGTAGGAGAAATTTAAATCCTTCTTCACAAGGTGGGTTTACTTGCCCGGCTGTAACTTTATTGGTGGGCCAGCAAGAGCTTGTCTGACGGGGTCAGAGCTAGGGTTGCAAACGAGTATCCGATTCTCGAGTATCCGATTCTCCGACTACCCGAAAGTCCTGACCTGAAAAAAAAAAAAAAACTTAAACTTATTCTAAGAAAAAATAAAAAATTGAAGATAAGTTAGAACCACTTTTGAAATTAGATCAAGTTCTCTAGGTGGATCTGGTTCCGGAACCCGATCAAGATCTTTCTATCAAAACCGGATTTGGAACCAACAAAATAGGTTCCAAGTTAAAATCCGGTCCGGAACCATTCCGTTTGCAACCCTAGCCAGAACCGCCCCCTACCCACTCTCTAAAAGAAAAGGCAAAAAAATGAAAACCCTATCTTTTAATATATATGGCTCTCCCTCAGAAAAAATAAATTCTCAGTCCACCACTGTCATTGAACATCTTTCTTTATAAAAACATCATCATCTCTTTTTTTTTTTTTAAATATATCTATTCATACCAATAAACGTATAATTAAATTACTATTTTGTTGCGCCATCTTTTATTTAAAGAAAAAAAACATGGGAGACAAATGGTTTTTTTATTTTTTCGATAACAAACTAATTAACATGGAGACAAATGTGATGTAAACATTAAAGAAGATACATGCATCATGGATCATTCATCTACTATTAATCACCTTCATTGGTCATTCTTAACCATGTGATCTAGGGCAAGAAAGTAGACCACGAATGGCTCTATCTCAAAGGTTTAGACTTTAGATCTGGTTTCTTCTATATGGTTATTTCACAAACCCCACTTTTATCTAGTGGGTCCTGCTGCATTCTCCAAAGATAACACATCTGTCCCATTTTTCATCAACAATGTCTGATTTTATAAATCTATTTTTCTGAACATATTCTTGTTTGATTGTGTAGGGAAAATTGGTAAGAGCTAGCTCCATGGGAAGAATGCGTCATGGGAAAATCACTTTTTTTCTAATGGTCATTTGTTCAGTTTTCGTAGACGAAATCAATGGAGGAAACAACCATATAAGGAGAAATCTCCAAGGTCTCAACAAGCCTGCACTCGCAAGCATTAAAGTGATTGCTCTAGCTTTAAGCTTTTGCGGAATTTATTTTTTCACTTCAGAAACTTCTATTGACTCATGAAAGGTTCACCTTTGGTTGATACAATCCATTCATATAAAAAAATCTTCTCAGAGGACATGCACTCATCCAAGATTGATCAATGTGTACAATACGATTAGCATTGGTTGAGTAAACTGAGGTGAGAACTTGATCATTGCGGGGATGCAAGATGAATGGTTTGGATCAAATAAAAGATGGATCCCACACTGGCCAATCTCAGGGTCATTGGGTCATTTTTCTCTTCCTTTTTCTTCCTCTTCCAAAACTTACAAAATATTTACCATCCCGGATGAATAAATAATGACTAGTCTAGTTTGGAGGTAATTTCAATTTCCCTTTCCTTTCTTATTCATGGTTGTGATCCACAGAGTGAAGATGGTGATATCATTGATTGTGTCGACATTTACAAGCAACCCGCATTTGACCACCCATTGTTAAAAAATCATACAATCCAGGTTAGCCTAACTCTTCTATTTATTCTGATATTTCAAGAAAAAAATTCCTAGAATGTGCAATAATTTTTTTTAATTTTTATGTTATATTTGCACTATATACAAGATCTAAACCATCCCCCAAGTGGGGCCTCATTGCAGATGGTGCCTATCATTTCAACCTGCAATTATTTGATTATTTTGGTGTGCAAATTGTAATGCAGATGAGACCAAGCAATTACAATAGTGAAAAGATATCTCTTTTGAAGCCATTAGAACAGTTATGGCACCAAAGTGGAAGTTGTCGTGAAGGAACAGTTCCCATTCGAAGGACTGGAAAGGCTGACTTAGTTAGAGCTGGCTCCTTAACATATGGGATGAAAGCAGATTCATTTCAAAAGGAAGTAAGTTATAATTTTTGGTGTGAGCAATCCAAATCAAACTAGGGCATCAACTAAAACCCAATTTTGGGTTTCAAACTGTTTGGGTTCAACTCTTGCCAGATAAGATGACCTTTAAAAACACAACATATGGTATTGTAGTATAGGAGTAACATGTGTCAAGCAGGTTCAGGTTTGACCAAGTTGGTAACTAAAAATCATGAATGTTGGCTTCGGGTTGGCCCTTTTAGAAATTTGGTTGTGTTTTGAGTTTTGACACTTGACAGGCCTATTAACTCCCACCTGAGTTTCATCCATACATCAATATGGACTCGATCGATCTTGATTGGTTGAGTAATTGTGACATGAGGGTCGGGTGCACTCCATGTCCAATCAAGAATTTGAGTTGCAGCTGGTTGGGATGTCAACAGGTCTGGTCAAATAGGTGACCACTGAGAGACCCTCCTATTAGGGGTAAATTTGGTTGCATTAGATTTAATAGGAGTTGAATACATATGAATTCATATTCAAATGATCTCCACCAAAGAATTTTTAAAGAGGTGGGGAGTAAAAGCTAGGAGGTGAGGAGGGAAGGAAATAAAGTTTAGATGTAAGTGCGAACTTGACTTTCCCAAGTATTTAATTCTAGGATGACAGCCGGTATTCAGTTTTCATTAATTCATGTTATTTGATATTCATTTTGTACTTTGCTCTTCATTTTCAAGCACTTGTGACATCAATTTCTATTCATCCTATGCACAAACCAACAGGCCCAAAACGCACATTTATTTCTTAAAGATCAAAGCCCTTGTTCTTATACAGAGTAGTCTTAAGTGTCTCATCTCATTTGCTCTTTCGTTGAAATGTGTTTTAGAGTGCCCGAATGAGACTGACTGGAACAAATCATGGAGCAGCAGCATACATTGGCGTATGGAACATATATGTGGCGCCTGGTGAAACCAGCATCTCTTCCATCTTTGTTGGTAGACAAGGGAAGACAGATTTGCTCAGTTCTGGATGGATAGTAATCTCTCTCTCCCTCCCTCCATTCTCTCTCTCTCACTCAAATATAATTTTACAAAACACCCCAATAATTCTGCTAAGAGCCCTCTCTCATAAATATAGTTTTACAAAACACCCTCATAATTCTATTAAAAGGTGCCTATTATGGATTACATGAGAGATAAGATTTTTACCATCACATGGAACTCCGATGATATATCCAAGCTATTCACACTCATTAATCTTATATAAATTTGCACTTACCTTAGTTTGGCACTAATCTACATTATACTCATTGTTGCATTAAATTTCATGAAGAAATATAACTTAAAAACATCAATCTTTAAGGCCCTTAAATAATGGATTTTGGTGAACTAATTGAGATGATCTTTGCACAAAACCATATCTATAATGAGAGTATGAGACCTTTTTCATCACACTATCCTCCGTCCTCCCATGTTTAGTATGCAAACAAGTGGGTCTCACAAGAAGGGGCAGAACTAGGAATTTGTCTTGGGTGGACCACTGCAAAATTGAAAAATTCTTGGAGGGACCATTGTGAAAACTCGATAAAAATTTGCTATATATAAGGGGTTTTTCAGAATGTCTGCGCTCCAACACACATACACCACTTCTGGACATGCTAACAATGGGCTTAAAGCTTTACCTCTCACCCAATCCATGGAAGGTGCCTCTTAGCAAAACATGACCCTTTTAAAACACCCCCTTCTCAATCTCCTTTTTTAAAGAAGTTTTTTTTTTTTTTTTTTGGGTGGGGGTTGGGGTCTGGACCTTTCAATCCATTGGCCTTCCATGATTGTCATTCATACAGGTGAGCCCTATTAAAATCAAGTATTTTAAATCTTTGATTAGATTCTTCAAAATGCTTGGCTAAGATGAAAAAGGCAAGAAATGGGCTAATGACCCACGACTTTATAAGTCCCACCGTATGTGGGACCCACCGTTTGATCATCCCCCACTTTGAACAAATTCATGGTCGTGGACACGCAATATCCTCAGCCAAAGAACTCCACTCTTCCATCAAACAAGACTCTCAATGCCCACATTCAATGGTGGAGTACCATAAACCCATAATACCACCTTGAATTGGTTTAATGTGAATCCATTTGTGTATTAATCCGGCATTTATTTGTATATTTTTCATGTGCTATATTGGCAATTTTCAGGTGTCCAGTCAGATATATGGAGACAATTTAACAAGACTGAATGGCTTTTGGGGTGTAAGTTTCCAAGTTTTCTTTTTTCTCCTCTAAATTCTCAGTTTTCATTTGGGCAATTTTGATTTCTTTGGGGTAAAGTTTTGATCTTCTTTTTGGGCTTGTTTGATGGCCAAAGAGTATGAACATAATGAAGAATTTGCATTGAAATAATTTCATAAGCAGCATAATTATAAATCTTATTTGTATAGGACAAATTAAAGGAATGATTTTAAATTTTAGAACTTGAAGAATTCCAAAGACCTTTTTGTGACATTTAAGAGAATGATAGAAATTCTCTTTTTTTGATTTTATCAATGAACAATTAACTATCGATTGATATGAATTGAAAATCCCCCATAGTACCAAATTTCTTTCTAAACAATCAGGGAGTCTAGCTGAAAATCTAAATTGGACCACCACTTTTTTGAGATTTAATTTATTAGGGTTGTGGATGAGTAACTACTTCCTACCAATTGGTGGATTATTTGATGGCCCCTTGAGCCTTTACTTCTAGATCTTTATGGGCTTTTATAGTTTCAAAAGAAAAATCTATTTGATTGAATATTGCTTGTCATTAGATTCAAGACCACAAATTGGGCAGTCATTAGACAAAGGGGAGTTTCAATTTTAACCATCCATTCCAAAGCGTATGGCTTGCAAAGTCCAGAATATCTACTTTTGTTAGATGGATTATCTGCAACCATCACTTGAACTTCATGGGGCTTGTGCTACTTTTTTTTCATTAAACTCACCCAATCAACTGTTAAAGAAGATTTGGACTATGCAAATTTCATCTTAATTTTTTTCTTAGCTTTACTAATTTCACTGTTGGGTTGTATAGTCTGAAAGTGGGGGTTGCTTCGACATGATGTGCCCAGGATTTGTTCAGACAAACAATCAGATTGCGTTGGGTGGGGTTCTGACTCCTCTTTCTGTTTATAATGGTCCGCAACGGCTTATTCATGTGAAGATACACAAGGTAATAATAATACATTAAAACTAGTCTTTTTTCATGATGCTTTCTTTTTACCATCTATTCATGTTTCTCCATTATATCCTCTACCCTTTTTATTTCTGTCCATGGAGCTTGTAGGCCACACAATCTAATCAATGAAAAAACTGTATAAGGCCCAATTAGGATGTAGGTAAAAGTAGGGAGGAAAGACTAATTTCTATACTGAAATATAATACATATTCCCCTGGTTGGATTTACTTATAGTATGTGTTTGTGCAACTAGACAATTTCTCACTCCATAGATTTTCATTTTTGTAAAAGAGGTAAATTTTGCATTCTAGTCATCTCCTAGGAAATTGGGACTCTCTGTATTTAGGAAAATCAATTCATCTCTCTTTTAAAAAAAAAAAAAATTGTCACACCAAATGAAGAAAAGGGGGATGTATGAAAAATTAAAACTTTTTTTCTTTATTGAAGAACCCCTAATAATGCATACATGCACTTTTAATAAGAAACATAGTTTGCTTCATAGCTAACTTTTTCAAAAGTAAGAGAAAATATTTTCTCCTTGCTTGTTTGGGTAAATCGAGTGTACGGTGAATTCAAGTTAAGGGTCACTTTAAGACGAAAAAAGGGAATAGAGGTCATATTACATAAGAGTAGGGCTAGGATGTAGCGTCGCTGATTAAAATATGTTGCAACAACTTTCAATGATGGTGGGTCCCAGTTTATCAAAATATGAGCAGCTGATCAGCCCAAACATCCTATGTGGTGATCAACATGTAAATTATTTTTCAAATATGTAAGATGGCCACCGTCGAATTTTCCTATATCTAGAACACGTGATTTAACTTGCTTATGTTTCTCTGATTGGGATAAAAATGGAGGGAGTTCCTCATGTGTAACCCATCTAACAGTTGGCCCACTGAAATCTTCCTTGAGAATCTAGATACAACGAATATGATGGATGTTAGTGCAAATGATTGGATTGAATTTTGAAAATGTGGGCTCCACCATGCATTAAAGAAGGACGCTGCACCATAATCTAGTGTAGCGGCACTACATTGTAGTCCCACCCATGACATTTGGGTTTTAACTTTTTCCCCCACTTTTCTCACTTTGTTTTACTCTCCCCAAATCCAATAAATTTGGAAAGAACAAAGTTTCGTCTGGCGCTTTTTTTACTCTAATCTCCTCCTCTTTTAACTTTATTATGATTTGACCACTCTCGCCCCCTAGTTCCTACTCACTTTTGCAGTGATTCTCCACTTGTCACTCCGCCTGCATCCAAATGACCCTGCATTTGAGAGAGAGAGAGAGTCCCAAACAATCCCTGAGTTCTGTACATTGAAGTAGACAATGACTAACCAAGCTTCTGTTTGTTTTTTTTTTGTTTGGTAAAACAAGCTTCTGTTTGTTAAGAGAATGTGAGCTCTTAAAACTTACAGATCCAAGCTAATCTAGATGAAGGAACTCAACCATCACAATCACACATTACTTTGCTTGTAATACTTTCTATCAATTACTTGATTGCCATACACCCCACATTAGTGTACTCACAGCTATGACAGTACTTTGCATCTTGATGGACTTGTTGCTTGCCACACATCACACATTACTTCACTTGTAATACTTTGTGTCAGGTAGAGCTCTCAAAGGGCCTCAACTCATTTGACCTGAATGAGTATAGCCCACCATGAAACAGCCGTTTAGAATTCTAAACATGTCTATTCATGGCTGAGCCAGATCTCTATGCATCCAAAATTGGGATTTCACTAAAAAAAAATTTTCAAAAAGAATTGCTATTAAAACGTACAACTTAGTGATTTCACTTTTAATCATTTTATTTACTTTTTTTTTTTTTTGACATAGGATCTAAACAATGACCATTGGTGGCTGGACATCAACTCTATAACAATTGGATACTGGCCAAGTACATTATTGTACAACATGGTATATGATGCTGATTACCTCCTCTGGGGAGGACAAGTACACAACACTGTTCCAGGAGGGCACCACACCACCACACAAATGGGTAGTGGCCATTTCTCAAGTGAAGGAGCCAACAAATCATCTATTATAGCTAGCATGGTCTTTTTAGATAAATTCAATTATGAATTGCCTCCATCTGATCTGTATAAAATGGAAGCTACCAAGCCTGGATGCTATGACATATCAAAAGAGACTGGTTATATTGAAGGGCTCGGTGAATATTTCTACTATGGGGGGCCTGGCGGTCCTTATTGTGAAAATGAAAGTTAGCCCTTTACAAGTTTTTTTTCTTCTTTTGGGTAGAAACTTCTGGTTAATGTTTAACCCTTTACAAGTTAATTTTGAATAAATAAAGTTATCTTTTGATTTGCATTATTGGTTTTACCATGTTTCAAATTGGCATCTCACTGTATTGTAGTCTGCATTGTTGATGTTACTGTCTTTTATAATTAAATTCTTTAGATGATCCACTTTGTGGGAACCCCTTCTGTGGATTCAGGTGGGCACCACTGTAGGAGGGTATTTCTCAATTAAAAGAGCCTATCACTTAGAGCATCACTCTGTTTTAAAAATGTAAACATCAAGTCTCTTCAAGAATGCCCAACCTGTTCAAAGGGGGATGAAATGTCTATTTTTTGTGTGAAAACAAGTTTTAGAGTCCTTGAAGTTAAATTTCTTTTTGGCCCTTAGACGACATTAGCACCATAACTTTGTATGGCAGCTCGCATATTACCATGCTGCAAGTCATACCCAATGCACCATTAGTTGACAAGGCCCAGTTTTTGTTGCAACTAAAAATCCAGCCCACGGTCCAAAAACTGTAGTCCAAGTCAAGCCCAATGCTGGCTGGACCAGGGTTGGGGTGGAGCTGACCAGACTCATCAGCACCTCTAACTCCAGCCAAAAAAAAAAAAGTCAAAAAGTATAGCAATTCCGTAATCCACCTTTCTACCCAAGCATTTAATTTTGAATTTGCATGCATGAAACACTAATCATCTTACAACTCTGGAACTTCGATTTTACACTTATATGAAAACCCTTCTGGCTTCTAGGTCCTTTCTTCTTCCTATTAAGAGTTTACATAATCTCTTTAATTAATGGGATGAGAATTCAAGAGCCAGCCCAAATACTGGCATCACCTCCATAGTATTCTTGCAGGTAAAACATCCAAATATTCTATTAATGGTTGAGTGTCATCATCTCATAATTTCTCAATGAAAAACTGGGAATCTAAACAATATTTTCACCAACTCTCTCCTATAGTCAAAGGACATAGCACCACCATTAATTTCTTACAATCACATATAAACATAGACAGGATCTATTAATCTCATATAAGAACGCCATAGTTGAGTTTAAAAGCGAATAAAATAGCCATTTCTGTGAAAATCCAAGATGCACTATACTGCGGGAAAAAAAATCACCGTGGCTTTTTATTAAAACAAACTTCTCAATTTATATATAAGAGAGAAGAATCACAAGAGAATAATTCAAATATTCAAACTAAGGATTTTGTCCATGCCTCTAATAAACTAATCCTAATCCTAACATCTATAACAACTAATTCTAATATGATATCTTGATGATGAAAAAGAATGCTTCTTGGTAGATGTGATCGAACTCTATATTTTCATAAACCTTCATAGATGTTCATGCGAGTAGAGGAGATTATCGAATGGCTTTGATGTGCAGCTTTAGATGGTAACCCATCTTCGATAAAAATAGCCAAAGAGCACGAGCGTTCGCGGTTATTCATTGGTTACCTTATTCCTTGTATTTTCACATATTTATCAAATTTTATGGAGTCTTATGATATGAAATTAAATGTCTTAAAATTTATCATTTATATGAAAATATTGAATACTGGGGTAGAACCAGGATATAGGCATTGTGAAAAAAAAAAAAAAAATTTCTTTTGGGGGGACCATTGTTAAAAATGGCGCCTTCAACTTTTAAATTATCTAAAGGGGATTTTTGTTTCACCTTTCCAGTTTGTCTTAGTCCTAAGATGGTATTTAACATATTTTTTAAAATATATAAAAATTTAAGATATGAAACTACACTTAAAATATATTAGTTTTATAGAAATTATGAATGATTCATATGAGGAATTTGTAGCCGCATGACTTCAAAAAAAAATGAAAGGTAATTGATGAGATTTGACCACATTACCTACTACGGGTCAAAACAAGGGGATCTGTGTACCACTGCTTTTTCGAATGGGAGGTGCGTAATGGTTTGCTGTTGACCCCACACGGATACTGAGAGGGGGTGGGTGAATCAGTGTGTCTAAAAATTTATATGCAAACAATCAACCACACAATCACGACACAGAAGTTTTTACGTGGTTCACCCTCAGGCTACATCCACGGTGCACAAAAATGCACTTCCACTATTTTAGCAGCACCAACTGCTAGGAGCACCAACCCTTTATAACTTTGCCCGCACCAACGGACAAGAGCACCAACCCCTACACTCAAGCACCCACTTGAGTGATTACAAGGATTAAAAAAAATTTATGACACACACAGGTGCCTTACAATAAAATTCCAGCAACACACACAGGTGTCAAGAAAATATCAATCACATAGATAATTTCACCGAGACTAGTTCACAATTAAATATGCCCTGCAACTCTTATCAATCACAATCACTAATTTCTAGTCACACCCTTAGTCTGCACAATCATAATCTGAGGAAGACTACAAGTAGGAATATAAATCCACATGAAATAGAGGGCATGATGACCATACCACAGATGAAGAACAGATCATCATGTACTGAAGAACATATTAATCATGACTCTGAGTGAGAGATGGTGATAGGCTCGTACGATCTCAAGAGTGAATCTCAGACTTTGAAACTCTCTTGCTTGCACCGGGACTTTGGGTTTTTCAGCCTTCAGTTCATCTCTGCAACTCTCTCAGGAATGGAATGAAGATGACTTCAATTGATGGGTTTCTTGTGTTGTAGAATCGATGATGATTTCAAAGAGCTAGTTTCAAAGAAGCACACCAAGGGAAGAAAATTGATCCCAACCAGATGTAGGAATCAATTAATTATTTGAACCTTGACTTGATAGAAGGACTTTTGCACTCTATGAAGAAAAATGAATAAACCCCATTTTTCTAATTGAAAATAAGTGCACACTCAACAATTGTGGGCTCTTCCATTAAGACTTTTGCATTATGCAAAAGACTTTTGTTATAATGCAAAAGACTTTTGCATTCGAATGAAGACTTATGCAAATGGACTGACCTACCATTTGAATCAGATGAAACTGATGGGCCATCTGCTGATTACATTCCAACACATAATGGGACCCACAACAAGGTACCAAGAAGAAGAATTAATCTCGCAGTGCAGAAAAACTGCAGAATTTGTCTCCACTAGAAAATTCATAACTTCCTCTTTCGAGCTCGAAACAACATGATTCTTGAGCCAAATAAAAGATTTATCAGAGGGCTACAACTTCTATGCTTTGAGATTTAACCCAGATTGAATGAAAAGTAGTGTAAAATCACCTCGAAGCTGACTGGTCTGAGAAAAACAGCAACCTAAGAGAGGCAGAGTTGTCCCACTATTCGGGCCATAACTTTAAAACCTGAAGTCGGATCGACCTGATTCCAAAACCAAAAATCAAGCCCTCCCACTAATGCACAAAAGTCATGTTGACTACTTTTTAATTCAGATGTTAGATGTGAAGATATAAGCATAACAATATACTTAACTGACATGACCTGAACATGCAGTTGCCCAGTTTCACTTTGAATGCTTGCAACCTTCATCATACTGCTTTCCAACACCATGCCAACACCCGAGGATTAACAACAATTACAAACTAAAACAAATGACCAACAATCTCCCCCTTTGGAATTGTTGTCAACACCTGCGGACTTGGAGAAGAAAATAGATTTCATTTGACTCCCCCTGTCACCAAACCTTCTCAGCCCAACTGCAAAACATACATATAATTTCATTTGACTCCCCCTGTCACCGAACCTTCTCAGCCCAACTGCAAAACATACATACCTGTCACCGTACCTTCTCAGCTCAACTGCAAAACATACATATCTGTCACCGAACCTTCTCAGCTCAACTGCAAAACAGACATATCTCCCCCTTTGACAACAATAACAAAGGGAGATGTCCAGAAGGGAAAAGTGCTCCAACAATATGCCCGCACTCCCCCTGTCTCCAATTCTCCCTAATGCTTTGGAGAAGAAGTAACCCCCAATTTCATCCGGAGGTATTCAAAGACTTCTTTCGGTAGAGGCTTTGTGAAAATATCCGCAACTTGTTCTGTAGTCGGAACATACTCTAACTTCACCTCTCCATCATTCACCTTGTCCTTCAAGAAGTGGTACCTGATGGCAATATGTTTGGTCCTGCTGTGCTGAACTGGATTCTTTGAGATGCTAATGGCGCTTGTATTATCGCACAAAATAGGAATGGCCTCCACTAACTGAATTCCCAAATCCTTTAGCATCTGTCGCATCCAAAGAAGTTGTGTGCAGCAAGTTGTCGCAGCAATATACTCAGCTTCTGCTGTAGACAAGGAAACTGAATCCTGTTTCTTGCTGTGCCAGGCTACCAACTTGTCACCTAAGTAGAATGCACCTCCACTAGTGCTCTTCCTGTCATCTACACATCCTGCCCAATCTGCATCTGAGTAGGCTATTAATGTGAAGTCCTTTCCTCGTGGATACCATAAACCATATTCTGCTGTGCCTTTGATGTACCGGAATATCCTCTTCACTGCTGTCACATGTGTTTCCCTTGGATCTGCCTGAAATCTAGCAACCATACACACAGCTTGTAAAATGTCTGGCCTAGTAGCTGTCAGGTACAATAGACTTCCAATCATGGATCTATACATGGTGTGATCAACAGTCACTGACTCATCATTTTTACTCAACTTGCAGCTCGTTGTCATGAGTGTGCTGACAGGTTTTGAGTCTTCCATGTTAAACTTCTTTAACATCTCCTTGACATACTTTACCTGTGAGATAAACATGCCACTCTTCATTTGGTTACCCAGGAGGCCAAGAAAGAATGAGAGCTCCCCAATCATGGACATTTCAAACTCAGTCCTCATCTTCTCTGCAAACTCTGTACACAATTCATCTTTGTTGCCCGCGAAGATGATGTCATCCACGTACACTACCACAACTACCTGAGTACCATCTTCTGTCCTCACGTATAGGTTGCTGTCTACAACACCCTTTTTGTACACAAGTTGCTGTAGGTAGGCATCCAGCCGAGAGTACCATGCCCTTGGTGCTTGTTTTAGGCCATAGAGAGCCTTTTTCAGTTTACATACCATATTTGAGTCGTCTCCCAACTGAAATCCATCCGGTTGCTCTATATATACTTCTTCTTCTAGGTTGCCATTCAGAAAAGCAGACTTGACATCCATTTGGTAGACTTTGAAGCTCTTATATACTGCCAAAGCTAGAAACATACGAATAGCCTCAAGCCGAGCCACATGTGTAAAGGTTTCTTCAAAATCTATCCCTTCAACTTGTGCATAGCCTTTACAAACAAGTCTAGCTTTGTTCCTCACTACTTGTCCTTCCTCATTCAACTTATTTCTGAAAATCCACTTGGTACCAATGACATTTTTGGTTTTTGGTCTAGGTACAAGCTCCCAAGTTTTGTTTTTCTCAATCTGATCCAACTCTTCATGCATTGCCTTGACCCAACTGTCATCTTTACTTGCTTCTGCAACAGTTTTGGGTTCAACTGTGGACAAGAGAGAGAATAAACTGGTTTTCATCCTCCTAGTCTGTACTCCAACCTGTGGATCTCCAATGATATCAGTTTCGTTAATACCATGATAACTATGCCATCTGTCATTTTCTTTCTTCTCTTTTGAGTTATCGTCCGACTTTTCTTCCTTGTGACTAGGCAAGTCTTCAATCTCATTGTTATCATCGGGATTTTCATACATTGGATACTCAATCTCCTGAATATTCTTTGGAATTTTTTTGTTTTCATCAAACTTAACATCTATACTCTCGACTATTTTCTGAAGCCTTTTATTGTAGCACCTGTAGGCCTTGCTTCTAGTAGAATAGCCTATGAAGATGCCTTCATCTGCACGATCATCAAACTTTCCAAGATTTTGATCCAACCTTTTTATAAAGCACTTACTGCCGAATACCTTGAAGTACCTCACCGATGCTCTCTTGCCAAACCACAGTTCATAGGAAGTCTTGTTTGTGTGTGCTCTAAGCATACATCTGTTCTGAATGTATACAGCTGTGTGAACTGCTTCTCTCCAAAATCCATCTGCAAGCTTGCTCTCTGTCAACATGGTTCTGGCCATTTCCTGTACTGTCCTGTTCTTCCTCTCAACCACACCATTTTGCTGTGGTGTGCGAGCTGCAGAAAATTGCCTACGAATCCCATGTTCTTGACAGTACTCTTCAAACTCATCTGAAGTAAACTCTCCTCCTCGGTCTGACCTCAACACCTTGATTCTCCTGCCAGTCTGATTTTCGACCTATTTTCTAAAGATCTTGAACATATTAAATGCTTCATCCTTGTTCTTCAGAAACATAATCCAAGTCATGCGAGAGTGATCATCGATGAATAATATGAAGTATTTGTCTCCGCTCAAACTCCGAGTCCTCATCGGGCCACACAAGTCCGTGTGTACCAGCTCTAAAGGCTTGCTTGTGTTGTACTCTTTTGACTTGAAAGAAGATCTAGTTAGCTTCCCTTTCTGACATGCATCACAGACACTGTCTTGAGCTTTCCCAATGTGAGGTATGTCCCGAACTGCCTTCTTGGAGCATATATTAGACAAATTTTTGAAGCTTATGTGCCCAAGTCTCCTATGCCACAACCAACTTTCATCTTCCCTCCCTAGCATGCATGTATTCACTGTAGTCTCAGAGAGAGTATATAAGTTGCCTGAAGTCCTCATACCAACTGCCACAACCTTTCCATTATTGTCTAAGATTTCACAGCCATGTTTGTTGAAGAAAATGCCATGTCCTCTATCACATATCTGACTGACACTCAACAAGTTGTGTTTCAACCCATCAACAAACAACACTTCTTCGGATCTGATTTTGCCGTCAATTATCCTGACCAAACCTTTCCCAACAATCTTAGCTCCATCATTATTTCCGAATTTCACTGATCCTCCATCATACTGCTGTAGCTTGGAGAACTTACTCTTGTCACCAGTCATGTGACTAGAGCATCCACTATCTAGAATCCATGA
The DNA here is from genome assembly GCA_012931725.1 of Litsea cubeba. Classification (NCBI taxonomy): domain Eukaryota; kingdom Viridiplantae; phylum Streptophyta; class Magnoliopsida; order Laurales; family Lauraceae; genus Litsea; species Litsea cubeba. The sequence continues at coordinate 108,937,116 of CM022944.1, forward strand.
AGTCAATTTTCCTTGTGCTTTGAAGGCTGTCTGTACTATCAAGGAGTTATCCTTGTCTTTTTGTTCTTTTCTTTTCCAAACCTTTTTAACTGATTTAGCAGACTTATCTGTTTCAATACCGGTCAACTCAGCAGTCTTAGGAGCCCTCTGTTGATGTGTAATAGCATTTGCAGTTTTGAAATTGTACCTGTCTTCGATTAGGGGCATATGCATGCATACAATTTCTAGCCAGATGCCCAAAATTATGACAAATAAAGCATTCTACAGGATACATCATAAGGGCATCAAAAGGGTTCCTATTCACAAAGTTTCTAGGCCTCAAATTAAATTTGCAGGTCATCATTTTATGTCCATATGTATTGCATTGGAAACAGTAACCATGGAAGTGAGAAATTGACCTGAAGTTTGTAGACTGTATCCGCATAGGAGGCCTGAAGTTTTGCTGCTGTGGCATCTTCTTTGGTGGAGCAAATTTCCTTTCAGGTTTTTGAGTTTGTGGTATTGCTTTTGGAAGAGTTACATTCACAGCTGTCTGTTTAGTTTTCTGAGGCGCTTCTTTAACTTGTTTAGAAGAAGACTCTCCCTCATACCCAAGGCCAAATTATAGATGAGGAGGCCTTTGAACACTGAGAATCTCATTCAACTTGGAGGACCCTTGATAAGCATTCAGCTTCTGTGAGAACTTCTCCAACTGTGTTTTCAAACCAGTCACCTCCTCCTCTAACTTACTATTTTCTTCAGTCTTCAAAACTACCTGTGCCTCAAGATCTTCAAGTATCCTCTTGCTTTCCTCCAATTTCACTTTCAATGTTACAACAATCTCCTCTGCATCAACTAGCCTTTTTGAAGTTTTCTTATGATTTTTCCTTTCAGAAGATAGTTCCTCAAGTGCAGCCAACAACTCTCCTTCCAAGTTAATTTCAGCATCTTCATCATCACTTGATGATTTTCCCTTTTCAGACTTGTTATCTTCAACTTGTTCATCAAGCATGGCCATAAAAAGAGCCTCTGCTGCTTCATTCCCACTGTCTTCGGAATCATCATCTGAAGAACTGGACATTTTCTTTGATACTAGGCTTTTAGACTTCCCTTTCTTAAAGCGATAGTTTTTCTTGAAGAATTTTTTCTTAGGTATATCATCGTCATTTTCTTCTTTGTCTTTATGAGGACACTTAGCAGCAAAATGACCCACATCTCCACAGTTAAAGCACTTGAAAGGCAGCTTCCCTTTATATTTACCTTGACCCTTCTTCAATTTTCGAACGAAGTTAGCCGCTAGTTCTTCATCTGAATCATCTGAATCATCTTTATCTGACTTAACCACTTCCTTAGCCTTATTCTTTGCACGGAAAGCAGCTTCCCTGTCAGAAGATTTGGGCTTCCCTATTCTCATCTCATATGCTGTCAGTGAACCATGCAGTTCATCCATGCTGAAGACATCTAGATCTTTGGCTTCTTCGATGGCAGAAGCTTTGGCATCATATCTGGCAGGAAGAGTTCTCAAAATTTTCTTAACAATAGATTCTTCTTTTAGCTCTTCACCAAGCCCTCTAATAGAGTTCACAACTTCATTGACTCTCAGTAGATATGAGTCAATGGACTCACTTTCGGTCATTTTCAAACTCTCAAACTGAGCCCGGTGAGTTTGCAGTTTTGCCTCTTTTATTTTCTTGTCTCCCTCATGAACACTCTGCAGCTTATCCCATATCTCCTTTGAAGTCTTACAGGACATGACCTTGACAAGTTCATTGTCTGACAGTCCACACATCAGAGCATTCCTTGCCTTTGAATCATTCTCAAATAATTTCTTCTCAGCCGCATCAGTAGGATCTTCTTTTCCTTTGTAGCCTTTTCTTACACAGTCCCATATGTCATACCCCAATGCTGAAAGATAAGTTTGCATCCTGACTTTCCAAAAAGAGTAATTTGTCCCATCAAATAGTGGTGCTTTATTAGAAGAGAAACCTTCTCCTGAAGCCATGTGGGTTGTAACAAGATCACCCAAAGCAGATTATGCTTGTAAATGGGACCTTGCTCTGATACCAATTGTTGACCCCACACGGACACTGAGAGAGGGGGGGGGGGGGTGAATCAGTGTGTCTAAAAATTTATATGCAAACAATCAACCACACAATCACGACACAGAAGTTTTTACGTGGTTCACCCTCAGGCTACATCCACGGTGCACAAAAATGCACTTCCACTATTTTAGCAGCACCAACTGCTAGGAGCACCAACCCTTTACAACTTTGCCCGCACCAACGGACAAGAGCACCAACCCCTACACTCAAGCACCCACTTGAGTGATTACAAGGATTAAAAAAAATTTATGACACACACAGGTGCCTTACAATAAAATTCCAGCAACACACACAGGTGTCAAGAAAATATCAATCACATAGATAATTTCACCGAGACTAGTTCACAATTAAATATGCCCTGCAACTCTTATCAATCACAATCACTAATTTCTAGTCACACCCTTAGTCTACACAATCATAATCTGAGGAAGACTACAAGTAGGAATATAAATCCACATGAAATAGAGGGCAGGATGACCATACCACAGATGAAGAACAGATCATCATGTACTGAAGAACATATTAATCATGACTCTGAGTGAGAGATGGTGATAGGCTCGTACGATCTCAAGAGTGAATCTCAGACTTTGAAACTCTCTTGCTTGCACCGGGACTTTGGGTTTTTCAGCCTTCAGTTCATCTCTGCAACTCTCTCAGGAATGGAATGAAGATGACTTCAATTGATGGGTTTCTTGTGTTGTAGAATCGATGATGATTTCAAAGAGCTAGTTTCAAAGAAGCACACCAAGGGGAAGAAAATTGATCCCAACCAGATGTAGGAATCAATTAATTATTTGAACCTTGACTTGATAGAAGGACTTTTGCACTCTATGAAGAAAAATGAATAAACCCCATTTTTCTAATTGAAAATAAGTGCACACTCAACAATTGTGGGCTCTTCCATTAAGACTTTTGCATTATGCAAAAGACTTTTGTTATAATGCAAAAGACTTTTGCATTCGAATGAAGACTTATGCAAATGGACTGACCTACCATTTGAATCAGATGAAACTGATGGGCCATCTGCTGATTACATTCCAACACATAATGGGACCCACAACAAGGTACCAAGAAGAAGAATTAATCTCGCAGTGCAGAAAAACTGCAGAATTTGTCTCCACTAGAAAATTCATAACTTCCTCTTCCGAGCTCGAAACGACATGATTCTTGAGCCAAATAAAAGATTTATCAGAGGGCTACAACTTTCATGCTTTGAGATTTAACCCAGATTGAATGGAAAGTAGTGTAAAATTACCTCGAAGCTGACTAGTCTGAGAAAAACAGCAACCTAAGAGAGGCAGAGTTGTCCCACTATTCGGGCCATAACTTTAAAACCTGAAGTCGGATCGACCTGATTCCAAAACCAAAAATCAAGCCCTCCCACTAATGCACAAAAGTCATGTTGACTACTTTTTAATTCAGATGTTAGATGTGAAGATATAAGCATAACAATATACTTAACTGACATGACCTGAACATGCAGTTGCCCAGTTTCACTTTGAATGCTTGCAACCTTCATCATACTGCTTTCCAACACCATGCCAACACCCGAGGATTAACAACAATTACAAACTAAAACAAATGACCAACAATCTCCCCCTTTGGAATTGTTGTCAACACCTGCGGACTTGGAGAAGAAAATAGATTTCATTTGACTCCCCCTGTCACCAAACCTTCTCAGCCCAACTGCAAAACATACATATAATTTCATTTGACTCCCCCTGTCACCGAACCTTCTCAGCCCAACTGCAAAACATACATACCTGTCACCGTACCTTCTCAGCTCAACTGCAAAACATACATATCTGTCACCGAACCTTCTCAGCTCAACTGCAAAACAGACATATCCCCCCCCTTTGACAACAATAACAAAGGGAGATGTCCAGAAGGGAAAAGTGCTCCAACAATATGCCCGCACTCCCCCTGTCTCCAATTCTCCCTAATGCTTTGGAGAAGAAGTAACCCCCAATTTCATCCGGAGGTATTCAAAGACTTCTTTCGGTAGAGGCTTTGTGAAAATATCCGCAACTTGTTCTGTAGTCGGAACATACTCTAACTTCACCTCTCCATCATTCACCTTGTCCTTCAAGAAGTGGTACCTGATGGCAATATGTTTGGTCCTGCTGTGCTGAACTGGATTCTTTGAGATGCTAATGGCGCTTGTATTATCGCACAAAATAGGAATGGCCTCCACTAACTGAATTCCCAAATCCTTTAGCATCTGTCGCATCCAAAGAAGTTGTGTGCAGCAAGTTGTCGCAGCAATATACTCAGCTTCTGCTGTAGACAAGGAAACTGAATCCTGTTTCTTGCTGTGCCAGGCTACCAACTTGTCACCTAAGTAGAATGCACCTCCACTAGTGCTCTTCCTGTCATCTACACATCCTGCCTAATCTGCATCTGAGTAGGCTATTAATGTGAAGTCCTTTCCTCGTGGATACCATAAACCATATTCTGCTGTGCCTTTGATGTACCGGAATATCCTCTTCACTGCTGTCACATGTGTTTCCCTTGGATCTGCCTGAAATCTAGCAACCATACACACAGCTTGTAAAATGTCTGGCCTAGTAGCTGTCAGGTACAATAGACTTCCAATCATGGATCTATACATGGTGTGATCAACAGTCACTGACTCATCATTTTTACTCAACTTGCAGCTCGTTGTCATGAGTGTGCTGACAGGTTTTGAGTCTTCCATGTTAAACTTCTTTAACATCTCCTTGACATACTTTACCTGTGAGATAAACATGCCACTCTTCATTTGGTTAACCTGGAGGCCAAGAAAGAATGAGAGCTCCCCAATCATGGACATTTCAAACTCAGTCCTCATCTTCTCTGCAAACTCTGTACACAATTCATCTTTGTTGCCCGCGAAGATGATGTCATCCACGTACACTACCACAACTACCTGAGTACCATCTTCTGTCCTCACGTATAGGTTGCTGTCTACAACACCCTTTTTGTACCCAAGTTGCTGTAGGTAGGCATCCAGCCGAGAGTACCATGCCCTTGGTGCTTGTTTTAGGCCATAGAGAGCCTTTTTCAGTTTACATACCATATTTGAGTCGTCTCCCAACTGAAATCCATCCGGTTGCTCTATATATACTTCTTCTTCTAGGTTGCCATTCAGAAAAGCAGACTTGACATCCATTTGGTAGACTTTGAAGCTCTTATATACTGCCAAAGCTAGAAACATACGAATAGCCTCAAGCCGAGCCACATGTGCAAAGGTTTCTTCAAAATCTATCCCTTCAACTTGTGCATAGCCTTTACAAACAAGTCTAGCTTTGTTCCTCTACTACTTGTCCTTCCTCATTCAACTTATTTCTGAAAATCCACTTGGTACCAATGACATTTTTGGTTTTTGGTCTAGGTACAAGCTCCCAAGTTTTGTTTTTCTCAATCTGATCCAACTCTTCATGCATTGCCTTGACCCAACTGTCATCTTTACTTGCTTCTGCAACAGTTTTGGGTTCAACTGTGGACAAGAGAGAGAATAAACTGGTTTTCATCCTCCTAGTCTGTACTCCAACCTGTGGATCTCCAATGATATCAGTTTCGTTAATACCATGATAATTATGCCATCTGTCATTTTCTTTCTTCTCTTTTGAGTTATCGTCCGACTTTTCTTCCTTGTGACTAGGCAAGTCTTCAATCTCATTGTTATCATCGGGATTTTCATACATTGGATACTCAATCTCCTGAATATTCTTTGGAATTTTTTTGTTTTCATCAAACTTAACATCTATACTCTCGACTATTTTCTGAAGCCTTTTATTGTAGCACCTGTAGGCCTTGCTTCTAGTAGAATAGCCTATGAAGATGCCTTCATCTGCACGATCATCAAACTTCCCAAGATTTTGATCCAACCTTTTTATAAAGCACTTACTGCCGAATACCTTGAAGTACCTCACCGATGCTCTCTTGCCAAACCACAGTTCATAGGAAGTCTTGTTTGTGTGTGCTCTAAGCATACATCTGTTCTGAATGTATACAGCTGTGTGAACTGCTTCTCTCCAAAATCCATCTGCAAGCTTGCTCTCTGTCAACATGGTTCTGGCCATTTCCTGTACTGTCCTGTTCTTCCTCTCAACCACACCATTTTGCTGTGGTGTGCGAGCTGCAGAAAATTGCCTACGAATCCCATGTTCTTGACAGTACTCTTCAAACTCATCTGAAGTAAACTCTCCTCCTCGGTCTGACCTCAACACCTTGATTCTCCTGCCAGTCTGATTTTCGACCTATTTTCTAAAGATCTTGAACATATTAAATGCTTCATCCTTGTTCTTCAGAAACATAATCCAAGTCATGCGAGAGTGATCATCGATGAATAATATGAAGTATTTGTCTCCGCTCAAACTCCGAGTCCTCATCGGGCCACACAAGTCCGTGTGTACCAGCTCTAAAGGCTTGCTTGTGTTGTACTCTTTTGACTTGAAAGAAGATCTAGTTAGCTTCCCTTTCTGACATGCATCACAGACACTGTCTTGAGCTTTCCCAATGTGAGGTATGTCCCGAACTGCCTTCTTGGAGCATATATTAGACAAATTTTTGAAGCTTATGTGCCCAAGTCTCCTATGCCACAACCAACTTTCATCTTCCCTCCCTAGCATGCATGTATTCACTGTAGTCTCAGAGAGAGTATATAAGTTGCCTGAAGTCCTCATACCAACTGCCACAACCTTTCCATTATTGTCTAAGATTTCACAGCCATGTTTGTTGAAGAAAATGCCATGTCCTCTATCACATATCTGACTGACACTCAACAAGTTGTGTTTCAACCCATCAACAAACAACACTTCTTCGGATCTGATTTTGCCGTCAATTATCCTGACCAAACCTTTCCCAACAATCTTAGCTCCATCATTATTTCCGAATTTCACTGATCCTCCATCATACTGCTGTAGCTTGGAGAACTTACTCTTGTCACCAGTCATGTGACTAGAGCATCCACTATCTAGAATCCATGAAGTCAATTTTCCTTGTGCTTTGAAGGCTGTCTGTACTATCAAGGAGTTATCCTTGTCTTTTTGTTCTTTTCTTTTCCAAACCTTTTTAACTGATTTAGCAGACTTATCTGTTTCAATACCGGTCAACTCAGCAGTCTTAGGAGCCCTCTGTTGATGTGTAATAGCATTTGCGTTTTGAAATTATACCTGTCTTCGATTAGGGGCATATGCATGCATACAATTTCTAGCCAGATGCCCAAAATTATGACAAATAAAGCATTCTACAGGATACATCATAGGGGCATCAAAAGGGTTCCTATTCACAAAGTTTCTAGGCCTCAAATTAAATTTGCAGGTCATCATTTTATGTCCATATGTATTGCATTGGAAACAGTAACCATGGAAGTGAGAAATTGACCTGAAGTTTGTAGACTGTATCCGCATAGGAGGCCTGAAGTTTTGCTGCTGTGGCATCTTCTTTGGTGGAGCAAATTTCCTTTCAGGTTTTTGAGTTTGTGGTATTGCTTTTGGAAGAGTTACATTCACAGCTGTCTGTTTAGTTTTCTGAGGCGCTTCTTTAACTTGTTTAGAAGAAGACTCTCCCTCATACCCAAGGCCAAATTATAGATGAGGAGGCCTTTGAGCACTGAGAATCTCATTCAACTTGGAGGACCCTTGATAAGCATTCAGCTTCTGTGAGAACTTCTCCAACTGTGTTTTCAAACCAGTCACCTCCTCCTCTAACTTACTATTTTCTTCAGTCTTCAAAACTACCTGTGCCTCAAGATCTTCAAGTATCCTCTTGCTTTCCTCCAATTTCACTTTCAATGTTACAACAATCTCCTCTGCATCAACTAGCCTTTTTGAAGTTTTCTTATGATTTTTCCTTTCAGAAGATAGTTCCTCAAGTGCAGCCAACAACTCTCCTTCCAAGTTAATTTCAGCATCTTCATCATCACTTGATGATTTTCCCTTTTCAGACTTGTTATCTTCAACTTGTTCATCAAGCATGGCCATAAAAAGAGCCTCTGCTGCTTCATTCCCACTGTCTTCGGAATCATCATCTGAAGAACTGGACATTTTCTTTGATACTAGGCTTTTAGACTTCCCTTTCTTAAAGCGATAGTTTTTCTTGAAGAATTTTTTCTTAGGTATATCATCGTCATTTTCTTCTTTGTCTTTATGAGGACACTTAGCAGCAAAATGACCCACATCTCCACAGTTAAAGCACTTGAAAGGCAGCTTCCCTTTATATTTACCTTGACCCTTCTTCAATTTTCGAACGAAGTTAGCCGCTAGTTCTTCATCTGAATCATCTGAATCATCTTTATCTGACTTAACCACTTCCTTAGCCTTATTCTTTGCACGGAAAGCAGCTTCCCTGTCAGAAGATTTGGGCTTCCCTATTCTCATCTCATATGCTGTCAGTGAACCATGCAGTTCATCCATGCTGAAGACATCTAGATCTTTGGCTTCTTCGATGGCAGAAGCTTTGGCATCATATCTGGCAGGAAGAGTTCTCAAAATTTTCTTAACAATAGATTCTTCTTTTAGCTCTTCACCAAGCCCTCTAATAGAGTTCACAACTTCATTGACTCTCAGTAGATATGAGTCAATGGACTCACTTTCGGTCATTTTCAAACTCTCAAACTGAGCCCGGTGAGTTTGCAGTTTTGCCTCTTTTATTTTCTTGTCTCCCTCATGAACACTCTGCAGCTTATCCCATATCTCCTTTGAAGTCTTACAGGACATGACCTTGACAAGTTCATTGTCTGACAGTCCACACATCAGAGCATTCCTTGCCTTTGAATCATTCTCAAATAATTTCTTCTCAGCCGCATCAGTAGGATCTTCTTTTCCTTTGTAGCCTTTTCTTACACAGTCCCATATGTCATACCCCAATGCTGAAAGATAAGTTTGCATCCTGACTTTCCAAAAAGAGTAATTTGTCCCATCAAATAGTGGTGCTTTATTAGAAGAGAAACCTTCTCCTGAAGCCATGTGGGTTGTAACAAGATCACCCAAAGCAGATTATGCTTGTAAATGGGACCTTGCTCTGATACCAATTGTTGACCCCACACGGACACTGAGAGGGGGGGGGGGGGGGTGAATCAGTGTGTCTAAAAATTTATATGCAAACAATCAACCACACGATCACGACACAGAAGTTTTTACGTGGTTCACCCTCAGGCTACATCCACGGTGCACAAAAATGCACTTCCACTATTTTAGCAGCACCAACTGCTAGGAGCACCAACCCTTTACAACTTTGCCCGCACCAACGGACAAGAGCACCAACCCCTACACTCAAGCACCCACTTGAGTGATTACAAGGATTAAAAAAAATTTATGACACACACAGGTGCCTTACAATAAAATTCCAGCAACACACACAGGTGTCAAGAAAATATCAATCACATAGATAATTTCACCGAGACTAGTTCACAATTAAATATGCCCTGCAACTCTTATCAATCACAATCACTAATTTCTAGTCACACCCTTAGTCTGCACAATCATAATCTGAGGAAGACTACAAGTAGGAATATAAATCCACATGAAATAGAGGGCAGGATGACCATACCACAGATGAAGAACAGATCATCATGTACTGAAGAACATATTAATCATGACTCTGAGTGAGAGATGGTGATAGGCTCGTACGATCTCAAGAGTGAATCTCAGACTTTGAAACTCTCTTGCTTGCACCGGGACTTTGGGTTTTTCAGCCTTCAGTTCATCTCTGCAACTCTCTCAGGAATGGAATGAAGATGACTTCAATTGATGGGTTTCTTGTGTTGTAGAATCGATGATGATTTCAAAGAGCTAGTTTCAAAGAAGCACACCAAGGGGAAGAAAATTGATCCCAACCAGATGTAGGAATCAATTAATTATTTGAACCTTGACTTGATAGAAGGACTTTTGCACTCTATGAAGAAAAATGAATAAACCCCATTTTTCTAATTGAAAATAAGTGCACACTCAACAATTGTGGGCTCTTCCATTAAGACTTTTGCATTATGCAAAAGACTTTTGTTATAATGCAAAAGACTTTTGCATTCGAATGAAGACTTATGCAAATGGACTGACCTACCATTTGAATCAGATGAAACTGATGGGCCATCTGCTGATTACATTCCAACACATAATGGGACCCACAACAAGGTACCAAGAAGAAGAATTAATCTCGCAGTGCAGAAAAACTGCAGAATTTGTCTCCACTAGAAAATTCATAACTTCCTCTTCCGAGCTCGAAACGACATGATTCTTGAGCCAAATAAAAGATTTATAGAGGGCTACAACTTTCATGCTTTGAGATTTAACCCAGATTGAATGGAAAGTAGTGTAAAATCACCTCGAAGCTGACTGGTCTGAGAAAAACAACAACCTAAGAGAGGCAGAGTTGTCCCACTATTCGGGCCATAACTTTAAAACCTGAAGTCGGATCGACCTGATTCCAAAACCAAAAATCAAGCCCTCCCACTAATGCACAAAAGTCATGTTGACTACTTTTTAATTCAGATGTTAGATGTGAAGATATAAGCATAATAATATACTTAACTGACATGACCTGAACATGCAGTTGCCCAGTTTCACTTTGAATGCTTGCAACCTTCATCATACTGCTTTCCAACACCATGCCAACACCCGAGGATTAACAACAATTACAAACTAAAACAAATGACCAACAATCTCCCCCTTTGGAATTGTTGTCAACACCTGCGGACTTGGAGAAGAAAATAGATTTCATTTGACTCCCCCTGTCACCAAACCTTCTCAGCCCAACTGCAAAACATACATATAATTTCATTTGACTCCCCCTGTCACCGAACCTTCTCAGCCCAACTGCAAAACATACATACCTGTCACCGTACCTTCTCAGCTCAACTGCAAAACATACATATCTGTCACCGAACCTTCTCAGCTCAACTGCAAAACAGACATATCCCCCCCCTTTGACAACAATAACAAAGGGAGATGTCCAGAAGGGAAAAGTGCTCCAACAATATGCCCGCACTCCCCCTGTCTCCAATTCTCCCTAATGCTTTGGAGAAGAAGTAACCCCCAATTTCATCCGGAGGTATTCAAAGACTTCTTTCGGTAGAGGCTTTGTGAAAATATCCGCAACTTGTTCTGTAGTCGGAACATACTCTAACTTCACCTCTCCATCATTCACCTTGTCCTTCAAGAAGTGGTACCTGATGGCAATATGTTTGGTCCTGCTGTGCTGAACTGGATTCTTTGAGATGCTAATGGCGCTTGTATTATCGCACAAAATAGGAATGGCCTCCACTAACTGAATTCCCAAATCCTTTAGCATCTGTCGCATCCAAAGAAGTTGTGTGCAGCAAGTTGTCGCAGCAATATACTCAGCTTCTGCTGTAGACAAGGAAACTGAATCCTGTTTCTTGCTGTGCCAGGCTACCAACTTGTCACCTAAGTAGAATGCACCTCCACTAGTGCTCTTCCTGTCATCTACACATCCTGCCCAATCTGCATCTGAGTAGGCTATTAATGTGAAGTCCTTTCCTCGTGGATACCATAAACCATATTCTGCTGTGCCTTTGATGTACCGGAATATCCTCTTCACTGCTGTCACATGTGTTTCCCTTGGATCTGCCTGAAATCTAGCAACCATACACACAGCTTGTAAAATGTCTGGCCTAGTAGCTGTCAGGTACAATAGACTTCCAATCATGGATCTATACATGGTGTGATCAACAGTCACTGACTCATCATTTTTACTCAACTTGCAGCTCGTTGTCATGAGTGTGCTGACAGGTTTTGAGTCTTCCATGTTAAACTTCTTTAACATCTCCTTGACATACTTTACCTGTGAGATAAACATGCCACTCTTCATTTGGTTAACCTGGAGGCCAAGAAAGAATGAGAGCTCCCCAATCATGGACATTTCAAACTCAGTCCTCATCTTCTCTGCAAACTCTGTACACAATTCATCTTTGTTGCCCGCGAAGATGATGTCATCCACGTACACTACCACAACTACCTGAGTACCATCTTCTGTCCTCACGTATAGGTTGCTGTCTACAACACCCTTTTTGTACCCAAGTTGCTGTAGGTAGGCATCCAGCCGAGAGTACCATGCCCTTGGTGCTTGTTTTAGGCCATAGAGAGCCTTTTTCAGTTTACATACCATATTTGAGTCGTCTCCCAACTGAAATCCATCCGGTTGCTCTATATATACTTCTTCTTCTAGGTTGCCATTCAGAAAAGCAGACTTGACATCCATTTGGTAGACTTTGAAGCTCTTATATACTGCCAAAGCTAGAAACATACGAATAGCCTCAAGCCGAGCCACATGTGCAAAGGTTTCTTCAAAATCTATCCCTTCAACTTGTGCATAGCCTTTACAAACAAGTCTAGCTTTGTTCCTCACTACTTGTCCTTCCTCATTCAACTTATTTCTGAAAATCCACTTGGTACCAATGACATTTTTGGTTTTTGGTCTAGGTACAAGCTCCCAAGTTTTGTTTTTCTCAATCTGATCCAACTCTTCATGCATTGCCTTGACCCAACTGTCATCTTTACTTGCTTCTGCAACAGTTTTGGGTTCAACTGTGGACAAGAGAGAGAATAAACTGGTTTTCATCCTCCTAGTCTGTACTCCAACCTGTGGATCTCCAATGATATCAGTTTCGTTAATACCATGATAACTATGCCAGCTGTCATTTTCTTTCTTCTCTTTTGAGTTATCGTCCGACTTTTCTTCCTTGTGACTAGGCAAGTCTTCAATCTCATTGTTATCATCGGGATTTTCATACATTGGATACTCAATCTCCTGAATATTCTTTGGAATTTTTTTGTTTTCATCAAACTTAACATCTATACTCTCGACTATTTTCTGAAGCCTTTTATTGTAGCACCTGTAGGCCTTGCTTCTAGTAGAATAGCCTATGAAGATGCCTTCATCTGCACGATCATCAAACTTCCCAAGATTTTGATCCAACCTTTTTATAAAGCACTTACTGCCGAATACCTTGAAGTACCTCACCGATGCTCTCTTGCCAAACCACAGTTCATAGGAAGTCTTGTTTGTGTGTGCTCTAAGCATACATCTGTTCTGAATGTATACAGCTGTGTGAACTGCTTCTCTCCAAAATCCATCTGCAAGCTTGCTCTCTGTCAACATGGTTCTGGCCATTTTCTGTACTGTCCTGTTCTTCCTCTCAACCACACTATTTTGCTGTGGTGTGCGAGCTGCAGAAAATTGCCTACGAATCCCATGTTCTTGACAGTACTCTTCAAACTCATCTGAAGTAAACTCTCCTCCTCGGTCTGACCTCAACACCTTGATTCTCCTGCCAGTCTGATTTTCGACCTATTTTCTAAAGATCTTGAACATATTAAATGCTTCATCCTTGTTCTTCAGAAACATAATCCAAGTCATGCGAGAGTGATCATCGATGAATAATATGAAGTATTTGTCTCCGCTCAAACTCCGAGTCCTCATCGGGCCACACAAGTCCGTGTGTACCAGCTCTAAAGGCTTGCTTGTGTTGTACTCTTTTGACTTGAAAGAAGATCTAGTTAGCTTCCCTTTCTGACATGCATCACAGACACTGTCTTGAGCTTTCCCAATGTGAGGTATGTCCCGAACTGCCTTCTTGGAGCATATATTAGACAAATTTTTGAAGCTTATGTGCCCAAGTCTCCTATGCCACAACCAACTTTCATCTTCCCTCCCTAGCATGCATGTATTCACTGTAGTCTCAGAGAGAGTATATAAGTTGCCTGAAGTCCTCATACCAACTGCCACAACCTTTCCATTATTGTCTAAGATTTCACAGCCATGTTTGTTGAAGAAAATGCCATGTCCTCTATCACATATCTGACTGACACTCAACAAGTTGTGTTTCAACCCATCAACAAACAACACTTCTTCGGATCTGATTTTGCCGTCAATTATCCTGACCAAACCTTTCCCAACAATCTTAGCTCCATCATTATTTCCGAATTTCACTGATCCTCCATCATACTGCTGTAGCTTGGAGAACTTACTCTTGTCACCAGTCATGTGACTAGAGCATCCACTATCTAGAATCCATGAAGTCAATTTTCCTTGTGCTTTGAAGGCTGTCTGTACTATCAAGGAGTTATCCTTGTCTTTTTGTTCTTTTCTTTTCCAAACCTTTTTAACTGATTTAGCAGACTTATCTGTTTCAATACCGGTCAACTCAGCAGTCTTAGGAGCCCTCTGTGTGTAATAGCATTTGCGTTTTGAAATTGTACCTGTCTTCGATTAGGGGCATATGCATGCATACAATTTCTAGCCAGATGCCCAAAATTATGACAAATAAAGCATTCTACGGATACATCATAAGGGCATCAAAAGGTTCCTATTCACAAGTTTCTGTTGGATACCGCGATCACTGAGAGGGGGGGTGAATCAGTGATTTCTAAAAACAGGTCCAATTCAACAAAAAAACAAGTCAAATCACACAATGACACCAGATTTAACGTGGTTCACCGAAAGGCTACGTCCACGGTTCAAAGACTGTCCGAACACCAATCCGGGACAGATCTGAAATCTTAGTCGCACCAACGACAAAGAGCACCAACTCTAGTTTCAGATAGCACCAACTATCTAGGAAGCACCGACTCCCTTTACAATTTATCTGCACCCACAGATAGGATCACCAAACCCTAAACACCAAGCACCAACTTGATGTAAAAACAGAATGGAAGATTAATTCTGTCTACAGCCCTTCCCCTCTACAATTCTCTCTCTCAATCCCTTACAAATTGAAATCTAAAGCATAAAAGAGAGACACTTAACTCATGGACGAATCACCATCTTCTAGAGCATAATCTCGTCCACAATTGCTGTAGAAAAAACGTCTGATAATGCAGCAACACAGCAACACAGCACCAGCACTCTTCTTCTCTCCAAAACTCTCTATATTTTCTCTCTAAAACTCTTCTCTTCTGGTGTATCTTTAAGAACGACCCTTACATGCCATTTTATAGGTTTTGATAACCCTTAATTGTATTTAAAACGGGCTACAATTCGTTTAGAAAGAGTCCCAAACAAATTAGATAAGAGTGCTGAATTTTCGTGCAAAACTTCTAATTCTGCGCAACTCTGGTTCCCGTGCTCGGTCGACATCCTGGCTTGCTCGGTCGACCGAAGACACTGACTGGAAACAGACAACTTTTGAGCTCGGTCGACATCCTGGGGTCCCGGTCGACCGAAGACACACTGTGTCACTAAAATAACTGAGAGCTACCTGAAACTGTTTTCTGCAGGTTTCTTCTTGCTCGGTCGACCGCATGAAGAGCCCGGTCGACCGCAGACTCTGCTTCAGGAAATCTGAATTCCTGACAGATTCAAGTCTTATTCTTCTTTTCAGCTCTATCAACACCAGCTTATTATCATCATGTTTGTGACAATATGTTGACAAAATTCCAACTCAAATCAATACTTGAGATACTGATTCTTCAAATTCTTCAAAAGATTTTCAAGTCATCTCAAATTCATCTCAAATTCCAACAGTTTCTAGGCCTCAAATTAAATTTGCAGGTCATCATTTTATGTCCATATGATTGCATTGGAAACAGTAACCATGGAAGTGAGAAATTGACCTGAAGTTTGTAGACTGTATCCGCATAGGAGGCCTGAAGTTTTGCTGCTGTGGCATCTTCTTTGGTGGAGCAAATTTCCTTTCAGGTTTTTGAGTTTGTGGTATTGCTTTTGGAAGAGTTACATTCACAGCTGTCTGTTTAGTTTTCTGAGGCGCTTCTTTAACTTGTTTAGAAGAAGACTCTCCCTCATACCCAAGGCCAAATTATAGATGAGGAGGCCTTTGAACACTGAGAATCTCATTCAACTTGGAGGACCCTTGATAAGCATTCAGCTTCTGTGAGAACTTCTCCAACTGTGTTTTCAAACCAGTCACCTCCTCCTCTAACTTACTATTTTCTTCAGTCTTCAAAACTACCTGTGCCTCAAGATCTTCAAGTATCCTCTTGCTTTCCTCCAATTTCACTTTCAATGTTACAACAATCTCCTCTGCATCAACTAGCCTTTTTGAAGTTTTCTTATGATTTTTCATTTCAGAAGATAGTTCCTCAAGTGCAGCCAACAACTCTCCTTCCAAGTTAATTTCAGCATCTTCATCATCACTTGATGATTTTCCCTTTTCAGACTTGTTATCTTCAACTTGTTCATCAAGCATGGCCATAAAAAGAGCCTCTGCTGCTTCATTCCCACTGTCTTCGGAATCATCATCTGAAGAACTGGACATTTTCTTTGATACTAGGCTTTTAGACTTCCCTTTCTTAAAGCGATAGTTTTTCTTGAAGAATTTTTTCTTAGGTATATCATCGTCATTTTCTTCTTTGTCTTTATGAGGACACTTAGCAGCAAAATGACCCACATCTCCACAGTTAAAGCACTTGAAAGGCAGCTTCCCTTTATATTTACCTTGACCCTTCTTCAATTTTCGAACGAAGTTAGCCGCTAGTTCTTCATCTGAATCATCTGAATCATCTTTATCTGACTTAACCACTTCCTTAGCCTTATTCTTTGCACGGAAAGCAGCTTCCCTGTCAGAAGATTTGGGCTTCCCTATTCTTATCTCATATGCTGTCAGTGAACCATGCAGTTCATCCATGCTGAAGACATCTAGATCTTTGGCTTCTTCGATGGCAGAAGCTTTGGCATCATATCTGGCAGGAAGAGTTCTCAAAATTTTCTTAACAATAGATTCTTCTTTTAGCTCTTCACCAAGCCCTCTAATAGAGTTCACAACTTCATTGACTCTCAGTAGATATGAGTCAATAGACTCACTTTCGGTCATTTTCAAACTCTCAAACTGAGCCCGGTGAGTTTGCAGTTTTGCCTCTTTTATTTTCTTGTCTCCCTCATGAACACTCTGCAGCTTATCCCATATCTCCTTTGAAGTCTTACAGGACATGACCTTGACAAGTTCATTGTCTGACAGTCCACACATCAGAGCATTCCTTGCCTTTGAATCATTCTCAAATAATTTCTTCTCAGCCGCATCAGTAGGATCTTCTTTTCCTTTGTAGCCTTTTCTTACACAGTCCCATATGTCATACCCCAATGCTGAAAGATAAGTTTGCATCCTGACTTTCCAAAAAGAGTAATTTGTCCCATCAAATAGTGGTGCTTTATTAGAAGAGAAACCTTCTCCTGAAGCCATGTGGGTTGTAACAAGATCACCCAAAGCAGATTATGCTTGTAAATGGGACCTTGCTCTGATACCAATTGTTGACCCACACGGACACTGAGAGAGGGGGGGGGGGGGGGTGAATCAGTGTGTCTAAAAATTTATATGCAAACAATCAACCACACAATCACGACACAGAAGTTTTTACGTGGTTCACCCTCAGGCTACATCCACGGTGCACAAAAATGCACTTCCACTATTTTAGCAGCACCAACTGCTAGGAGCACCAACCCCTTACAACTTTGCCCGTACCAACGGACAAGAGCACCAACCCCTACACTCAAGCACCCACTTGAGTGATTACAAGGATTAAAAAAATTTATGACACACACAGGTGCCTTACAATAACATTCCAGCAACACACACAGGTGTCAAGAAAATATCAATCACATAGATAATTTCACCGAGACTAGTTCACAATTAAATATGCCCTGCAACTCTTATCAATCAAAATCACTAATTTCTAGTCACACCCTTAGTCTGCACAATCATAATCTGAGGAAGACTACAAGTAGGAATATAAATCCACATGAAATAGAGGGCATGATGACCATACCACAGATGAAGAACAGATCATCATGTACTGAAGAACATATTAATCATGACTCTGAGTGAGAGATGGTGATAGGCTCGTACGATCTCAAGAGTGAATCTCAGACTTTGAAACTCTCTTGCTTGCACCGGGACTTTGGGTTTTTCAGCCTTCAGTTCATCTCTGCAACTCTCTCAGGAATGGAATGAAGATGACTTCAATTGATGGGTTTCTTGTGTTGTAGAATCGATGATGATTTCAAAGAGCTAGTTTCAAAGAAGCACACCAAGGGGAAGAAAATTGATCCCAACCAGATGTAGGAATCAATTAATTATTTGAACCTTGACTTGATAGAAGGACTTTTGCACTCTATGAAGAAAAATGAATAAACCCCATTTTTCTAATTGAAAATAAGTGCACACTCAACAATTGTGGGCTCTTCCATTAAGACTTTTGCATTATGCAAAAGACTTTTGTTATAATGCAAAAGACTTTTGCATTCGAATGAAGACTTATGCAAATGGACTGACCTACCATTTGAATCAGATGAAACTGATGGGCCATCTGCTGATTACATTCCAACACATAATGGGACCCACAACAAGGTACCAAGAAGAAGAATTAATCTCGCAGTGCAGAAAAACTGCAGAATTTGTCTCCACTAGAAAATTCATAACTTCCTCTTCCGAGCTCAAAACGACATGATTCTTGAGCCAAATAAAAGATTTATCAGAAGGATACAACTTTCATGCTTTGAGATTTAACCCAGATTGAATGAAAAGTAGTGTAAAATCACCTCGAAGCTGACTGGTCTGAGAAAAACAGCAACCTAAGAGAGGCAGAGTTATCCCACTATTCGGGCCATAACTTTAAAACCTGAAGTCGGATCGACCTGATTCCAAAACCAAAAATCAAGCCCTCTCACTAATGCACAAAAGTCATGTTGACTTACTTTTTAATTCAAGATTGTTAGATGTGAAGATATAAGCATAACAATATACTTAACTGACATGACCTGAACATGCAGTTGCCCAGTTTCACTTTGAATGCTTGCAACCTTCATCATACTGCTTTCCAACACCATGCCAACACCCGAGGATTAACAACAATTACAAACTAAAACAAATGACCAACAATCTCCCCCTTTGGAATTGTTGTCAACACCTGCGGACTTGGAGAAGAAAATAGATTTCATTTGACTCCCCCTGTCACCAAACCTCTCAGCCCAACTGCAAAACATACATATATTTCATTTGACTCCCCCTGTCACCGAACCTTCTCGGCCCAACTGCAAAACATACATACCTGTCACCGTACCTTCTCAGCTCAACTGCAAAACATACATATCTGTCACCGAACCTTCTCAGCTCAACTGCAAAACATACATATCTCCCCCTTTGACAACAATAACAAAGGGAGATGTCCAGAAGGGAAAAGTGCTCCAACAATATGCCCGCACTCCCCCTGTCTCCAATTCTCCCTAATGCTTTGGAGAAGAAGTAACCCCCAATTTCATCCGGAGGTATTCAAAGACTTCTTTCGGTAGAGGCTTTGTGAAAATATCCGCAACTTGTTCTGTAGTCGGAACATACTCTAACTTCACCTCTCCATCATTCACCTTGTCCTTCAAGAAGTGGTACCTGATGGCAATATGTTTGGTCCTGCTGTGCTGAACTGGATTCTTTGAGATGCTAATGGCGCTTGTATTATCGCACAAAATAGGAATGGCCTCCACTAACTGAATTCCCAAATCCTTTAGCATCTGTCGCATCCAAAGAAGTTGTGTGCAGCAAGTTGTCGCAGCAATATACTCAGCTTCTGCTGTAGACAAGGAAACTGAATCCTGTTTCTTGCTGTGCCAGGCTACCAACTTGTCACCTAAGTAGAATGCACCTCCACTAGTGCTCTTCCTGTCATCTACACATCCTGCCCAATCTGCATCTGAGTAGGCTATTAATGTGAAGTCCTTTCCTCGTGGATACCATAAACCATATTCTGCTGTGCCTTTGATGTACCGGAATATCCTCTTCACTGCTGTCACATGTGTTTCCCTTGGATCTGCCTGAAATCTAGCAACCATACACACAGCTTGTAAAATGTCTGGCCTAGTAGCTGTCAGGTACAATAGACTTCCAATCATGGATCTATACATGGTGTGATCAACAGTCACTGACTCATCATTTTTACTCAACTTGCAGCTCGTTGTCGTGAGTGTGCTGACTGGTTTTGAGTCTTCCATGTTAAACTTCTTTAACATCTCCTTGACATACTTTACCTGTGAGATAAACATGCCACTCTTCATTTGGTTACCCAGGAGGCCAAGAAAGAATGAGAGCTCCCCAATCATGGACATTTCAAACTCAGTCCTCATCTTCTCTGCAAACTCTGTACACAATTCATCTTTGTTGCCCGCGAAGATGATGTCATCCACGTACACTACCACAACTACCTGAGTACCATCTTCTGTCCTCACGTATAGGTTGCTGTCTACAACACCCTTTTTGTACCCAAGTTGCTGTAGGTAGGCATCCAGCCGAGAGTACCATGCCCTTGGTGCTTGTTTTAAGCCATAGAGAGCCTTTTTCCGTTTACATACCATATTTGAGTCGCCTCCCAACTGAAATCCATCCGGTTGCTCTATATATACTTCTTCTTCTAGGTTGCCATTCAGAAAAGCAGACTTGACATCCATTTGGTAGACTTTGAAGCTCTTATATACTGCCAAAGCTAGAAACATACGATTAGCCTCAAGCCGAGCCACATGTGCAAAGGTTTCTTCAAAATCTATCCCTTCAACTTGTGCATAGCCTTTACAAACAAGTCTAGCTTTGTTCCTCACTACTTGTCCTTCCTCATTCAACTTATTTCTGAAAATCCACTTGGTACCAATGACATTTTTGGTTTTTGGTCTAGGTACAAGCTCCCAAGTTTTGTTTTTCTCAATCTGATCCAACTCTTCATGCATTGCCTTGACCCAACTGTCATCTTTACTTGCTTCTGCAACAGTTTTGGGTTCAACTGTGGACAAGAGAGAGAATAAACTGGTTTTCATCCTCCTAGTCTGTACTCCAACCTGTGGATCTCCAATGATATCAGTTTCGTTAATACCATGATAACTATGCCAGCTGTCATTTTCTTTCTTCTCTTTTGAGTTATCGTCCGACTTTTCTTCCTTGTGACTAGGCAAGTCTTCAATCTCATTGTTATCATCGGGATTTTCATACATTGGATACTCAATCTCCTGAATATTCTTTGGAGTTTTTTTGTTTTCATCAAACTTAACATCTATACTCTCGACTATTTTCTGAAGCCTTTTATTGTAGCACCTGTAGGCCTTGCTTCTAGTAGAATAGCCTATGAAGATGCCTTCATCTGCACGATCATCAAACTTCCCAAGATTTGATCCAACCTTTTTATAAAGCACTTACTGCCGAATACCTTGAAGTACCTCACCGATGCTCTCTTGCCAAACCACAGTTCATAGGAAGTCTTGTTTGTGTGTGCTCTAAGCATACATCTGTTCTGAATGTATACAGCTGTGTGAACTGCTTCTCTCCAAAATCCATCTGCAAGCTTGCTCTCTGTCAACATGGTTCTGGCCATTTTCTGTACTGTCCTGTTCTTCCTCTCAACCACACCATTTTGCTGTGGTGTGCGAGCTGCAGAAAAATTGCCTACGAATCCCATGTTCTTGACAGTACTCTTCAAACTCATCTGAAGTAAACTCTCCTCCTCGGTCTGACTCAACACCTTGATTCTCCTGCCAGTCTGATTTTCGACCCTATTTTCTAAAGATCTGGAACATATTAAATGCTTCATCCTTGTTCTTCAGAAACATAATCCAAGTCATGCGAGAGTGATCATCGATGAATAATATGAAGTATTTGTCTCCGCTCAAACTTCGAGTCCTCATCGGGCCACACAAGTCCGTGTGCACCAGCTCTAAAGGCTTGCTTGTGTTGTACTCTTTTGACTTGAAAGAATATCCATTAAGACTTTTGCATTATGCAAAAGACTTTTGTTATAATGCAAAAGACTTTTGCATTCGAATGAAGACTTATGCAAATGGACTGACCTGCCATTTGAATCAGATGAAACTGATGGGCCATCTGCTGATTACATTCCAACACATAATGGGACCCACAACAAGGTACCAAGAAAAAGAATTAATCTCGCAGTGCAGAAAAACTGTAGAATTTATCTCCACTAGAAAATTCATAACTTCCTCTTCCGAGCTCGAAATTAGATGATTCTTAAGCCAAATAAAAGATTTATCAGAGAGCTACAACTTTCATGCTTTGAGATTTAACCCAGATTAAATGGAAAGTAGTGTAAAATCACTTCGAAGTTGACTGGTCTGAGAAAAACAGCAACCTAAGAGAGGCAGAGTTGTCCCACTGTTCGGGCCATAACTTTAAAACCTGAAGTCGGATCGACCTGATTCCAAAATTAAAAATCAAGCCCTCTCACTGATGCACAAAAGTCATGTTGACTACTTTTTAATTCAGATGTTAGATGTGAAGATATAAGCATAACAATATGCTTAACTGACATGACCTGAACATGCAGTTGCCCAGTTTCACTTTGAATGCTTGCAACCTTCATCATACTGCTTTCCAACACCATGCCAACACCCTAGGATTGACAACAATTACAAACTAAAACAAATGACCAACATTTGCACCTCATCACATGTAGAAATCTGGAGTTGAAAATGGCCCACATCATTTTCTAAGGGCCCACATCATTTTCTAATCTCTTCTATTCATGTCATCTATAAATGAAAGCAGTCGAATGTGACCATAAGTATTCCACCAAGAAAAACAAATGCATTCAAATGTGTGAAACATTTATATATAAGAGGAAATTATTAAAAAAAAGGATCATAGATAGCCACTAACAAAGAAAAATGTCATTAGTCAATATTGTACGGAAGAGGTTTCTTGCAACCACTTCACTTTTTTTATTAAAGATTTAAACGTGTGACGACGTCGTCACTTAATATCCCATTTAAACGTGTGACGACGATGTCGCTTAATCGCCTGAAACTTCATTTTTTCCTTCTTCATCCCATCGTTTTCCCCCTTTCTCTGGCAGTTTCCTTCTGCCCCTCTTCACACTCCCCCATCAAACACCTCACTCCCTTTTCCAATTCCTGAGCACTTACTCACCCATCTTTCTCATAATCCACATCTAATTCCATCCACGATGCAAAAGGAATCCCACTACAGCAACATGTCCAAAGATGGCCACTTGTGGGACTCAGGATTGCAGTATCAATCCACGACCTTTGGTTCGGTCAAGAAACCCATCTGGTAGGATCTTGTTGAGATTTGTGTCGGTTGATGAGCGACATCACAAGGACCATAGAAAATGGTGACTGCTGTGTTTAAGGCCCAATGCCATTTATTTGAGTTGTCCAATTGAGAAGGAACCCATGCTTCCGAAGCACAAAAAGATCACAGATGAGTGGGGCCGTTGGTCGAGCCATTCCATCAATTGGATCGTCTATGGATCTTAAGATTCCTAACCCAGAGAGAGGGGGAAAGGAAATCGCCTGAGAAAGGGGGAAAACGATGAGAGGAAGAATGGAAAAATGGGGTTTCAGGCGATTAAGCGACGATGTCGTCACACGTTTAAATCTTTAATAAAAAAGATGGAAGTGGTCACACAGAACCACTTCCTTATAATATTGACTAGTGAGCTCTTTTTCTGTTAGTCGCCATCTAGGGTCCTTTTTTTAATAGTTTCGCCTTATATATCTGCATGAATGCAAACAAATGACTCCTTTTATTCTCTTTTTTATGGGTACCTAGCAAAGGAGGTTGTAACATGAGACCCTAGCCATGCATCGGGAAAGAAGTACTCTCCTCCCCAAGAAGAGATATTAAGAATTATTTTCACTACCTCTACAATGATCCGGATTTTGGTAGGAATGGTACGCTAAAAAAATTCCATAAAAATGCCTCGTAGTGAATACATCATATTGCATGCAGATAAATTTCAAGTTTTGAACCTGAAGTTGGACTCCAACAGATGAATTCCTTTTATGTTCAAATTTTTATTATGAACTACTAGTATCAAAGCCACTAGTTTTGTTTTTTTTTTTTTTTTTCCAATGGCCTGTAAACGTTTCAAAACAGATGGGTTCAATGCAAAGTCTTAAACCCATTTTTGGATTCTGGAATGGAAAGCATGGGGAGTTTTCTTTCTGAATGGAAAGCATGGGAGTTTTCTTTCTGAACAACATTGAAATATTCAAACAAATGTGCCATCTGAATTAAAACTTAGCCTTCTTTTCTTTTAACCGTGTGGTGTTGGCCTCTCTCCTCCATCTTCTTCTGCTTTTCGCTTCACCAGTTCACAGTCAGGCATAAGTACTGGGTTACCCTTCTTTCATCATTACCTTTTGGACTGACATTTTATTAGTTGAGCAAATCATTTCATATGGCTTTGAACAATCTGCTGGGCATTCCTCTACTTTACCATGTTTTACTGTCTCACTAACTGTCATAAATTTGTCGTGGCTAATGTAAATTATGAAATTGATTAATAATTTGTTTTATGAATTACAGAGATGAAGTTATTACAGGGACTATGTGGTATAGGAAAAGGTATGTTTAAAATTCCTTTATTTAATTTATATTATTTGCAAATTGTTCAATGTGGAGCAAATAACCAATTTTAAATTTTTATACACCATCTTGTTTTGATCCGATTGTGATCGGATTACATCTCTTTGCATGGTTATAGGGGCTCTAATATCTATACAATATGATCTCATCCACATGAGATCAAATTTTCTAATACAGTATTGGAGTTGGTTGGTGTGATACGTGAGAATCAATCTGCATTTTATGTGGGCATGTGCACAAAACTGCTTTGACATGTTAAACAAGTTGGTGTTTTATTATTTTTTTTTTTCATTTTTCCACTAAATTTTGTTGTCTTGTTCTTTTGTTGGGTCATTGTTCTAGATCTCTCTTCTTTTCTTTTTCTTCATCATTACGCTCCACAAGTAGGTTTCTTTTAATAGTTTCCAAACTTGCCTTATCTATATGAAATTCGAGAGATATATGAAGTGTTCAAATATCTTTGATAACAACTCCAACGATGTCCTAACCATCAGTGCCTGCTATAAATTACGTTTCCGATCGTCTTGCATAAATTGATCCATGTTGTGATCATATTGTATAGATATTATATCTGATATTATCACTCAGAAAATTCTCCATTGATGGTGGGACGTACCATCACATCCTCAACTTGGAGAGTCCTTGTGTGGGGGATAACCGGAGCACGACCTCGGTACATATAAGTCTGGTCTCGGCACACGGGTCCCATCTCGACACTTTGGCCTCACAGAGCTCGTGAGTCCGAATAGGAGATGACCTTTGTTATAAATATGATTAAAGAGAGCAAAAGGGAATTGTTTATACACTAACGCTGACAACCATTGCTTTATTATATTTGAAATAGCGTATTACTTGTCGGTTCAGCAGCAGTGACATTTTTCAATTTGCCATCTTTACCCCATCTCGGCATAACAGGGACCCCACCTCGGCCTCGGCATACTCCATTTCGGCAAACCTTGGAAGCGGTCTCGGCTTCGGTAAAAAGCATGAATACCGACAGCGTCAGTGAAAACACGTCATATAAACATGTAATAAAGACAAGGGCATTTATTGCTCCACCGCCCATATCTCTGACAGAAGCGGCTTCCACAACTCCCAAAGCGCCAGGATATGGCCTAATGAGATAAGTGGGCTACGATGAGACTGTCATTGATGTCAAACTAGGCTACGATGAGACTGTGCCTCTTTAGTACCTGACAAGGTGGGCTATGACAAGATAGTCAACCACCTCCTTGCCCCCTCTCTTCTTCTATATAAATTCAGCTACAACTCCAGAGCGAAAAGGGCCAACGAATACACCACATGCTGGTACGCCATCTTCTTCCCCAAAAATCTCCATCCTACTGTTCGGTTCTTATACTAACTTAGGCATCGAAAAGCCCTGCGCTGCCACAGCCACGGTCCTCTGACTGTCTGTTTCTCCCCTTTCAGGATCATAGCAGTTAATTTCCATCAGTCCCTTTGGATAAGTCCTATCAGGCAACCCCTAATCTTGTGAGTTATATTTTTTGCACTTACAATTAGCGCCGTCTGTGGGAAACGGCTACAAAAAGTTATATTCTCAAACACCATGCATCGAAGAACCAGAAAGGGGAAAGAGCCAGCAAGCTTACACTCTCAGTCAGGTCCATCTCCAAAGGGGGTGACAACACCCTCCCGACGAGACAGCCTTTAACTGGGAAATCCTTAATAGGGCAAACTACGTCATCAGATGGACGACGAAAACAACCCGCTTCTCGGGAGGGTCAAGGCCCGAAGCCTTATCATCTAAGAGCAGGACAAACTGATTCGTCAACTACAGCAGCAGCTACAGGAAGGGGACGCGACCTCAACTCCATCCTCCCAATCTCCTTCAATTTCGAAGAAACGAAGGCAGAGCCAGGAGTCAATGCTAATCTGAAAGAATGGCTCAACTGACGAGTCAGGTGAATAGTACAGCAGACCATGGAAACAGCCGGTCTCAATCTCACCCGAGATCGGCCAGACCCCTACTACTCTAATCTCGACACGTCTCCCTTCTCTACAGAAATCAAGAATTTCTCCCTCCCTAAAGATTTCAACGTTCCGAGGTTCGTCCTCTACGACGGGACCTCGGACCCAGCAGCACACCTCCGGCACTTCACTCAGAGAATGTCAATATGGGGTAGCATTGGTCACCTGAACTGCAGAATCTTCTCTTCCAGTCTCGGAGACCTCCCCCTGAGGTGGTTCAGCGCACTCCCGCAATGATCAATCACAAATTGGCAGCAGCTCCGGAATCCCTTCATGGCGAAGTTCCAAGCTTACAAAGCCATCCCGAGGTCGCACACCGACCTGATGGCCCTCAGAATGAAGCACATAGAGAATGTCACGAAGTTTGCCAGAAGATTATGGACTGTCTACAGCCAGATCGATGACGCCTCAGAATCAATAACAGTCATGTCTTTCCAACAAGCCCTCCTGCCAGGCAACGAGCTTCGGAAGGACTTGGTCCTACACTCTGTGATCACTATGACAACACTCATGGCCAGGATAAACCAATTTGTCAGGCAAGAAGCAGATGAAGCCCGAACTCGAGAACATTTTGACCTCCACCAAGATAATGAGACAGCCTCCAGCTCAGTAGAGATGACTAGCTCGGCAGATGACTCCAGCTCGGCAGAAACCCCCGGCTCGGAAGATGTCTCCAGTTCGGCGGAAGTCTCCAGTTAGCTTGGGGGGCTACTAAATATCTCATATCTTCACTCAAGTTTGATGGCTCGTCAGCTTACAGACTTGAGGATATGGATGGTCGACAATTGCCGCGGCCGTGGAACGCCTCGCACCTGAAAAAGTTCTATTTCTGACTTGTACTCAAATTTGAAGAATCAATAAAAGCAGTCTTCCTTCTTGTCACTCAACTCGCAGCCAAAGAACTAACCATCGGCAGCTCGGCAAGAGCGCCATGGGGATTGCCTCGAGGTCGGTACACAACCACCTGGGCATGAAGCCATTACGGTACAACTAACCATTCGCAGCTCGGCAAGAGCGCCATGGGGATTGCCTCGAGGTCGGTACACAACCACCCGGGCATGAAGCCATTACGGCACAGCTAACCATCGGCAGCTCGGCAAGAGCGCCATGGGGATTGCCTCGAGGTCGGTACACAACCACCCGAGCATGAAGCCATTACGGCACAACTAACCATCGGCAGCTTGGTAAGAGCGCCATAGGGATTGCCTCGAGGTCGGTACTCAACCACCCCAGGCATGAAGCCATTACGGCACAACTAACCATCGGCAGCTCGGTAAGAGCGCCATGGGGATTGTCTCATGGTCGGTTTAGCACCACCCCGGCATGAAGAGATTGACTCGAAGTCGGTACACAACCACTCGGGCATGAAGCCACTCAGGCACTGCCATTTCGGCATCTACTGCATGGTCCTCTGCTATCTGCCTTGATCGCATGGTCCTCTACCGCCATCAGTCATCCGAATCTCCCCTTCGGCCAGTGCCACAGAGACTGACCTCGGGTTCATACACCTAGGCTTCTCACAGAGACTGACCTTAGGTTCATAAGCCCAGGCTTCTCTGGTCTCGGCACTTTGGCCTCACAGAACTCGTGAGTCCGAGCATGAGGGAACTTTTGTTGAGAATATTATTAAAGTACTCAAAAGCAAGTCCGTATGAGTTATTTATGATTCTTTATGCGCCGGATTTTGACACTTGTGCCTTTCTTTATCAATTTCTAAACCATGTGCCCGTCCCTGATCAGTCTCGGCTGGTCGCGGTTGTGTGTCCCATTTCGGTCTCGGCAACAAGTGTAAATACGAAGAAAGGTCCTCATGATATTTCAGCTTCCGACCTCAACAAATTAGTAAAACTCTAAGAGGTCAAAAGCTGGGGGGCTTTGTGTGGGAGATAACCGGAGCACGACCTCAGTACATATAAGTCTGGTCTCGGCACATGAGTCCCATCTCGGCACTTTGGCCTCACAAAGCTTGTGAGTCCGAATAGGAGAGGACTTTGTTACAAATATGATTAAAGAAAGCAAAAGGGAATTGTTTATACACTGACGCTAACAACCATTACTTTATTATATTCGAAATAGCGTGTTCCTTGTCGGTTCAGCAGCAATGACATTTTCCAATTTTCCATCTTTGCCCCGTCCCGGCAGAACAGGGTCCCCACCTCGGCCTCGGCATACTCCATTTCGGCAGACCTTGGAAGCGGTCTCGGCCTCGGTAAAAAGCATGAATACCGACAGCCTCAGTGAAAACACGTCATATAAACGTGTAATAAAGACAAGGGCATTTATTGCTCCACCGCCCATATCTCTGACAGAAGCGACTTCCACAACTCTCAAAGCGCCAGGATATGGCCTGATGAGATAAGTGGGCTACGATGAGACTGTCATTGATGTCAAAGTAGGCTACGATGGGACTGTGCCTCCCTAGTACCTGACAAGGTGGGCTATGACAAGATAGTCAACCACCTCCTTGCCCCCTCTCTTCTTCTATATAAGTTCAACTACAACTCCAGAGCGAAAAGGGCCAACGAATACACCACATGCTGGTACGCCATCTTCTTCCCCAAAAATCTTCATCCTACTGTTCAGTTCTTATACTAACTTAGGCATCGGAGAGCCCTGCGCTGCCACAGCCAAGGTCCTCTGACTGTCTGTTTCTCCCCTTTCAGGATCATAGCAGTTAATCTCCATCAGTCCCTTTGGATAAATCCTATCAGGC
This sequence comes from Litsea cubeba, assembly GCA_012931725.1. NCBI lineage: Eukaryota > Viridiplantae > Streptophyta > Magnoliopsida > Laurales > Lauraceae > Litsea > Litsea cubeba. Next base: position 108,966,232 of record CM022944.1, read on the forward strand.
ACCCCCTAATCTTGTGAGTTACATTTTTTGCACTTACAGTCCTGATCCCTTATTTGGTTGAATGAGAGGCCGACACGTAGATCTGGATGCCAGCGCCTTGTTTGGTCGAATGAGAGGCCGACACGTGGATCCAGATGCCAACTCAGAGTTGGCTTGTTGTGGAAATGAATGAAGCCAATGCATGTGGTGCTTCTTACAAATTGGGAAAAATTGAGTTCAAAAGAGAAACCAAGCCCTAGATCGATGATCTTCCCTTCCTTCTTACAAGCGGAGCAAAACTCGGTTCGTCTCCTCCAAGCATTCATCTCACCTCTCATTTCTTCTCTCACAGATCAGCCTTTCCTTCCCTCTCTTCCAATCTCTAAGCTCTCATGTCTTCTCCTTCTTCGTTTTCTTTTGTTTGTTGTTCACTTGGTTGTTTGTAGAAATCGACAATCGTCGTGACTAGAGAGCCTCATAGAACGGGAAGCTCATCAACTCCTTGGTACTATTCACTTTATTGTTTTTCTTCATTCTTTTGGTCTCTGAGGATATATTGAATGATATTTTTTTGGTACTTCCATCGCCAATGACTCCATGAAAATGTTTATGACTTTAGGCACTTCACTTCCCTTAACTAGAATTGAAGTGAGCATTCATGGTTTATGCAAAATTTCGGCAATCTTGGGTTTTCTTAAATAGTCGGCTTTAATTTGGGGAAAACAATGAAGGGCTGCTTCTTGTGTGAGAACTGCCCTATGAAATCCGATATTATAGAAAAAAAATAGCAGCACATTTATTGCTCGGTCGAATACCGGATGACAAACATGAGGGTTCATAGGCTGACATGGCAGAATTTCTAGTGGAAATGGTATTAACAAAAACTATCGTCTTATTAATTAAAATTACTTTTTTATGGTGTGGGTGATCAAATTAATACTCTCTTACTTTCTTATTGTCCAGTGACTTCTTTTTCTGTTTTCTAACATTGATCTCATATTCATTGCAGGTGGCGTACATAATTTCTCCTATAGAAATGTGTGTTGATATGAGAGAGTTCAAGAGATTCTGAAATGATGATGTAATATTTTGAATTTTGAGAACTTCAGTCGTTTAACCCTTTTTTGTATCGAATACAACCCAGGCTCACTTGAGAATTTTGTATATCAACTAGCCACACCCTAGGCTCACTTGATATGGAGATATTGTAATAATATTGAATTATATTAGTTGAATGTGATGGGAAACTTGGTGTCTTTGTGAGTGTCAACATTAAATTCAAGAAGAAAAAGCGGATCTACTAATTGATAATGGATTTTGGTATTGAGTGTTGATTGATTGTCACTGGTTAATCGTTAATACACATATGTTAATCAATTGATAATGGAAACATGAAGGCATTATCCCAGCTAACGAAATACTAAAACCTCAGTATTTCTTCCAGACAGCCTTCTTAAACTAGGTTTCAACCTCAGTATATAATGATTCAAACCATAGTATACTATGCCTTAACATGAGACTGATACTTCTTTAGACCTTTTTACTAACCTTGGACCTTTTTATTAAGTGCAAACCATTGCGATCTAATAACACTATTTCTTTATCGAATACAGGAAGTCTCCTAGCTAATGAGGCACCGAAACATCAATATTTCATTAAGACAAACTTTTCACACTGTATGTCAACGTCAGTATACCATGATTCAAATCATTGTATACAATGCCATAAGCTGAGACTATAACCATAGTATTTCTTTTATCCAATCTTAGTACACAGAATTGAAACCTGTGACTGTCTTTTGTCAGACCTATGAATATTATCTGATAAATAGATTTTATATCGAATAGAGGTGGATTTTGCCTAATGATCGATCACACTGAGATCTCAGTATTTCATTCATACAACCTTTTCATACTGGGTTCAACTTCAGTAGATAACGATTCAAACAATAGTATATGCCATTAGTCTGACACATTCGCATGTGCCATCTAATATCCAAGATTTTATATCGAATACAAGGGTTTGCTAAATGAAATATTTCAATCTCAGTATTTCTTTCATCTAACTTTAGTACGTGGTTTTGAAACCTGTGAATATTCTTTGTCAGACCTTCGCATGTGCCCCAAGGTTTTATATCGAATACTGGGGGTTCTCTTGGCTAACGAAACAGTGAAATCACAGTATTTCTTTCACCCAACCTTAATACACAGGATTGAAACATGTGAATGTTTTTTGTCAAACCTACCAATACCATCTAATAAATAGATTTTATATCGAATAGAAGTGGATTTTGCCTAATGACCACACTAAAACCTCAGTATTTTATTCATACAACCTTCTCAAACTGGGTTCAACCTCAGTATATAACGATTCAAACCATAGTATATGCCATTAGATCAGACACCTTCCCATGTGCCATCTAACATCCAAGATTTTATATCGAATACAAGGGTCTACTAAATGAAACACTTCAACCTCAGTATTTCTTTCATCTAACCTGAGTATACAGTTTTGAAACCTGTGAATATTCTTTGTCAGAGCTTCGCCTGTGCCCCAAGGGTTTATATCGAATACATGGGGTTCTCTTGGCTAACGAAACAGTGAAACCACTTTAGTATATAGAATTCTTTCATCCAACTTTAGTATACAGAATTGAAACCTGTGAATATTGTTTTTGTCAAACCTTCGCATGTGCCATCTAATACGAAGATTTTACATCGAATACAAAAGGGGACTAATTACATTGGCAAGTACTCTGGTAAAGCACAACTTACATTGATCAAATTTACAATAATTACATTCATCACATCCATTCTGAAAAGATAGTTTCATTCATATACAAGAGATTAATTAATAGATATCTGCAAATTGTCTATACAAAAGATTTTCCCTATGAACGCAAAAAGATCTGTCACAAGGAGCTCAAAATAGCACAGCATGTGCCAAAAATCCGTCTTGTGAAGAACCGTCTCCTAAAACTTGGTCCTACAACACGAAATATCTTGAACTAATCTTAAGCAAAATAAAAGTTTACTAAGAAATTATGAACTGAATTTTGAAACAATGCTTCTCAAATTGAGATTCATTTGCCCATTGAACTATCTTGAAGCTCGCTCTTGTATAGAATCTATAAGATAGTTCCATTCATATACAAAAGATTAAGTAACATATATATGCAAATTGTCTATACGAAAGATTGTCCCTGTGAATGCAAAAAAATCTATCACAAGGAGCTCAAAATAGTGTGCCAAAGATCCAAAATGTGAAGAGACGTCTCCTAAAAGTAGGTCCTGCAACAAGAAATATCATGAATTAATTTTAAGCAAAATAAATGTTTACTAAGAAAATAAAAACATGAGAAACAATGATTCTCACACTGAGATTCATTTACCCATTGAACTCTCTTGAAACTAGCTCTTGTATAGAATCACTTGTGCAATTGTTAGTCAAAGTTGCTCAAACAGAGGGAGTCATCTCAGCTGGTTGATTTAATGTACTTGGCATATGTCCCAAAAGTGAAAAATGCATGTTAGGTGGCATTTGTAAAATGGACTGACCGTAAGAAAACATGGAAAACATTCCATAGGCATATGGTCCCTATAAATTGGTAAATTATAGTTTAGTCTTCCAAGGAACAAATAATGACATATAAAAAAGCATCTCAAAGGATATTTTTCAATTAATTAACATCCCATAGATTAACAATACATGTGATGTCATTGTTGATGGATGGAAAGAAGAATTATATTGATCTTTAGAAGATGTCTGCATTATTCCAGCAGTGAATGAGCTCTATATAATCATCAAAGGACCCAACATCTGCATTATTCCAGCAGTGAATGAGCTCTATATAATCATCAAAGGACCCCCCCCCCCCCCCCCCCCCCCCCCCCCCCGCTCAGTAAGTCATATGTAGACTTTGGTGGTATTCCAGACTTATCGCAGTCATCAGCGATTATAGCTTGAACAAGACTAATTTTCTTTGTGATCTTAACATGTGAGATTTACTAGGAGATGCAAGAGGATGATTGTGGATTTCATTAAAACTTGAAATATAATATTTTCCATTCACTCCCAACCTATTTTCCATATGACGTTCACAACAAGTTCTTGTTTCATCACGATGGTGCTTATCCATATGATCTTGTTTATCCGGTTGACACTTGCCTTCCTTAGAACAAACAAACACCCTTCTTTTCACAACACCTGTTTTGGGGTCTTCGGTCTTACTACTTTTTCGAACACTACTAAATCCCCTAAAAGCACTAAATTCATTGTATAAGTTGTAAGCATCATCTAATGTTTCAAAATCTGTCACAATCTTTAATTTTTGGGATCAATCTTTTCCATCATTGGCGAATAAAGTAGGGTTATTTACCTCCTGATTCAACACCTCTAGATTAAAGTCTAGATTCCATCTTATTGTTCGAACCATGTTAGCTTCTGCCAGTTGCCCATGTTCATGAAGGTCTTCAGTATCCAGTGACCTTCAATAAAATATAAAATCAATTAAAATTCATCGAGAAATTTTAAATACATCAAATCTTCTTTCGTAACAGATTGAGAATCAAAACTCAATTATATGATAACATATCTTTAACAATGTAATGTGTTCTGTGCATTGAGGGGCTTAGTATATAAAATTGAACCCTTATAGTTCTTTAAGAGTTCTCGGGTTTCAATTCTATGTAGTAAGGTTAATAGAAATAAGTTCTAAGGTTATAGTATCATCATATGCATCGTCTACTATGATTTGAATCATTATTAATTTAAATGTTTTGCACGCATTAGACTCTCACAATCTCACAAATTAGCACCAACCTAGAAATGACCGTCATTCAAGTTATGGAAGCTGATCATGAAAACTTCAGCATCCATCCCACCTTTATTTGAAAATTATGATTTGGGTAAGCCTATCATGAAAATTTCACAACCCATCTCACCTTTATCTGAAAATCAGGATTTGGTAAGCCAATCTTAAAAATTTCACAACCCATCCCACATTGGTCTATTTATTAGATGGCATATTAGAATGTCTGATAGGACAAATCCACAGGTTTTAATTCCATGTACTAAGGTTGGATGAAAGAAATACTAGGGTTTCAGTGTTTCATTAGCCGGCCAAGAGAAATCTTGGATATTAGATGTCACATGTGAAGGTTTGATCTAATGGCATCATATGCTATGGTTTGAATCATTATATACTGAGGTTCAAATCCAGTTTGAGTAGGTTGTCTCAAAGAAATACTGAGGTTTCAATGTGGTCATTAGGCAAAGTCTACCTCTATTCGATATAAAATTATGGATATTAGCTCGCACATGCGAAGGTCTGACAAAGAAAATTCACAAGTTTTAATTATTTGTACTAATGTTGGATGAAATAAATACTAAGGTTTCAATGTTTCATTACTAGATATTAGATGGTACATGAGAATGTCTGACAAATAAAAATCACAGGGTTTCAATTATATGTACTAAGGTTGGATAAAAGAAATACTAAGGTTTCAGTGTTTCATTAGCCAAGAAAAACCTTGGAAATTAGATGTCACATGCTAAGGTCTGATCTAATGGCATCGTATACTATGGTTTGAATCATTATATACTGAGGTTTAAACCATGTTTGAGTAGGTTGTTTCTCAAATAAATCTGAGGTTTTGATGTAGTCATTAGGCAAGTCCACCTCTATTTGATATAAAATCCTGGATATTAGATGGCACATGCGAATGTCTGACAAATAAAAGTCACAAGATTCAATTCTGTGTACTAAGTCTGGATGAAAGAAATACTGAGGTTTCAGCGTTTCATTCCCGCTTTTCGATATAAAGTCTTGGATATTAGATGGCACATGCGAAGTTCTGACAAAGAAAAGCCACAAGTTTTTCAATTTTGTGTACTAAGGTTGGATACAAGAAATACTGAGGTCTCACTGTTTCATTCCCCCTTTTCGATATAAAATCCTGAATATTAGATGGCACATGCGAAGTCTAATAAAGAAAAGTCACAAGTTTCAATTATGTGTACTAAGGTTGGATGAAAGAAATACTGAGGTTTCAGTATTTCATTACCCCTTTTCGATATAAAATCATGGATATTAGATGGCACATGCAAAGGTCTGACAAAGAAAATGAATAGGTTTTAATTCTCTGTACTAAGGTTGGATGAAATAAATACTAAGGTTTCTTTGTTTCATTAGCCATACGAACCTTATATTCAATATAAAATCTTGGATATTAGATGGCACGTATAAGGTTCGACAATAAAAATTCACATGTTTCAATTCTGTGCACTAAGGCAGAATGAAAGAAATTTTATGGTTATAATCTCATCTTATGACATCGTATACTATGGCTTGAATCCCGATATACTGAGGTTGACATACAAAAGACCTTTGAATATGTTATAACAAAAGACCCTGTATTTGAGTTAAGTATCATTCCTTTGAACTTTCTTATCCTTAACATTGCCAATTGTGGGAAGAAAAAACAAACAGAGTAGCTTTACTAGGTTTTATATTTTAATGACAACATGAAGATTAACACCACAAAAGGGCAAGAGATATGTCAACATAGACATCTTACAGATCTTGAGAGTGTCTCTTTCTCTGTCTCTACGGCGATAATGGCGGCGACTAAAAGATGATGATGAAGAAGGAAGCCACGAGACGTGTGATACCAGCATAGAAATACACATATAGAAAATGAGAGAGAGAGAGAGAGAGAGAGAGAGAGAGAGGAAGGAGGGAATTTATAAAACCCAAGAAGCCACACTGGGATTTCTGGCTAAATTAGTTGTAGGATTTCTGGTCAAATGAGTTGCATGGAGGAGAGGACTTCTGAACAATGAGAAAAAGGCGAGCTCCTCATTCTGATAGTTTTTCTCTTGGTAAGAAAGCCCTTATGCTATTCTTTTATTCATTGTATAAAATGAATTGTCAGCTGAGTTGGCATCCGGATCAACGTGTCTGCCTCACATTCATCCAAACAGGATTTCCTTGTATGGTCCACACAGGAAATCCGAATCCCAACTTGGAGCCTTGGACCAAATAAAGAAGTGTTTTTTCTGACCAAATCACATCTCCTTAATTTAACACTGCAACATGTTTTGTGTAAAAGGCTTAGAGGAATTTTTTAAACATTTAAGTCAACCTCCTGAAAGTTCGGTTGAGCTCTCTAGATTGGTTCACTCCTAAATCACACCCATGGTGCTGCAAAAAATATAATCTACGCAGCGAAATAAAATCACAAGCACACCACCAGGACACCAAATCTGCAGGTGAAAAACCCCAAACCGGGTTAAAAAACCACCGAACTCCGTACTGGATCTAATCAAACTATCATCTCGCACTTACAAGAAACCCGATTTCTTCCCAGATATCCCCTCTCTAACGACTGAAGTAACTTGTTGTCGCATCACGCTTCAACGACATCACACGTTGATGCAACCGATCAAAGCTTGACTCCTCAGATTCCACGCAAGAAGATGGATCTTCTACAAGGAGCAGAAGAAATTTGCTCTCTATAGTACTTTGGCAGGCCACAACTCTCAAAAACTCTCTAGACGAAAATTTCTCTCAATAATCGCTAATCATAACTTGAGAGATGATCTGTCTCTTTTTGGGTTGTGATAAACACCCAATATATAGCCCAAAATTCGTGCTTAAGACTCCTTATAATTATCCACTTAGAAAAGAGAGTTTGTGTCAAACTTTTCATAAGAGTCCGGATCCAACTGGGCATTGTTCGCCGTTCTCGCTATAGCGAGACCACGTACTGTCTCTGCCTCGGTTTGGGCTCTGACAATTGTCTGTCAACTTCTTTATAAAAGGCAGCCCTTTGTTTGTTGACTTTCTGTCCTAACACCCACCACTCATACTATCTCTTTATCATAATTACACTGTAGATCGAAGTTGTTCCACCCTTTAATAAAGGCATTTATTTCCTTTTGTTCTACTCTACCTATCACATTTATTAAACAATGATTCAGTAGTTTCAATCAAAACTGCAGAGCCACGATCTTCTTTATATGGTAGTGGTAGGGACTATTTGATCCTTTTTCCTTATGGTCTATGCGACAATTAAACCAAATGTACACCTATACACTTGCACACTGCTTACCCAAAGAAAAACACAAAACTGTGTCCTACCTCTATTTAATTTAAAGAAGATTTATTTTTAACAAGAATTATACTATTTATTTTTAACATGAATTATACTATGTATTCATACTACTAATCTCGTTGTTTTGATGCAGAGATATCACTAAAGGTGTAGTTTTCATGCATCAAGCAGGATTTCATCGCCAACTTGGCCAAATCGACTGCAGGTAGGTGTTATGAATTTAATTTAAAAAATTATGTCTTTTGTTTATTTAATAATTTAATAGATTTTAAATTTATTCTAACATCTTAATGTCACTTTTAATTTGTTTTAGGGACTCGAAATAGAGGTTGGAGAGTGCAAGAAATTATACGGATACGTGGCTCATGGGTCACATGATATTAATGTAGAAAACATGATTTCATACCACTTGTGCCAGTGATTTATTGTAAAAACCTTTTGGGTTGTGATGAATTGATTCCATGATAAATTTTCCCAGTATTATCTTTATTATCAATTGTAATATGTAATCATGAGATTGATTTTCAGTTTGTGCTCTAACGACAGTCACATGTATTAAAATGAAACATCAATGAATGTTTGATTGGAAATGCATAATTGTTTCATGAGATTGATTTTCATTTTGTGCTCTAACATTCACATGTATTAAAATGAAACATCAATGAATGTTTGAATGGAAATGCATAATTGTTTCCTCCTTCATATGTGAAAAGTTATGCATACGTTATTCTTGAAATTGTATAATCCTCTAAAAGGTACTCTTCGAATGCAGTTTCATATATTCATCTTCATGCTGTACAGATAGATCTGTTAAATATGATGAATATTGTTGATGATATATCTTCAGTCATATCTTTTATTACATCCACCTATCCTTAGCTACATCTTTAGCAATTTGATCATATTGGGCTTATATAGTTAAAACTATCTCCTTACATCTTCTTCATCTACCACAGTCATTTCCATGGTCAACTGATTGACTTGTTGTAATGCAATGTACTAAATCTATCATTTTGCAAATGCTTAATGAGATGATTGGATACTTTTGGTCATGATGTTTTCTTAAGTTAAATATCCTGATCACTATTTTCAAAACTACATTGATTCACTCATAGTCATATATGTGATCTTGTGGGTGTGATGGATCCAAATGAAATTGACTTACTAAAATCATGTCACTTATATATATATATATATATATATCAATTTCATACTCTCCAACTAGTATGCTTGTCTTCATAGTCACATTGACTTGTAGCATTCTCACTTACATCTTTACTTAGCTATTTCTATCTTGAGAAATTCTTTCTCACAGTACCCCTTGTGCTTATTATTGGGAAATCTCTCTCAAAATTCGTGGGGGAATAATTATTGAATTATGGGGGAGTAGATCAAAAGGGAATGTTTAAATCCAAGAAAGCAATAGACTCAATTAAACATGATGTTTTCGGTTAATGATTAAGGGGGAGTTATAATTCCCACCAAAGAATGTGTGTTTAATGTCTTATGCAGGTACATCTTTATATCAAGCACATTCTCGGGGTGGGGGGGAATAGTTTAGAGTCATGAGTCTTTTAAAGAGTTGTAATTGTTGTATCTTGGTATCAAGCATTGTAATGCTCATCTACTCGTGTAATTTTGGTTGTAATTGAGCCCATTGATGTAATTGTGTCTAAAATAGATGTTTTGCCACGAAATTGATAAAAGGAGAGATTGTTAGTGTCATAGTCATATATGTACACCCTTTTATTATCAATTCCGTGTCAAAGAGTCCAAGACCTAGCCGCTTAGTGTCTCTCAAGAAAGATCAATCTCGAAGGCAAAGATTCAAGTCTTGGAAGGCCCGAATTCATGAAGAAGAGTATGTCTGTGTCAACCTATTCAGGTATTGTGGACAGAAAAAGGCCAAGAAATGGACCTTAGATCCCTTAGTTTTATTGGTAAACTTAATAGGGCTTACACTGGATTTTTGAGCAAAAGAATATGACTCAAGTCGATACAGAGGGTCGGCTAACCGCACCTATTAATACCATAGTTAAATTTGCACACACATCAAAACTCACTCAGAAACATCATACAGTAGAACCTCGATAATTTAATACTCCATTAATAGATAACCTCGCCAAAATAATATTTTTTTCCGGTCCCGACGTGAGGACAACATGCTAAATTAATAATTCGCTAAATTTATATGATAATAGAAATTTGAGAATTCATATAGATCCCATGCAATATATAAATTAATAATGCCTTAATACATATGTAATTGATTATACATTTAGGATGACTTCATAAAGAATGAATCAATTGTGACTTGTTGCTTCTTGAAATTTATGTCACCTTGAATCTCATCTCGGACTTTTCTTAGCATGGTAAGAATTTCTGGTGTTGTCTTCTCATGGTGCAACAAAAAATTATTCAATGTCTTCGCTGCTTTGAGAGCTTCCTTTCATGAAGGCAGCTCCATAGCATCACTTTCATCTTCAACTTCATCACTTTGCTCATTTCCCATGATGTTCTCAATCATCTCCTCATTAGTCAACATTTCTGAAGTTGTGTTATTCTCTTCAGGGTAGTTCAAGAGGTATTCGGCATCCATTCCATTACGATAATTCAACCCTTTGAACAAGGTACAACAATAAATATTTTGTTGAATTTTTTAAGAAAATAAATAATATTTTGATAAATTAATAAGTTATTAATTAATGAATAAATTAATAAATTATGAATTTATCGATTATTTGATATCTTACTAAATTAATAGATTTTGCTATTAATTTAGAGAATTTAACTGTATTAGAAGTTTTGTCAAACTCATCATATCATCCTCAGAAAAACTCACGTAGCAACATGCTAAAGTTGACACAAAGACTACAACTTCCTTTATTGAAAATTGTCATATTGAAAACCAACTCAAAGCTGACTATGCATGTTTCTCACATGGAAACATGGTTTTGATGAGGTCTGAGTTGAATGATCGCAATCCCAAAATATCTGACTGGAGGTGTAGAGAAATTAATGCATTGTTAAGAAAGAAGTTGCCCTGCCCCAACATACATTCTGTTTTTTCTTTCTTTCTTTCTTTTGGTTTGGATAACTGACGTTCATTCCATTGACTATTGTTCCCTCCAACTGCCGGGTTAAGAATGTCCAACCCTTGTGACATGTGAACTATGGCCCAAGAATACTAAGACGGCCAGATGGATTGGCTACATTTCATGTGTAGCGAATGTGCAATAAGTACAGTCAAAAGGATCACCCCTTGGCCCCAACTAAAGGAAAAGGGATCTATAAAAATAACAGTTTCTCAAATTTTACCAACCCATGCAAAGGGAGACTAACCTCAGCCACTTGCTATTGCCCGCAAAGCACTGCACCAATGGATGAGGGGTCAAACAACTGTTTGGCTTTGGAAAATGCAGCCTGCATACACCAAATTTAAGATAAATTGGAATCATCATCACCATGCAGCCTGCATGCATCAAATTTAAGATAAATTAAAATCATCACAATCGCCATCACCATCGCCATCGCCTTAACATGCATTGAATGATATCACTTCACATAATCGATCAAAGACTACAAGAGATACCTCAATTGAATAAAAAAAAAAAAAACAGCCAAACCCAGTCGATAGCACTTCACACAATCGATCAAAGACTACAAGAGATGCCCCAATTGAATTTAAAAAAAAAAAAAAAAAAAAGGCCAAAGCCACTCGATAACACTTCATATAAAGATTAACTGTGACTTGACACTGGCATACAATTGTCAGCAACACTGTCTCTTGCCCCTTCATTTCTCTACATTCTTCTAGATGTTCATTTCTCTACATGCTTCTAAAATAACGCATGCCAACCATCTCATGGAAAGAATCCAGAAGCCTCATCCACATTTTTCTAGAAGCTTGGTTACTAGAGGTTTCTCACCTCTTCACCCAAACCGACGTGATTATGATTTTTAGCTGAACAGAAGTGAAGAAAGTGGAGTTTCATTTCAACCCCACATCCCGAGCTAACCCCTATAAAATGACCTTATCCCCTTCAAAACCCATACACAAACCTGGAATCCTACAAGCCTTCGTTCCCATTTTTTCCTGGGCTTAACGTTCCCTCCACATGGGAGTCCAAACTCCAACTCCCCATCATCCTCTCTCTTCCCTTCATCTCATATCTTGAGTTTACAAGCATAAGGTGAGCATTTTATGGAAAACAAGAAATCTACTCTCTCTGTCCCCTTCCCTTTTTTATTTGTTGGGTGGATTCTAATTTGATGTATGTTTTTTGATGCATTGGTTTTGCTTTCTCTTCAATTTATGTACAGGGTTTTACTGATTCTCTCTCTAATCTTGTGCTTTCATTGATTTGGGGCATTAATCAGTTTATTGTTTGATTTGTGATCCCTTCTCTCTGACCACTGAACCTCTCGTATAGGGTCTAGATTGGAACCAAATCGGTTATAGACCTGTCCCATTGGCATTACTAGTTTCAAAGCCACTAGTTTTATTTATTTTTTTCAATGTCCTGTAAAAGTTTCAAAACAGATGGGTTCAATGCGCAGTCTTAAACCCATTTTTGGATTCTAGAAATGGAAAGCATGGGAGTTTTCTTTCTGAACAACATTGAAATATTCAAACAAATGTGCCCTCTGAATAATTAAAACTTAGCCTCCTTTTCTTTTAACCGTCTGGTATTGGCCTCTCTCCTCCATCTTCTTCTGGTTTTGGCTTCACCAGTTCACGTCAGGCATAAGCACAAGGTTACCCTTCTTTCATCATTATCTTTTGGACTGACATTTTATTAGTTGAGCAAATAATTTCATATGGCTTTGAACAATCTGCTGGGCGTTCATCTACATTAAGATGTTTTACTGTCTCACTAGCTGTCATAAATTTGCCGCGGCTAATGTAAATTATGAAATTGATTATTAATTTGTTTTATAAATTACAGAGATGAAGTTATTACAGGGACTATGTGGTATAGGAAAAGGTATATTTAAAATTCCTTTATTTAATTTATATTATTTGCAAATTGTTCAATGTAGTGCAAATAACCAATTTATTTAAAGAGAACTTTCTTTAGAAAAACTCCTCATGATTTTTTTAGCATTTTATGCACCATCTTGTTTTGATCTGATTTTGATAACTTTGCATGGATATGGGGGCTCTAATATCTATACAATATGATCTCATCTCTCAAAAATGGGTTTAAAATTATATTTTGATGATAAATCATGTAGCAATACATTGGTTTATAAAGAGAAGAAGAAAAAACTATTCTAGGAAACACAATATACAGAGGATCAATCTGATCCTGTAATTGATCCTATAATCTAGCATGATTGACATAATTTGGTGTACAGCTCATTTGACACTCCCCCTCAAGTTGGGGCATATATGTCATCAATGCCCAACTTGCTAAGTGAGCTGTGAAAAATTCTGCCGGTGACTGCTTTGGTGAGGATATCGGCAAGTTGATCTTCGGATTTAACAAATGGTACCTCAATGATCTTGGCCTCGAGTTTCTCCTTGATGAAATGTCTGTCAACTTCAACATGCTTAGTCCTATCATGTTGCACTGGATTATGTGCGATGTCTATTGAGGCCTTGTTATCACAATGCAGTTGCATGGTACGTTTGGGTTTGAATCCCAAATCCCCCAACAAATTCCGTATCCAGAGTAGCTCACATATTCCATGTGCCATACCCCGATATTCAGCTTCAGCACTCGATCGGGACACCACTTTCTGTTTCTTACTGCGCCAAGAGACTAAATTGCCTCCCACAAAAGTAAAGTATCCAGATGTTGACCGCCTATCAGTAACAGACCCAGCCCAATCTGCATCAGTGTACCCTTGAACATCTAGATGACCATGCTTTGAGAACATCAATCCTTTTCCAGGAGCTGACTTCAAATATTTTAGAATCCGATTTACCGCGTCCATGTGTCCTTCACTTGGTGCATGCATGAACTGACTCACCACACTTACTGCATATGCGATATCAGGTCTAGTAAGTGATAGATATATCAACTTACCAACAAGACGTTGATATCTTCCTTTGTTGGTGGGTACCTGGTCAAGATATTCACCAAGTTTATGATTCACCTCCATTGGGGTATCAGCTGGCTGGCAAGCTAACATTCCAGTTTCGGTCAAAATGTCGAGGATGTATTTCCGTTGAGATAGAAATATTCCTTGTTCTGAACGAGCCACTTCAATACCCAAAAAATACTTCAGAGCACCGAGATCTTTCATCTCAAATTCACTGGATAAATAACGTTGCAATGCTGCTTTTTCCTCCGGGTCATTTCCAGTAACCACCATGTCATCAACATACACAATAAGGGCAGTGACCTTACCTTTCTTATGTTTTAAGAAAAGAGTATGATCTGAGTTACTTTGTTTGTAGCCGAAATTCTTCATTGATTTGCTGAACCTTCCAAACCATGCTCTGGGTGATTGCTTCAATCCATAGAGAGACTTTCGTAGTTTACACACCATGTTGTTTTGAGTGGACCCCATCTTGCATCCTGGAGGAGGATCCATATAGACTTCTTCTTCTAGGTCTCCATGCAGGAAGGCATTTTTTACATCAAACTGATGTAATGGCCAGTCCAGATTTGCTGCCAGAGAAAGAAGGACCCGAATTGTGTTGATCTTGGCTACCGGAGCAAAGGTCTCCCCATAGTCAATCCCATAAGTCTGAGTGTAACCTTTTGCCACTAGTCTTGCTTTGTATCGTTCAATGGTGCCATTTGCTTTGAACTTTATCGTATATATCCATCTGCAACCTACTGTTCTCTTCCCTTTAGGAAGGGTAGTCATCTCCCAAGTGGAATTCTTCTGGAGAGCCTCCATTTCTTCATTCATTGCTTGAGTCCACATGGGATCTTTCAGAGCTTCCTGCACATTACTTGGAATAGATACAGTGGATAATTGACATACAAATGATGCACATGACGGAGATAGCCTATGTAGAGACACATGATTAGCAATAGGGTATTTAACATTTGCTTTAGGGTCAGGATCATATTGTTGTTTAGCAATCCCTCTATTCGTACGAGGAGGTAACTGATAACCTGTGTTTCCTGTATGACTTGACTCAGGTAAAGGGCTAGAGTGTGAGTTTGAGTGTTCGGTTACCTGTGGAGGGATATCAGGACCTGATTGGATGAGTGGTGGTGGTACTGTAGGAAGAACTGTATCTGAAATACTATCTGGAGTCTCTAGTTCTTGTAGCTCTTGCTCTTGCTGTACCTGTGGAGTTGGTGACTCAGTAGTCACTACATCCTCAGGTGTTGTCTGCGGCTGCTCTGACATAAGCTGATCTAGAACATTCTGTGGAACTTGAATGATCTGATTCTGAGTATCTTCTGCAAAGATAGAGCTCTCCCCCTGCAGGGGATGCTCGGAATCTCCCCCTGAGTAATAGAACTCACTCTCGTGGAAAGTAACATCGGCTGTAACATGCAAGGTCTGAGTAGGAGAATGGAAACACTTATAGCCTTTTTGAGTGTCGGAATACCCCACAAAGACACAGCGTAGAGCACATGGATCAAGTTTACCACGCTGGTGTGGATATACCTGGATATAAGCAACACATCCAAATACACGTGGTTCGAGATTTGGTGTGGATGGCATGGTGAGGAGAGTGGTCAATGTCTGCATTGGAGTCTGATACTGGAGAGTACTTGATGGTGTTCTATTGATGAGGTAGGCAGCTGAACAAAGGGCCTCTCCCCAAAAATGATGAGGCATATGGGCCTCAAATAAAGAGGCACGGACAACTTCCAGGAGCTGACGATTCTTACGTTCTGCTACACCATTCTGTTGTGGTGTATAGGCACATGTGGTTTGATGAACAATACCATTTTGGCTTAAAAAAGTATGCAGGTCGTTGTTGACGTACTCTCCTCCATTGTCCGACCTCAATGTTGTGATTTTCTTGTCAAATTGAGTAGCAACATATTGGTGAAATTGCTTGAATTTGACGGTGACTTCGCTTTTCTGCTTCATGGGAAAAACCCAAGTCATCCTAGTGCAATCATCTATAAATGTCACAAACCATTTAAAACCACGAATAGTAAGAACTCTTGACGGACCCCAGACATCTGAATGGATAATCATGAAAGGCATAGAACTTTTATTCAATCGTAATGGATAAGAAATACGATGGCTTTTCGCCAAAACACAGGTTTCACAATGAAAGTCTGATGTAGCAAACTGGAAAAACAAATCAGGAAATAAAAGTTTCAAATATCCAAAAGAAACATGTCCTAATCGTCTATGCCACAGCCAAATCTTCTTCATTCTGACGGACTCGTCTCCTCTCACATGGTTTGCTTTACTCAATTTCTCACAGCAGTCATCTGTCAAGTCCAGATAATACAACTTCCCCCTCCTAGTACCACATCCAATCACGGCCCTGGTGAGAAGATCCTGAAACAGACAATACAATGGCCAAAAACACACAGTACAATTGAGGGAATCAATGATTTGAGGAACAGATAACAGATCATAGTCGAGTGAAGGAACAACCAAGACATGATCGAGACTTAATGAAGATGTAAGAGATAGGGACCCTTCTCCCAAAACTGGGGAAGTGGTTCCATTTGCACTGGTAATATGTGTTTGGCTTGATGGTTTGGTAGAGTGCAATCCAGTGAAACTAGATGTCATGTGATCAGTAGCACCAGTGTCAAGAATCCATGATCTATTATAAGTAAGTGAAGATGTGCAGGAGGAAGTACCTGAGGTGGCCAAGGCCTTGGAGCCAGATGTACCTGATGGAGGTTCCGATGCAGTCTCTTGGGATGACTCCGTTGATGCGAATGAGGCTCTGCTCGAATCCCTCTTTCGCCCTTTGTGAACCCATCCTTCTGGATAACCAATGATCTCATAACAGCCCTTAATTGTATGGTTTTCTAAACCACACTTGGTACACTTCATTGGAGGCCGGTTACGAGTAGAGTCTGTTTTCTGGGTGGGTAACCGAGATTGCTTGTACCTTGCAGTGACCAAAGCTGTGGCTTCGGATGAGGCACCAGCTTCAGACATGGTTCCCTGTCGGTTACTCTCTCTTTTAATATGTGCATATGCTGCCTCAAGTTCAGGTTTAGGCTCCATCCTCAAAATCTCTCCTCGGATTTGGTCAAAAATATTGTCCAAACCTGCAAGAAAGATATAAACGCGAAGACGGTCAACCTCCTTGCGTCTAGTTTCAATATCTGCTGGATCCTTCATGTTACTTGGACTTAATTGATCAAGCTCTTGAAAGATCTCAGTGAGCTCACTATAGTAATTGGCAACCGGTGCTCCATTCTGTTTCATTGTGAATGACCTTCTGTGTAGATCATAGATCTTTGCCTCATCTGAACCATCAGAGTATGTTTTCTTGATTGCATCCCAGACTTGTTTGGTTGTGTCATAACGGATAAACCGCTTCATCTGATCGGGTTTCATGGCATCGAATAACCAACTCTTGACTTGACAATCCAATGCACGCCATTTGTTGTATGTCTGGTCTGTGACCGCAGGTTGGGTCATATCACCGGTCAAGTAACCATGTTTCTCTCGTCCGGCAATCTTCATCTCCATGACTTGATGCCATAGAGAATAATTATGTTCATCCAATTTTATTCCAGTTGAGAAGTTGGAATTATCTCCTTGGATGGTGACAATCTGGGTGGTTGAATCAGATTTGCTGGAGTCTTCACTTGCCATGATGATGGCTCAATTTCTGCAAACGGGTCAGTTCAACCCGACCCAAATCCAACCTGGACTTTGCTGGGAAGTGGGCTGGGCTTCACGAGTCAGGTCAGAACCGACCCAACTGACCCGAACCAACCCACCTTCTTCCTCCTTCGATCTGTTCTGGTTCTGCAAGCAAAAATTGAACCAAGCGCCTATGACCGCTTCCTCTCCGGCGATGCAGCGGCGGAAGAGCTCCGGCGACCAGAAGCAGCGGCGGGAACCGGCGGGCGGCAACGGCAGATGCACGCAGCAGACGCACAGGCAGCCCACTGGTCAGATCTTGCCGTCCTGCGATTGACCTTGTGGGTGGGCTGATTGGATCCGGGATGGGTGGATCGTGTATCTACGATATGAAATGGATGATTTCTTCAACCAGACGACGATGGCGGTTGGTGTGCTGTGCTTGTCCCGACACAAAGAGGCTGAGAGATGAATGCACTTCTTCACTTCGGCTCCAACCGATCAAGATCTGAAACCTTTTTGGTTTGAGATCTTGATAATTATTGACCGAATCTAGTATCAAGTATTACTGTGTTCTTGGATTGAGAAAATGGCAGCATACAAACCCAAAAACATCTTGATCACTGGTGCCGCGGGCTTCATTGCTTCTCATGTTGCCAATCGCCTGTGATGCGCGCAGGCAGCGACGCGCGGATGGCGGCACGCGCGGATGGCGGCGACGCGTCTTCTCCGGCGAACACGCGGACGCGCAGGACGGATGCGCGCAGGCAGCGACGCGCAGATGGCTGCACGCGCGGCTGGCGGCGACGCGAACCCACCTTCTTCCTCCTTCGACCAAGCGCCTGTGATGCACGCAGGCAGCGACGCGCGGATGGCTGCACGCGCGGATGGTGGCGACGCGGACGGTGGGGACGTTGGCGGGACGTTGGCGGCGACGCGGACAGGCGACCTCTGTCTTCTCCGGATGCAAACAGCAATGGCACGGTAGTGGTAACAGCACAGCGGCACCGGAGGATCAAAAAACAGATCGTCGACTGATCGCGTGTCTGGGCTTAATGACTGCGGGTGTGGAAGCACACTGATCGGATTTCACAATCGATCTCGTGTTAACTTCTAATGAAGATATGCATGCTCTGATACCATCTCAAAAATGGGTTTAAAATTATATTTTGATGATAAATCATGTAGCAATACATTGGTTTATAAAGAGAAGAAGAAAAAACTATTCTAGGAAACACAATATACAGAGGATCAATCTGATCCTGTAATTGATCCTATAATCTAGCATGATTGACATAATTTGGTGTACAGCTCATTTGACATCATCCACATGAGATCAGATTTTCTAATACAGTATTGGAGTTGGTTGGTGTGATACATGAGAATCAATCTGCATTTTATGTGGCCATGTACAAAACTGCTTTTGACATGTTAAACAAGTTGGTGTTTTATTATTATTTTTGTTTCATTTTTCACTAAAATTTTGTTGTATTGTTCTTTTGTTGGGTCTCCTCTTTTCCTTTTCTTC
Organism: Litsea cubeba; assembly: GCA_012931725.1. NCBI lineage: Eukaryota > Viridiplantae > Streptophyta > Magnoliopsida > Laurales > Lauraceae > Litsea > Litsea cubeba. The sequence continues at coordinate 108,985,570 of CM022944.1, forward strand.
ATCATTACGCTCCACAAGTAGGTTTCTTTTAATAGTTTCCAAACTTGCTTTACCTATAACCCCAAGGGGTTGGTCGAGCATGCTTCCTCTCTTTTTCGGAGCTAGAGGTCTTAGTATCGATCTCAGTTCCCCCCTCTTCAGGAACTAAAGGTTGAGTTCATTTGTGCTACCCCTAGGGGCCATAGGGGTTTTACCCGGCTTCTTTCTTGGGCCGAAGGGAATAGTCCAAACCAAAGGATTGGAAACCCTCCGTTAGCCCAAAAAAGAAAAACCCTCGACTTATCCATATGAAATGTGAGAAATATATGAAGTGTTCAAATATCTTTGAAAACAACTCCAACGACGTCCTAACCATTAGTGCTGGCTATAAATTACCTTTCGGATCGTCTTGCATAAATTGATCCATGTTGTGATCATATTGTATAGCTATTAGATATTAGATCTGATATTATCACTCAGAAAATCCTCCATTGATGGTGGGACGTACCATCATATCCTCAACTTGGAGTTGGACTGAACTGAATAGGGAAGTGATTTTCTGCTGTCCCAAGTTCCAGTTCGATGAGTTCATTTCCTTACTTCCACAGCACAACGGAATTAAATGTTTTGTGTAAAAGGCTTAGAGGAATCCCTTAAATAAAGGCATTTATTAATTCCTTCTATTCTACTCTACGTATCACATTTGTTAAACAATGATTCAGTGGTTTCAAACAAAATTGCAGATCCACGACTTTCTTTATATGGTAGTGCTAGAGACTATTTGATCCTTTTCACGTTACCATGGTCTATGGGACAATTAAACCAAATGTACACCTATACACTTGCACACTGCTTACCCAAAGAAAAACACAGAAACGTGACCAAGTTGGTTACATGTGATGAGACACATGCTCCAAGTTGGTTTTTTAGATTGTTGAGTTAGAGTCTAGAGGTCACAGCCGTGGAAATTTGCGGTATAGGTGTTAAGAGATTCTATTTTGAATATGGAAATATTTTTGCAGAAAATTTCATTGATGATGTGAAAATATTTTGTATGGAACTATTGCAACCCATACCATCTCTCTTTTCAACAAACTTCATGTTTCAGAACCCAACCCCATACTGTTGAATTTTTATCATATTGATACTTGTACAGGTGGTATAAAAAATCACTGCAGAAGATAGAATGACTCTACCAAAGGATGCAGAATGATGCTATGTTATTGGATGTTGTTGAACTTTGTTACATAGTGAAGTTCTAAATGTTTCAGAATTTACACGATAGCTGAAGTTTTGGATATTGAATGATATTTTCATGTCATACGTAAGAATTTGTGGAAATTGAATTTTTGATGTATATGAATTTTATGTTTTGATGTCAGATGTTTTGATGAAATTTGTGGAATTTTAATTTCATATGTTAAGATTTTGTTTGTGTAAATTTCAATTCAAATGTTCATTTTTTTTTATGCAAGTTGTTTTCTAGACTTGTAAGTAGATGTTTCACTTGGACTTTGCACCTGATATATTGAAGACAAATTATTCAGAAAGCATGTTTGCAAAATGGTTTCTAAGTTTGATGTTTTATGTTTAACTTTTGTACAGTGTGATAGGGATGCTTTGCATATTTCCCGAGTCATGAAACTCAAATAGGAAATGGGTATCCCTACAATCATGTTGGTGCTCATGACAACTGATATTTGTAAAAATAAAAAATACTGCTTATCTGGCCGCAGCTAAAAGTTTTTTTTTAAAAGACTAGTACCGCTTTTAGCGGCGGTCACAAAAAACATGTTTTTACTGGCAGCCATTTTTACTATTATCGACGGCCAACGAAAAAAAAAAACACTAATATTGACCGCCGCTAAAAAAATTGGTTCTTAGCGGTAGCCATTGTTACTTTTACTGGCGGCCAAGGGGAAAAAAAAAACACTGATTTTAGTGGCGGCCGATTGACCGCCGCTACAAAAACTGGTTTTTAGTAGCAGCCATTATTACTATTACAGGCGGCCAATGGCCCCCGCAAAAAGTTTCTTTCATCATCTTGCCAGCCCACGGATTTCTTTTACCGACGGTCAGGGCCACCGCAAGGAAAAACAATAGCGACGATCTCTGGTAGCCGCTAAAACCTTTACTCACTCAATGTATAGCGTCGCCAAGCAGCGGCCACGTTGACCGCCGCTAATTGTTTTACCGGCGGCCAATAGCATCCGCCGCTAAAGGTAGTTTTTCTCATAGTGCCTATTTAATTTAAAGAAGATTTATTTTTAACATGAATTATACTATGTATTCATACTACTAACCTCGTTGTTTTGATGCAGAGTCATTAAAGGCGTGGCATTCATTCATCAAGCAGGATTTACACATACAATTCTGAATCATTTGCACATCCTTAATTTAATAGGAGTTGAATAAGGCCCTTAAATAATGGATTTTGGTGAGCTAATTGAGATGATCTTTGCACAAAACCATATCTATAATGAGACCTTTTCATCACACTATCCTCTGTCCTCCCATGTTTAGTATGCAAACAAGTGGATCTCACAAGCATGGGCGGAACTAGGAATTTGTCTTGGGTGGACCATTGCAAAATTGAAAAATTCTTAGAGGGACCATTGTGAGAACTCCATAAAATTTTGCGATATATAAGGGGTTTTTTCAGAATATCTGCGTCCTAACACACATACACCACTTCTGGACATGCTAACAATGGGCTTAAAGCTTTACCTCTCACCCAATCCATGGAAGGTGCCTCTTAGCAAAACATGAACCTTTAAAAACACCCCCTTCTCAATCTCCTTTTTTAAAGAAGGTTTTTTTTTTTTTTTTGGGTGGGGGGCAGTCTGGACCTTTCAATCCATTGGCCTTCCATGATTGTCATTCATACGGGTGAGCCCTATTAAAATCAAGTATTTTAAATCTTTGATTAGATTCTTCAAAATGCTTGGCTAAGATGAAAAGGGCAAGAAATGGGCTAATGACCCACGACTTTACAGGTCCCACCGTATGTGGGCCTACCGTTTGATCATTCCCCACTTTAAACAAATTCATGGTCGTGGACACGCAATATCCTCGGCCAAAGAACTCCACTGTTCCATCAAACAACACTCTCAAGGCCCACATTCAATGGTGGAGTACCATAAATCCATAATGCCACCTTGAATTGGTTTAATATGCGTCCATTTGTGTGTAAGTCCGGCATTTTTTTGTACATTTTTCATGTGCTATATTGGCAATTTTCAGGTGTCCAATAAGATATATGGAGACAATTTAACAAGACTGTATGGCTTTTGGGGTGTAAGTATCCAAGTTTTCTTTTTTCTCCTCTAAATTCTCATTTTTCATTTGGGCAAAGTTTTGATCTTCTTTTGTGGCTTGTTTGATGGCCAAAGAGTATGAACATAATGAAGAATTTGCATTGAAATAATTTCATAAGCAACAGAATTATAAATCTTATTTGTATAGGGCAAATTAAAGGAATGATTTTAAATTTTAGAACTTGAAGAATTCCAAAGACCTTTTTGTGACATTTAAGAGAATGATAGAAATTCTCTTTTTCTGATTTTATCAATGAACAATTAACTATCCATTGATATGAATTGAAAATCCCCCATATTATCAAATTTCTTTCTAAACAATCAGGGAGTCTAGCTGAAAATCTAAATTGGACCACCACGCTTTGGGGATTTAATTTATTAGGGTTGTGGATGAGTAAATACTTCCTACCAATTGGTGGATTATTTGATGGCCCCTTGTAAATCTTCAGCTTTAAGCCTTTACTTCTAGATCTTTATGGCCTTTTATAGTTTCAAAAGAAAAATCTATTTGATTGAATATTGCTAGTCATTAGATGCAAGACCACAAATTGGGCAGTCATTAGACAAAGGGGAGTTTTAATTTTAACCATCCATTCCAAAGCATATGGCTTGCAAAGTCCAGAAGATCTACTTTTATTAGATGGATTATCTGCAACCATCACTTGAACTTCATGGTGCTTGTGCTACTTTTTTTCATCAAACTCACCCAATCAACTGTTAAAGAGGATTTGGACTATGCAAATTTCATCTTAATTTTTCTTTGCTTTACTAATTTCACTGGTGGATTGTAGTCAGAAAGTGGGGGTTGCTTCAACATGATGTGCCCAGGATTTGTTCAGACAAACAATCAGATTGCGTTGGGTGGGGTTCTGACTCCTTTTTCTGTTTATAATGGTCCGCAACGGCTTATTCATGTGAAGATACACACGGTAATAATATTACATTAAAAGTAGTCTATTTTCATGATGCTTTCTTTTTACCATCTATTCATGTTTCTCCATTATATCATGAGGAATTTACCTGAAAAAGAACCTTAGATGATCACTAGACGAAAAAGGAGACACTAATTTATATGCTACGAAACTGGTATTTCTGCCAATTTTTTTTTTTTTGCTTATTTTCTACAAGCGACGACGTCGTCACAGATTAACACAATAATTTTCGCATTAGCTTCTCTGAAGCAACGACGTCGTCAGATATTAAAGCACACTTTCTTCCACTAACTTCTGTGAAGCAATGACGTCGTCAGATATTAAAGCATACTTTCTTCTACTAGCTTCTGTGAAGCAACGACGTCGTCAGATATTAGAGCACACTTCCTTCCAAATTTTATCTTCTGTGTGGCAACGACGTCGTCACTGACCATTGCAATCGAAAAAAATGATGTGTGTATTGATTTTATGTGCAAGCACAATACAAGACATGGACATACAAGCTTCGTTTCTTGCCATAAAAAAGCACATAACTGCATTCAAAAATTCATATTAAAACATTCAATAATCTACGATAAAGCAACATTTAATAATCCATAACAAGCGAACGGTCTCTCTCAATAATGTTATGGATTTTTGTACATTCAATAATCCATAACATTCTAATAATCTCTCATCTTGTGCGGACTTGTGGAAGGATGAAAGATTCATTGTAGGTTGATTAAGGTTGGATTTGACTTGGATGTTTATGTTGGCAATTCGCTCATCTCTATGTATACCAAGACTGGGTGTATTGACTTTGCAGAGAAAGTGTTTGATGAAATGCCGATGAGGGATTCTGTTTCTTGGAATTCAATGATTGGTGGGTATGCTTTAGATGGGGATGGGTGGAAGTCGCTGTCGTGCTTCCAAGAAATGATGGAGTGTGGTATCGAAGCTGATCGGAGTGTAATCAGTGCGCTTACTGCTTGTCCTTTGGTGAAATCAGTGAAACATGGGATGGGGATGGGTGGAAGTCAACTCACGTTGATAGTGAGTGGAGAGAAAGGGAGAAAATAAAATGTGAGGGTGGGGGGGGAGTTAGTCCATGTTGGCAGTGGATGAAGTGAGAGAGGAAGAAAGTAAGAGAGAGAAACAAAGAAAGAAAGAGAAACAGATAATGCGAAGGGTGGAAAGGGGGGGTACATCACGTTGGCAGGGAGGTGAGTGAGGAAGAGAGGAAAGAAAGAAAGAAAACAGAGAAAGAAAGGGAACAGAGAAAGAAAGAGAGAAGCAGTGAAGGGAAAATGGGGAAAAACAAAGAGATGGGTTGAGGGGGTTTCGTCGGAGATGACGGTGGCCAGCGGTGATGGTGTTGGTGGTGATCGCAGACGGCGACAAGGAGCTCCCGGAGCATGGCTGGGTGAGGGAGAGATAAGTGAGAGAAATGAGAGATGGTAGAAAAGAGGAGCTCAGTCATGGTGATTGCAGCGGCGTCGTCCGACGGCGGCGAGGCAGCGAGGAGAGGGAGTGGAGAACGAGAGAGAGAGTGATGAGAGGAAGAAAGATAATGAGAGGGATGGGGGTTGCTGTGTTGTGGAGAGGGGGAAAGGGAGTGGTCTAAAAGAGGGAATGGGGGAAAACGATGGGAGGAAGATGGAAAAAATGGGAAAAATGATGTTTCAAGAGCGACGACGTCGTTACAAGTTAAGATCATTATTAAAAAAAATGGAAGTGGTCCCCTGGGACCACTTCCGTGTAGAGGTGGCAAAATATGGCCCGACCCGCCAACCCGACCCGACTCGAGTATTACCCGCTTAACCCGACCAGTTTAATAGGCGGGTTGGTCACGGGTCAAGTATTCATGACCCACCATTAAGCGGGTCGGGTTAGGATTGACCCGCATAACCCACTTATTTAAGCTAAAATTGAATTTGATTGTTCTAATGCATAAGCTAAAAAGGAATAAATGGAACTTAACCGATTCAACCCCACGCTTTTTATTAATAGAAAGCAAGATAATGCGCATCAAATGATTGTTGAAATGAGATTAGACTAAATTTGATCTTAAAAGTCAGTTTTGGACAAGCATAAAACTATAGTTGAGTCGATTTATTTAATAGATAGATGTGGGTTATGCGGGTCGACCTGACCCGTATAACCCGCAATGGTTATGCGGGTTAAGCGGGTCGGCTCGGGTTGACCCGTGGTGGGTGCGGGTTAGGGGTTTCTGATCCGTTTAATAAACGGGTCGGATGTGGGTTAGACTTGTATAACTCCTTTAATAAACGGGTCCGACCTGTTTAGTGCAACCCAACCCGATTGCCACCTCTACTTCCGTGCCATATTTACTAGTGGCCCATTTTTTTGTTGTAGACCATCTTGGGGCCTTTTTTAGTTAAAATTCTCTTATATCATGCATTTTTCTCCATTATATCCTCTACCCTTTTTTATTTCTATGCATAGAGCTTGCAGGCCACACAATTTAATCAATGAAAAAACAATAAGGCCCAATTAGGATGTAGGTAAAAGGAGGGAGGAAAGATTATTTTCTATACTGAGATATATTACATGTTCCCCTGGTTGGATTTACTTATGGTATGTGTTTGTGCAACTAGACACTTTCTCACTCCATAGAATTCCATTTTTTTGTAAAAGAGGTGAATTTTGCATTCTAGTCATGTCCTAGGAAATTCTAGTCATGTCCTAGGAAATTGGAATTCTCTCTATTTAGGAAAATCAATGCAGCTCTTGTTTAAAAAAAAAGTGTCATGCGAAATGAAGAAAAGGGGGATGTATGAAAATTGAGAACTTTTTTTTTTGTGAATTTTGCATTCTAGTCATGTCCTAGAAAATTCTAGTCATGTCCTAGGAAATTGGAATTCTCTCTATTTAGGAAAATCAATGCAGCGCTTGTTTAAAAAAAAAGTGTCACGCGAAATGAAGAAAAGGGGGATGTATGAAAATTGAGAACTTTTTTTTTTCTTGATTGCAGAACCCCTAATGCACACACACACTTTTAATAAGAAACATAGTTTGCTTCTTAGCTAACTTTTTCAAAAGCAGGACAAAAGATTTTCTCCTGGCTTGTTTGGGTAAATCGAGTGTAAAGTAAATTCAAGTTAGGGTCACTTTAAGAGGTAAAAAAGGAATAGAGGTCATATTACGTAAGGGCAGGGATATGATGTAGCATGCTGACTAAAGTATGGTGCAATAACTTTCAATGCATGGTGGGGCCCAACTTATCAAAACCCGAGCCGCTAATTAGCCCTAACATCCTATGTGGTGATCAACGTGTAAATTATTTTTCAAATACATAAGATGGCCACCGTTGAATTTTCCTGTATCTAGAACAGGTGATTTAACCTGCTTAAGTTTCTCTGATCTGGGATAAAAATGGAGGAAGTCCCTTATGTGTGATCCATCTATCATTTGGCCCACTGAGATCTTCCTTGAAAATCTAGATACACCAAATATGATGGGTGTTAGAGCAAATAACTGAATTGAATTTTGAAAATTTGGCCCCACCATACAATAAAGAAGGCCGCTGAACCATAATCTAGTGTAGCGGCACTACATTGTAGTCCCACCCATTACATAAATTAAGGGTTTTAACTTTTATCCCCACTTTGCTCACTTTGTTTTATTCTCCCCAAATCCAATAAATTTGGGAAGAACAAAGTTACTTCTGAGCACTTTTTTTATTTTAATCTCCTCCTCTTTAACTTTATTATGATTTGTCCACTCTCACCCCTAGTTCCTACTCACTTTTGCATCAGGAGGTGATTCCTCCCCCTTCATCCAAATGAACCTGCATTTGAATGACAGCTACCCAATATATGTGAGTATGTGTGTGAGAGAGAGTGTGTGTGTGTGTGTCCCGGTCTTAAACAATCACTGTAGCTGACAATGCCTAACCAAGCCTTTTTTTTTTTTTTTTTTTGTAAAACTAGCTTCTGTTTGTTAAGAGAATGTGAGTTCTTAAAACTTACAGATCCAAGCTAATTAAATGTAGAAGCGACTCAGCCATCACAATGACACATTACTTTGCTTGTAATACTTTGTATCAATTACTTGATTGCCATACATCGCACATTAGTGTACTCACAGCTATGACAGTACTTTGCATCTTGATGGACTTGTTGCATGCCACACATCACACATTACTTCACTTGTACTACTTTGTGTCAGGTAGAGCCCTCAAAGGGCCTCAACTCATTTGACCTGAATGAGTATAGCCCACCATGAAACAGCCGTTTAGAATTCTAAACATGACTATTCATGGCTGAGCCAGATCTCTATGCATCCAAAATTGGGATTCCACTAAAAAAAACTTTTCAAAAAGAATTGCTATTAAAACGTACAACTTAGTGATTTCACTTTTATAATCATTTTATTTACTTTTTTTTTTTTTTTTTGACATAGGATCTAAACAATGACCATTGGTGGCTGGACATCAACTCTATAACAATTGGATACTGGCCAAGTACATTATTGTACAACATGGTATATGATGCTGATTACCTCCTCTGGGGAGGACAAGTACACAACACTGTTCCAGGAGAGCGCCACACCACCACACAAATGGGTAGTGGCCATTTCTCAAGTGAAGGAGCCAACAAATCATCTATTATAGCTAGCATGGTCTTTTTAGATAAATTCAATTATGAATTGCCTCCATCTGATCTGTATAAAATGGAAGCTACCAAGCCTGGATGCTATGACATATCAAAAGAGACTGGTTATATTCCGCAAATTCCTTTGTGAATTTCACGAAGGGCGTAGTCAGCATCCTCAGGCGATAGGCAGCGCAGCAAAGGTAAGCAATAACCCTTTTTTGTAGAGAGTGTCTCGTAGTAGAATGTACTTGGAAGCTCTCATCCGGAGTTTTTTCGCCTCAAGGGGATCATCCGGCTCTGTACCCTCTTGAAGGTACTCCCTTATGGGGGTCATCCAGTTTGACTCATCCGTTGCATCAACACAGTTGATGTTTGTAATTGCCACATCTAACTTGCTCGGCTCTAACTGGTGCCCAATGAGTGTCGGTTCGGCAGATGAGGCTTCTAGTGACGAGGAGAGCTTGGCGAGTGCATCTGCAGCCATGTTATCCCCTCTAGGGATGTGACAGAGCTAGAAGCTTTGGAAATGAGGGATTAATTTCTTTACCATGGTGAGGTAGTCCTGCATTCTTGCCTCTTTTGCTCTGAACTCGCCATTGACTTGATTTACCACTAGTTTTGAATCACTGTATGTGGTTAGGAACTGGGCGTCCATTTCGATCGCCAATCTCAGACCAGAGAGGAGGGCCTCATATTCTGCTTCGTTGTTAGAGGCAATGAAGTGGAGCTTCACCGCGTGGCGTACCGTCAGGGCTGATTAATATGAAGCCAGCTCCACTTCCTTCATTTGTTGCCGAGCCATCAATATATAGTCTCCAAAGTGGCTGTGGCCAGTGAATCTAATCGCCTGGGTGAGACTTAACACGCATGGGTTCTTCAGCGCTCTGTGAAGCGGTCTCCTATGTGCCAGTAACAGGTTGGGCACCCGGGTCTGAGGGGGAGGCCTGGGCGCCAGGAATAAGCTGGGAGCCTAGGGTAGAGGATGTCTGGGGGCCCGTGCTTGAGGAGGAGGCCTGGGCGCTAGGAATATGCTGGGCGCCCAGGGTAGAGGATGTCTGGCAGTCAGAAACAAGCTGGGCGCCCATGGGGCCTTGGGCGCCCGGGAGAATTTGGGCGCCCAGGGGGCCCTGGGCGCCCGTGGTCTCTGTATCAGGCGAGGTTGGGAGTCCTCTGTGCCACAAAGGATATCTTCCGTGAGTGGCAGATTGACTTGCGCGCCGGGGCTTGATGGTGACAAACTGGTAGATCCATTCGTCTTCCCCTCAGCGTATGTAAATTCAGCTACAAAGTCGGCTAGGGCTTGTGCTTTGATTGCTGCTCTTGGCTGGTACTGGACATCGAACTCACCTAGTTCTACTGCCCATTTGACCAGTCTCCCAGATACATCCGGCTTCCCCATTATTCTTTTCAGGGGCTGATCAGTAATCAAGACAATTGAATGGCTCAGAAAGTAGTGTCGTAGGCGCCTTGCCGTTGAGATGAGGGCAAGCGTCAATTTTTCCAAATCAGAATATCTGGACTCTACCCCTCGGTATGCTCTACTTACATAATAGATGGGTTTTTGCACTCCATCGTGGTTTCTAAGGAGAACGGAGCTGACTGCTGAAGGGGATGCGGAGAGATACAAATATAACACCTCGCCGGGTGTAGCATGTGAAAGAAGAGGAGGAGCGGCTAAATAGGCTTTAAGCTTCTGGAATGCTTCCTCAGCTTCGGGTCCCCATTCAAAAGCTTTTCGGAGGAGGTTGAAAAAAGGCAAGCACTTGTCTGCAGACTTGGAAACAAATCTGTTAAGTGCTGCAACTCTTCCATTGAGGCGCTGCAGCTCCTTGGTGGAAGTGGGCGGCCTCATGTCCAGTATAGCTTTAATTTTATCGGGGTTCGCCTCGATTCCCCTTTGGTCGACCATGAAGCCCAAGAACTTTCCCGATCCAATGCCAAAGGCACACTTCTCAGGATTCAACTTCATGCGGTAGAGCCGGAAAAGATCGAAAGTTTCTTGGAGATGGTCGATGTGATCTTTGGCAGCGAGGCTCTTCACTAACATGTCGTCCACATAAACCTCCATGGTTTGCCCGATCTGGGAGTGAAACATTTTGTTCACCAAGCGTTGGTAGGTTGCACCTGTATTTTTCAACCCGAAAGGCATAACCCTGTAGCAATAGGTTCCTCTCGGGGTGATGAACGACGTCTTTTCTTGATCTGGGGGATGCATGTTAATATGGTTGTATCCAGAGTAAGCATCTAGGAAGGAGAGCAGTTCATGCATCTAGGAGAGCAGTCATGTCTGCTGTGGCATCAATAAGGAGATCAATCCTTGGCAACGGGTAGCAGTCCTTTGGACATGCTTTTTTAAGCTCGGTGAAGTCCACACATAGGCGCCACTTCCCATTCGCCTTTGTCACCATCACGACATTTGAGAGCCATTCAGGGTATGCTACTTCCCTGACAGCCCCACTCTCTATTAATTTCCCGACCTCTATGTCCATTGCTTGGGCCCTTACAGTGGAGGCGCCCCTTAGCTTTTGTCGAATAGGCTTGTGGCAAGGGTCGACATTGAGGCGGTGAGTGGCGACATCGGAATTAATCCCTTCGAGATCCGCATGTGACCATGCGAAGATATCCATGTTATTCCGCAGAAAATTTGTCAGCTTCCGGACCAAATCTTCAGAAAGAGAAGAGCCAATGTATACTCTTCTGTCAGGAAGGTCTTCATTTAAGACGACAGGAGTAAGTGCTTCAACTGGTTCTCCTCTCTTTATAGTGGTGTCGTCTCTCGGGTCCAAGATTTCAACTTACAACGCCTCTAGCGTTTCCTTGGCCCTCATTGAGACGTAGCATTCCCTCACTGCTACCTGGTCCCCTCTTACTTCCCCGATTCCATTCGGGGTCGGGAATCGGAGGATGAGATGGTAGGTGGAGAGAGCGGCTCTCAAGGCATTAAGAGCTGGTCTCCCTAAAATAATGTTATAGGCTGAGGGGCAGTCTATTACTAGGAAGTTGACCATTATAGTGGAGCTTCGGGGTGCTGCACCCGCTGTGACTGGCAGAGTAATTGCCCCCAGGGGATATACTTTCTCCCCTGAAAATCCGATGAGGGTGCCTTTCACAGGCTGCAACCTCTCCCGGCCCAGCTTCAGTTCGTCATAAGCTCCTGAGAACAGGATATCTGCGGAGCTGCCGCTATCCACCAAGATCCTACGCACCCGGAAATTGGCGACCGTCATGGTCAGCACTAGAGGGTCATCATGGGGGTGCTGGATCCCTTCCAAATCCTTATCCGAGAAGGATATGATTTCGTCAATAGCTCCGTGCCTGGGCGCCTTAGATGGGCGTGTTTCATCATCTGGATGTCTGGCCTTTCTAACATGAGCTTTCATGGCAGAGTGTGACTCTACACACTCCGCCAGTCCTCCCGCGATCGTCCTGATCTCACCGATCGGCTGCTGGTCCTCTGGATGTTGAGGTGGTGGTGGAGGCAGTGCTTGCCCCCTGCCAGCAACATACCGGCGCAGATGACCACGCTGAATGAGATCCTCGATCTGGCTCTTGAGGTCATAACAGTCATCAGTGTCATGGCCATGGTCGCGATGAAAGTGACAGTACTTGTTCGGGTTCCTGCGATTTAGAGGGGACTTCATCTTCCCCGGCCATTTTATTGCAGTGTCATCCCGTACTTGGACTAGGATGTGTTCAACGGTGGCATTGAGGGGAGTAAACACTTGCCTATCTCTTTGCGGAGCAGGACCGAGTCTGTCTCTGGCGGGTACCCTCTCCGTCCTGCTTCGCTTGTTGCTTGTTTCCTTCTTTTCATCTCTTTCCCGCTCCTTTCCTTTGTCCACTGATTTGGAGGACTCTCCTCGCCTGGCCCTGGTAATATCTTCGGCGTTCATGTACTTCTGGGCCTTCGCCAGTAGTTCCGGGAAGCTCTTCGGAGGGCGCTTCATTACTGAAAAGAGGAAGCTCGATGAGCGAAATCCTCCTAGGAATTCGGTCATGGACACCTTGTCATCGAGCTCCTCGACCTGAAGTACATCCTCGTTAAAACGAGTGAGGTAGCTCCTGAGACTTTCAGTTTTATCCTGCTTTATGCTGAGCAGGTGTGTGGCGGGCTTTTGGTGGCGACGTCCTCCAATGAAGTGCGAGACAAAGGATTTGCTCAACTCTCCAAATGTGGCGATGGATGCAGGGGGAGATTGGCAAACCACTGCCGAGCGGAGCCCTTCAAAGTGGTGGGGAACGCCCTGCACATAATTTCGTATGGGATATTATGCAGTTGCATCCTAGTTTTATATGTCTCCAGGTGGTCCAATCGATCCTTCCTTCCGTCGAAGGTTTCCATGGAGGGCGTTTTGAACTTCCTAGGAAGTGGGTAATGTACTACATCGGGTTTGAACGGTATATCTGTTCGCCCGACTAGATAATCCACAGTCTCCGGTGCCTGGGCCTTCATTGCATTGAAGACATCGCCCGGTTGATTTTGCATTTTTCTGATCTTTTCTTCCCAGTGATTGTGAAGCTCCCTGGATGGACCAGGGAAATAACTTTCATCTTCAATGCAGTGATTCTCACTTCCCCCTTCTTGAAAGTGAGAGTCCTCCTCGACAGAATTGAAGGGAGGAGGTGGAAATCCTCCATGGGCTCCACCAGGGGGTGGAGGAACTTCGTGATGGGTGCGGCCTTGAGGATCGACCAAGAGTATCCCTTGTGGGGCAACTTAGGGTACTCCTGAAGAGGCACCAGGGAGGTTCAAATGTACTCCTCGGCCATGGGGGCCGTGATGTGCTCCTCGACCTTGGGCGCCATGATGAGGGGCGCCCAAGTGAGGTGCTCTTCCCTGGGCGCCAAGGGGATGGGCGCCCAGGTGAGGTGCTGCTCCATCCTGGGCGCCCGGGGGATGGGCGCCCGGGTGAGGTGCTCCCCTACCCTGGGCGCCAGGGGGATGGGCGCCCGGGTGAGGGGCTTGTCGCCGTGGAGCCTGCCTCGGGATTGGCACTTCTTGCTGTATTTCACCAAACGGTGCTCCTCCCTAAGGTGCTCCTCCAAACTGAACTCCTCCTTGTCCCGTAAGCACGAGTTGTAAGATTTGTTGGTTTTGGGCTACTAGCTGCTGCATGGTCTCCAACATCTGCTGAGGAGTGGGAGCAAGGGCAAGAGTATTCGGGCCAGGGTTACCCGGTGGAGGACCATTGTTTCCCTGCCTAGGGGAGTCTGGGCGCCTAGAAGGACCCGGACCTGCAGCTTGGATGGGATTGTCCTCTCGTCTTACGGATCTCGTGCTGATCACCATGATTTTGAAAGTACTTGATTTTCGTTCCCACAGACGGCGCCAAACTAATGATGCCAAAATAGGGTTTCGGACACCACCAGTCAAGTAATAAATACAGTAAATGCAATAATTAAAGAAGAGAGAGAAGGGATTATAGTGGTTCGGTCAAAATGACCTACGTCCACTGCTGAAAGGCAGAGATTGCCTGTGGTGTTTTACTTCCTCAATGATTTCGGGTTACAAACTAGAGGAATACAAGAGTCGAAGTAAATGAGAAGATCTTAGCCTTTTTCAAGTGCTGGTGGTGCTCTTGATTTATAGTGTCTATCCTAGGACGGGCTGCAACGTTCGCCCTTGGAACCCTTGAACTGCCCTCGCGCTGGACGAGGCAGGTGAGGAACTGCCCTCGCGCTGGACGAGGCATGTGAGATATCTCTCCGAGGACCTGGTAGGAGCGGAACCGTTTCCAAAGCAACGTGGCTACCTTGACCCGGTCTCTTCGTGGGGTAGCACCTGGACTTCAGCGGATGGAATCGGATCTCAACGGAACAGATGGATCGAGTTCTTTGGCCTGACTTATCATCCTGGAATGGGTCACTTGGGCTTGGATCGGATTACTGGACCCGACTCACCATCACGATTCGGATCTTGGGTCTGACTCATCAATTATCATTGTCAAAATCATCAACCCTGAGGTGTTCCCACATATTTTTGCAATTGATCATTGGTGGAGTATATATTTGTGATGATATAAAAGAAAGCCAAATATCATTAGTGGCATACATTCCCCAAATTGAAATGGATGCGAAGATGACTAGGGAAACGTCGAAAATCCAAAAATTAGCAGAAGGTCTGCCTAATAGCAGTATGATGATGATCATTGATGACTTCAGTGTGATTTTGTAAAACAGGGAGAAACCTTTGTAAAGTTTTGGGTCTACATAGGACATAACTGATTGCCCGGCTAAGTGATGCAGTAGTTTGGTGGGGGAGGACTGCAGAGCATTGGGAAATAATGTAGCATTGTGGTATCCTGTTGTGCCTTGCCAAACACCTCCTGGAGTGTTAATTCCTGCTTGGAAGGCCATAGTAATCATCAGTATAGCTACCACCCACGGGGGCCATTTATGCTCTCATCACCATCCAACCTCGTTTCTCTTTCCATTTGGGGGATTATTGACCTTGCTCTTTTAGCCCCAGCGGCTACTAAAATCCATTCAGTTTTCCATCTACCAAATCAAATCTATTTTGCAATTACCAGTGAGACATCCAAAGGCGTAAAACGGTCCATGTTCACCGCATTAACGTCCACTCTCGAATTTTTGACCAAAAACCTTATGACACGCAAGTAAATGTTTGATTTGTATTCTGTAGTTCAGTGGTGAGGCACTTTCCTTCCATAGAAACAATCAAGGATCAATTTAAAGCTTATGGTAAGAGGCTTCCAAGAGTGTTTCTTGATATGTGAGAATTTATTAGAGAGAAAAAATCATGTATGCCTCATTTATTGCTGGGTTCAATATTTTTCGGTTCTACATTTCTACCTTATATCCTTCATCCTTCCTCTTTTAACGGTTAGTCCTTACCACTAGGGTTGCACGGAACAGTTCCTGATCGGAACCATAGTGGACCGGGACTCAGACCCATTTCTAAATAACGGCTCCGGCTCCGGATCAGGTTTTGACTCGAAACCTGTTTAGTTGGTTCCAGACCCGGTTCCGATAGGAAAATGCGGATTCGGTTCCGAAACAGGGTCCACTTAGAGGACTGGAATTTAGTTCAAAAAATGATTCTAATTTTTCTTTATTCTTCATTTTTCTTAAAATAAGCATATCATTCAGCTTAGTACAGTGCTACAAGTCTACTACCTCTAATATTATACATAAAAATGTCAAAAAAAAAAGTTAATTTTAAGGTACAATTTGCAATATCAAAGGCTCATATGCCGGGTCTCGGGTGCACAGGTCGGAACCTATATGGACACGGACCTGTTTATCAATCGGAACCTAAATTAGGTTTCGGACCCGTTTATGAATTAGAACTTAAAATAGGTTCCAGACCCAGTTTTTTATTGGTTGGAACTTGCAGGTAATTGGAGAATCGAATACCCATTTGCAACCCTACTTACAACCCCCTTTACAATGAAATTAAAAAAAGAGTAAGTAAGTAAACAAGTAGGGAGGTAAACGTGTTAGTTCTAGTCTGGGCCCTGTGAAGTTTTGTCTACTGATCTCATGCCCTCTCTAATTCTCTCTTTTAAATTCTTTGGCAACTAGCATATGCCTTCTCTATGACAATGTCCAAAAGAGTATGGTCTTGACCCGACCATTGTATATTTCAGGGCCAAGTCCAGTTTTTTAAACCCGGTTCCTACTCGTTAGAGCTTGTCTAAAGTAAGAATAAGAAAAGTAATCTTATTAGACTCCATCTACTAATCATATCTATCGAAATTTTAAGGCATTAGTGGAGGCAGCGGGACACACTTTCGCTGATAGTTACGTATTTTTTCTACTCCCCAACTTGTTCATCGTGTGCAAGAAGGGAGATACATTGCTTTAGTTTAACTCAAAATTTAGCAAAGCGTAGAAAATGCTAGGGAGAACGATGAAGACACTCTAGAAATGCAGGATCTAAATAATTAAAAGGCTTATTAAAAAAAATGAAACAATTAAAAGGTTACAGTGTTTTGAAAGTGCTTTTCAAGGACCCATTTGTATTGAAATGGGAAACTGATGAGAGAATCTACTCAGTACTCAGTAGCCCCCATATGGGCATTGTGAAAATTTCCCATCACAGGAGAGATCTGTGTATTGGTATTTGTATCTTGTTGATTACAGTAACTTTGGAAAGTTACGGATTGTCGGAGGGACATCTCAATCTCTTATAGCCCTCTCCCCACAAAGGAATAGGCGGGGCCCAGGGCCCGAGCCCCGCCTATTGTATAGGCTTCGGGAGACGTGGCTCCATTTATTCCAGGGTGGATTTTCCATCCCAGGTTAGTCCAAGTGGTATCAGGATGCTTCCCAACTTACTCTTAAGGGAGAGGTTGAGGGTTCGAGCCTGGGGATGGAAAATCCACCATCGGATAAATGCATGATTAAGGAGCCACGCCCCGCTTATTCCCCTGTCCCGCCTATTCCCCGGTAAGGAGAGGGCTATAAGAGATTGAGATGTCCCTCCAACACAGATACTCCAATTCTAAGTTGATCTTTCTCTCTTGACTTGCTGTATTTGGATTGAGCCCAGTTCACGCCAAGTTTGAGTTTTCCCTGCCATTCGATACCTTGCCTTTTTTTACTAATGGATTTTACATACTTTCTAATGAATTGAAGGGTTGTACGTTCAACCTTTTTTTTATTTTTTTTTATTTTTTTAAATGAAATTTTTTGTTACCGTTAAAAAAATAAAATAAAAATAAAAATAAAAATAAAGAAAGAGGTTGTACGAGAGAGGCCTTTAGTCCCAAGACTCATTGAAAAAAAAATTTTTTCCTTTTTTGTTATATACATTACTTATTCATTAAGAGATTTCTCACAAGAAGAAAAAATTGCAGATGCATGCACAAAAATTCATTGGCACTAAATCCAGCTTATTGTCCGTCCGAAGAATCTGACTCTTTCCATTTTAAGAAGAGAATATTCCTTGGATCATATATTTATATTCCCTTCGGCCAAGAGCTATAAGTTCTGGTGATCAACTCTGCTCTGTAGCCAGTAACAATTTCATTCAGACCTTGAGTCTTCAACTTTGCACTCGGCTTCTGGTTTGTTCATTCCTCTTTTTTTTTTCTTTTGTCATGACATCTTCTAGTTCTTTTGTTTGTATCATCACACCAGCGGTTCGATCTATTCGAGTTTTCTTTGTGTTACATTGGATTCTAGTGGTTCTGTTAGGTAAAAAAAGATTTAATGGTTTAGCTATCTATAAAATCTAAATATCATTAGATGTTGCTAGCCTGTTGGCCGGTCAAATCATTAGCAATTTTTAAGGAGCGTTGTTTTTGTTGGATGACTAGCAATGTTGATTTTTTTTCTCAAAAGTAGGAGAAATTTAAATCCTTCTTCACAAGGTGGGTTTACTTGCCCGGCTGTAACTTTATTGGTGGGCCAGCAAGAGCTTGTCTGACGGGGTCAGAGCTAGGGTTGCAAACGAGTATCCGATTCTCCGAGTACCCGAAAGTCCTGACCTGAAAAAAAAAAAAAAACTTAATCTTATTCTAAGAAAAAATAAAAAATTGAAGATAAGTTAGAACCAATTTTGAAATTAGATCAAGTTTTCTAGGTGGATCTGGTTTCGGAACCCGATCAAGATCTTTCTATCGAAACCGGATTTGGAACCAACAAAATAGGTTCCAAGTCAAAATCCGGTCCGGAACAGGAACCGTTGTTTAGAAACGGGTCATTGTCTAGTATGATTCCGACCCGGAACCATTCCGTTTGCAACCCTAGCCATAACCGCCCCCTACCCACTCTCTAAAAGAAAAGGCAAAAAAATGAAAACCCTATCTTTTAATATATATGGCTCCCCCTCAGAAAAAGTAAATTCTCAGTCCACCACTGTCATCGAACATCTTTCTTTATAAAAACATCATCATCTCTTCTTTTTTTAAATATATCTATTCATACCAATAAACGTATAATTAAATTACTATTTTGTTGCGCCATCTTTTATTTGAAGAAAAAAAAACATGGGAGACAAATGGTCTTTTTATTTTTTCGGTAACAAACTAATTAACATGGAGACAAATGTGATGTAAACATTAAAGAAGATACAGGCATCATGGATCATTCATCTACTATTAATCACTTTCATTGGTCATTCTTAGCCATGTGATCTAGGGCAAGAAAGTAGACCACGAATGGCTCTATCTCAAAGGTTTAGACTTTAGATCTGGTTTCTTCTATATGGTTATTTCACAAACCCCACTTTTATCTAGTGGGGCCTACTGCATTCTCCAAAGATAACACATCTGTCCCATTTTTCATCAACAAGTGCTGTCTGATTTTATAAATTTAATTTTCTGAACATATTCTTGTTTGATTGTGTAGGGAAAATTGGTAAGAGCTAGCTCCATGGGAAGAACGCGTCATGGGAAAATCACGTTTTTTCTAATGGTCATTTGTTCAGTTTTCGTAGACGAAATCAATGGAGGAAACAACCATATAAGGAGACATCTCCAAGGTCTCAACAAGCCTGCACTCGCAAGCATTAAAGTGATTGCTCTAGCTTTAAGCTTTTGCGGAATTTATTTTTTCACTTCAGAAACTTCTATTGACTCATGAAAGGTTTACCTTTGGTTGATGCAATCCATTCATATAAAAAATTCTTCTCAGAGGACATGCACTCATCCAAGATTGATCAATGTGTACAATACCATTAGCATTGGTGGAGTAAACTGAGGTGAGAACTTGATCATTGTGGGGATGCAAGATGAATGGTTTGGATCAAATAAAAGATGGATCCCACACTGGCCAATCTCAGGGTCATTGGGTCATTTTTCTCTTCCTTTTTCTTCCTCTTCCAAACTTACAAAATATTTACCATCCCGGATGAATAAATAATGACTAGTCTAGTTTGGAGGTAATTTCAATTTCCCTTTCCTTTCTTATTCATGATTGTGATCCACAGAGTGAAGATGGTGATATCATTGATTGTGTCGACATTTACAAGCAACCCGCATTTGACCACCCATTGTTAAAAAATCATACAATCCAGGTTAGCCTAACTCTTCTATTTATTCTGATATTTCAAGAAAAAAATTCCTAGAATGTTCAATAATTTTTTTTAATTTTTATGTTATATTTGCACTATATACAAGATCTAAACCATCCCCCAAGTGGGGCCTCATTGCAGATGGTGCCTATCATTTCAACCTGCAATTATTTGATTATTTTGGTGTGCAAATTGTAATGCAGATGAGACCAAGCAATTACAATAGTGAAAAGATATCTCTTTTGAAGCCATTAGAACAGTTATGGCACCAAAGTGGAAGTTGTCGTGAAGGAACAGTTCCCATTCGAAGGACTGGAAAGGCTGACTTACTTAGAGCTGGCTCCTTAACATATGGGATGAAAGCAGATTCATTTCAAAAGGAAGTAAGTTATAATTTTTGGTGTGAGCAATCCAAATCAAACTAGGGCATCAACTAAAACCCAATTTTGGGTTTCAAACTGTTTGGGTTCAACTCTTGCCAGATAAGATGACCTTTAAAAACACAACATATGGTATTGTAGTATAGGAGTAACATGTGTCAAGCAGGTTCAGGTTTGACCAAGTTGGTAGCTAAAAATCATGAATGTTGGCTTCGGGTTGGCCCTTTTAGAAATTTGGTTGTGTTTTGAGTTTTGACACTTGACAGGCCTATTAACTCCCACCTGAGTTTCATCCATACATCAATATGGACTCGATCGATCTTGATTGGTTGAGTAATTGTGACATGAGGGTCGGGTGCACTCCATGTCCAATCAAGAATTTGAGTTGCAGCTGGTTGGGATGTCAACAGGTCTGGTCAAATAGGTGACCACTGAGAGACCCTCCTATTAGGGGTAAATTTGGTTGCATTAGATTTAATAGGAGTTGAATACATATGAATTCATATTCAAATGATCTCCACCAAAGGATTTTTAAAGAGGTGGGGAGTAAAAGCTAGGAGGTGAGGAGGGAAGGAAATAAAGTTTAGATGTAAGTGCGAACTTGACTTTCTCAAGTATTTAATTCTAGGATGACGGCCGGTATTCAGTTTTCATTAATTCATGTTATTTGATATTCATTTTGTATTTTGCTCTTCATTTTCAAGCACTTGTGACATCAATTTCTATTCATCCTATGCACAAACCAACAGGCCCAAAACGCACATTTATTTCTTAAAGATCAAAGCCCTTGTTCTTATACAGAGTAGTCTTAAGTGTCTCATCTCATTTGCTCTTTCGTTGAAATGTGTTTTAGAGTGCCCGAATGAGACTGACTGGAATAAATCATGGAGCAGCAGCATACATTGGCGTATGGAACATATATGTGGCGCCTGGTGAAACCAGCATCTCTTCCATCTTTGTTGGTAGACAAGGAAAGACAGATTTGCTCAGTTCTGGATGGATAGTAATCTCTCTCTCCCTCCCTCCATTCTCTCTCTCTCACTCAAATATAATTTTACAAAACACCCCAATAATTCTGCTAAGAGCCCTCTCTCATAAATATAGTTTTACAAAACACCCTCATAATTCTATTAAAAGGTGCCTATTATGGATTACATGAGAGATAAGATTTTTACCATCACATGGAACTCCGATGATATATCCAAGCTATTCACACTCATTAATCTCATATAAATTTGCACTTACCTTAGTTTGGCACTAATCTACATTATACTCATTGTTGCATTAAATTTCATGAAGAAATATAACTTAAAAACATCAATCTTTAAGGCCCTTAAATAATGGATTTTGGTTAACTAATTGAGATGATCTTTGCACAAAACCATATCTATAATGAGAGTATGAGACCTTTTTCATCACACTATCCTCCATCCTCCCATGTTTAGTATGCAAACAAGTGGGTCTCACAAGAAGGGGCAGAACTAGGAATTTGTCTTGGGTGGACCACTGCAAAATTGAAAAATTCTTGGAGGGACCATTGTGAAAACTCGATAAAAATTTGCTATATATAAGGGGTTTTTCGGAATGTCTGCGCTCCAACACACATACACCACTTCTGGACATGCTAACAATGGGCTTAAAGCTTTACCTCTCACCCAATCCATGGAAGGTGCCTCTTAGCAAAACATGACCCTTTTAAAACACCCCCTTCTCAATCTCCTTTTTTAAAGAAGTTTTTTTTTTTTTTTTGGGTGGGGGTTGGGGTCTAGACCTTTCAATCCATTGGCCTTCCATGATTGTCATTCATACAGGTAAGCCCTATTAAAATCAAGTATTTTAAATCTTTGATTAGATTCTTCAAAATGCTTGGCTAAGATGAAAAAGGCAATAAATGGGCTAATGACCCACGACTTTATAGGTCCCACCGTATGTGGGACCCACCGTTTGATCATCCCCCACTTTGAACAAATTCATGGTCGTGGACACGCAATATCCTCAGCCAAAGAACTCCACTCTTCCATCAAACAAGACTCTCAATGCCCACATTCAACGGTGGAGTACCATAAACCCATAATACCACCTTGAATTGGTTTAATGTGAATCCATTTGTGTATTAATCCGGCATTTTTTTGTACATTTTTCATGTGCTATATTGGCAATTTTCAGGTGTCCAGTCAGATATATGGAGACAATTTAACAAGACTGTATGGCTTTTGGGGTGTAAGTATCCAAGTTTTCTTTTTTCTCCTCTAAATTCTCAGTTTTCATTTGGGCAATTTTGATTTCTTTGGGGTAAAGTTTTGATCTTCTTTTTGGGCTTGTTTGATGGCCAAAGAGTATGAACATAATGAAGAATTTGCATTGAAATAATTTCATAAGCAGCATAATTATAAATCTTATTTGTATAGGACAAATTAAAGGAATGATTTTAAATTTTAGAACTTGAAGAATTCCAAAGACCTTTTTGTGACATTTAAGAGAATGATAGAAATTCTCTCTTTTTGATCTTATCAATGAACAATTAACTATCAATTGATATGAATTGAAAATCCCCCATAGTACCAAATTTCTTTCTAAACAATCAGGGAGTCTAGCTGAAAATCTAAATTGGACCACCACTTTTTTGAGATTTAATTTATTAGGGTTGTGGATGAGTAACTACTTCCTACCAATTGGTGGATTATTTGATGGCCCCTTGAGCCTTTACTTCTAGATCTTTATGGGCTTTTATAGTTTCAAAAGAAAAATCTATTTGATTGAATATTGCTTGTCATTAGATTCAAGACCACAAATTGGGCAGTCATTAGACAAAGGGGAGTTTCAATTTTAACCATCCATTCCAAAGCGTACGGCTTGCAAAGTCCAGAAGATCTACTTTTGTTAGATGGATTATCTGCAACCATCACTTGAACTTCATGGGGCTTGTGCTACTTTTTTTTCATCAAACTCACCCAATCAACTGTTAAAGAAGATTTGGACTATGCAAATTTCATCTTAATTTTTTTCTTAGCTTTACTAATTTCACTGTTGGGTTGTGTAGTCTGAAAGTGGGGGTTGCTTCGACATGATGTGCCCAGGATTTGTTCAGACAAACAATCAGATTGCGTTGGGTGGGGTTCTGACTCCTCTTTCTGTTTATAATGGTCCGCAACGGCTTATTCATGTGAAGATACACAAGGTAATAATAATACATTAAAACTAGTCTTTTTTCATGATGCTTTCTTTTTACCATCTATTCATGTTTCTCCATTATATCCTCTACCCTTTTTATTTCTGTGCATGGAGCTTGTAGGCCACACAATCTAATCAATGAAAAAACTGTATAAGGCCCAATTAGGATGTAGGTAAAAGTAGGGAGGAAAGACTAATTTCTATACTGAAATTCCCCTGGTTGGATTTACTTATAGTATGTGTTTGTGCAACTAGACAATTTCTCACTCCATAGATTTTCATTTTTGTAAAAGAGGTAAATTTTGCATTCTAGTCATCTCCTAGGAAATTGGGACTCTCTGTATTTAGGAAAATCAATTCATCTCTCTTTTAAAAAAAAAAAATTGTCACACCAAATGAAGAAAAGGGGGATGTATGAAAAATTAAAACTTTTTTTCTTTATTGAAGAACCCCTAATAATGCACACATGCACTTTTAATAAGAAACATAGTTTGCTTCGTAGCTAACTTTTTCAAAAGTAAGAGAAAATATTTTCTCCTGGCTTGTTTGGGTAAATCGAGTGTACGGTGAATTCAAGTTAAGGGTCACCTTAAGACGAAAAAAGGGAATAGAGGTCATATTACATAAGAGTAGGGCTAGGATGTAGCGTCGCTGATTAAAATATGTTGCAACAACTTTCAATGATGGTGGGTCCCAGTTTATCAAAATCTGAGCAGCTGATCAGCCCAAACATCCTATGTGGTGATCAACATGTGAATTATTTTTCAAATATGTAAGATGGCCACCATCGAATTTTCCTATATCTAGAACACATGATTTAACTTGCTTATGTTTCTCTGATTTGGGATAAAAATGGAGGGAGTTCCTCATGTGTAACCCATCTAACAGTTGGCCCACTGAAATCTTCCTTGAGAATCTAGATACAACGAATATGATGGATGTTAGCGCAAATGATTGGATTGAATTTTAAAAATGTGGGCCCCACCATGCATTAAAGAAGGACGCTGCACCATAATCTAGTGTAGCGGCACCACATTGTAGTCCCACCCATGACATTTGGGTTTTAACTTTTTCCCCCGCTTTTCTCACTTTGTTTTACTCTCCCCAAATCCAATAAATTTGGGAAGAACAAAGTTTCGTCTGGCGCTTTTTTTACTCTAATCTCCTCCTCTTTTAACTTTATTATGATTTGACCACTCTCGCCCCCTAGTTCCTACTCACTTTTGCATCAGGAGGTGATTCTCCACTTGTCACTCCGCCTGCATCCAAATGACCCTGCATTTGAGAGAGAGAGAGAGAGAGAGAGACCCAAACAATCACTGAGTTCTGTACATTGAAGTAGACAATTTTTTTTTTTTTTATCAGCCACCTCTTCTTCTACTGTGATCTAGCTACCTCCATTTGGCGTTGGCTTCTCCGCTGTGCAAGCGTCCAGCATCCCCTACCCAATCATGCATCATCCATTTGGCAAGCTCTTTCCAGAGGTAATGACAAGGCTGGTAGGAAATACATGGCATCTTGTTTCCTCTCTGTTTTATATGCCTTATGGATGGCCAGGAATGCTGCCATTTTTTAAGATCAGCATCCTCCTCTCAACCAGATCATCTCTCACCTGCAGGAAAATCTATGCTTTTCCTTGAAGAAGATCTCCAAACCATTTTGCAGTCATCAGCTCAGTTCCCTCTTCTTTTGTTTCAAAATTGCTCAAGATGATCACTAACTTCCTCTCTGGCTCTTCTTTGGTTTCAGCTTTTGTAATCCCCTTCCTCTGGGGCTCCATGAGCCTTTGTTTTTCTTTGCTCTTCTTTTTATAAAATTACCCATTTTATACAAAAAAAAAAAAAGTAGACAATGACTAACCAAGCTTCTGTTTGTATTTTTTGTTTGGTAAAACAAGCTTCTGTTTGTTAAGAGAATGTGAGCTCTTAAAACTTACAGATCCAAGCTAATCTAGATGAAGGAACTCGACCATCACAATCGCACATTACTTTGCTTGTAATACTTTCTATCAATTACTTGATTGCCATACACCCCACATTAGCAGCTATGACAGTACTTTGATTAGTGATTTCACTTATATAATCATTTTTTTTACTTTTTTTTTTTGACATAGGATCTAAACAATGACCATTGGTGGCTGGACATCAACTCTATAACAATTGGATACTGGCCAAGTACATTATTGTACAACATGGTATATGATGCTGATTACCTCCTCTGGGGAGGACAAGTACACAACACTGTTCCAGGAGGGCGCCACACCACCACACAAATGGGTAGTGGCCATTTCTCAAGTGAAGGAGCCAACAAATCATCTATTATAGCTAGCATGGTCTTTTTAGATAAATTCAATTATGAATTGCCTCCACCTGATCTGTATAAAATGGAAGCTACCAAGCCTGGATGCTATGACATATCAAAAGAGACTGGTTATATTAAAGGGCTCGGTGAATATTTCTACTATGGGGGGCCTGGCGGTCCTGATTGTGAAAATAAAAGTTAACCCTTTACAAGTTTTTTTTTTTTTTCTTTTTTTGGGTAGAAACTTCTGGTTAATGTTTAACCCTTTACAAGTTAATCTTGAATAAATAAAGTTATCTTTTGATTTGCATTATTGGTTTTACCATGTTTCAAATTGGCATCTCACTGTATTGTAGTCTGCATTGTTGATGTTACTGTCTTTTATAATTAAATTCTTTAGATGATCCACTTTGTGGGAGCCCCTTCTGTGGATTCAGGTGGGCCCCACTGTAGGAAGGTATTTCTGAATTAAAAGAGCCTATCACTTAGAGCATCACTCTGTTTTAAAAATGTAAACATCAAGTCTCTTCAAGAATGCCCAACCTGTTCAAAGGGGGATGAAATGTCTATTTTTTGTGTGAAAACAAGTTTTAGAGTCCGTGAAGTTAAATTTCTTTTTAGCCCTTAGTCGACATTAGCACCATAACTTTGTATGGCAGCTCGCATATTACCATGCTGCAAGTCATACCCAATGCACCATTAGCTGACAAGGCCCAGTTTTTGTTGCAACTAAAAATCCAACCCACGGTCCAAAAACTGTAGTCCAAGTCAAGCCCAATGCTGGCTGGACCAGGGTTGGGGTGGAGCTGACCAGACTCATCAGCACCTCTAACTCCAGCCAAAAAAAAAAAAGTCAAAAGTATAGCAATTCTTTAATCCACCTTTCTACCCAAGCATTTAATTTTGAATTTGCATGCATGAAACACACTAATCATCTTACAACTCTGGAACTTCGATTTTCCACTTAAATGAAAACCCTTCTAGTTCCTTTCTTCTTCCTATTAAGAGTCTACATAATCTCTTTAATTAATGAGATGAGAATTCATGAGCCAGCCCAAATACTGGCATCACCTCCATAGTATTCTTGCAGGTAAAACATCCAAATATTCTATTAATGGTTGAGTGTCATCATCTCATAATTTCTCAATGAAAAACTGGGAATCTAAACAATATTTTTACCCACTCTCTCCTATAGTCAAAGAACATAGCACCACCATTAATTTCTTACAATCACATATAAACATAGACAGGATCTATTAATCTCATATAAGAACGCCATAGTTGAGTTTAAAAGCGAATAAAATAGCCATTTCTGTGAAAATCCAAGATGCACTATACTGCGGGAAAAAAAAAATCACTGTGGCTTTTTATTAAAACAAACTTCTCAATTTATATATAACAGAAGAATCACAAGAGAATAATTCATATATTCAAACTAAGGATTTTGTCCATGCCTCTAATAAACTAATCCTAATCCTAACATCTCTAACAACTAATTCCAATATGATCTCTTGATGATGAAAAAGAATGCTTCTTGGTAGATGTGATCGAACTCTGTATTTTCATAAACCTTCGTAGATGTTCATGCGAGCAGAGGAGATTATCGAATGGCTTTGATGTGCAGCTTTAGATGGTAACCCATCTTCGATAAAAATAGCCATAGAGCACGAGCGTTCGTGGTTATTCATTGGTTACCTTATTCCTTGTATTTTCACATATTTATCAAATTTTATGGAGTCTTATGATATGAAATTAAATGTCTTAAAATTTATCATTTGTATGAAAATATTGAATGCTGGGGCGGAATCAAGATATAGGCATTGTGACATAATAATAATAATAATAATAATAATAATAATAATAATAATAATAATAATAAAACCCTTCTTGGGGGGACCATGCATTGCTAAAAATGGCTTTAACTTTTAAATTATCTAAAGGGGATTTTTGTTTCACCTTTCCAGTTTGTCTTAGTCCCAAGATGTTGTTTAACATATTTTTTAAAATATATGAAAATTTAAGATGTAAATCTACACTTAGAATATATTAGCTTTATAGAAATTATGAATGATTCATATGAGGAATTTGGAGCCGCATGACTTCAGAAAAAACTGAAAGGTAATTGATGGGATTTGACCACATTACCTACTGCGGGTCAAAACAAGGGGATTTGTGTACCACTGCTTTTTCGAATGGGAGGGCGTAATGGTTTGCACCTCTTCACATGTAGAAATCTGGAGTTGAAAATGGCCCACATCATTTTCTAATCTCTTCTATTCATGTCATCTATAAATGAAAGCAGTTAAATGTGACCATAAGTATTCCACCAAGAAAAACAAATGCATTCAAATGTTATGCATGTGAAACATTTATATATAAGAGGAAACTATTAAAAAAAGAATTATGGATAGCCACTAACAAAGAAAAATATCACTAGTTAATATTGTACGGAAGAGGTTCTTTGCAACCACTTCACTTTTTTTTTTATTAAAGATTTAAACGTGTGACGGCGTCGTTGCTTAATATCCCATTTAAACGTGTGACGACGTCATCGCTTAATCGTCTGAAACCTCATTTTCCCTTCTTCATCCCATCGTTTTCCCCCTTTCTCAGGCAGTTTCCTTCTGCCCCTCTTCACACTCTCCCATCAAGCACCTCACTCCTTTCTCCAATTCCCAAGCACTTACTCACCCATCTTTCTCATAATCCACATCTAATTCCATCCACGATGCAAAAGGAATCCCCCTACAGCAACATGTCCAAGGATGGCCACTTGTGGGACTCAGGAGTGCAGTATCAATCCACGACCTTTGGTTCGGTCCAGAAACCCATCTGGTAGGATCTTGTTAAGATTTGTGTCGGTTGATGAGCGACATCACAAGGACCATAGAAAATGGTGACTGCTGTGTTTAAGGCCCAATGCCATTTATTTGAGTTGTCCAATTGAGAAGGAACCCATGCTTCTGTAGCACAAGAAGATCACAGATGAGTGGGGCTGTTGGTCGAGCCATTCCATCAATTGGATCGTCTATGGATCTTGAGATTCCTAACCCAAAGAGAGGGGGAAAGGAAATCGCCAGAGAAAGGGGGAAAATGATGAGAGGAAGAAGGGAAAAATGGAGTTTCAGGCGATTAAGCAACGATGTCGTCACACGTTTAAATCTTTAATAAAAAAGACGGAAGTGGTCACACAGAACCACTTCCGTGCAATATTGACTAGTGGCCTCTTTTTCTGTTAGTGGCCATCTAGGGTCCTTTTTTTTTGTAGTTTCGCCTTATATATCTGCATGAATGCAAACAAATGACTCCTTTTATTCTCTTCTTTATGGGTACCTAGCAAAGGAGGTTGTAACATGAGACCCTAGCCATGCATAGGGAAAGAAGTACTCTCCTCCCCAAGCAGAGATATTAAAAATTATTTCCACTACCTCTACAATGATCCGGATTTTGGTAGGAATGCTAAGCTAAAAAAATTCCATAAAAATGCGACGTAGTGAATACATCATATTGCATGCAGATAAATTTCAAGTTTTGAGCCTGAAGTTGGACTTCAACAGACGAATTCATTTTATGTTCAAATTTTTATTATGAACTGAAGTTACCTTTTTTCCTTCTAACATCCTATCTAAATATTAGGAGTTCATTATTTTCAAAATTAATTATTAGATTATTTAGTAATTTACTTTTCTAAGTTACAGGGGTAAAACCATTATCTGGATTGGGTGGCATAAGAAAGAAGCTGGATCATTAAAATATGTGGAGAGTGTGGGAGAGTGTCATAGTTTTCATTCCATTTCAAGAGAGTGGGGGTGAAGAGCACTTATGATGCATAAGTGTTTATAATAAATTGAAATGAATGCTCTCACCTATCTACTTGCAATTCTGCATACCTTTTACTGTCAATGTAAAATAATAATTATAATACTATTCTAGTGAAGCATCTTATTGCAGTAAACATGTCAGAATTTGGGAAGTTTGGGTTAGGTGTAGTCAGCAACCCCATCACTAATATTGTTTCTCAACAAATTAAACTGCAAGATAAGTGCTAGGCAGCTTGGCCCATCCATTGATGGAGTGCGGATCCCTTGAACCTACCTATTGATTATTCAAACTCCATAGTAGTTTTCTTAACCATCTCCTCAACCTTTCCAAACTTATTTTTATTCCATTGGAAGAGGTCTTTCTTTTCCGAGAAGGTTGAGGGTCTGACTAATTCTATCCTAACTAATTTTACCAGCCCCTTGTCATCTGTTCAAGATGGTTTTTTCACAATCTTCATCTCTAAACCATATATTATGAAATCTAAAAGGACAGGGAAGCTTGGGAATTTTTGGGTAGGTCCCTGGGAAGTCTTGAATGCAAGGATTGCCAGAGCTGACTACTCTCCCCTTGCCTACATTACATGGGCATCCTGCCTATAAGCTAGAGGAATTAGAGGTCATAGAGACTTCAGCATTAGAATTCATTGCATTCTTCATACCTTTTAACTTCCACTCTTTCAATTTGTTTGGCTTTTGCAATTATTTCTACATGTGGTGGTTGGCAAAGCTGCCATGTGATTATGATTTCTAGCTGAACAGAAGTGAAGAAAGTGGAGTTTCATTGCAACCCACATCCCAAGCCAACCCCTATAAAATGACCTTATCCCCTTCAACAAAACCCATACACAAACCTGGAATCCTACAAGCCTTCGTTTCCATTTTCTCATGGGCTTAACGTTCCCTCCACATGGGAGTCCAAACTCCAACTCCCCTCATCCTCTCTCTTCCCTTCATCTCATATCTTGAGCTTACAAGCATAAGGTGAGCATTTTATGGAAAACAAGATATCCACTCTCTCTGTCCCCTTCCCTTCTTTATATGTTGGGTGGATTCTAATTTGATGTATGTTTTTTGATGCATTGGTTTTGCTTTCTCTTCAATTTATGTACAGGGTTTTACTGATTCTCTCTCTAATCTTGTGCTTTCATTGATTTGGGGCATTAATCAGTTTATTGTTTGATTTGTCATCCCTTTCTCCCTGACCAGTGACCACTGAACCTCTCTGTTGTATCGGGTCTAAATTGCAAGCAAATCGGTTACAGACCTGTCCCATTGGCACTACTAGTATCAAAGCCACTAGTTTTTTTTTTTTTTTTTTTTTTCCAATGGCCTGTAAATGTTTCAAAACAGATGGGTTCAATGCAAAGTCTTAAACCCATTTTTGGATTCTGTAATGGAAAGCATGGGAGTTTTCTTTCTGAATGGAAAGCATGGGAGTTTTCTTTCTGAACAACATTGAAATATTCAAACAAATGTGCCCTCTGAATTAAAACTTAGCCTTCTTTTCTTTTAACCGTCTGGTGTTGGCCTCTCTCCTCCATCTTCTTCTACTTTTCGCTTCACCAGTTCACCGTCAGGCATAAGTACAAGGTTGCCCTTCTTTCATCATTACCTTTTGGACTGACATTTTATTAGTTGGGCAAATCATTTCATATGGCTTTGAACAATCTGCTGGGCATTCCTCTACTTTACCATGTTTTACTGTCTCACTAACTGTCATAAATTTGTCATGGCTAATGTAAATTATGAAATTGATTAATAATTTGTTTTATGAATTACAGAGATGAAGTTATTACAGGGACTATGTGGTATAGGAAAAGGTATGTTTAAAATTTCTTTATTTAATTTATATTATTTGCAAATTGTTCAATGTGGAGCAAATAACCAATTTATTTAAAGAAAACTTTCTTTTGAAAAACTCCTTATGATTTTTTAAAATTTTATACACCATCTTGTTTTGATCCGATTGTGATCGGATTGCATCTCTTTGCATGGATATAGGGGCTCTAATATCTATACAATATGATCTCATCCACATGAGATCAAATTTTCTAATACAGTATTGGAGTTGGTTGGTTGGTGGCCATGTACAAAACTGCTTTTGACATGTTAAACAAGTTGGTGTTTTATTGTTATTTTTGTTTCATTTTTCACTAAAATTTTGTTGTACTGTTCTTTTGTTGGGTCATTGTTCTAGATCTCTCTACTTTTCCTTTTCTTCATCATTACACTACACAAGTAGGTTTCTTTTAATAGTTTCCAAACTTGCCTTATCTATAACCCGCAGGGGTTGGCCTGAGTGATCAAGACTACGGTTCCTCCCTCTTCCGGAGTTAGAGTTCTTGATATGGAACCCCGATTCCCTCCTCTTCACGAACCGAAGGTTGAGTTCACTTGTGCTACCACCTAAGAACCACAGGGGTAAATACCTTATCTATATGAAATTCGAGAGATAAATGAAAGTGTTCAAATTTGAAAACAACTCCAACGACGTCCTAACCATTAGTGCCTGCTATAAATCACCTTTCGGATCGTCTTGCATAAATTGATCCATGTTGTGATCATATTGTATAGCTATTAGATAATAGATCTGATATTATCACACAGAAAATCCTCCATTGATGGTGGGACGTACCATCATATCCTCAACTTGGAGTTGGACTGAATAGAGAAGTGTTTTTCTGCTGTCCCAAGTTCCAGTTCGATGAGTACATTTCCTTACTTCAACACTGCAGCGGAATTAAATGTTTTGTGTAAAAGGAATTTATTAAACATTTTAATCACCCACCAACTCGTAGTATCTCTTTATCATAATTACACTGTAGAAGTTGTTCCACCCTTAAATAAAGGCATTTATTTCCTTCTGTTCTACTCGACGTCACTACTAAAAAAATGGCTTGTGTCGTTTTTTGGTGTGTGGGTATGTGGAAAACCGACACAACAAATTTTTTGTGTCGGTTTGAGTTCTATTTGTATTAGGATCAGATTTGTTGTGTCATTTCATTGGAAAGAGACACAATAGAGTTTTGAATTGTATCGGTTTTATTCAATCCGACACTACAACACAAGCTGTTGTGTCGGTTGAGTTAAAATTTGAGTGTGATATTTTATATACTTCATTAGACCGACACATCAAAATTCATCATAATTTCGCACTGCAGTGAAAAATTTCAAGTGTGCCAAATTAATTTCGCGCCAAATTAAATAAACTCAAACACTACGTCAAAAACATCAAAGCTCGACACCTAAGGGCTTGGCATACCGACGGATATGGATTGTCATTTATTTTTCGACGGATGAATAAGACTACCGACGGCCCAAAACCATCAGAAACGTGAAATGAAAAGAAACAAAAACCAAAAGACCCACCCAGCATTTCATTCGCGCACCCCAGCCCCCCCTCTGTCTCTCTTCTTCTTCACTCTCCCCCAATCGACGGGCATGGTAGCGAAGATTGACATCGTCTCTCTTCTTGACTCTCTCTGCTAATCGACCGGTACGGTAGCGGAGATCGACACCGTCTCTTCCTCCCTCAATTAACAGGCTGGGCATGGCCCCACCACAACAAAAATCATTTTTCGCGACAAATATTCCGCGACGTTTTGAAATTTTGTCACTAAATGTTGTTTTTCACGACGAAATATTCATCTCGTCGTTTAAAATGAAAATGCAAATTATTTATCGACGATAATTTTCAATTGTCGCTAAATATTGCTGCGAAAAGTTTGGCTCCAAAAAATGGAGTTGGCGCCATCAAGAGATAAAGTTTTTTCGACAAAACTATTTATTTGGCGACGTGTTTTTTTTGCCGGCAAATAATTTGTACTGAATGCAAATTATTTATCGACGATAATTTTCAATTGTCGCTAAATATTGCTGCGAAAAGTTTGGCTCCAAAAAATGGAGTTGGCGCCATCAAGAGATAAAGTTTTTTCGACAAAACTATTTATTTGGCGACGTGTTTTTTTTGCCGGCAAATAATTTGTACTGTATTTTATTAAAAAAATTTGCGAAAAAAAATGTCGTCGCAGAATTCCTTGAAAATAATCCGCGACAAAATATACAAAAAAATTTGGGGTGGCGCGATCGGTCTTTGCGGTTCATTTTTGAGCAAATATGGAGTTGTGCCCTAATCTCTCCCTCGCTCTAATATCCCTGCCTCTCTCTCCCTATCTGGCCTTCGTCTCTTTCTCCCTCTATGGCCCTCGTCTCCCTCTCTCACTCGCACATCACCTCCATTCAATCATGGGCATCATCTCCATCCCTCACTTTCATCACCACTCACGCAGACCTCAACCTCTCCATCAACGGACGCAGATACCTCCCACCATCTCCATCTCTGTTGATCTAAAAAAACCCATCTCTGTTGATCTCAAAAAACCCATCTCTATTATCAGGCGCAGACCCATCCCACTGAAGAAATCTGGTGCCCCCTTTTCCGGTCGTCTTCTCCAAACCCAGCACGAGTTTGACCCCTTTTCCGGTCGTCTTCTCTATTTCACTATTCCTGTGTTTTGAAGATATGCGAATCTCGGCTTCAAGACTGATGGATTGAAGATATGCGACAATCTCTATTGGTTGAAGGGCAGTGGAAAGTTCACTCTTTTATGCATGAATCTCCTTTTCCTTTCTTTATTTCACTATTCCTGTGTTTTGATTTTTCTTTACGTGTGGGATTTTTGAGTTTTGTTTCAGATGATTAAAACCTAGTTCAAACTTGGGATGAAATTACTGTTTTTTTTTTGTATTTTTTTTTTTTTTTGGGTAGTTTTGTGGGTGGGTGTGTCTGAACAATGATTTTTAGAAAACATGATCTGGGTTTGTTTGGGTTGAGCATGAATTGCAGTTGGTTTGAATGTTTCAGCCAAATTGGATGTGTTTGGAGAGAAGCCGAAATTGGACATAGCTCAAATTTGAGTGTATGAATGATGAATTGAGACATCATTATTTGGGTGGGCTTGAATTCACCATGAATGGCAAGTGGTTTAAATGTATCAGCAGAATTAGATGCATTTGGAGCATAGTGGAAGTTGGAGGTGCACATTAGATAGGATGAATTTTTTTTTTGTGCTTTTTTTCAGCTGCATCCTAATCTATGTGTGGCCAACAATTGGTTGGTCATGATTGATGTTCATATATATTCTATGTATGAAGTGTGGTAGATGCACATGGTAGTCCAACCCAAATTCCAGTGCCCTAGCATTTAGTCTGGAAGGTACCATGTGGTTGTGGTGGACCCTCCAATTTACAGAACCAAGAGATATTGAGGAAATAAAAAGTTGGTGCATTAAAGACACTGAACAAGTTGCTCAATTTATGTTTTCATCTATAACATATGTTCTTCTACCCAATCATCATCAATGACTCAACAAAAGAAAAGGAACATACAATTTACGGTTATTCATGTCTTACATTAGTTTTATATCTAGTAGAAGATAAATAAAATAGTAGCAGACAATGAAACAATGTTGATTTTAACAGAGAGATAGGTTGGAAGAGAAGAGATAAGCACCGGAGGCAATATGTATGTATGTGATCTTTTTTCTAGTTCCTCAAACATGTCTATGTATGTGATCTTCTAGCTTGGGATTTGGCATTGCAGGTGAGTGTTCCTTGTTTGTGGCAGCCCCTTGAAGGAGGTCACTGTAGGATGTGGATTAGTCTGGGCTTGGATGCACTCAGATTGCCATATTTCTTAATTCTTATATAACATTTGTCGCTATGCACTTACGTAGAGAATGAAGCACTAAAAGCATTGCCCTTGGACAACTCTCTACTACAAACAGAGCCTAGTTATGGTGCAGATGGATCTAGTTTGGATACTGTTGATGGATCTATCAGGTGCTTCTCCTGTAGCTCACGTTCTAAATTTGTGTTTTCAGTATGTAAATCCTTCTTCAATTCAAGCTTCTTTTGTTGAGCTCTCATGTTTTATGTTGGAAACATGGCTGTAACTATGGGGTGTAGCCAATGGGTTTTCGTTCTGGATGATGTAGGTGAGCAGGGTGTATTGCGTAGTGTAGTGAGGTGCAGTGGCACGACCTGGGTAGTCACAGTTGGGCTGGGAAGTGGGACTGGGTGCAGTGGATCTGGGCAGTGAGAATGGGGCTCGGTCTGGGCCAGCCTGGATTAGGTGGGCTGTTTGGGCTGGGACTGGATTCGGGCCAGAATATAAGGCATGATAAGTGGACCATGCCTAGACAAAGACTGGCACAGCCTGACCAGGCCCATGTTACGCTTGTCCATGTGGGGGACCTTAGTGCTGGTGTTGTGCATAAACTTCTTGAGATGGCTGCATTTTTAACTGACCCAGCTCAATGATTGGCTAACCTTGTGTTTTGGTTGATTGGCAGTTATCTTGTCATTTTTTTTCTTTCTTTTAGGGAAGACAAAAAATGCCCATCAACAATAATTCTTTTGCCATTCCAGCAATTATTTTTTTTATTGCATCTTTCTAGAAAGCACCAAATAAATGGCTTCATAGTACCAAAAGTAGTAGAGTGCATTTATGACTAGACCCAGCAGTATTTACTCAACTTCATAGATCACCTATACTCATCAATGGATGATGTGTTTTTTAGATTTTGTTGGTTTTAATTGTTTTTTGCTTACCCTGACTAAAAAAACACATATTTGAGGTTATGCCATGTGAACATGTAGCGTATTTGCATTTTGTACTATATAATGAATTTTATCATTTTACGATATATTGAATCCTAACTATTTGTTTTGTTTTGTTTTGTCTTTTTTTGTAGATTGAATTTAATAGAACGCGCGCGGCTATGACGTGAAATCATTTTGTGGCTTTTGTAGATGAATGGATAAAAGCTAGACGTGGAATCATTTTCAAGCATGGTGTTAGACTAGCAGGCTAATTAGGTTTTATTTTGTGCATGGGTTTTGTAAATGTTTGAGGTTATATTTTGGATAGTTGGATAATAGAATTATTTAGTAATGAAATGAAATTATTTTTGAGATTGTTGTGGATGAGCAATGCTTCTATACAGGTCAATTGTTGTTCTCATATATATATATATATATGTACATTGTTAAATGAAATTGTTTTTGAGATTGTTGTGGATGGCAATGCTTCTATACAGGTCAATTGTTATTCTATATATATATATATATATTTTTATGTACATTCTTTTTTCGAAACAGGTGATCTACTAAAAGTGACACAAGAGGGGATCCAATTTTGTGCAGTTTAAAGAAGAACCGACACAACAACAGTTCTATTTCTTGTGTCGGTTTGTGCTTTTCCAAAGCAAATTTGTAGATATGAAATGCTAAAAACCGACACAAGTAGTATATCTGTTGTGTCAGTTTATACTTACAAACCGACACAAGTAGCATACTCTGTTGTGTCGGTTTTACTAAAATCTATTGTGTCACCGCTACTTATGTCGCTTTGCCAATCTAAAAAACCCGACACATCAGACTTGTTGTGTCACTTAAAAACGGACACAACAAGCCATTTTTTTAGTAGTGATATCGTATCACATTTATTAAACAATGATTCAGTGGTTTCCAACAAAATTGCAGATCCACGATTTTCTTTATATGGTAGTGCTAGAGACTATTTGATCCTTTTCATGTTACTATGGTCTATGGGACAATTAAACCAAATGTACACCTATACACTTGCACACTGCTTACCCAAAGAAAAACACAGAACTGTGTCCAAGTTGGTTTTTTAGACTGTTGAGTTAGAGTCTATAGGTCACAGTCGTGGAAATTTGAGGCCCAGGTGTTAAAAGATTCTGTTTTGAATATAGAAATATTTTTGCTGAAAATTCCATTTAGGATGTGAAAATATCTTCTATAGAACTGGTTGCAACTCATACCATCTCTCTTTTCAACAAACTTCATGCTTCAGAACCCCATGCTGTTGAATTTTTATCATATTGATACTTGTACAGGTAATATGTGGTTGGCATAAAAAATAAAAATTCATTGTAGAAGATAGAATGACTCTACCAAAGGATGCTGGATACTATTGAATGATGCTATGTTATTGGATGTTGTTGAACTTTGTTACATAGTGAAGTTTTAAATGTTTTTTTGAATTTATACGATAGCTGAAGTTTTGGATATTGAATGATATTTTCATGTCAGACGTAAGAATTTGTGGAAATTGAATTTTTGATGTATATGAATTTTATGTTTTGATGTCAGATGTTTAGATGAAATTTATGGAAATTTAATTTCATATGTTTACATTTTGTTTGTGTAAATTTCAATTCAAATGTTCATTTTTTTTTATGCAAGTTGCTTTCTAGACTTGCAACTAGATGTTTCCCTTGGACTTTGCACCTGATATATTGAAGACAAATTATATTGAAGACAAATTATTCAGAAAGCGTGTTTGCAAAATGGTTTCTAAGTTTGATGTTTTATGTTAACTGTTGTACAGTATGATGGGGATGCTTTGCATATTTCCCGAGTCATGAAGCTCAAATAGGAAATGGGTATCACTACAATCATGTTGGTGCAAATGACAACTGATATTTGTAAAAAAAAAAAAAAAAAAAAAACTGCTTATCTGGCCGCAGCTAAAAGCAAAGTTTTTTTTTTTTAAAATACCGCTTTTAACGGCGGTCACAAAAAAACAGGTTTTTATTGGCAGCCATTTTACTATTATCGGCGGCCAAAAAAAAAAAACCTACTATTGACCGCCGCTAAAAAAAACTGATTTTTAGCGGTAGCCATTGTTACTTTTACTGGCGGCCAAGGGGGAAAAATACTGATTTTAGTGGCGGCCGATTGACCGCCGCTACAAAAATTGGTTTTTAGCGTCAGCCATTGTTACTATTATCGGCAGCCAATGGCCCCCACAAAAAGTTTCTTTCGTCGTCTTGCCAGCCCACGGATTTCTTTTACCGACATCAGGGCCGCCGCAAGTAAAAACAATAGCGGTGATCTCTGGTAGCCGCTAAAACCTTTACCCACCCGATGTATAGCGTCGCCAAGAGGCGGCCACGTTAACCGCCACTAATTGTTTTACCGGCGGCCAATAGCATCCGCCGCTAAAAGTAATTTTTCTCGTAGTGCCTATTTAATTTAAAGAAGATTTATTTTTAACATGAATTATACTATGTATTCATACTACTAACCTCGTTGTTTTGATGCAGAGTCACTAAAGGTGTTGCATTCATTCATCGAGTAGGATTTGCACATACATTTCTGAATCATTTGCACATCCTTAATTATATCAGTCGAATTCAGTCCATTACTTTCCAATTTTAGAAAATCGATTAAGATCGCCAAATTGGGCAAATCAACTGCAGGTAAGTGTTATGAACTTAATTTAAAAATTATGTCTTCTGTCTATTTAATAGTTTAACATATTTCAAATTTATTCTAATATCTTAATGTCACTTTTAATTTATTTTAGGGAGTCAAAATATAGGCTTGCAAGCACGAGGAATTATATGGATACGTGGCTCATGGGTCACATGATATTAATGTAGAAAACATGATTTCATACCACTTGTGCCAGTGATTTATTATAAAAACCGTTTGGGTTATGATCAATTGATCCATGATGAATTTTTTCCAGTATTATCTTTATGATTAATTGTAATATGTAATCATGAGATTGAATTTAATTTGTGCTCTAACAGTCACATGTATTAAAATGAAATATCAATGAATGTTTGATTGGAAATGCATTGTTTCCTCCTTCATATGTGAAAAGTTATGCATACATTATTCTTGAAATTGTATAATTCTCTAAAAGGTACGTCTTTGAATGCAGTTTCATGTATTCATCATCATGCTGTACAGTTAGATCTGTTAAATATGATGAATATTGTTGATGATGCATCTTCAGTCATATCTTTTATTACATCTACCTATCCTTAGCTACATCTTTAGCAATTTGATCATATTGGGCTTATATAGTTAAAACTATCTCTTTACATCTTCTTCATCTACCACAGTCATATTCCATTGTCAACTGATTGACTTGTTGTAATGCAATGTACTAAATCGATCATTTTGCAAATGCTCAATGATTGGATACTTTTGGTGATGTTTTTCTTAAGTTAAATACCTTGATCACTATTGTCAAATCTACATTGATTCACTCATAGTCATATATGTGATCTTGTGGATGTGATGGATCCAAATGAAATTGACTTACTAAAATCATGTCACTTATATATCAATTTCATACTCTCCAACTAGTATGCTTGTCTTCATAGTCACATTGATTTGTAGCATTCTCACATACATCTTTACTTAGCTATTTCTATCTTGAGAAATTCCTTCTCACCGTACCCCTTGTGCTTATTATTGGGAAATCTCTCTCAAAATTCGTGGGGGAATAATTATGAACTTATGGGGGAGTAGATCAAAAGGGAATGTTTGGATCAAAGAAACCAAAAGACTCAATCAAACATGATGTTTTTGGTTAATGATTAAGGGGGAGTTATAATTCCCACCAAAGAATGTGTGTTCAATCTCTTATGCAAGTACATTCATTTTCTACTTAAAAGTGAATAGAAATAGAAACAATCGCCGAAATCAAGCATGTCCAATCACAAAGCTAAGCGACATAAACTATGTAGCAGAGTCAAAGTGCCTGTCATCACTCATATCAAATCGTTGATTTCTTCTGCACATACTTCGTCTCAAAAGTAGGGGTTCTCATGGGACATGCCAATTTTTTTTTTTCTTTTTTTTTTTTCAAAAGGGACTGAATAGTGATTCAACTTTTCTTTTAAGTACAATGACTCATTGAGCACACATCATAACAGGGTGTTTATTCTTGGCGCATGCTCGTATGTATAAATTTCTTTAAAAAGTCTACTTGAACATATTTTTTTACATGAATCATGTCTAAGATTTATGCCAAAAAATATGTCTAGGTAGCATTATGGTTGTTTGGATTGCTGACGTCAAGATATTTTTTTGGTACAAAAAAAACGGGAAATGAAGCATTTAAGCCCCTGTACTATACCAAAAGGGCCGTTTGAGCCCCTATACTATTTTTTCCCGAAAAGAAGCCCTCATAAGTTTGTTTTTGGGCCAAATAAGCCCCTCATGTCAGTCTCCGTTAGTTATATGCTTACGTGGACGGAGACTAACGGAGACTGAACGAAAGTCTGGTTCACCGGAGGAGGAGGAGAAGACCACCAAGATCTGTTTTCTGATCTCTGAGCAGAAGACCGGAGAAGGGGACCGGAAGAGACCGGATCTTGTGTTGCAGAGAAGAGATTGGTTCTGATCTCTGGTGGGCCATTGCAAATTGCAAACCGGAGAAGAGACTGGAGTCGGGTTTTTGCTGCATCGCCGTCGCCGCTGTGCCTTGGCCGGATAGGAAGCAGACCCATCTACGCCTTTCGACGTCCACGTAAGCAGATAACTGACGTGAGGGGCTTATTTAGCCCAGAAACAAACGTACGAGGGCTTCTCTTTTTGGGAAAAAATAGTACAGGGGCTCAAATGGCCATTTTGGTATAGTATAGGGGCTTAAACGCTTCATTTTCCCAAAAAAAACTGTTTCATTTTACAATTGGTTTCTCTTTACTTATTAAATGATACAATTGCATTACAATTCCAATACATAGCAGATTGGATTAATTTATCAAAACGTTTCAACTGAAGAGCAGCTAGTTAGTATGGGCCGCAATAGTGATATTTGAATGCATACTCAGTTATGGTCATTCAATCAAGTGAGACCTATATCTAGCTTGTTATCTGATCTGGACAGATTGTTTTGTCAACATGAAGATGTGATTCACTAGACTGACTATAGATCTATGCGTTTTTCTGCTGCTAAAACCAATGGTGGGATTGCCTCAAAGTACAAAACTATGTGTAGGCGTTTTTCGAGCACTAAATGTTTTGGTGAACTTTTCATTTCCTTTTTAAACTCTTAGTGACAAAATTATCTTGCAATGACAAGGCATGGTCATGTTGAACTAGAAAATGACTTGTAATGAAAAACTTGAGAAAACTCAGTGGTAAGGGCGTCCCGTCTCACATGGATGCTCGAGAATGATTTAGAGGATTGACCTTAAACTCACTATCAACTTTGATCAATGACTTTGACTCCTTTTAAGGCCTGTTTGGGTAATTTACTGGTAGGGGTTTAGAGATTCTTCTTGGGAGTTAGACATTGTATGAACTGCCGAAGAGGAAGATCACAGGTGGACCCTACTAAGTTAAGCCTCTCAGTATAGGGATGTAAATGGGTTTCCGATTTTTCGATTACCCGAAGGTTCCGACTATTAAAAATCAGGTCCGAGTCCTTATTTAGCCCCGATAAGTAAATGGGTTCGGATCCGGTTCCACCTTGGTTCGGACCCGTGGACCTTAGACCCGACATATTTCCTCAATTTTTAAAAATTTCTTTTAAAAATCATATATTTTTTAATATCATTCTCTACCTAGACCAAGACACGGATCCGAACCCGTCTCATATATGGTTCCGGTTTTGGAGCCAAGAAATCGGTTCCGGATCCAGATTTGGTTTCACTTTTTTCTTTGCGGTTCTAGCTCCGGGTCCACCAAGAACCCAAACCGGAACCGACCTGTTTAAAATCCTATCTCAACAGCACTATTCTTTTATGAATCCATAAGCATTTTCACTTTTAGTAGGATATGCAGCAGAGATTATATGGCCAGTGATATTTTCTAAAAGTGAATTGTAAGTTTCAAATAAATAGAACAAATCAAGTTCAACACCAACAACTTTTAATCAAAAGTCATTAGATACTATGTATCAAAGTCAATTAGTCAGAGTTCGAGTTCGGATCCCACGAAAACCGAATTTGGATGCCACTGCTTACACACACCATGATTTTGGTAGGAATGGTTAAAGAAAAAGAAACTTCATTAGAGGAATCAATTGGGTGAAACCCTAGACTCTTGCAATCCTGTTAATAAAAACTACAACTCAGAGATCAAACAAAACTTTCTCATCCAGAAGAGCTTTTCAAAACACTCTCTACTCGTGGAGGGAAAGAATGAAACGATGACATGACAAACCCCACTGGATCTAAATCCACATCTCAAGTGGGCCCCACCTGCCCATCCATCATCACGACCCCAGAAACGCGGGCCAGATCTCTCATCAACGGCTCTGATTGCGCTCTCCTTCTCGACGCCTACACCAAGTCCCGATCCCTCACAAAGGGCAAGCAGCTCCATGCCTACATGATCACCACCGGCCTCTTCCTCTCCCTCTCCCTCTCCGCCACCCAAACCCGCCTCACCTCCAAGCTCGCCGCCATGTACGCCATCTCCGGCGACCCAAACCACGCTCGCCTCGTCTTCGACCGGACCACCCCAAAATCCGCCTTCGTCTGGAACGCCATGATCAGAGGATACGCTCAAAACGGCCTGTCCGAAGACGCACTCCATCTGTTCGACGAAATGCTCTCCTCCAAACACCGCCCTGATAGCTTCTCCTTCACTTGCTCTCTCAAGGCATGTGGCGATTTGGGGTGGTTGAAAATGGGCCTGGAGATTCATTGCCAAGTTTTTACTAGCGGGTTTGGAGAGGATTCATATGTGCAGAATTCTCTTATTGCTATGTATATGAGCTGTGGGGCGGTGGAGAATGCTCGAAAGGTGTTCGATAGAATGCCTGAGAGGACTACTGTCTCGTGGAACACTATGGTTTCTGGGTTTGTGCACAATGGGCGTGCTGAGGAAGCTTTGGAGGTTTTTGACCGGATGAGAGATGCTGGGGTGGAAGTCGATTCTGCCACCGTGGTGAGTGTGCTGCCTGCTTGCGCTCAGGTGAAGGACTTGCGGAGAGGGAGGGAAATTCATCAGCTGGTTGATGAGAAGGGGTTTGGAAGCAGAATTGCTGTGAGGAACTCTTTGGTGGATATGTACGCTAAATGCGGTGCATTTGAGGATGCACGGAATGTGTTCGAAGAGATGGGTGAGAGAGATGTGGTCTCATGGACAGCATTAATTGGAGGGCTCGTCTTGAATGGGTGTGCTGTAGAGGCATTGAGACTTTCTCATCAGATGCAGTTGTTGGGGATGAGGCCCAACTCGGTGACCCTGGCGGGGCTTCTTTCTGCCTGTGCAAGTTTGTCGTCTCTGAAGCATGGAAAGTGCATACATGGATCCGCCGTTAGACATGGATTTGAATCTGGTGTTGTTGTTAAGACGGCTCTGATCGATATGTATGCAAAATGTGGTTGTCTGGATCTCGGATACCAACTTGTTATGATGGGTGATAGAAGAAGAGCAGCCCCTTGGAATGCACTTATATCAGGGCACACTTGGAATGGGCAAGCTGGAGAAGCTATAGTACGTTTTATACAAATGAAGTTGGAAGAAGTACATCCTGAT
The DNA here is from genome assembly GCA_012931725.1 of Litsea cubeba. Classification (NCBI taxonomy): domain Eukaryota; kingdom Viridiplantae; phylum Streptophyta; class Magnoliopsida; order Laurales; family Lauraceae; genus Litsea; species Litsea cubeba. The sequence continues at coordinate 109,029,372 of CM022944.1, forward strand.
GGAGCAACTATGATTTGTCTTCTTCCTGCTTATGCTAAACTAGCTGATTTGCAGCTGGCAATGAACATACACTGTTATTTGATCAGGGCTGGATTCCAAAACTCGGCTGTAATTACAACAGGCCTGATTGATGTATACTCAAAGAGCGGGAATCTAGATTCTGCTTGTGACCTCTTTCATAGACTACACGAGAAGGACATTGTATCCTGGAATGCTATAATAGCTGGATTCGGTATGCATGGGCATGGTAGAGATGCCATTTTTCTGTTCAACTGGATGCTGCAGAGTGGAGTGAAACCAGACTTGATCACTTATACCTCCATCTTGTATGCTTGCAGCCATGCTGGCTTAGTGGATGAAGGATTGCACTTCTTTAACAGCATGGTTAAGGATTATCAAATGAAACCATATGTTGACCATTATGCTTGTGTTGTTGACCTTCTTGGTCGTGCAGGTCAGCTCAATGAAGCATATGAACTGATAAAGACAATGCCGTGTGAGCCTAATCATGCCGTGTGGGGTGCATTACTTGGTGCGTGTGTGATACATGAAAATGTTTCACTGGGAGAGGTGGCTGCTGGTCATCTTTTTGCACTAGAGCCTGATAACACAGGAAATTACGTCTTGCTAGCAAATATGTATGCTGCTGTGGGAAGGTGGAAAGATGTTGAGATGGTGAGAAGCGTGATGAATGAAAAAGGATTGAGAAAAACACCCGGGTGCAGTACTATCCATGCCGTGTTGGGTGCATTACTTGGTGCGTGTGTGATACATGAAAATGTTTCACTGGGAGAGGTGGCTGCTGGTCATCTTTTTGCACTAGAGCCTGATAACATAGGAAATTACGTCTTGCTAGCAAATATGTATGCTGCTGTGGGAAGGTGGAAAGATGTTGAGACGGTGAGAAGAATGATGAATGAAAGAGTATTGAGAAAAACACCCGGGTGCAGTACTATTGCTGTCAGGAATTAGGCACACACTTCCCTTGTAGCTATTTAAAACCAAGAAAGGCATTAGACTATTAAAGGTCATGATGCATTTTCAACGTTGTAAAACAGTGACTATACAATTAAGGGCATAACTAAGAGCGTGCACATGAGGAACTAATAAAACGGGTTACTTGTCTTGAATTGGCCCATGTCAATGCACTCGTTGGAAAGATCTGGGCAAATCCAGCTTCTTGTCCGAAGAATCTGACTCTTTCCTTATTAAGAAAAGAACATTCCTTGGATCATATTTTTATATTCCGTTCGGCCAAGAGCTATAAGTTCTGGTAATCAACTCTGCTTTGTAGCCAGTAACAATTTCATTCAGACCTTGAGTATTCAACTTATCAGCTTCTGGTTTGTTCATTCCTCCTTTGTTTTTTTTCTCCTTTGTCATGATATCTTCTAGTTCTTTTGTTAGTATCATCACACCAGTGGTTCTATTTGAGTTTTCTTTGTGTTACATTGGATCCTAGTGGTTCCGTTCGGTAAAAAAGGATTTAATGGTTTAGCTATCTATAAAATGTTAATATCATTAATGTTGCTAGCCTCTTGATCAAATCATTAGCAATGTCTAAGGAGCACTGTTTTTGTTGGATGACTAGCAATGTTGATTATTTTTCTCATAAGTAGGAGAAATTTGAATCCTTCTTCACAAGGTAGGTGTACTTGCCCGGCTGTAACTTTGTGGGTGAGACCAGCAAGAGCTTGTTGGACAGGGCCAGAACCATAGGGATGGAGGTGGCCATGGCCGCCCCTTAGACTACACAGTAGCCCTCTCAGAAAAATTTTCTCAGTCCACCACTGTCATTGAACATCTTCCTTTATAAAAACATATTCTTGTTTGATTGTGTGTAGGGGAAATTGTTAAGAGCTAGCTGATATGGGAAGAACACATCATGGGAAAATCATGTTTATTCTAATGGTCATTTGTCTAGTTTTCATAGACGAAATCAAGGGAGGAAAAACCCATACGAACTACCAAATAAGGAAACATCTCAAAGGTCTCAACAAGCCTGCACTCAGAAGCATTAAGGTGATTGCTCTTCTTTTTTTTTTGGTAAACTTCCTTTAAGCTTTTGCGGAGTTTATTTTCTCACTTCAGAAACTTCTATTGACTAATGAAGGGTTCACCTTTGGTTGATGCAATCCATTCATATAAAAAATCCTCTCGAGGACATGCACTCATCCAAGATTGATCAATGTGTAAAATATGATTAATCAATATTTTCATAAAGTAAGAACTATGTATATTAGCTTTGGTGGAGTAAACTGAGGTGAGAACATGATCATTGCGGGGATGCAAGATGGATAGCTTGGATCAAGCAAAAGAAGGATCTCACACTGGCCAATAGCAGTTGACCACATAGAAACTATCTCAGGTCATTGGACCATTTTTCTCTTCCTTTTTCTTCCTCTTCCAAAACTTTCAGAATATGTACCATCCCCTTAGATAAATAAATAATGACTAGTCTAGTTTGGAGGCAATGTCAATTTCCCTTTCCTTTCTTATTCATGATTGCGATCCACAGAGTGAAGATGGTGATATCATTGATTGTGTCGACATTTACAAGCAACCCGCATTTGACCACCCATTGTTAAAAAATCATACAATCCAGGTTAGCCTAACTCTTTTATTTATTCTGATATTTCAAGAAAAAAATTCCTAGAATGTTCAATGATTTTTAATTTTTATGTTATATATGCAAGTGGGGGCTCATTGCAGATGGTGCCTATCATTTCAACCTGCAATTATTTGATTATTTTGGTTTGCAAATTGTAATGCAGATGAGACCAAGCAATTACAATAATGAAAAGATATCTCCTTTGAAGCCATTAGAACAGTTATGGCACCGAAGTGGAAGTTGTCGTGAAGGAACAGTTCCCATTCGAAGGACTGGAAAGGCTGGCTGACTTAGAGCTGGCTCCTTAACATATGGGATGAAAGCAGATTCAGATCAAAAGGAAGTAAGTTATAATTTTTGGTGTAAGCAATCCAAATCAAACTAGGGCTGCAACTAAAACCCAATTTTGGGTTTCAAATTGTTTGGGTTCAACTCTTGCCAGAAAAGATGACCTTTAAAAACACAATATATTATAGTATAGGAGTAACATGGGTCAAGCAGGCTCAGGTTTAACCAAGTTGGTGGCTCAAAATCATGAATGTTGGGATCGGGCCCTTTTAGAAATTTGGCTGGGATTTGACAGGCCTATTAGTTCACCCGAGTTTCATTCATACATCAATATGGACTCAATCTTGATCGGTTGAGTAAATGTGACATGAGGGCCAGGTACACCCCATGTCCGATCAAGAACTTGAGCTGCAACTGGTTGATATGGCAACAGGTTTGGTCGAGTGGGTGACCGCTGAGAGCCCCTCCTGTTAGGGGCAAATTTGGTAGTGTATATGAGTTTATATATTTTTGACCTGAGTTGGACTGCTCAGCCTCCTTGGCTCAGATTGAATCAACTCTTGTTTTGGATGAATCAATGCTTGTTTTGGATGAATCAATCCTTGTTTTGGATGAATCAATGGACTTAGTGATTTGTGACCATGTAACTTTGTACAAATATATATTTTACTCAACCACACTATTAATGTGGTGCCTGATTATGTGAAGTTGTTGACTCTTGTTTGAATGGATGAGACAAAAGACTTGTTTGTTTGCATTAGATTCAATAGGAATTAAATACAAAGGAGCTTATGTTCAAATGATCTCTACCGAAGGATTTTTAAAGAGGTGAGGGGTGAAAGATAGGAGGTGATGAGAGAAGGAAATAAGGTGGAGTGTCAAGTGCGAACTTGACTTTCCTAAGTATTTAATTCTAGGGTGATGGCCCGGTATTCGGTTTTCATTAAAAAAGATGTTATTTGATAGTCATTTTGTACTTTGGTCTTCATTTTTAAGCAAATTTCTATTCATCCTATGCAAACCAACAGGCCCAAAACGCACATTTATTTCTTAAAGATCAAAGCCCTTGATTCTTATACAGAGTAGTCTAAAGTGTCTCATTTGCTCTTTCGTTGAAATGTGTATTAGAGTGCCTGAATGAGACTGACTGGAATAAATCATGGAGCAGCAGCATACATTGGCGTATGGAACATATATGTGGCGCCTGGTGAAACCAGCATCTCTTCCATCTTTGTTGGTAGACAGGGAAAGTCAGATTTGCTCAATTCTGGATGGATAGTAATCTCTCTCTCTCTCTCTCTCTCTCTCTCTCTCTCTCTCTCTCTCTCTCTCTCTCAAATATAATTTTAATCCCTTCAGCTTTAATCCTTTACTTCTAGATCTTTATGGCCCTTCAGGGGGGCAGGTGTTTGTGGATTATAGTTTAAAAAGAAAAATCTATTTAATTGAATATTACTAGCCATTAGATCCAAGACCACAAATTGAGCAGTCATTAGACAAAGTGGAGTTTCAATTTTAACCATCCCTTCCAAAGAATATGGCTTGCAAAGTCCAGGAGTTCTACATTTGTTAGATGGATTATCTGCAGCCATCACTTGAATTTCATGGGGCTTGTGCTACTTTTTTGCATCAAACTCACCCAATCAATTGTTAAAGAGGATTTGGACTCTGCAAATTTCATTCTAATTTTTCTCTTTGCTCTACTAATTTCATCGTTGGGTTGTAGTCAGAAAGTGGGGGCTGCTTCGACATGATGTGCCCAAGATTTGTTCAGACAAACAATCAGATTGCGTTGGGTGGGGTTCTAACTCTTTTTGTTTATAATGGTGACCCATGGGTTAACCCTCCAACGGGCCCAACCCAATTATCCTGTCCAAGCCTTTGGGCTCAGCCCATTTATTTATGTTATTTAGGCCTTTAATTATGTTTTAGGTTACTTATTAGGATGTTTTAATCCTGACCATCAGTGTGTTTGGATGGTCCAGATTAGTCTTAGGGTTATTTATTTTCTATATAATGATGTAAAGCCTCTTTGGCTAAGTAATGAATGATTGATGATTAATGAAAATGAGTTTTCTTCGAGTTCTCCTCCAAGAAATCCCTAATGCCTCCTGGATTGGAGTTTGGTGAGAGCCCAATTTCTGAGTCTCTTGAGCCATACCTTACTCATCTGACGTAACGCTTCCGGATTGGAGTTTAGTGAGAGCCCAATCAAAGGTATCCTCTTCTCTTTCTCTATTTCTTTTCCTACAAGCTATCTCCCTGCACTAACCCTAAATCTCCATTTAAAATCCTAATCATCAGCATTTTGCAAATGCTCAATGATTGGATACTTTTGGTGATGTTTTTCTTAAGTTAAATACCTTGATCACTATTGTCAAATCTACATTGATTCACTCATAGTCATATATGTGATCTTGTGGATGTGATGGATCCAAATGAAATTGACTTACTAAAATCATGTCACTTATATATCAATTTCATACTCTCCAACTAGTATGCTTGTCTTCATAGTCACATTGATTTGTAGCATTCTCACATTCATCTTTACTTAGTTATTTCTATCTTGAGAAATTCTTTCTCACCGTACCCCTTGTGCTTATTATTGGGAAATCTCTCTCAAAATTCGTGGGGGAATAATTATGAAATTATGGGGGAGTAGATCAAAAAGGAATGTTTGGATCAAAGAAACCAAAAGACTCAATTAAACATGATGTTTTTAGTCAATGATTAAGGGGGAGTTATAATTCCCACCAAAGAATGTGTGTTCAATCTCTTATGCAGGTACATCTTTTTTTTTTTTTTTTGGTGGGGGGGGGGGGGGGGGGGGGGGGGGGGGGGGAACAGTTTAGAGTCAAATTGATGTAATTGTGTCTAGAAGAGGTGTTTTACCACAAAATTGACAAAAGGGGAGATTGTTAGTGCCATAGTCATATATGCACACCTTTGGATTGTCAATTCTGTGTCAGAGTCAAAGACCTAGCCTCTTAGTGTCTCTCAAGGAAGATCAAGTTCGAAGGCAAAGATTCAAGTCTTGGAAGGCCCGGATTCATCAAAGGAAGAGTTCCATGTTTGTGTCAACCTATTCAGGTATTGTGAACAAAAAAGACCAAGAAATGGACCTTAGTTCCCTTAGTTTAATTAGTAAACTTAATGGGGATTAAACTGGATTTTTGAGCAAAAAAATATGGCTCAAGTCAGTATAGAGGCCAGGTTGGCTAACCGACACCTGTTAATGCCATAGTTAAATTTGCGCACACATCAAAACTCACTTTAGGGTTCCTAGCCCTTTGGGCTAAAATAATCCCTACGGGTCCAGGAGAGAAAGCCGGGTAAAATTTTCTTGTAGCCCCATTGTGATAGTGCAGTTTTGACCTCACGAGCTCCGGGTGCAAACCGTGGTCCTAGACCAACTGAGGGATCTATTCCTTGGGTTCATCAAAACTCACTTAGAAACATCGTATTAGAAGTTTTGTCAAGCTCATCATATCATCTAATCAACTCAGGCCTCATAAAAAACTCACGTAGAAACGTGCAAAGTTGACTTTCCTTTACTGAATTGTCATATTGAAAAACCAACTCAGAACTGAAACATGTTTTGATGTGGTCCGAGTTGAATGATAGCAATCCCAAAATTTCTGAGTGGAGGTGTAGAGAAATGCATTGTTAAGAAAGAAGTTGCCCTGCCCCAACATGCATTCTTTTTTCTTCCTTTTTTTTGTTTGGATAACTGATGTTCATTCCATTGACTATTCTTCCCTCCAACAGCCGGGTTGTGGACTACGGCCCAAGAATACTAAGACAGCCTGATGGATTGGCTACATTTCATGTGTAGCAAATGTGCAATAAGTACAGTAAAAAAGATCACCCCCAACTAAAGGAAAAGGGATCTACAAAAATGACAGTATCTCAAATTTTATCAACCCATTCAAAGAGAGACTAACCTTGCTTTTACCCGCAAAGCACTGCACAAATGGATGAAGGGTCAAACAACTGTTTGGCTCTGGAAAATGCAGCCTGCCTACACCCAACCCAAGCATTCGGAGTAAAACCAGTTGTTAATATAACACTGTTAAGAGTTAGAGATTATGATTATCTGAAATTCCTGCCTTAACACAGGCAATAAACTATCTCTAGTAGATTACTAAAACCTAGTGATTAAACTAATGATCAAACCTAAACCAAATAATAACAAGCAATCACACAAGCAATACGACACAGAGTTATACGTGGAAAACCCTACTCGGAAAAAAACCACGGGCCGTATCGTCTAGGCCAACAGACAACCAAGCACTAAAATCATGAAAGTTATAAGAGAGAAAACTCACATCCCTTTTCCAATTGTTGACTCAACCTAAGGACTGTGCTCGCTTGCCGACCACTCGCCGTGCACCTTCCGTGCTTGAACAAGTCACCTTGAAAGCCTCTTCAAGATGATTAACTTTGTAGAAGAAGAAGAACTCCACTGCACTGAACTTCAGATCAATAGAATAGATGCTATGGAGAAGAAACAGTTTTCTCTCTTGATGATCTTGAACTTGACAAATGAGAGAGATGCAAAAGTGATAGCCTTAAAAAGATGTTCAAGTCTCTTAATATAAGATTAGGTCATCTTAGAAACAGAGCAGCACAAAAGATAGACGAGATCACGAGAATCGTTCAGTTCCGAAATTGTCTTAGCCCAGCCGCTCGAGCACAGGTAGGCACGCTCGAGCGCACGAGGTTGCTGTCTCGAGCTTCGCGATTTCTACCTGGACTCGCTCGAGCGGAATGAGGCGCGCTCGAGCGCTTGAAGTCTCTGTCTTGAGCTTGAAAACTAGCTGTCCATGGTCTCTGACAATAGTCCGCTAGAAAAATTACATGTGCAATTTGATTCCCGGTTTTGTCCGTAACCCAAAGAATTAGCCAAACACTCAAAATACCTTACATCATCTGTTAAAGAAGATTGTTAAGATGTTAGTGCTGTTAGGATTATCCTTATCCTCTAGATATGGTTAGTTCGTAATATTTTCACTTAATGAAACCTACGGTGTTCTAGTAAAATTTAAGTAAAGCCCAAGAACAACTTCATTTTCATTATCTCCTTAGGAAAAAAGGACCCATTGGGACGGTTAGACCAAGGGCTCTGATTGACTGGCATCTGCAGTCCATGAATGATCATCACTGTTAATGGATCTTTCCAAGCTGCAGAATTTGGGTGATTCAATGAGGATCACTGAAGGCTGGTGAAGCTCAAACAAAGCCTTGGTTCCTTCACCATAGCTCCCTATGCATAATTGTGTCACCTCCCCCACGCCAAACACCATCGTGGACATTGTTAATCTCCAATGTTCTGGACTCCTGCTCCATCCAAATGATATTGGTTTTAATCTCCAATGTTCTGTGCTCCTGCTACAACCAAATAAACCTTTTAAGTAAAATTCAAAAGCAATGACCAGGAATCAGCAATAAATCAGTTGGCAACCTGATTCAAAATCACTTGAATGTTTTTATATCATGTGAAATTCTCTCTTTGAAATTGAGCTTGAGTTTGAGTTTCAATTTAGGTGGAAAGGATGAGATTTTTTTGTTTGAAGAGCGACCTTCCAGCCCTTTACTCGATTGGTTTTCATTTTCATGTTTTATATATGTTTCAATACAGAGTTAATCCAACCCGTATAGTTGGAATTAGGCAATGAGTAGTTAACTTTTAGGGCCTGTTTAGAATTAGGGTTTCCTAGAACTCAATAATGGAAAATGATAGACAAAATTATCATTCCCATTGGTTTTGGGCTCAATCTTGAGCTTGGAAGGGTAAAATATCTCAAGATATGAAGAACTAAAAATGATCATCATATATATCCATTCGGGTGTATATATCCATTCAAGTGAGAAATCTTTTTTGTTTTTTAATCAAGTGTATTTTAACTATTACTTTCTACTATAAATGAGTTTGATTGAGCAGAATCTCCACTCCAAAGATCAATTTTGGTCAAGTTTTTAGTAATAAAAAAAAGATGGGATTCTGCAGTTTATGTTTATGTCCAGTATTCATATGAAAGTTTGAGATATTACTTGGGTTATGTTGATATCTTCTTGACATATGGGTTTGGGCTATCTATTATATGAATAAATTATCGTAGCTTCTGTATTATATTTGTTTTCCTTGGCTACAACACCTATAACACATTCATATGATAAGAGGGCAACAATTGCATAGTGGAAATCCCTTAAGCCAGATTCACACACATCGGCAAGGTGCAAGAGCATATATCTTCTTTAATGTAATTTGAAGAAAATCGTGATCATGTTTGGAACTATTTCTTCTTCTTCTATTAGAATGTCATAGTGGGGATAAAGGCAACCATTTCCGGATCACAGCTTGATCAAAATATCTGGTACTTAGCATGTATTGAACTAGCGGTAACACGTGCCGTTGGCACGTTCGAACGTAATTAGATAAGAAAATTGTATTAAATTTTTTTTTTAACACTCTAGCTAACCAAATCGGACTCGGCGGCTCCCTTGCTTTTCTTTTCTGTTTTTTCCAATCTAAATCATCCATTGAGAAAAAAAAAGTGAGATGAGTAGTGAAATAGAGTCCACAAAAAAGTACGATGGACGGCTGAGATTGAGATAAGCAGCCATCTGTTGGAACCCCCCCCCCCCCCCCCCCCCAACCCAACACACACACCCACCGACAAACCCATAAGGCCCTCCCCTCCCATCCCCCCAAAATCCCTACCCACACCACCCCACCCCCCGGCAAACCCATGAGGCCCTCCCCTCCCACCCACACACACCGAGATATCCCCCATCCCCACCTTTATCCCATCCGCCCTTTTAGGTCACGATGACTACCGTGCCTTCTTAACCAACCCCCCCCCCCCCCCCCCCCCCACCCAACCACGATGACTACCGCCCCTTCTCATTCCACACAACACAGCAGTCCCCACCCCACCCCCCTCCCCTCCCCTTCCTCATTTCTCTCTCTCGTTCTCCACTCCCCCTCCCACGCTCCTTGCTGCCGCCAGAGTCCGAGCACGCCGCTGCCATCTCCTTTCTCCACTCTCTCATCTCATCTTCCCATCTCACCGCCAACCAATCCTCTCTTTTCCCCTTTTCTCTTCTCCACTCCCTCACTGCCCCACCGTCCCAGCGCCACCCACCTGCGCCACTGTCGGCTACCACCGAACCCACCTCACCATTTCTTTCTCACCCTTTCTTTATTTCTTCCTTTCCTTCTCTGTTTCTTCCTCAGCGTCCCATCGCACCATCCTCCCTTGTATAATAGATGTGGAAAAAAGACCCAAAAAAGTGAGGAAAATAATTATTGCCCAGGTTGCAACCTCTCTAGCACTCGAAACTTATTCGAGGTATTTCTACAATATTAATAGGATAAACAATATTTTGAATAAAGAAATAAGCGTGATGCATGTGCCTAAACATATAGCAACTTTCTACAGGTACATCATGCGACTACCATTGACTGATCACACGAACATTGTAAATGTTGAATTAGTTGACAATCAAGTCGCACAACTATTACAAACAAGCAAAGATGAGTTGTGCTCATTGATAACTGATGTAACTTCATATTTTAAATGATATATATATCTTTGTTCTTATTGAGATATTCAAAATAATTACTTTCATTCATAATCATTACCTTTTATGTAGAAAATGAGGTAGAGAGAGTTGCAAAGAAGATCAGGAGCGTTCTGTGGAAGTCATTCATTTTCTACTTAAAAGTGAATAGAAATGGAAACAATCACCCAAATCATGCATGTCCAGTCATAAGGCTAAGCGAAATAAATTATGTAGCGGAGTCAAAGCGCCTGTTATCACTCATTTCAAATCGTTGATTTCTTATGCACATAATTCTTTAAAAGTAGGGGTTCTCACGGGCCAGGCCAATTTCTTTTTTTTTTGCTTTTTCTGTTTTTCAAAAGTGACTGAATAATGATTCAACTTTTTTTGAAAGTACAATGACTCACTGCAGATATCATAAAAGGGTGTTTACTGTTTGCCCGTGTTCATATTCATAAATTTCTTACTTTGGTTGTTTGGATTGCCAACGTCGAGATATTTTTTGGCTAAAAAAAAAAAAAGAGTACTGCTGTTGGCACACAATTTTTTTCTTTTCGCATATAATTTCTCTCCACACACATTACTAAAATTTAAAAATTAAAGTAGTTCTTTTCACACACATCAAAAGTTCCTAAACTGCCCATATCTTTATTCCCCTCTTTCTTCTTCCCACACACATCTTCATTCCTTTCTTCCCACACACAAACCAAAAGTGAAGACTCCACCGACGGTATCATCGATTTTCCGGTGATTCTCCGGCGTGCCACCGGCGTTCCTATTCCTCTGGACATTCTTCTCTTCCAAAGGTAAATGGATCATTCCAACATTACCATTTCTTCTTCTTTCCTATCTATTCTTTACCATTTTTTCCATCTTAGATTACCTTTTTTTCCATGAAAACTTGTTATTAGGATAGATTTTCATTCAATGTAAGTTTTGACAAACAATGTTACTATTTTTTAATGTTTTTGGGTTGCATTTGATCCACCATCGTCGCGGTTTTAGGTTCAGAAATCGCGACTGTTCGGTCTCTCGTTGACCGAACGGGCTGCAAATGTTCGGACTCCAACGTCCGAACAAATTTGTTCTGTTCAGAAATTAATGTCCGAACATATCAATTTTGTTCGGAAACAAAGTTCCGAACAAAAGTAATATGTTCGGACACTCAGGTCTGTACATATAGAGATCCAGCAGTCAAATAAAAAATTTTTCTTTCATATTTCGGAAATGGACCTGCCAAGCTCTTCTAGGGCAACCTACTACTTCAAATAGGAAGCGACGTCACCTAGTAGAAGAGGTTGTGGAATAACCAGAGGTATCTGAGGAAGAGGTTGAAGAACAACAACAACAAGAGATGGAAGAGCAACCAGCCCCAGGGCCACAAGATAGGTCATTATTGATCAGCTTTGATACACATATAGCTAGGTACATTTGGATTCAACAGGTGTGTTTCACTTGTTTCATATGAAAGTTTTATTCATTTGTTAATTTATTTAATAATGTATTAATAGTTGAATGCAGGATCGAGAACCACTGAAATATCTAAGTCATGGGCAGAAAGTGCCTTTGTGGCAACTGAATGAGTCTGACAGGTTTAGAGATTTCGTCTCGAGGTCCAGATTAGCTCCCTTAGTGACTGCATCTTACCGCTCCGTCAATAAGATTACCGTATCTGGTTTTGTGGAAAGGTGGTAACCTGAGACTAACATCTTTCATATGCCTTTTGGTGAGATGACCATCACCTTAGATGATGTTGCATCTATCCTAGGCATCCCAGTGATTGGGCGGACTGTTTCTTATAATGAAAGAATGTCATATGAAGAAGCTCAAGCACTCCTTGTTGATGCATTAGGAGTAGAACCGGTAGAAGCACATGACGAGCTGATATAAGTGCGGGGCCAATCAGTTAGATTGGAGTGGTTATGGAAAAGGTTTGCCAGTGTGTCTGACGATGATGGTGACGAGATGTTGACTATGCAGTAAGAGCTTACCTTCTGTACTTATTGGGTTGTACGTTGTTTACTGACAAGAGTGGCACACGAGTCCCGATCATTTTTCTTACAAAACTCGTGGATGTAGAGACCATACATTCATATGCATGGGGTGCTGCTGCACTAGCATACTTATACAGGCAGTTGGGGTTAGCAACCAGGCATGAAGTGAAACAAATAGCCGGTTATTTGACTCTACTAGAAGCTTGGGTGTACGAACACTCCGAATGTTTGGCTCCGACTCCAAACTTACTCTATGAATCCAATCAGCCCCGGGTCCATCGATGGGTTCCTCGTAGAGAGTCTGCTCCTTTACAAAGCATACGAGAGAGACTTGATGCTATGAGTACTGACCAGGTAATTAACTTGACGTTTCTTGTAAAGAGTGTATCGGATTAAGTTTTTATTTTCTATTATATACTTTCATATCTTATGCTTGGATTCACTACTTTCAGATGACTTGGGACCCATATCGTGATGTTAGACAATATCAGCCTTTCAATGAAGTTGCATACTACTGTGGGTGCATCAAATGCATGGATGTTGTTGAGCCTTATCACCCAGATAGGGTACTCAGACAGTTTGGGAGAGTTCAGACGATTCCTCCACCGCCATTAGCCCCAAATCTCTCATTGTAAGCATCCAACCAACTACCTTTCACTTAATTGAGTGCATCAGAGTACGTGCTGAATTCATTATTTAGCTTACTGAGTTGTTCACCAAACTCCTCTTCTGTGGATGAAGACGCCAACATATTCCAGCTCATAATAAACCTGTCCCATTTTTCTTTCGTTTCGAACAACTTCTTGCATCTCGCCAATACGTTTCTATTAATGTGCCATTTGCATAATAAATGAGTAGCACCATGGAATATTCTGTTAATGGCGTTCGGGATAAATACTATCGCCAATAATAGAACGCAATACACCTAGTGCTCATGCATAATTTTCTTCACGTTCAGCATGAAGGTATGCAAAGCATACAGAAAAAGTCATGTCTGTGGATGTGACTCCAACAATCTCCAAAAGAGGCATGCGATAACAATTGGTCTTGTAAGTACAGTCCATTATCAAGACATGTGGAAATGCACGCAACAAATCTAAACTTTTTGGGTGCATCCAAATTAAGCCAGTTACAATCTTGCTATCCTCACAATTCTTATGCCATTCAATGTAATCATGCTCTGCCAACTTACCAAGTAGTTGTTGCATCTGACTTCTTCCACCCCGCTCATTAACTTTATATCTGTAGCGTGCATTGTATATTGTCTTCATTGTGGTTACGTTTAATTCACTTCTTTGTTTCAACGTAACCAAAATTTCTTTTGGTCTAACCATGCTCTTCGACATATCGACCAGCAACTTTGTTTCCTCCTCTAATAATCTTCCTGCAAATAAATGCCCTTCTAAATAGTCCGCGGCCGAATGGTTATGCACACCACATATGACCTCCGACATCCAATCATCATTTGAGTCTAACTTTTTACCCTTTAGTGCGAAAGGACATCCACATTTCTTTGAACCGGTTTTTTTGATCCTTTTTCGCTTTTGGCACTCTTCTTGTTTATATTGTCCACTTCTCTCGCAAGCAAGGAGTACTCTAGCTTTGACACCCACTCGAGCAGTATTTGAAACCTTTATCACAATGACAAATTCGTTTTTCCTTCCTACTCCACGAGCCCAACTGATCAACGAATCGCGACTGTAAAATATCTACAATAAATAAACAAATTTAATACGAATTTAGTAATAAATAAATGTAATTTGAGTAATAAATTCACAGTTGGTCTTACCTCTTGAGTTATAAACTCACTGGTATAATCCATGACAAAGTCCAATCCAACCTGACTTTCTTGCGTAGAGACCTACATAATGTATAAATTAATACACTGTCCGGATATTTACTTCCGAACATATATACTATATGTACGGACTTTCAGGACCGAACATATACTATATGTTCGGAAGTACAAGACCGAGCATATACTATATATTCGGATGTATATGTCCGAACATATGTCATATATTCAGTCTTGTACTTCCGAACATATGGTATATGTTCGGTTCTGAAATACCGTACATATCGGGAGGTTGCAAGTTTCAGGCGAGAAAAAGATTAACAAAATATACAAAAATGAAAAAAAAATAAAAATGAAACATACATTTCCACTACTGCTTTGATTAAAAGGCACCATTTGATTGTTATTTTCTTCCATCTCTTCCTGCATTGCACAATCAAATGGAGGAATGTGAATGAAAGATGAGTTGCCTAAGGAAAATGAAGGAAGTGGAGAGTGAGATAGGCTGCCTAGCAAAAGAAAATGCAAAAATGTGAGTGAAGATGAGTTGCCCAAAGAAGATGGAGGAAGTGGAGAGTGAGAAGTGGAGAGTGAGGTGGGAGAAGCTCTTTAGGGAAGAAGAATGGAGATTGTGTGTGAAAAGAAATTTTGATTTGAGTTTTTGTGGGATAATGGCTATTTTAATCATTTCATAAAGGGGTAAAAATGTAATAAGAAAAAATAAAAAATCTTTGTGTTTGAAAAGAAAAATTTTTGTGCGCCAATTGCAGCACTCAAAAAAAAATTATTTCATTTTACAATTAGTTTCTCCTTACTTATTAATGATACAATTGCATTACAATTCCAATACATAGCAGATTGAATTAATTTATCAAACCGTTTCAACTTGGTTAGCATGGGCTGCAATAGTGATTTTTGAATGCATACTCAGTTATGGTCAGTCAATCAAGTGAGACCTATATCTAGCCTGTTATCTGATTTGGACATATTGTTTTGTCAACATGAAGATGTGATTCATTAGACTGACTATAGATCCATGCGTTTTTCTGCTGCTAAAACCAATGGTGGCATTGCCTCTTAAGGACAAAACTATGTGTAGGCATTTTTCGAGCACTAAATGTTTTGGTGAACTTTTCATTTCCTTTTTAAACTCTTAGTGACAAAATTATCTTGCAATGACAAGGCACGGTCATGTTGAACTAGAAAACGGCTCGTAATGAAAAACTCGGGAAAATCTAGTGGTAAGGGCGTCCCGTCTCACATGCTTGCTCGGGAATGATTTAGAGGATTGATCTTAAACTCACTACCACCTTTAATCTATGATTTTTACTCCTTTTAATGCCTGTTTGGGTAATTTTACTTGTAGGGGTTTAGAGATTCTTCTTGGGAGTTAGATATTGTATGAACTGCAGAAGAGGAAGATCACAGGTGGGCCCTATTAAGTTGAGCCTCTCAATATAGGGATGTAAATGGTTCTTCGATTATCCGAAGGTTCCGACCCGTTAAAAACCGGATTTGAGTTCTTATTTAGGCCCCGATAAGTCAATGGATCTGGGTCCGGTTCCACCTTGGTTCGGACCCATGGACCCAAGACCCAACATTTTACCTCAATTTTTTAAAGTTTCTTCTAAAAATCATATATATATTTAATATCATTCTCTACCTAGTCCCGGACCCGGATCCGGACCCGGACCCGGACGATATATGATTCCGGTTCTGGAGCCAAGAAACCGGTTGCAATTCCGGATCCAGATCTGATTCCATCTTTTCCTTAACGGTTCTAGGTCCATTGTAGATCCGGACCAAAATCGACTTGTTTACAACCATATCTCATTAGCACTATTCTTTTCTCAATACATTGGCATTTTCACTTTTAGTAGGATATATAGCAAAGAATATATAGTCAGTGATATTTTTCTAAAGTGAATTGTTAGTTTAAAATAAATAAAACAAATCAGGTTCAACACCAACAACAACTCCTAATCAAAAGTCATTACATACCCACGAAAACCAAATTTGATATCCACTACTTGCACTCGATGATTTTGGTAGGAATGGTTTAAGTAAAAGAAACTCAGAGATCAAACAAAACTCTCTCATCCAGAAGAGCTTTTCAAAACACTCTCTACTCGTGGAGGGAAAGAATGAAACGATGACATGACAAACCCCACTGGATCTAAATCCACGTCTCAAGTGGGCCCCACCTTCCCATCCATCATCACGACCCCAGAAATGCGGGCCGGATCTCTCATCAACGGCTCTGATTGCGCTCTCCTTCTCGACGCCTACACCAAGTCCCGATCCCTAACAAAGGGCAAGCAGCTCCATGCCTACATGATCACCACCGGCCTCTTCCTCTCCCTCTCCCTCTCCGCCACCCAAACCCGCCTCCCCTCCAAGCTCGCCGCCATGTACGCCATCTCCGGCGACCCAAACCACGCTCGCCTCGTCTTCGACCGGACCACCCCAAAATCCACCTTCGTCTGGAACGCCATGATTCGAGGATACGCTCAAAACGGCCTGTCCGAAGACGCACTCCACCTGTTCGACGAAATGATGTCCTCCAAACACCGCCCTGATAGCTTCTCCTTCACTTGCTCTCTCAAGGCTTGTGGCGATTTGGGGTGGTTGAAAATGGGCCTGGAGATTCATTGCCAAGTTTTTTCTAGCGGGTTTGGAGAGGATGCATATGTGCAGAATTCTCTGATCGCTATGTATATGAGCTGTGGGGCGGTGGAGAATGCTCGAAAGGTGTTTGATAGAATGCCTGAGAGGACTACTGTCTCGTGGAACACTATGGTTTCTGGATTTGTGCGGAATGGGCGTGCTGAGGAAGCTTTGGAGGTTTTTGACCGGATGAGAGATGCTGGGGTGGAAGTGGATTCTGCCACCGTGGTGAGTGTGCTGCCTGCTTGCGCTCAGGTGAAGGACTTGCGGAGAGGGAGGGAAATTCATCAGCTGGTTGATGAGAAGGGGTTTGGAAGCAGAATTGCTGTGAGGAACTCTTTGGTGGATATGTACGCTAAATGCGGTGCATTTGAGGATGCACGGAATGTGTTCGAAGAGATGGGTGAGAGAGATGTGGTCTCATGGACAGCATTAATTGGAGGGTTCGTCTTGAATGGGTGTGCTGTAGAGGCATTGAGACTTTCTCATCAGATGCAGTTGTTGGGGATGAGGCCCAACTCGGTGACCTTGGCGGGGCTTCTTTCTGCCTGTGCAAGTTTGTCGTCTCTGAAGCATGGAAAGTGCATACATGGATCGGCCGTTAGACATGGATTTGAATCTGGTGTTGTTGTTAAGACGGCTCTGATCGATATGTATGCAAAATGTGGTTGTCTGGATCTCGGATACCAACTTGTTATGATGGGTGATAGAAGAAGAGCAGCCCCTTGGAATGCACTTATATCAGGGCACACTTGGAATGGGCAAGCTGGAGAAGCTATAGTACTTTTTAAACAAATGCAGTTGGAAGAAGTACATCCTGATGGAGCAACTATGATTTGTCTTCTTCCTGCTTATGCTGAACTAGCTGATTTGCAGCAGGCAATGAACATACACTGTTATTTGATCAGGACTGGATTCCAAAAATCGGTTGAAATTACAACAGGCCTGATTGATGTATACTCAAAGAGCGGGAATCTAGATTCTGCTCGTGACCTCTTTGATAGACTACACGAAAAGGACATTGTATCCTGGAGTGCTATAATAGCTGGATACGGTATGCATGGGCATGGTAGAGATGCCATTTTTCTGTTCAACTGGATGCTGCAGAGTGGAGTGAAACCAAACTTGGTCACTTATACCTCCATCTTGTATGCTTGCAGCCATGCTGGCTTAGTGGATGAAGGATTGCACTTCTTTAACAGCATGGTTAAGGATTATCAAATGAAACCATATGTTGACCATTATGCTTGTATTGTTGACCTTCTTGGTCGTGCAGGTCAGCTCAAGGAAGCATATGAACTGATAAAGACAATGCCGTTTGAGCCCAATCATGCCGTGTGGGGTGCATTACTTGGTGCGTGTGTGGTACATGAAAATGTTTCGCTGGGAGAGGTGGCTGCTGGTCATCTTTTTAAACTAGAGCCTGATAACACAGGAAATTACGTCTTGCTAGCAAATATGTATGCTGCTGTGGGAAGGTGGAAAGATGTTGAGATGGTGAGAAGCATGATGAATGAAAGAGGATTGAGAAAAACACCCGGGTGCAGTACCATTGATGTCAGGAATAAGGCACACGCTTCCCTTGTAGCTATTTAAAACCAAGAAACGCATTAGACTATTAAAGGTCGTGATGCATTTTCAGCGTTGTAAAACAGTGACTCTACAATTAAGGGCATAACTAAGGGTGTGCACATGAGGAACTAACAAAGATTGCTGGATTCTTTTATCCACTGAATCAGCTATTTACATTGGGTGATATTTTCGAACACCTTTGGGTTTTCTGAGTGTTCCAAGAAAGATTGGGGGATCCTTCAAAGCTGGGGAAATCAAGCTTTCAAGAAAGGTAAAAGATATTTCGGAATAATGTTCACAGTGGATTGCCTTGGAATGTTTTGTGGAACAGAACTAATCATATGTCAATCACTATGAAGCATCCCTAGCTGCTGGATGTCACTTAGGTATTGTAGCCAAGTTCTTCCAGTCTAGATCATGTTTATAGAGGTAAATGGTCTCCCATACTGGTTTTAGCAGAGAGAATCAAGGCATGCTAGTAGGACGGCACCATACTAATGACAGAATTGGATGGAGTTTCGGCTTGGGAGTTCCAAAGGACTGTTCGAGCTAAATGTTGAAATCTCTGCAGTTGGAAATCCTAGACCATCAGGTATTGGAGGTGCTATGAGAGATACTAAAGGTTGATCTGCTCTCAACATCCTTGGGTTAGTTTCGGGATGTGGATGCAAATAGCAGAGGTGTTTGGTAACGTATTTATGCATACAGCAGTGGAAATTATATTTTGCCACTAAACGTATTTGTACAGCGACGAAAACATAAAGTTTTCCTTTCCCTCGTTTCTCACTTCTCTATAACGCATCATCAAGACTTCCCCAAAACCTATCAAAACTCTAATCCTCTGTCTTTGTGTTCTCTCTTCCCCCAAAACCCTAATCGTTCGGTTGATTTGTGTTGGAGCTTCGAGCTTTGAGGTTTTTGTTTGGAACTTCAAGATCTTCCATACAAGAAGAAGAAGAAGGTATCTGATCGACATCTTTAAGCTTTCAGATCTGATCTACTTCCCTGCATTTTCGGATCTTCAATCTCCGTCTTTCCGGTCCTCTGCTTCTTTTACTTCAAGGATCTTCTAAACGGCTGTGATCTGAAAAAAGGATGGCAATCTTAGGGCTTTAGGAGGAGTTTGCTTCTGATCCTCTGCTTACGTTAGGGCTTATACAGCAGCAAGTCAATCGATCCTCGTGCATTGTAAAACGTCATCTCATCTCCGTTTCTTTTAGATCCGATAAAGGAGCTGCAATTGGTGAGGTGATTTTCAGGAAGATATCTTTCTATGTATTTGTTTCTCATCTTCTCATCTTCATTCATCTATTTGTTCATCATTTCTCTATCTTTCTATGTATGTGTTTCTTTTTTGCAATTGTTTCAATCCAATTCGAAGCAGAGGGATTGATCTGTAGATAGTTATGAAATACCTAGGGTTCTTAATTATTGTTGCTTTCCATAAATCAATCTTATGATTGCTTCAAATTACATGTGTCTCAATTCCCGCGAGTGCAGATAAGCTCTACTGTACAGTAACTTGTCAAACTCTCCCAATGTTTAAATCATCTTCTCTTTTTTATATTACATCAAAGGACCGGAAACCTCCAATCAGGAATATGTCAGTGGCATTTTCCATTCACATTAAACATGGTCAACTGTATGGAGAGGGGACAAGATGTCCCAATGATTCGATTATTTATGTCAATAATCCAAACATCAACGGAACAGAAAGGCACCCAAGTGGTATTTTTTGATGTTTCCCTACGTCGATAACCCACAAAAGAAAATTGCTCTGAGTTGTATATAAGACGATAGATGGCACAATTTGAAAGTTGATCCTCATTTGCATTTAAGAAAATTATAGTATGATTTAAAAGTAGACATTGAACTTAAAACAGTTATACACTTCTACAGAACTGGCTGCTGCATTGTCTTGTATAATTTATTGGAAACTTTGTATAGATCTGATGTTATATATTACACCACCAGCCCATGTTCCAAAAGCTTCTTGTTTTCTAGTGTTGATAAATACCTTTGTCTCCATCCATTTGGAAGTAATTAGACAATGAATAGAGAACATAACGGGGGGACGATTCGCCTCATACACGTGGAGTGGTCTGTGTTTTGACTGTTGCAAGTCACAGCAAAGCATCCATTAAGATTTTAAATAGCTTTATCCATTAAGATTCATTGGAGTGAAATTTGGATAGGAACAAAAACAAGAGATGATATTGACTTTTGATCACTTTAGAGGTCAGATTTGGGACCCATTGGAATTAGAGGGACTCATTTAGTTGTGTGGCTTTATTGGATCATACTCCTTACAAGGAAAGGATGTTCATGGCTGGATTAGGTGTGCCTGAAGCTGGGCCAAGCCTGGCTCCTTTTGTTATCAGCGTAAGTATTTGAACCATGATCCAACACATGGGTCTGAAAGTCAGGACCATACCCAGCACATTTGCAAGGTCAGATGTCTCTGGTATTGAGTTTCTAGTGGAGAAGGGCTCTCATTACTCCATGTTTTCTTTCATGGAGTGTAATCCTTCTAATTTGATTGCTGATGCTTAGAGAATAAGATTTGTTCCTATTCCTTGCAGGCTTATTTGTTTAATTGGTATTGAGTTCCTAGGACTTCTATGCAATGGTTTCTTATTAAAGGGGAATTTCAAGGAATAAAGGTGGAGGAGCCATCAAATGTATCCTCATTTGATAGAATTTGATCACCCTTTCACTACCCTGCCAAATTAGAATTTAGGAAATTGGGGTCCATCTCCATCCATATCTCCACTTTTGATCCTTTACTCATCATCTCTAAGATACTTCTTTGTTTGGAGCCACTTTACCATGAATTCCTAGGAACCCAATGCAAAGTAGACAAATCTTTTATCATGTTGAATCAGTACTTTGAGCATAAGGGACTGGGGGTATCACTTGGATGTTGAATTTCCTGGTGCCTTTTGCTCTCATTCTTTCCATGCATCTGCATAAATGTTACAAATTAAGGTGTGATTACATGCTTGTTTCTTCTTTTTATTTCGTTTTTCCTTTGTAATCAGGTTTGGTTGTCTAAATATCTAAAACACAATAACTGATTGTATATTGATGTTTGTTTTTCCAAATCTTCTATCCTGTTCAGATCTTGTTTTCAGTTGTTATCTTTGGTTTTGGAGGAAATGCCAAAACAGCTAACTAATGACTGTACCTTCCCTTTGAAAATACATTTATCATTTTATCCTCTTTTAGCTTTCTTATGCATAGTAAACACCACTCAAATGAGTCCATCAAAATGCCAAAGATCCTTGCTTAATCTAACAGTTTAAGATGTTGAGAAAAGTAGCTGGAACATGTATTATTTAATTTTACTTTTCAAGTCTAATCAAATGTCTTGTTTGTAACCTCATACCTTAGTTAGCACTTGTCTTTTACTATTCATCGTATGAGAATAAGATTGACTTTGAGGTCATGAATCATGAGTCATCAAAATGGAATTCCTCATGATTTATATAATGTGTATAACATATTTTATATAAATTAATATAATACTCACATTACATAAAATATATGTTATTATACTATATATATTATACACATTATACACCTGGTACATGGGTATTCAGGTATAGATTTCACCTGGACCAGACCCAGACCCAGCCCCAGCCCAATTATTAACTATATCAGATAGGGATTGCAAAAGAGCATGGAGTTCACACAAGATTAGGTAAGCCCAAACCTATCCTGCTCATGATGTGATACCAAACCTGTCCCGCATGAGTTTTGCTTATAATTTCAGCTATAAATGTATAAATTATATTATATGAGCTGGGCAGGGTTGTGGTGTAGAACCACAAAAAACGCAAACCTGCCCCAAACCGTACCCGGTAGAAATGAATTGTCACGTTGCTATTATGACAAAACCTAAGGATTTTTTTGACATGCATGGGGATTCATTTAATGCAAATGAAGAGCTGACATACTTGGAAAGTCAGCCGTATGATGCTGAATGGTTAGAAGACATTTGTATCGATGCTGATAATATTAGTGAAGGACCGATGTACCTAGGACAACTATTGACACACCTCTAGGCACCCAAGCGACGATAGAGGACCAGGGAGATGATTTTGAATTTGATGACAGTGAGTTTATGGATTCTGACACCATTTCGGATTTTTGAAATGGGATGTCAACGTAAATAAATGACTCCACGTTTGTAACATGTAATTGAATTCCCAAGTCCTTGCATCTTTTTCTTGTATGTGTGTGTGTGTGTTAACTACAAGTGTTTCTTTTGTGTTTTAAAAAATCCTTGAATTTACTAAGTGACTATTATTGAATATAAGCTCATTGGTGCACATGTTAGATATGTCATCTTCATCACAGGCAGGGGACCGGCCTGCACGGATGGACACCCAGGCATCTACTTCAGTAATTATATATATTCAAAAATAGTTTCATTGGAAGTTTAGGTTTAATAATCTTCTCTTCATTTGCTAATTATTTCTGTATTCAACACTCATTGTTGTTATTTTGTTCTATGTTGCAATGATTTTATATTATTGTTGTTGTGTTACTTATTTTCATTTCTTATTATCTTTCTTTTTCTGTTGAATATATATATATATATATCTTGTGATTAAATGATCATGGACCAAATTCAGTGGTTTCCCATTTAACAGAAGGAATTGATCGATTAATTTGATTGAATCCATTCGCTAAAGAAAGATACAAGATCATCATAAATTCTTGAATAGTTTTGGAGCTTCTACCAATGCAAGCATATATCTACTGATCAGTGAAATGTTCTGTTGATCATCATTTTATTAAGAGGAAGGTGATAAAAAAAACTGAACTGTTTGTAGGTGTTTTTTCACCAAAAGGTTCACTACTGCTAGTTTCATACACTTTTGCAGCCCCCAGTCAAGCTTAAAAATTAGGTTGTTCCATGGCTTCAGGTAGAGCTGACTGTTTTAAGTCACTGACCTTAAAAATAGGCTGATCTGTGCATTATGGATTGTTATCCAATGTATTTTTTCTTTCAACCATCTGTGTTGTAGTGGCATTTATAGCATTTCTTTTGTACACTGGTGGGCCATCCTTTGAATTGTTCTGTACAATTTTCGGGTTGATATATATCTATACTAACAGTCTGTTGGACAGGATTGTCAAATAAACTGAAATTCATGCAGGATTGTCATCAAAATAAACAAATTCAAAATCTATTGTTAACTAAAATTTATGCAATGATATGTAAATCACTGCAGGACTAGCGCAAAAACCAAATAGAATACAACATGTTTTCATTTCTTCTTTTTCCACATTGATCAGATGCACTTTGTAAGTCTCACTTGATCTGCTTCTTCCTCTTTTTTTTTTTTTTTTTTAATTACAGTGATCATAGCAATAATGACACTGATGATGATGAATAGAATTATGAAAATATTGTAATGAAATTGTGGAAATAAGAATTTGGGTTTTGGGATGCTAGATAAACTTATGAATTGAAATAGTTTTCATTTACTGATAAAAGAAAAAGATTTTTATTGTTAATTAGTATTTATTCATTTGAAATTGTGTGGATTGAAGCCGCGAAGGTGGTTATAATTTATGGGGTGGGGGTGGAAGCATTAGAAGATTTTGTACTTAAAAACACAAACATATGATGGAAAATGTGCTCAATATTGTATCTGAAAGTTAAGAATTGTGCTTGACATTTCTTTCATGTTGTAATTAGAAGCCAACAGTTATTGTTTACAAAGTGATATTTTTGGTAACTTAATCAATATGTATAATTGAGTAAACTGTAAGGAATTCATCATCTGTATTGCTGTGAAATCTATTTTTCTTAGAATGTGGAGTTGGAAATTTATGTGGGAGATTTTCATGACATTTTTCTCAGAATTTGACAACTTCAGAATATTATTTTGACATGGGCTTGGGCCAATTAGAAAAACTACTGGCAGAAGTGTAACTGTAGTAGAATGAAGGGGCAACTACTTTGGTTTTGTGAGACTACCTGGTGTGTTTTGCCCATGTTATGAGACGATGAACATGTTGCTGACAGTTTTGCAAAACAGGGGGCCGCACGACAAATATTATGGTTTGGAAATGTGATCCCATTGGTTGTGTTTGCATGATGTATGTTTTTCTCTAGTTTGTGTTTAGCCCTGGGGCTGTTCTTTGTGTTGGATTGGTCTTTGTGTTCAGTTGTTGGTACTGGTATGGCTACCAGGGATAAATGATAATCTTCTGGAAAAGTGCTGGTTCACATCAACTTCACCATCTGGTTGTTTCACTTTTGATGTTCAATGTTCTTTTCCTTGTGTAGACTATTTACACTACCATTGTTGATTTGAGAATGCATTAGGGACTTATTTTTTATTTTATTTTTCAAATGCTGTCTTGGTTTTCTATGAAACTTGATTTAAGTAAAATGGATTCATTTGATGTTTCATTGTTTAAGCACTTTTTCTGTGCTTTATATGTTCCTTTTAATCTATCAACTGACAATTTTAGAATTATAGTGTCATATAGTGTGCTTTCTGCATTTTGTTGAACCAAAAATGTTTTTTTTTTTTTCAATCTTTCATCTTTTACACTCAAATCACTATTTTTTTTTTTTTTTTTGTAATAGGTTTTCGGTGCTACTCCCGATAACATCCAGCGTGATGGTTGACCATAGTCTTTGCCCCATTTTATGGTATGTATATATTTTAGGTACCTTTGGGTCTAATCGTGATATAATTTTATTGTATGTTTGGAACTCATTGGAGCATGGGAATTGGAGCAGCACTTTGTATTATACATGAATTCTTCATATATATAGTGGCAATGATATAGTAGGCCCGGAAATTAGTATGAATGTATTCATGATCTCATAGAAGGAGAGTCCTTGGTAATCATAGGTGCACTTCCACAGTCCACTAATCTATCTTGCATTTGATGAATATGTTGAAAGAAACATGGGCAACTCAAGAGTATTTTCCATCTACTGTCTAAGGAATGTTGATGAAAATGTTTTGGTAAAGGAAGAGGAGATAAAGGAGCGTTGGAAGAGCTACTTCTACAAGTTATTTAACGAAAGCAGTAGTAGTGACATACAATTGGGGCAGCTTACCATTTCTAGAGAAGAAGCGAATCATATGTTTTATAGGAGAATCAGTAGGGAAGAAGTGAAAGAAGTATTGAAAAGAATGAAGAATGGGAAAGCGGTTGGGCCAGATGGTATCCCTATTGAGGTCTAGAGGTGCTTGGGGGAGGATGGCATTAGTTGGTTGACAAAGCTTTTTAATGTAGTGCTAAAGAGCAAGAAGATACCTAATGCATGGAGGAAAAGTATTCTTATACCCATATACAAGAACAAAGGAGATATTCAGAACTGTGCGAACTACCGCGGGATTAAATTGATGAGTCATACGATGAAATTATGGGAGAGAGTTATTGAGAGAAGACTAAGAAGAACAACAAATATTTCAGAGAATCAATTTGGTTTCATGCCTGGGAGATCAACCATGGAGGCTATCTTTCTCCTGAGGAGGTTAATGGAACAGTATAGAGAAGGTAAGAGAGATTTACATATGGTGTTCATTGACTTGGAGAAGGCCTATGACCGGGTTCCTAGGGAGATTCTTTGGAAAGTTCTGGAAAAGAAAAGAGTTTGTATCGCTTATATTGAGGCGATAAAGGATATGTATGATAGAGTCGTGACATCTATAAGGACGACTGGCGGCGAAACTAAGGAGTTTCCTATCACGATTGGTCTACACCAAGGCTCAGCGTTAAGCCCGTACTTGTTTGCCCTAGTTATGGATGAGATTACAAGACATATCCAGGATGAGGTGCCGTGGTGTATGCTATTTGCAGATGACATTGTTTTAGTGGATGAGACGAGAGAAGGAGTGAATGCTAAACTTGAATTGTGGCGGAAAACATTAGAGACAAAAGGGTTTAGGCTAAGTCGATGCAAAACGGAATATATGGAATGCAAGTTTAGTTAAAGTAGGACACCTGGTAACATAGAAGTAAGTTTGGGCACACAAAAGATAGTAGAGAAAAAAAACTTTAGGTACGTTGGATCTATGGTGCAACAGGATGGAGGGATTGATACTGATGTAAGTCACAGGATTCAAGCTGGGTGGACCAAATGGAGGAATGCTTCAGGGGTCTTGTGTGATCGGAAAGCCGGGTGGACCAAATGGAGGAATGCTTCAAGGGTCTTGTGTGATCGGAAAGTCCCCCTCAAGGTTAAAGGAAAGTATTATAAGGTGGCGGTACGGCCAGCGTTGTTATATGGATCAGAGTGTTGGGCAGTAAAGCATAATCATGTCAAGAAGATGGAAGTTGCGGAGTTGAGAATGCTAAGATGGATGTGCGGGATCACAAGGAGAGATAGGATTAGGAATGAGGAGATTAGGGGCATAGTAGGAATAGCACCGATTGGAGATAAAATAAGAGAAAATCGACTGAGATGGTTCGGCCATGTTAGAAGGCGTCCAACAGAGGCACCTGTTAAAAGGTGTGAAAGCATGGAGTTTGCCAAGAGTAGGAGAGGGAGAGGGAGACCCAAGAGAAGTTGGAAAGAAACTATTAAACATGATCTTGCCTACATGGATCTAACGGAGGACATGGCCCTAAACAGATTTGATTGGCGTCGTCAAATCCATATAGCCGACCCCACCTAGTGGGAAAAGGCTTGGTTTGGTTTGGTTTGGTTTGGTTTGTCTAAGGAATATTGATATTGATGTCTGTGTTTAGAAATGACCGCTATTTGTGTTGGAGTTGTAATATGCATAGAAATAAAAATCCAATGCACTGATTTAGATTTGATGTAGCCTGTTCTCCGATGTTTTTGGGAGCTCCCTCTTGAATCAGCTGTAAGCTTGTGAGAGGATGATGCATTGTTCTTCATGTGTGGTCTCATCTTAATTTTCAAACTCCCACATTAACAGAACAGAATATGGATCACACTTTAGTTTAAAATTGGCTCCAATCAGAATATACTACTGGATTGGTCATTTGTAATCTAAGAATTTATGTTGAAAAAAACATGGCCACTCGATAGATTGTTGGAGACATTACTACAAATCCATCAATGGGGCTCAATTTTAAAACTCCATATTTGCCCAGTCTGTTAAATTTCTGTTCCATGTTATCATACATGGTCATAGTTCTGTTTCTTCTCATTTCTAAGCTTGTGCACAAAAAAAAAAAAAGTATACACACATTCATAACTAGCATTAACTTGATTATTCCAGCCCTTGTTCAGTTTGAAATTCCCAATTTCTGTATTCAAAACTGGGTTGAAGTGGTGCAATGATAGGCTCAACTGTTAACTAAGGCAAATTCCTCTTGTGTGCAGGTTTTATCAATGTTCTCACTGGGTGCAACTTGTGCCTCTGCTGGTGTCATAGATCTACTTATGGACATTGGAAGGACCTACATTGCTCCAACATTTTGTAGCAAATATCAGCTATCAGTGGCAATGGCAATGGCTTTCTTCTCTTGGTTTTTAATTGGTTATTCATCTCTTTCCAATTTTCAGCTACTAATTGTATTCTGAATTTCAAATTGGAACGCAGACGCCCAAAGGACAAGATATGGTCCAGCAAACCTATATTGAACAGCCAAAGTGGGGGTTTTGGTTTTGGACGATTCGTGCAAGTTGCAGCCAATGAAAGTTGCATTTAACCGTTGTTTTAGCATTTGTCAGATTTTTCCAAAGAAATTAGATGGAGCTATCCATTGCTCATCGGTAGAAGTTTAAAGCTTTTTTTTCTTAAACTTCCTGCCGATAGAGCCCCGCACAATAGTGATGCAAGATTTACAAACTCCGTTAATAGAGGAGAAACTCCGTTAATGCGGTGAGAGAATTCTTTGACAAAGAAAAAATGATTTTTCTGGATAGAGAGGACTTCGGCTTCTCAAGAAGGGAAGTGAAGCAACTTTCCTCTCTCCTGCGAGCACGAGCCATTGATTGATAATATGGTACGAATCAGGTAGCAAGCTAATTCCTAGCTACTTGAAACTTTTCTGGTAATATTGTGGGCCAAACCATGAAAACGGGGGCTTGTTATGTTTTTTTTTCCATTTTTTTCTTCTTTGAAACTGTTTACCTTGCATTTTTTAAGTCAGATCGATTTTTGAAGTGATGCGCAGGGGAAAAAAGTAAGAATTTAAGGAAATCTGAGAAAACCCGATTGAGTCTATACATCTTTAATCTTTTGGTGCTCTCCTCCTGGGATTTCTCAACATCCCATTGGAATCATTACGATGTCAACTAGACGACACTTGTGTTGTGTATATTTCTATCATGTAACATACGTTACATTGCAAATAGCTACTTCAAACGTCACACATGTTACTGTCATGCATTTAAACCATAGACAAAAGAAAAGAAGAAATTAAGCGCACATATGAATGATAAAAACACATTTAATAGACTCTGGAGCCCTCCCATTCTTTGAAGGGGTTAATAGAACTCTCATGTGTATTATTTCAGCCTTCAACTGAGGCTAGAAATGTGAAAAGGACAAAAGATTTTGCAGAAGCATGTTTTTTTTTTAGCAACAAACCCAAACAGGCTAGAATCCAAACACCAACGACAGTTGCACGTGTCCAAATGGGGTATGCAGAGAGATGAGTTTTTTTTGGTGGGTAGTGCGAGCCGAGAGTTTTAAACGTGATGGTGGATGTGGGTCCGGATTGCTCAATCGAATGATAGGAATTCACAAGGGACCCACCCAAATGACAGTTTCCAAGATTGGGCCTGCTATTAGAAGGAAACCATAGTGGGGCCCAATCGCTCACGAAATCCCAGTGGGCCGACGAAAATAATATAAAGTAGTAAGTAGTTCATCATCGGATGGGCCTCGCTATCATTGGATGAGTGTAGCTTCCATCACTGGGTGTTGAGGAGAAAATAAGCTACAAATGTTAAGAGTGGTTAAACCTCCCTCATGAGTGGACACAGGCGGACCCAAAAAATGGAACTAGGGGGGCCAAATGAAAATTATTAAAAGAAAATTTTAACAGTTTAGGGGCTAAAATAAAAAATTAATGGTAAAAAATAAGATTTTGAAAGCATGGCCCCCCTAGGCCTACATGTAGGTTATCCCCTGTGAGTGGAGTGCCTTTTTTCTCAAATGGTAACTTGAAGGTCCTAATTTGGTGTGTGGATTAATGCATGTCATGGGACGTCAAATATATGTAATGTCCATGCTCTTCTAAATGAGTATTCCTGTTTCAAGAATTTTGATTTCTTATAGTTTGTAGGTGTGCTATTGAAAGGCGTTTGTACAATGTAAATGAATGCCATTTGACTGTAGAGTTAGAATTTATTTGGAGTGAAATGTTGCTTTGATACCTTGTAGAGAGATTTTCTTTAAAGAGAAAAAACTAATGACTCAACTGATAAATACGCATTAGACATCCAAAGTAGTTTGACCATGGTTCTTGACTGATAGTATCCCACGAACAACCATAAAGTAGAGAAGAAGAGTGCAAGTATTAATTCTAAAGGCTAATCCATAATGAAACATAGTATTTTTTTAAGTGCATTTAAATCTAACAATGCGTATTAATCGGATCAGTGTTTAATTAAGAATAATGACAATTAATGAAAGGTATGTGAGTGTAAATGGTTTAAAACTCTCAAAGATAAGACACTGCCATGGAATGTTTTCATATGTGAAAATTCATATGAAAGGTGTGAAATAAATTATACTGTTTAACCATTTTTCTTCTTTGACAATGTAAATAAAAATCGTATGTCTAGAACCCAAGTCACAGCATGTATGACTATCCGATCAAAGAAAGTTTTTAGAGACTAACTATATTCTCCCATTTCTTTTAATGGCTCCTTTGCAATTGATGTTAGACAAAATAACGCTCCATCAATACTCAGATTCTTAGTGATAATGTGAAAAATAATAGTTTTCTTGTTTTGAGGCCTTGAGCCCTAGCCCTCGAGGGTAGGGTAACGGCCTAGATAGTGCAGTCCCCTCGAGGGTTTTGGCCCGCTCAGGCCTAGCCCTATATATATTGAAGGTAGGGCTTGGACAACCCAAGCTTGGCCCAGCACGGCCCTTTGACAGTTACAGTGAGGTGGGCTTCCTCATAGGGCTTTTTTTTTTTTTGGTACCCCAATCAAGGGGGCTAGGACCTAAGAGAGTAGGGCTGTACATGGGCTGTTCGGATCGGTTTAACACTAAAACAAACAACCAAACCAAACCTGTCGGTTTTTTAATTAACCGATCCGATCCGACCGATGGAGAGGGCTTAAACCAAACGGTTCGGTCCGGTAAACCGGTGTTTTTTATTTTATTTTTTTGAAAATCAAATATTGAAAATTTCAAAATGATGATACCCCGTCCTTTGCATTTATTCCAATGTTCAGTGCAAATATAAAAATCCAACATTCCAGTGACCCATATAAAAAATAATTCTACTCCACATAGAGAGTTTGGACTAAATGCAAGCGCACAAAAACGAAGCCCTAAAGCTAAAATAGTAAAAAAGCAATACTTAAGTTATTGTATACGGTCGGTTCGATTTAAGCGGTTAACTGTGGTCTCAATCCGATAATCGACCGATGTAAGCGGTTTTTATAATTTTCAAACCGTTAACCGAACCGATCTACTATAAACCGATCCGAACCGCCCGGTTCGGTCGGTTCGGTCCGGTTTTACGGTGATATCGGATTTTTTGTGCAGCCCTATAAGAGAGAGCCCACATGCACAAGGAAAAGCAGTTCACTTAAGTGAGAAAAAAGCCCGCAAATGTAGGAAAAACTCTCACACAAGGGGGGAAGGAGCCCAAACAAATGGGAAGAGGTGACGTACCGGGTTCGAACCCGGGCAGCCAGGTATGGTAAGGAGCCGTTCTTTATTGGTCATATATTAGGATTTTCCTTTTTATTGACCTTTCAGGCATCTCATATACTAACTTTTTTTTGGGTGTCAAGTCCATGAAAATGAGAGTTCTGTAATTACCCTGACAGTGCAATGTATGCAATGAACCCATGTGGGCCGTGACAATCATGGTGAAGGTGGGGGGTTGAAAGAGCTAAATGAGACCTATCACTTTACAAAATATCAAATCATTTCTATTGTCTTAACCCTTGACCTATGGCCGTCATATTTAATGGCTTTTAAAGGCATCAATTCTTTACCAAAAAAAAAAGGCATCAATTTTTTTTATCTCAATCCAACAATAAGTGAGGGTGCGTTTGGCATCGTGCCATTTGGATGTTCCCATGTTCCCACGAGATAAGGTTGTAGAAAATATATTTGGTATGTGTAAATGATTGTTCCGAATTTTGTTCTCATGGGAAGGAATCTCAAATTCTTAACCCGCCAGTATAAGAAAGTTGGAACAAAAAAACTTTATTTTTTTTAAGAAACAACTTGCTGGCACAATTGTTTCTTTCTTATCTCTTGCCTTTTAAAGAATAGCATTTGAAGATTTTAAATCCTCTCACTTATCATAAATGTAGGCCCCACGTTCACAATCCCAAAGGAAGTGGCCCAACTTTATAATTCGTAGAGGTAGGTTACATGGTCACAATCACAAAAGATGGGCCCCTATTATAATTCTATAATGGTGGGACCACATTATAAATCGTTTATAAAAGTAGGCATCACGTTGCAATTTCTCTAGGTGGGTCTCGTGTCCACAATCGCATTTTAATGGTGGCCCTATGTTCGGATTTCTAAATGTGGGTACCACATTGTAATTTTTTAAAGGTGGGTCCCGTGTTCACAATTAACAAAAAGTATGGCCCCACATTTTAATGATGGCCCCATGTTCGGATTTCTAAATGTGAGTACTACTTTGTAATTTTTTAAAGGTGGGTCCCGTGTTCACAATTAACAAAAAGTATGGCCCACACTATAATTCCCATAAAGTTGGGCCCACATTGTAGATTTTATAAATGTGCTACTCCCATGTTCTAATTTTTAAAGGTGGGCACCACATTCTAATTTCTAAAGTGAGGCCCTATGTCCACAATTACAAAAAATGTGGCTCCATTTTGTAATTCATAAATATGGGTCACATGGTCTCGTTTGCAAAAGGTGGACCCAAATTGTAAATCCTATGAATATGAGCCCATATTCTAATTTCTAAATGTGGATCCCATATTTACATTTACAAAAAGTTGGCCAACATTATAATTCCCATAAAGGTGGGCCCACATTATAAATCCAATGGATATGGGATCCATGTTCTATTTTTTAAAAGGCGGGTAGCCAGGTACCACGTTGTAACTTCTACATGTGGGTCCCATATATGATAATAATAGTACTGCAAATAATAAAACGTGGGGTCCCACATTGTAAATCCTATGTTTACTCCTTGGAGCAAAACTTTTATAATATTACCAAACAAATTTCATGCAACATGTTTTTAGTAGAGTAATTTAATATAATGTTGCCAAACAAATTCTGCAGAGTATAAACTCGGCACAACCTGATCTCAGCACAACCTAATCCGAGCACAAAACTGGGAACAACACGAGAACGATGCCAAACAGGCCCTGATGGTCTGATGAGTGTCAAGTTTTGAGCCTCAGGTTGGGTCATGAACAGCCTGAACCCTACCTGTTTGGTTAATGGGCCTAGAATTTAATATCAGCCTTGCCATGATCGTCACAGATTTGAATTCATATTTGTTATTTCGTGTTAACATTTTTCTACTGTTTTAGCTGTTGAGGTGAAAGAATTTTTCAAAAGCAATTATGCATTTTTTTTTTTGAAAACCCATCGAAGGGGCTTGGACCCTGAGACTTATGACACAACTCACACATGCGAGGTGATGGAAACTCGCACATGAATGTGCGCGGAGACAAAGACACAACTCACATGTATAACGTGATGGAAACTCACACATGCGAGGAGAATAAACACAAGTCGCACATGTGATGTAATAAAATTCACATATGCAAAGAGATAGGAGGCCGGGTTCGAACCCAAGATCGCCCAATTAGGGTTGCAAACAGATATCCGATTCTCCGATTACCGGGAAGTTCCGACCCGCAAAAAGCCGGGTCTAAAACCTATTTTAGGTTTCGATTCATAAATGGGTCCAAGTCCGAAGCCCAATTTAGATTCCGATTGATAAACGGGTCCAGGTCCGAAGCCCAATTTAGATTCCGATTGATAAACGGGTCCAGTTCCGGATCCATATAGGTTCCGACCCGTGGACTCGGGACCCGGCATATGAGTCTTTGATATATAAAATTGTACCTCAAAAATAACTTTTTTTATATTTTTATGTATACTATTAGAGGTAGTAGGCTTGATACGTTGTTATAAATTGAATGATATGCTTATTTTAAGAAAAAATGAAGAATAAAGAGAAATTATAATCGATTTTAAAACTAGGTTTCAGTCCTTTAGGTGGACCCGGTTCCGTAACCAGATCCGGATTTTCCTATTAGAATCAGGTCTAGAACCAACAAAACAAGTTCCGAGTCAAAATCAGATCCGGAACCAAAACCGTTATTTAAAAATGGCCCTGGGTCTACTATGGTTCTGATCCAGAACCGTCCCGTTTGCAACCCTACTCCAAATGATAACTGCCACTCCTAGCCACTAAGGTAAGGAGTTGTTCTTAATTATGCACTTAAAAGGACGAGAAAACTAGAGACTTGCACAAGTTAGAGACACATATATAGTTGCCCGTAGGTGAATATTCTTCATATGTCATGCTTAAAAGACAAATGACTCCTAAAAGGAAAGAAAAAGAAATCATTAGTAGGGACCAAATTTCTCTCATGTCATTGTAGAGTCCACCGTCAAATTGATTGTCTCGAACATATTCCCTTCCTTTGAGTTTAGATTTTTTTGTTAATAATATAAAAAAAATAAAACCAGGATAAAAACTTAATCACTTCATAATACAAAGCTATGAGTTGGGCATGTCTGCTGAAAAACTCTCTGTATGAGTTGGGCCTAACACACACTCTTTCTGTCCCTCCCCACAACTCCTTGCCAACCCATCCACAAATTAAGTTTCCTTATTTATGGGAGAAAAGGATCTATAACTTCTCACTCCTATTTTGATCTTATCCTCTTTGCTCTTCCTCAACTTTATTACTTTGTTTTTCTTTTTTATTTGCCCCTCTACAAATTTCCCTCTTAGTAAATATAGCACTCTCAAATGGAAACCAGAACCGCTCAAATGGATTCTCGCCATCTTAATGTAATTTTCTCAAACTTTAACTACCATAATCTTATTTGATGTTTAATGATATTAATGTCACCCGTATATGCATGTAGATAGTTAAAAAGTATATTACAATATCTAAATGATATGATTATCAAACCTATATTACGACAATCAAGAAAATTACTTAATTTAATTTTTCTTATAATAATGTGCTCGTAAGTAAATTTGTTAAAATCATATAACATGAAATTGTTCTCTAGTCATCAGAAGCCCATTATTAATTGAATGTTGTTGGATGTGGAGAGCAATACAAGTTTATCAGTTTTTCTCAATATTTTTTGGGATAATTTAATAAATAGTTTATAAGTTGAATTGGGTTGAATATGATTTTAGAGTTTTGATATTATGTTAGCTAATTAAGTTGTGCTAAATTTTCTACATAGTTTTTCTTCAGCAAAAAAATAATTCTTAATTATTCCTCAAATTCATCGGTAAGAAAAAAACAAAAAATTGCCCCCTATAGAAGAAAATCCTGGCTGCCACTGTGCACACTCGTTGTTATCCTCCACCCCTTCCTTCCCTTGGAACTCATGAAATTTGAAATTGAACATTCTCCATGGGTGCCTCAGAGAAGTTTCAACTTCTCATGCATTTTTATATATATTTTCCCCCTATTCATCATAAAGTCATACTTGAGAAAAACTAATAATACTCAATATACTAATAGATCTTCAATTATTTCCTCATGGCAAACAGCCGCAAAAGAATTTTAATAATAATGAGGAGGAGAAGGAGGAGAAGTCGAAAACCACTTTGCTCTTTGGTACATTATTAATATATTTCTGTCTTCTTTTCCATCTTTATTAGGAGTTTTTAATACGAGAACGGGCCCTTGCCCAAGTGATAAGGATGTAAGGAGCAACAGTGTTCACTTAGTTATACAAGGTTGGAACTCTCTGAATATGCCCCCTCTTCCTGTGTGTGGAAGCTTCCCTCTCACACTTTCTGTCACTATTTTTTTTTTCTTTTTTTTTAAAACAATCAACATGCTGTTTTTGTTTTTCTAGCTTTTTTCATTTTTAGATTTTTCCTATTTTTTTAGAGTGCCATATTATTTTTCTTCTTTATATATAGAATAAAGAAGAATGCTAAAAGAATCAGAGCTCACTTGGATACATGCAAAGCATAAGAGTAAAGGAAAAGTAAAAAAAAAAAACGGCAGACGATGGTTTGATGATTATGAAATTAGTGAGTCATAATTCATATGGTTAGGTGTACATGCAATATTAAAGGGTTTGGATTGATCGTAGGCGTCCCCACGATACTATATGGTATTCATAATTATCGTCTTACATGAGAGTTGACCCATGTGAGGAGTTGACCAATATTGCTTCACACACTGCTAGCGTATGTGTGATACACATTAGTTATCTATAATTTTTAGTTTTCATAAGACTTCCCCTAACTTGCATCTAGCTCAAGGAAAGACTCCCTATTCGTTAGGGATTCTTATCCATTTTATTAGGTTTTATGTATTTAATTTTTATTTTTTACATGATTTCCTTTCAATTTCTTTTATTTTTTATTTATAACCCAAGAGCCTTTGGCCTTGAGCCCAAGGAACACTAGATTCCGGACAGCTAAGAACTAATTCCTAGGACATATGCAGACCCTCTTATCCGCATGCATCGGGTAAAACTATTGGGAGGTGGCCAACAGAGATAGGTGTCGTACACAAGATGGACATAGAGTCCTTGGCAAACTGTCGTTGGTTATTTCCTCTAACTTGCATACCAAGGATAGACTTTGTCCATTAGGAATTTTCTTATATTTTAACAGGATTTTTTGTCCGTACTCCTCTTTGCCAGCAGATTTAAACAATAAGTATTCCAACAAGCAATAATATATGCAATCTAGCTCCGTGGGGCCCACTTGGGCCCACCTTTGATTAGTACATGCCCTTTCATACTCTTATCTCCCATGATATGGCATCAAGCCCAATTCCAATATCATCAAATATTTGTCCGCTGTTAGGTTCTCAAAGAAATTTAGGGTTAAAAGACTACAAAACTTTATAACTATAAAATCAAGGGCTGGGTGATTTGATATGGCTGATTTCTTTTGTTGACCCTCATTGATAAAGAGACCTTTCCGTGCACGCCCTCACTAATAAGCAGGTATCTGAGTGAGCCCCATGAGCTAGTAGTATGCAATCTGCTTGTCCCCAATTAAACAATGCATTAATTAGTTCAAGCCTTACATAGGGCGTCTTGCTTATGTGGATGCTACGGGGACCGAAAATTCTATACCGTCATTGCATGGGTTCCATTTCCTTGTGTTGGAATTATTTCATGTTTTTAAGATGTACGGCTTATTTGTCAAAAAATCTCCTCCTACACACAATGCTCATACACACGGTGCGTATGTGCATTCTGTGCACAGGTGAAAATTATATTCGGTATTAACTCTTTAGAACTCACAGGACTAATACTTTCCTAAGATTTAATTTACTAGAACGGTGAGTAATAACCTTTTCCAATCAAAAAATAAATTATTTCACGATCGAAGGCATCTTCTCAACATCTCCTAGAGTTAGATTTGGGCTCTAGTTCTAAGTCTGTAGACAGGAACTGGGCCTAATTTTATGGTTTGATAATTAAATGGAATGTGATTGGGCCTATATATTCACTTAATGGCTTCAGCCCAGCCCAGCCCAGTCCATAATATTTAACATGTTTGTTTATAAATACAGGAATTTATGGGCAAATGAGCGCCACAAAGGATTATTAATGAGGTGAGGGGTGAATGGTGAAGGATATAAGATAGCAATATTGTACGTTGATGGGACCATAGTTGGGTATTCATTTCTCATCCTCCCTCAATTCAATTTTCACTAAAGGGGAGGTTCTTGAATGGTCATTTTTGGATATTTACCTTTCATTCTTCATTTTTAACCATCATTTTAAATTACTTAAAGAAATACAAAGTCTTATAGAATTCCGAGGATTTCGATTACATGAAACAAACGGGCCCTAAAAGGTTGAATATATTTTCCAGATTTTGACTAAGCTTAGGTGAGTCTCAAATCCGTACACTGGATCTAGGCCTGAATATTAGGCACATAGAGAGAGATGCATATATTTTAGTTCTCACGTGAATATTTCCCTTTTACATATGCACCAGATGGTTTCAAGGAATACTTAAAAGTAGTAGTAATCAGCTTATCTTATAAATTAAGGGAGAAAAGGAAAGGGAATCCATGAGCTCCCCCAGAATCTAATAAAACAGGAGTCATAGCAGCATAGAACCCTACTCTTTTTAATATCCTACTCTGATCTCTCCATGATCATAATGAAGATCTTCTCTGCGGCAGGCACAGATTGGCAATCCATATTCTTCCAAGATCCACAACATTTTGTTAGGTCCAGGACATGGATCTTGGCCTAATACAACTTCAAACTAATCATTTTTTTTCTCTCATCATATAGTTACTCTTATCGTTAATATCATGAGAAAGATGACGTCACTCAGGTTTTTCCAACTGAGTGGGCCCCATAAATTTGCAGTTCTGGGTTACATGGGGTTTTTATATGGGATCAGTCATTGAAATGATGCAATAGGATATGTACACCATGAGTTCTAATAGTCATTATTAGTCAAGTTCTATCATTACTAAATTACTAATAAAGAAGGCTCGATGGATGGTAAATTAGAGAGTCTCCAACTCAAAATACATCTCGACAAAAAGAAGTAGCTTGGTTAATTGTCAACCCCACATGTCACCTAACTGCTCAAGAATAGACTGATCGAGTACGCTACTCTTCCTATATGTGTGTTGATATCATTCCCACCTTGTACTGAGCTTCATCTTCCCTCCACTTGTGGGCCTTTCCTTCTCACAATGTGGTGTTTCTCTTCTCACACTACACCAAAAATGGGAAATTGGAACGGATTACCGTTTCTAATCCGTGTGTTCCTAATCCGTTCATCCATTCCTAAACCGTTCCTAATCCATTAATCCGTTCCAAAAATAGGAAATTGGAACGGATGAATGGATTAGGAACACACGGATTAGGAACAGTAATCCATTCCAATTTTTCATTTTTGATGTAGTGTCACTTGTGTGGGCTCTTTTGGATCCCAAGTCTCTAGAGGCTAGGCTACCAAAGAAAAAGAAACTCAAAACACATCTCTCTCTCTCTCTCTCTCTCTCTCTCTCTCTCTCTCCTTACCATGTAAAGTACATAATATTCATCTAATGAGGCGCAAAATAAACAGTGTGTCTGGCTGATTTTAGGGACACCCATCCCATCTATGATCAACTTGCTCCTCCTCACATACACTAACCCCACCTTGTATTTCGATAAGCCCAAATTCGACATTCATCCAATCATTACTAATTGGAATCTAAATCCAAAAAATGATGCATTTTAAAACCATTAAATTTGAGCTCATTGGAGAGTTAGGATGGTTTGATGGAGTTGATATTTCTCACACCTGTCTCATTGAGATCTTCTCATCGGATGATTTGGGTAAAGCTCATAGAAAAGCCCATGTATATAGATTAGATACTTTCATCACACATGAGCTATCCATAGGACCAGTGCCATTCTCATGTCAAAAGGGTCTCATGTCTTTCATTTTCGAGGCCAACTCTCCCATGCCTTAATTTGATCTCACTGGAACTCACTCCTGCACTTTAAATAAACGCAAGATTCCATTGCTACTACCGATATTATCCAATTTGATGTTGAATGATGCAGTACTGTGACATTATCTGATTGGTGGCCATCCAATGAATAGTTAATTGAGATGTTCAATAGTCCAACTTTGACGAAAAATTTGTGATTGATCAAGGTTAGGGTGGTCCACTGAAATTTCTTTTGCCCATATATTGTGTCAGAATTTGAATGATCCTGATTGGTGCACAAGCATGTCATGTATATAGATAGAACTGTTGTGCCTGCACCCCATGGTGGTCATACTTCACCAGATTACAATGTGTTTTGGGAATGACTTCCAACTAGTTCCAAGCTTGAAAATGAGTGTTTTTTCCAAATTTTTTAAGGCTGACAAACAAGGTTAGGCTGACACAAGAATCTTTTAACAGTGCAATTACAATGCGCTTACGTCACCCATGAATTTGTGTGCCTGCGGCCATCACTCACAAAGTTTGGGTGAGAGAGTGGAACCTATTAAATACTTATAGATTTAGATACTGTAAGAATAAAATAGTATACAATAGAATAGTGTGATATTTTTTTTTTGTTTGATAATTTTTGAAGAATATTATTTATTTTAAATTGAGTTGTTTGGAAGATGCTACAATTAAAGTAAAATTTATTATTAGAATAGTTTCTTATTACATATTTTATTTATATATAATTTACCGCGTCTGGATTAAAAAGTAATGTAGTAAAGTAAAGTTCAACTGCCACATTTTTTACCACGAGCTACTTTTATCACATAAAACTATGGTAAGTATAGTAAAGTCAATACAAAAAAAAAATAATTACTTTACAATTCTTTCTCCCACATTACTTCACCACATATTTCATCCCACCGTATTTCACCTCACATTTTACCATGATGTGACATCAATCTTTATTTTTCTTTACCATACATGTAAATAAGTCATTTTATCACAAGTCACTTTTTATTTACCATATAAAACTACGGTAAAATATGAGAAAGTAAAGTAAAAAAAAAAAGAAACTATTTTACCATTTCCTCTCATTTAGTTCACCATATATTTTATCCCACATTTACTTTACCTCACCTTTACTGTGATGTGACATTTATCTTTACTTTACTTTACCAAATCTGTAAACAAATACATCATAATATATTTGGTGAAATAAAGTCTCTACTTTACTCTATCACTTTGTAATCGTCATTTTGAAAGATATTTATATTGTAGAAAGTTTTCTATGGGGGAGCTGTTGGAAGAAATATTAACTTTTTTTTAAGGACATGAGTCTTTTCTTCACATTTTTCTTAGGTTACCAACCGTATAAGATTTTTTTTCTTTAGAAGATAAAAGATTATATATTCTATAAAATATTACTTTCTTGTATTTTTTTTGTACATCCTAACAGCTACAATTGATGGCAAAAGAATAAAGGAACTTTAACATGAAACTGTTGGAGATAATAGGATAAATTGTTACAGATAGGGGGTATAATAGGCTTAACATGTCTTAATATACCTGTATGGGGGCCTTTCACCTCTCAGCTTAAGCTTTTGGGTTGGTATATGGTCTCTTACATAGTATCAGAGCGGGTTTCGATCACATTGTTCTTGTGTAGTCCACGTGACAAGTACGTCCATGAAATATGTTGGGCTTGCACATGAGGTAGAGTAATAGGCATAACATGTCTTAATATATCTGTATGGACCTTCCACCTCTTACCTTAAGCTTTTGGGTTGGTATATGATTTCTTACATAATATATTGAGTACATAAATTTGAATTATGCTCTTCTCTGGTATAAATAGAAGAGACTTTGTTAATACAGTAACAGTTATTTTTATGGGAATGTAGTGGGTCTTGAATTGCTTTATGATATGAGAGCTAGGTATGGGCGCCCCAATAATGATATTGCTATCAGCTGGCCATGGCCATGGCCATGGTTCTCTCTCTTAAACTTTTATAATTATCTAACCATCAATTTTTTTCACTCTCTCTTAAACAAATTCAAGCATTATTTCTCATATATAAATTGATTCAAACACTATGATCTCATATTCTTCATCAAGCGGCACCATAAACACTTATGGTGGATCTAATCTCTCATATATACCACCAACACCAATATACTAAAAAAGAGTAGGTTGCAATAGTGATGGACTATATAGATAATTAAACGGTGATCATAGGCAAAACAAGATGTTGTTTTTGCTAAATATTTGCAGTTTATTCTGAGAGATGAAAGGGTTTATTCTTGTTGTTACTAATTGCATGGTTCTTTCTATCAAATGGACGATGTGAGTGTGGCATGGTTTGAATTTGAGATTTCTTATGTAATTTCCATTTTAGAAATTTGGATTGTTTCTCTTAATAAATCTACCGTGACTTTTATGAGAATGC
Source organism: Litsea cubeba (assembly GCA_012931725.1). Lineage (NCBI taxonomy): Eukaryota > Viridiplantae > Streptophyta > Magnoliopsida > Laurales > Lauraceae > Litsea > Litsea cubeba. The sequence goes on from CM022944.1 coordinate 109,071,103, forward strand.
ATTGGGTCTTCAAAACCTATTTTTACAAGTTACCCACTTGCCGCTTATGAAAAGCAAGTAAAAAGGATCTATTAGTAATAAGAAATATATCTGAACTATACATTCTCATCCAAATAATTTCAAATAAATCTCATTAATTATCTTAGAAAGTATAACACAAGTTAACTTGTGGCAGCTGTTAAATAATGACAACAGTAAACTTAATCCCCTTTTTTTTTTTAAATTACGATTTTTCACACCCAAGTGATACTCAACCATTTGCATAAGGTAAGAACTGTCTCTTACCCTAGTGGCAAGAGATGTGAGTTCTTACCTACCTGTCCTGGACTCAAACTCACCAGATGACTCATCACCTCACCCGAAGCCTACTCACTTACCAGAGGGCTTGGGTCCCGACCCCTAAGCTGGATACCAAAAAAAAAAACCAATTTGCATAAGGTGGCAATATACAGAGGGCCTTCAATCCCCCCATGAGGTCTTAACTTTCCTCGAATTTAAATTATAAGGTGATGGCTGGATATTCATTTCTTACCCTCTTTTATTAAAGAAAAATTATTTTGTAATTATTTTTAGATTTCACCTTTTATTCCTCATTTTTAACTTCGAGTGCAATGCAAAGTTTTAGAATTATTAGGAATGCAATTAGATGAAACAAACTGAAAATTTTGTAACAGCAGCTTTGCAGTAACCAATGATCAAGAATCTGAATCTCTCTTTCTCTCACATGGACTTTTGTTTTTTTTTTGGGGTATGAGCAGTCCCTTGAAGGTCGTGTGGATCTTAATCAGACATCTGCATTCTTCACAAATAGATGATTTGGGTTTCATTGTTTGGGTTTTCTCACGATCAGGAAATCAAATCCCAAAGAGAACGAAAGTCATTGCATTTTACTCTATCTCATTATTATATAAAGAAAACGATATTCCTGTCAGGTGAGACCATGGTTTGATAATTGTCTCCTTCTTATAAGCCGGAAAATCGTCACAAGTAGCTTTTCTGACTCTCTTTTGTTCTTTTCCCATTGTTTATAAAAAAAAATGGTTGCCGCCCATGCCTCTTCTCTTGGCACATGGATACTCGTCATCTTCAGCCACCCACAAGTGGGAATCCTCTATCTATCTCTCTGCTCTTACTCTCTCATATCTACTATTGTTTATTATATCTTGACCAGCTTGGTAAGACCTTCAGAAAACCAATTCCCAACAAAAACATATATTTGGAAGTACATATTCATGCAAGACATCTATATATATATATATATATAAATATAAATACAGGGTCAGCTCTTATAAGCTGAAGCTTAGAATAAGGTAAGCTGAAGTAAGCTCAATTCCGTAGTGGGGCCCACTTGGGGACCCACATGGGGATGGGGGTGGGGGGGGGGGATTTCAAGGACTCTCTGGGACCCTCCTTCCTGCAAAAAATCAGCCCCAACCGTGGTTTCTATCATCTCCATCTGGGCACCAAAAGTTTAATGGTCAACGGTCCATTTGGATCGGTACATAGTCAATCCAACGGTCTAGTAAATTTGGATTTGACCAAAAATTGGTGGGCATGTGCAATTTAAGGGGGTCGTATGTTTGGTCCATTTGGATGGACCAAGGATGAGCCCTAGAAATGTTAGCTTACGGAATCTTATCATAAGCTTAAGCTTAGGAGAGCCTTGCTCATATATTTATATGGTTATTTCTACAAGAGAATTGATATTAATACTCCTTTTTTTAATGGAGGCACTTATTTTCCTTCACAAAATTTTGAAATGCCTCCATAAAAAAAAAAGGAGAAAAAAGAATACCAATATCAAGTACCTTTTATAAATATCAAATGTATTTGTTTCTCTCTCATATGTACTATTGTTTATTATATCTTGACAGCTTGGTAAGACCTTCAGAAAACCAATTCCCAACAAAACATATATTTGGAAGTACATATTCCTGCAAGTCATCTATATATATATATATATATGGCTATTTCTACAAATGTCAAATGTATTTGTTTATTTGAAATGGGATAAAGAGGAAAGCACTCATCACATGATAATTCTATTTCATATATTTCGTTAGCTTAATTTAAAACCTATGAAATATGTCTGCCTTAATAGGAAAGGGGCTAATTAGATTTGGATAGAAAGCCCGGGCCTTTTTGTTTCATTTAATTGAATGCCTACGAGTTATAAGACTTTGTATTCGTGTAATTAGTAGTTAAAAATGTAGAATCAACGGAAAATATCCAAAGAATATCAAATAACCCAAAACCCCTCCACCCAGCACTCTAAGAAAAAAAAAAAATAAAGGCACTCTTGTGTATTCCATGCAAACAAAAAGTGCATGAGGAACATGTTTGTGCAAGACAATCTTAAGCGGCATTGATTTCATTGACTTCATTTTCTATGAAAAATTAATGCCAAAGATTTCATTTTCTACTATTTCGATTGGTGCGACAAACACCGAATACTTCAAAATATACAATATTTTTAGATTTTATCATATACAATACTTCACTTTTTCTCTCCCACCATCATAGCAATCGCATCTCTTAGTCATTTCCATGCAATATATGAGAATCATAATTTTGCAAAAATAGTAGAGAGTCTTCATCTCATAAAATAAAAACCGCAGAAAATGTTGACACAGAGGAGGAGAAATCTCATTCTCTGCAGAGGGCATAAACGAGACTCATTTCAATAAGAAAATCCAATTCTATTGATCAACTCTAATTTATTCTCTACAATGACATATAGATAGGAAAAGAAATCTTTATGGCTAAAAAAAACCTAATAATCTAACTTAGAAAATAAAATAAGAATGCTAATAAAATTAAAAACTAATCTTAATTATAATTCCTTAGATAAAATTAAAAATCTAATGAAAAGTAATTAAGAAAATAAAATAATTTCTAAAATATCTTGGGCCATGTGTGGCCCCGCAGGTCCATCCTGTATCACCTTGGGACACCGACACAAACCACATGTAGGGACCATCACATCACCTGGATAGCTTCTGTTTTGTCTTTTACATATGCTGGGCCAATCAAACAACAGTATTTTCTATAAGTGGAAAGGGATCCCCTGTTTCGTCCAAACTGGGGGCCCTATTTGGCCGAATCAGGGGGCGCCACCTCAGCGCCACATGGCAAGAAAAACTGGGGCTTTTTTTTTCCTGTTTTTCTTGCCCTGTGGCACTGAGATGGCGCCGGCGTATTCGTCCAAACAGGCTCCCCTGTTTGGACAAAACAGGGGTGAGTGTCTTTTCACTCTTCCGAATATTCCTCTGTACCAGGTTTCCAAATGCACTTAAAGAGTTTATTAATCATGGATTTGATCAGTCATAGGTTGTGAGGTAGGTACTTTTTTGTGAAAGGGAGAGATGTTCCTATGTGTCTTTCACAGGGAACAACTGTAGTAACCCATCCTCCATACACATGGCATCCCTGAATTCCAATCTTGATTGTTGAAATCATGGGCCTCATTGCTAATGAATTCAATCTACATATGCATGCTTGTTGAAAGATACTGACCATCTGAATTTGCATGATGAAATTAAACATTTCCTTCTTAACTACCCACTTGAAGACCACCAATTGGGTGCTTAGGATAGTTGATCAGTGTGAAAATTGAAAATGAGGCCCCAAAAATTGGATGGTGTGAATATATGCATCCATAAGCACATAGTAGGCCAGTTCTTATATAAAAAAAAATGAGCCAATAGTAAAAATGTCTGAAGGCAGGCTAACAACATAAACAGGGGTCTTGAATATAACAGAAAATGGAACAAATCAAGAAAAATATCCATCTCATCAACCACCATATTTCATATAGATTTCATGGAGAATAGGATAAAGAAGGCAATCAGTGAATTACAAAAGTTAACAGCTGTCTGTAGAGATAAAAACTACTACTGCAGAGGAAAGGCATGAGCTCTGCTTTCATCAGATAACTGATCATTGGCATCTTCTAAGAGGAAACATTTTATAATAAACTAGTAAAATAGCAAGAGTCTAATACCTTTGAGAATGGGCCTTCTATATAAATGGGTTCTTTGGAAGAGGTTTCCTAAAGCAGATCCTCTTTCAGCTTACATGTTCAAAGGCAGCTACCTTTTGCAGGGAGAAGAAAGCTGAATATGGCCATTGACCTTGAGAAACCTCGTGTTGGTTTGTCTTCAATTGCAGTTTCTGACACACATGGGGAGGACTCTCCTTACTTTGCTGGATGGAAAGCTTATGATGAAGACCCTTACGATGCCGTGAAGAACCCATCAGGGGTCATACAGATGGGGTTGGCCGAAAATCAAGTGAGTTATTTGAACAAAGTTGAGAAACACCAGCAAAAGTTTTATCATCCATCTTTTGAAAAATATAAAGAGAAGTAGCTGTAGCTTTAGGTGGACTGAACCTTGTGTTTTTGGTTCTGTGGACAGGTTTCATTTGATTTATTAGAGGAGTACCTGGACCAGCATCCAGAAGCACCTGGTTGGGGGAGTGGGATCACTAGCTTCAGAGATGATGCCTTATTTCAAGACTACCATGGACTCAAGTCTTTCAGACAGGTTATTGCTCTAACCTATATGAAACTGCATCTAAAAATACTCCATTTTTATTTATAATTTTTCTCTTCACTAGACAGGTTGCTCGGATTAGCCTTGGAATACAACCCAATATAAATACAATTCCAAACTTACTAATCAACATTTTGGATGTTTCAGGCCATGGCAAGTTTCATGGAGCTAATAAGAGGGCGAAGAGTCAAGTTTGATCCTGACAGGATCGTCCTCACCGCAGGCGCAACTGCAGCAAATGAGCTATTGACATTCATATTAGCAGACCCTGGAGAAGCTCTGCTTGTTCCAACTCCATATTATCCAGGGTAAGCAGTATCTGCAACTCTGTTTTTTGTAAGCTTACTTCTTATAATTCACTCTTCTTATTGTACATAAGGCTCACCCACCTCATTTCATGGGCGCACCTATGCAAGTACTTAGTACTAGAGTGCTTGTATGGGGTACATTTTTTCGGGTGATGCTTCTTGTCAATGTTCTTTAATGTCTCAAAAATACTCTCCATGAATCGTGCTGTATGTTTATGCTTTTTAATTGATGACCTTTATAAATTTTTCGCAGATTTGACAGAGATTTAAGGTGGAGAACTGGTGTAAAGATTGTACCCGTCCATTGCGATAGCAAAAAAAACTTTAGAATTACGGTCCAGGCCTTAGAAAATGCATGGAATGAAGCTGAAGCCATGAACATCAGAATTAGAGGACTTATCATTACAAATCCATCAAACCCATTGGGCGCAACGATTGAACAATCAGTCCTTGAAGATATTTTTGACTTTGTATCACAGAAAAACATCCATCTGATATCTGATGAGATCTACTCAGGCTCTGTCTTCTCATCAACGGAATTCGTAAGCGTGGCCGAGATCCTAGAGGCACGGAATTACAGAGACTCTGAGAGAGTTCACATTGTTTACAGTCTATCTAAAGATCTTGGGTTACCTGGTTTTAGAGTTGGAACCATTTATTCATTCAACAATAAGGTTGTGACTACTGCCAGAAGGATGTCTAGTTTCACCTTGGTCTCATCTCAAACTCAAAAGCTATTGGCTTCAATGCTATCTGATATTGAATTCACAAAGAAATACATAGAGACAAATAGAGAGAGACTAAGGAAGAGGCATGAAATTTTCACTGAAGGGTTGATGAAAGCTGGGATTGAGTGTTTGAAAGGGAATGCTGGGCTCTTTTGCTGGATGAATTTGAACCCATTACTGAAAAAGACCACAAGAGAAGGAGAGTTGGGTCTGTGCAATTCAATCTTGCATGAAGTAAAGTTGAATATATCTCCAGGCTCCTCATGTCATTGTTCAGAGGCCGGTTGGTTTAGGGTGTGTTTTGCCAACATGACCCAACAGACACTGGAAGTTGCACTGAGGAGGATCCATGATTTCATGGATAAAAGAAAGATTACACAAAAGGGCTTAAAAACTTATTGGCACTGATGTGTGTATACTTAGATAGAATATTATTTTTACACTTATTGATGCCAATAGGTTATTATAATTGATTTTGTAGCATGTTTTCTGTATACATATTGGCAAGAAATGGTTATTGTTTTATTTTTTGAGACATTAAAAATATCATAAGCATAAAACTCCAAAAAAAATAAACCCAGTAATATAATGTGCAATGAGGCCTATCTAGGTCAATCCAAACCCTCCAATGTAACATACATGTAGGATATTCATGGGCTTCACTGGATTGGACCAAACAAAAGCCCAGCCTGCAGTGGGCTACATTCAAATTGAGCCTTGTGGCCTGTGGTATATACATTTGTCTGTTTTTCACAAATGATAGTTTTTAAGCAAGATTTTATTTAAGAAAAAAGATAATATAAGATTTGAGAAAGTGATGGAAAGATGAAAAGAAAGGACCAAACGAAATTTAAATATATATATATAAAATATATGAAGAGTGAGAAAATCCAAGAAAATTATAAAAGAAATTAAAATATCTAAAAATAAGCTGTGAAGCAGCATAAGAATTAAAAAGTAAAATAAGTAATGTGCGAAATAGAAAATAATAGAATAACATAAAATATACATAACTGAACAAACTAAGAAAATAAAAATAAAAAGGAAATAATTTTATGAAATAAAACAAGAAAGATAGCATGCCTGTTCTTTATTTTAATCACAATTTTTTTAATTTTCATTGCGTCTCTACAGATAACTATTTACTTTCCAAGAAAATCCACTTTTTGTCTAGTTGATTTATGGCTTTTAGTTACAAACTGGAAAACTTTAATTTCAGTTTCAGCAATAAATTTTATTTTGGCGAGAAAAGTTTGCATTGCAGAGGAATATTTATTATTCTCAATTATATATAATTATTTTATTTTTATTTTTAAAATAACTTTTTATTTAACAAAAATTTACCTTTTAAATGGCGAACAAATGCCCTCTAAAAGAAAAGGTTTCAAAAAAAAATTAAAAAAGTGCAAATCTTCATTGGCAATTGATTTTAAGTTACTTTAGATGTAAAGAAAAAGGACAAAATATTAGATAATGGTGGTGAAAGTAGAGTTCCTAGATGTTTTAGGTCCAAAACAAATTTATAAGAACCGCCACTATGGTTCGTGTCCAAAGATTTGTACATACTAGAAATAGGGTTGTAAACGGGTCGATTTCGATCCGGGTCCATGGTAGACCTGGAACCATAACCGTTAAGGAGAAGGTGGAACTGGATCCGGACCCGAAAACGTTTTGGAACTAGTTTCTCGGTTCCGAAACTAGAACCAGAACCATATAAAGAGCGGGTCCAGATCTAGGTCCGGGTCTAGGTAGAGAATGATATTAAAAAACATGTTTTTAAGAGAGATTTTTAAAAATTAAGGTAACATGTCGGCTCTCGGGTCCACAGGTCCGAACCAAGGTGGACCCGGACCCATTTACTTATCGCGACCTAAATAAGGACATAGACCCTATTTTTAACGGGTCGAAACCTCAGGGTAATCGGAGACCCATTTACAACCCTAACTAGAAATATATCTCATTAGGTCCAGTCAAAAGAATCCGAATGTCTACAACTCCATTGTGGGGTCCACATAATGGTAATTCAAAGATAATTTCCACCCCCTCCGGTGTTATATCATTGACCTTTACTTTGATAGGAGTTTATCCTACCATAAGATTGAGCACATGACTGATAATGTGATTAAGTGAATGGAGCACTTCTATATGAAAGTTCAAAACGGAGTGAGAAAGGCTCTCGACTATGGGACGTTATAGTTAGGGATGTCAACAAGCCAAGCTAGCTTACCTTGGCTAGATCCATTAGGCTTGAACTCAAGCTCGGTCATTTGGCTCATAAGCTAAACTCGAGCCAAGGGCTTGAGCTCCCCTTGTTAAGAGGCTCGGCTTCGCTCAACTCAAGCTTGGCTTGTAAAGGGACTCCATTTAGATATGTGTGCCTTTTAAGTATATACTTAATACAAATGTGAAATCTTTTGTAAATATAACATAACATTATTAATTTAAATTTTAAAAAAATTATTACGAAAAAATTAGTCATAAACCCTATTTACATGAATTGATTAAGAAGACACTAAAACATCAAATTAGGATATCATCTGAGGAAGAAAGAAGAGAATTTTCAAAAATAACCCTAATGATATTGTTTGACGCAAAGTGATCTTTTGACAACATACGACACCCTAATTCGATGTTTTAGTGTCTTTATTAATCAATTAATTTAATCATAATTTAAAACTGATTTTTTCAGTAAAACCCCCTTAAAAACCAAATTAATCAAGATATATGAATACATATATTTAAAATATAGTAAACAAAACTTGACATGAGTTATTAAAGTCTTTGCAAATAACTCAATGCGGTATAACAACATCAGAAATGATAAAACTAAAGAAACTACATTTTTGTTTTCACGTACATTAACCACCCAAATAAATTTAAATGTTCATTTTTCTATGGAACTTTTAGGTCACTTTGGTAACAAAAAAATGATTCCCGCTTTCCACAATATCCATTTTTTCATAATCAAGTTGGGCTCAAAGGCTCGTCAAACCATAGAAAGTTGGGCTTGATGTGTAATCAAGTCTATGCCGAAGCTCAAGCTCAATTTAGTCCGACCAAAGCATAGATAAACTTGATTCAAGCCAAGCCAAGCCAAGCCAAGCCAAAGCCGAGCTAAGCTCTACTCAACTCAAGCTGGAGCTGGCTTGTTAAAATGTTCCAAGTTCGGGCTGGGGCGGCTCGGCTCGGCTCGGTATAGCCATGCTTGTCAAACCATAGTGACATTTATGTTGTAAAAGACTTTGCTGCCAGAAACAGTACATCTAATTAGCTCAAAAGCCTACAATGGGTATAAAAGCTATGCTTGTCAAACCAGACTTAACATTTATGTTATGGTGTTATGGTTCCATCAATTGAAGGTCTGGAATCAGGATCAACTTAAGATGTACCACAAACTTTTTTGGAGAGACCTCACAAGTACTCCCAGACCACAATATCTGTTCAGAGTAAATTGACAACGAATTGCTTGAGACTTGAGTTGTGAATCAGAAACAGAGAGGCCACAAAAAAGGTACCCGAGTTGTAGATGGGTAGGCCTCATCTCGATGACCCATCACTAAATTTGTCCAAATTTATCCTAAATTGAAATTCCCAGTCATCTTTCTCATGTTTCCAACAAAAGTGGAACTCACTTGAAGGGTGAAGCCATCTATAAGCTGAAAGAACATAAATAGATCCCCCACAAGGTGGCAAGAATCTCCAACAAATCTGGAAATTTCAGTAAGATGATAATACATTTAGCACAGCCAAATGTAATGAAGCAACGACATATTCAATTTGATCGATCAAGCCATCTCCAATTACTTCACACATGTCAGTCCGAATTAAAGAAAAGGGATTATTGGTGGTCATGCTATATTACAGCAAAAACCATTCACAAAGGAGCAGTAGCAGCTTTAGTAGGAAGGCAGCTTTTATCAAATCCACAGTAAACAGGGAAAAAAGAGGCCACACTGGTGGATTATTGAAGCTATATGAGCATTAGTCACTTCAAAACCTTTGTTAAAAACAAAATTTCGCATGTAGCATGAGAACAAGGAGTTTTTAACTCATATCTCCGTGACAAGAAGGAACTTTAACTTATCTCGAATAGCTAGAAATGAACTGCTGCTCTTAACTAAGGTGGGTAAGCTCAGACATAGTAACCTGTGATTGTGAACCCTCTTCCAACAATCTCACCGGCACAGAACCAGGCATAACACTCCAGCCCAAACAAGGCCGCAATGCCAACATCTTCAACCTTCAGTTCTTGCCTATTCTTCCATAGATGCTTAACATAATCCAACTCCCTCCAAAATGACTCGTAACGATAAGGAATGCTGTAAAAGAAATCAAGTAATCAGAGAGAGAGAGAGAGAGTGTGTGTGTGTGTGTTATAGTATAAATATTGTAAGTAAACCAATAATGTATATGCATGTATACAATATCATATAAACTTTGATACCAAAGGCCCAAGCCCAAGCTTGGCTAGATTAATAAGCGGCTTCAAAATCCAGGCCCTAGCCCGAGCCCACAAGTGCCTAGTCTAAATTGGGTCTTTATGAGGCTTGGACCACAAGACTTGGGATTAGCCTGGCCCAAGTTGCACCGCTTCATGTAACGAAGAAAATCTCAATCTACATGGCCATGGGATTTTTCTAATGAGTTTTGGATATAAGTAAATAACTCCTTCTTAGTCTTTCTTCTCAAGTCAATCAATTAATTGGACAAGACATCCAAAAGATGTGTCTGTTGGACAAAAGCATCTTGGAACCAGCAAATTCCTATACGTCCTTAATATGGTTAGCAAGAAATCTTTAATAGCAACCTGCAGATGTCTCCTACCAAGCTGCTTGGCCTAAAAAGATTTAGCTCCAATAGATTTAGGACCTAAAAATTGGGAAAGATAAAAGTTCATGACCAACTCCATAGTCAACATGAACATCAACAAGCCAAGCCAGCTGAGCCACCTGGGCTCAAACTCCTGACTAATTGTCTCAAAAGCCAATATCAATCTAGAATTGGCTCAACTTGAGCTCGGCTTGTTAAGAAGCTTGACTAGGTTCAACTCAAACCTGACTTGTTAAGGGGCCCGAGCTGGCTCAATGGGTATATTTGAAGTACATATTTACTTGAGATAGTTAATTTTTGGGGGTATATGACATAATGCTAATAATTTAACTTTATTTAGTAAGCATTTTAATTAGGGTATACTAATACAAAATTTAAATTTAATGAGTAACAATTTTATTTACAATTCTCCGAAAAATAACTCAACTCGTAAACTTACATAAAATAATGATCATCCCTGAGCCAATATATATTGTTGACCTTATTAGCCACCAAAAATATATTTAAATTAACATGTTCCTAACAAATTTCTCACTTTTGATTTTTAGTGCCTGAATTCTACAACTCTTGATATCAAATTAAGTTGTTTTCAGAAAGGAATTCCATGAAGAATGTTTTGCACATTCCAGAAAGAAATTCCAGCAAAAATAATTGATTGAATTTAGGAGGTTCTCGTGAAATGCTACCATGAAGATAAAGTGCAAAGCATTGAATTTAAGTTGCGAAGTAAGAAAAATGAAGAAAATGTACAGAACAAAGTCTGTAACAAAACAGGGTGTTTTGAGCATTCCATTAAGACTTAGAAACTGGCCTGATTGGATTGGAAGAAGAAGAGCAGTAGGAGGTGGAGGACGGGAAGAGGAGAGACGCAACAGGTCAAACGGGTTATGCGGCCAACCCATTTTATTGCATGTCAAGCTTACCTGACTCATGACCAGCCTGTACAAGATGAGGGGCTAGGTTGTGGGGGTTCAAATGCGGTTCAGATACGGGTCCGGTTAGTGGGTCTGGTCAGATTTTTTTACCCGTAGTAGCATTAATAGCCTTATCAAACAAACATATCATTAATCCATAAATATGGTGAAGTGGCACCTATGTTCATATTGAAGAGACATAGCACTTTACTGATATCTAGGAAAAAATTAGATACTGCCCCTATTTACTAAATGTTGAGATAGATAATGGCCATTAAGAAGCAAATACTGCCCACAATTTGGCAACATTGGGTAGGTAATGCAAAGATGAATTTTCATTTGATCACATTGCGACCGACTGCTGAAATACGGATTACTTTGAACAGTGAGCTATTCGTCTATTTCTTATTGTGATCTTTCAGTGGTATCATGCATCCATTTCTCTTCCTTCAAGAAAAATCATGTTGTTTGCCAAAGAATAGTACTAATGATAATGATAACCATAATAATAATAATGATAAGATGCAGCACATCCACAATCAGCCATTCGCCTGTCATTTACAAATTAAAGAAAATTGTAAACATCAGCATACAGTTCAATTCCCAATTGACTAACCTGGCAAGACGAGTGTAGAATAGTTGTTTAGCCAAAAGGTTACACGTCTCCACAGTTGGTGGTTCCTTGATGTACTGCTTGTTCTCCTCCAACAATTGTCTATAGTAGGCAGTACCATGCTTAGCCACAATCTGAGAGACTTGGGTAGCCTTACTTTTAAGCTGATGCAGCTTCGATGCCATAGGCTTCCTAAACTGATTACACAACAGACCCAAAACATATGCAAACCATCAGAAACTGTAACTTAAATGAAATCTTTGCACTGTGCCAAGAAAACCACCAATGTCAAACATCATTTCTTAGAACATCACAAAAAAAAAAAAACGATGGAATGGTGAATTGTATTTGAAAAAGAAGAAGGCTTAACATCACAAAATTTTACAAGACCTTATCTGTTAAATTCATCAGAGCAAAAAAGTCTCATACACTAATACATCTCAAAATACCAGCAATTCTGAGCTTTTCACTATATTATGTTACAACCCCAAAACCAAAATAATCAAAAAGATTCTGTACCACTTGGTTTCATCACAGAAAAAAACAACTCAATTACAACATTGACATTCACACAAAACAAACAACAACAATAGTAATTACAAAGTTGCATTCAGATGCCCCAAGTTCCATAATTTCATAATCAATCTTTCTGTGATGAAACCCAACATAATTACATTCTTCAATCTCATATGCTCCTGTACAAACCCAACACCTTAACTACATCTACTAAAGAAAATATTGCAGTAAACTCAAAACTCAATCAAACACTGAAGAAAAAAAAAAGAAGAAGAAATGAAATGGGTCCAGTAGAATACATGAGAGAAAAAGGAGTCCCTAAAAACCAAAACCCCAGATCGAGGGAAAGAGTAGAAATTTAAAAAAAAAAAAAAAAAGTAAAAAAATTGATGGAGATTGGGAAATGAGGGTCGAAAGAAACAGAGATTTTCAGGGAATCTGTTTTGCAGAAAGATGAGGAGATGTAAATACCTATTCAAGGGTTATTTTTGGTTGCAGATACGAAGAAGTGGTGTTTGAGAAGCGGGTTTTTGGGAGAAAATAAAACGAGGAGCTTGGATTGGACTGGAGGAGTAATTTCGGAAAACTCAAAGCATTTGAGGTGCATTCTTGGTACGGAGAAAGATGGGCTCCTCCACTTGTACATGACCGGGAGAGCATAAATGTTAAATTTTAAAATAATTACAATTACAGAGTGCATATATAATATAATGTTTATAGGTTTATAAGTAATTAAATAATAATTACAAATATATTTATCCATATAATTAGGTGTCAAAAATAGAGAAAGAAATTAGTTTTGTAATTTGATCACATAAATTACACAATAATTAATAAATCAGAAGAGGTTTTTTCATTTAATAGATAAATATTAAGCTTATAGAAAAAAAATAAAATAATACACGATTCGCTTCATATTCGGTCGAACAGCACTCTGAGAATGATCGAACCGTGCTCTAAGGACGGATCTGCTCCGAAAATGCCGATCCGTCTTTTCGAAGCAAATTGAGAAGGCTGAAAGGAAGTTCCGAGCACTAAGATTTTTAATATGACTCAAAAATAAAAATGGTGTATTTTGTGTAGTAAGAGAAAACCTATATTTTTCCTCTTTGGCTCCACCACTCTCCAACCCTGCTACATTATTGGATTCTTGGATACAAGAAGGCTAAAATCTGAATTTTAACCCTTGACATATCGCACCAAACGCTGATGAGAAAGGCGCCGACTTGTCACCTTGGTGTATTTCTTTTTGTTTTTTTTTTGCCACCCGTAAATCCTGATAAAGAATGAGGGTTGATATAAGATTTTGTCATAGTACAAATATAAATTTCGAGATAATTTGAAATGGAGACTCAAACATAGTTGGGACAACTTCTCAAAAATAGAGAAATTATTGCCTTGTGTTAGCTAAAGGCAAATTGTCAAAATGCTTTTAAATTTGGGGTTCTAAGGTTCTTCTTGAGATATTATTGGAAGAATGTTTTATTTGGTTTGAGTTTTATTTCATAGCTATATCCTTCAAATGTAGAGGAAATAAGGGGGGAAAGATTTTACATTAGTGAAGTATATTTTACCTGTTTGAATTTACTTGTCAAGAAAAAACAATTCTCCTCTCAACTAGCTTATTAGAGAGGATTTAAAAAAACAAAAATTCTTAAGAAGTTGGATGGCAAGTGAAATTGAATTTTGTATTAGTAATAATTGTCATTAACCATTCTACAATAAAACATTTTTAAAGATGTTTTAAAATAGTTTCTCGTTGGCAATTTTAAAGATGTATTAGTAAAAAGTGGTCATATGCAGCAGCAGCAGCTGAGTGCACGCGTCTATAGTCTATACTATCGACGGTCCACAAGTGCACGTATGCAGCACCAGCCGACTGCACGCGTCGATACGGGGGAGAGGGAGAGTACTACTTTTTTCATCCCACCTCTTAAAAGGGTAGCATTGGCTCTGATGAGGAGTTCAGACAAGGTTGGAAGACTCGGCCACTTGACTCTTCCAACTCACCTCATTTTCTCATTTTGATGAAAGATTTTGAGTAAAAATATAAAAAGTTAATATTTTAAAATGATTGATTGAGATATAATAAGTTTGTTAGTTTAAATTTATTATTATCGATACATATAGATACATATATCTAATTTTTATAAGTATTTGATCTATTTTTAAATTACATTTCATGAAACATGATTCTCTCGATGCATCATTTTTACTCTCTCGGTCGGTCTCTCTATGTCAATATTTTAAAGTTAGGCGAGTTGAGTTTGAATCGTGAGTTTTCTAACCTTAATTGCTAGTTGGATTGTTTGAACTTATCCATAATGACAATGGAAAGTCAGGTAACAGGAAAATTAGAAAAAAGTTGGAATGTGAACGAGGAGTGATCCCTACCTTCAGTTTCTAATGAATTTCATCAACACACGAGTGGCAGCAACTACTTTGCTTTTCTTCTGACTGGAAAGACTGATTCTTTATAAAGATTTTGGTTAAAAACCATAGTTTTTAATGACTTCTCTTTTATACTTTATACTTTTTTAACCAACGAGTGGTAGCTTAAGCAGAGTGGTCTTGTGCTTAACACTTACCATCATTGGCTACCTCACATAGTTTTATCCGGTGCTTGTGGATAGGAGGGTTTGCATGTGCCCAGAGATTAGTTCTTGGCTATTCAAGATCAAGAGTCCCTCGAGCTCAGGGCCAAAAGCTCATGGTCTGGACTGGTTGAGGTCCATCGGGCTCAGGGCCAAAGGCTCCTGAGCTGGACTGGGTGAGACATATCATGGGTTATAAAAAAAAAATTACTTTCAACTTTTTTGTATAAAAATAGCAATGATCAAGAATAGAAACATAAAAACACCACAGCCCATAATCAGCATCCTAAGTTGACACTTAAAACTGATTGTTAATCAACATAGAATTTTCTTTTCGTGCAAATTAAGAAATACACTTTGTAAGACTTGCATTGACTAATTTTTACCAATTTGTTAATAGCACTAAGAGGTCATTTGTTTGTGCCTACGTAAACATTACATATGTGAGTATATATGTTTGTCTGCACTCATTTACACACCATGTACATCAATGAAATATGAAAATTGTGAGTAAATAAGGCCATTTTCATAAAAAACTTTTCACACTTACAAGGTGTGAAATGATAATACCCCTCTTAGTTAAAAATGTGCCTTAGGAACAAAAGGTGCTTAAGACAAGTGGCTGTTCAAATTCTTCAGCTTTGATCTGAACTGTTCGGATTTTTTTATCATCCCATAGAACTCCAAGATGTTTAGTTTTATATCTTACAAGATTTTAAAATGTATAATTTTATATAAATAATTATTCAACATTTACTCATGAAATTGGTGTTTCTAAACAAACATCATTGTGTTTCACATTTATAAATTTTAGATATCTGAAATTCACACATACAAATAATACATAAATATATAAATCCCATTTTCATATCCATTATGTAGAAGACTACCCACCAGGCCGAAGGGGTGTTTCTGTGTGGAGAGACATTCTCTGATCAAAGACCATGAAAAAAATGGTGAAACACAACTACAAGCATAAATATGTAATGGCGCAAGCGTGCAACCCGATCCACAGACAATATGAATTCCATTTGGCCCCATTGATCCAGGACCACGGGGATTTGAAAGAAACATCTTAGGTAGGCCCATACATATAACAAGCTTGTGATCAATCTCATGCCTCTAACCCCCTCATCCATGGCCCACAAATTTAATAATTTTATATTTTAAAAAAAAAAAGAATTTGATACTCAATCCAATGATCCGGTCCATTCATATGAGTGAAAATTCAATGGACCCCTTGTAATTGAGAGGGTTCCATGCAAATGGATGGTTCGGTTGGATCATCGAATCGGCCCCACTATGTTGCCCTCACCCTAATATGGTAGATGCAGATGAATATTTCCCTGTGTGTGTCCAGTCCAACTGTTTCACACACAACTTTTACTTCTCATATACACTCAAACCAAATTGTACCTGAACCAACCAGAACACATGCATGGCCTGTTTTCCATCATATGCCAAATGACTAAACAAGCACCACTTGCCTCATACTGCTGGTCAGTTAGTTAGAAGGAAACATGGTCTGTGTGCACGAGTGGGTGTTCACAACATCACCGAGATCCAATTCTGCCCATTTCATGCGCTTCTAAGACTTTGGAAGAACCCATGGTCACTTTTTCTGCAGATATCTTCTTCAGTCCGTCGTATTTACAATCATGAAATCCCCATGCAGTTTGTGGTGTGGTTAAGAGATGAGAGCAAAAAATTTCAGCATCCTCCCCTTCTAAATTTAAACTCCTCGAAATCCCAATTATATCAGAAATTCTTACAGAAAAATTAAGAACCATTAGTCACACAAAAGTAACAGTTTTTCCACATATCTACACAGTGCATAGACATGCCTAATGCTCAGAGGAAAATTTCATATCTCAGCTTGCTCTCAAAAAGATAGGTACATTAATTCAAAAGGTTAATCCAGACAGCCATGAGCAGCAGGAGCAGCACAGTAGAGTCACAACAATTGATCTTCCCAACTATACAAAAGGCAAAGAGAAAAGCATGACATATTTTATAACATATTGCCTGGTCCATCCGGATGCACGCCAATCACCTTACATTTCGTGATTGCAAAAGTTATAGATTTGCACTGACAAACAATACCATTATCTTCTCATCATCCCTAATGAAGCCCTATAAGCATTTATATGTTCCAGAAGTGGACTTTTTATAATCCAGAACTAAGAATTTCCAATCTCACCCTCCCCCAGTGAAGTAGACGCAACCAACCAGGTGGACCCACGAAACATAGTTCACTTTAACATTACCAGTAGTTCTCATTTAAAAGTTACTCCAAAACATAGGCAGAAACATGCACTCTGGATTCTGGAACCTATCTGGTCAGCCGGAGTGGGGCCACATGACTTACAGGCATCAACCATTTACTATGTAACTCTTCCATTTGTTTCTTGTTTCCTCTCTTTCATAGGTTTCTTCTAAGGCTTTGGTCTCTAAAGATCATGTATAGTTGCTTCTCTTAAGCTTTTGACTTTTGAGGGCTCCGGCCTATGTTCTTTTCTTCTCTTTTAATTCATCATTTACATTTAGCAAAAAAAAAAAAAAAAGCATCAACCCCAAATAAGCCCTATTGGACATTTTAAGTGATCTTGTTGCGACAATGAAGTAATCCAAAAATAATTTTATCTTAGAATGAATGTTAGATGCTTGGACTAAAAAAAATGGAGCTGATTATTTGGCGGGGACAATTTCAAAACAGGGCCAAGTTTTGTCCTAATTTCAAATCAGGACAAAGAAAAACATGGTTTTCAAATCAGGACTTAAGTTTGCCAACTTCATTTCAAATCCAGGACATCCGGTGCGATTTTGGGTTTTCTGGCAACTTTTTTTTCAAAATACCCAAAATGACCATTCAAAACAGAACAGTCTTTCCAACCAACATCTCACCTCCACTGCAACCATGAACCATCTCATCATCTTCCATCTCATCCTACATCCTTCTTAGCCAACACACCTACACATACTATGTTTGTCCATCTAACCGTCGTTAACCCTCACCAAACCAACACCTGCAACTTCACCATTTTACAAGCCAACAAACCAAATAGTACCCATCTACATCTACCCAGCCATCCAACTCAAATCCAGCCGTCCATCTCAGTCACACTTGTAAAACCATAAAACAACCAACCAACCCAGCCTTCTCACATTGCCACACTCCTCCAAACAAACTCACACACAAAACCCATCTTCATCAAATCAAACAAGCCACTCACAACCTTGCAACACCACACTGACCATCACCACCACCATCATCTCTCACGGCCCACCAGCCTTGTCCCACTACACCATCACATACACCACAAAACCAGATTGACACTACCCACGTCCCAATTCACTCAAACCGAACCCACATGTCTCTATGCATCTCACCACTTGTGGCCAACCCAAAACAACACCCGCAATCCAACTTGCACAATAGATAAGTCAAGCCCCTCACTTGCAACTCACGGTCCCCACCTGCAACACATACCTCCATTTTCACCAATCCAAACACATCTCCAATCTTGCCTAGCCAAAACCCATTTCACTCTCAACACCCATTCATCATCACCTTTCACTAACCCATCACAGTTACCACCTTTTTTAATCACCACCATCCAAAACCGAGCCTATTCAACCCATTGCACAAATCAATCCACTATACCTGACCCACTTACAACCCTATTATACCCAACTAACTTGAGCCACACCATTCCAAACCAAGACCTGCCCCATGAGAGATAAAGTGGGAACAACTGAGTGGCTGATGGTGAGATGATGAAAACCACCGACAGAGAAGATGATGATGAAAAAGGAAGATGGGTCTATAGAAGGCTAAGAAGCATGGGCAAGGACATGGGGCACGGACACGACACGACACGGACATGCCGACAAGGCATTTTTCAAAAAAGTAGGACACGGACACGTTGGGGGCAGGTTAATATTTAATAATAATAATAATAAATCTAATCATATACTAAAAGATAATATCATTTTAACTTTGTAATCAATTTAGAAATCAAATAAATAAAAGTCCAAGTACCAGTGTACCACTGTGATATTTCCCCCTCCTTCCTTAAGTTTCTCAAACTTGGTTACATATTTCCACAGAGGCTTATTTATATCTTCTTCATTGGAGGGATCAGGGATGTGAGATAGAGCCAGGAATGGAACTCATATTCCTAAATCCCCGTGAAGAAGCAGCTAATAAATAAAAAAAGAATTATTTGATTTAAAGAACAGCAACAAAAAATAAAGAACATCAGCAGCAAGGACATTTGCAGATTTGCAGATTCGCAGTGAAAAAAAAAATAGCAACAAGGAGGTTTGCAACAACAAAAGAACAAAGAAGAAAACAACAAAAATAAAACATCTAATAATCGGAAAAACAGCAGATTACAAAAAAAAAAATAGTACAGAAACAACAAAAAGCAAAAACAGACTTGATGAGCCAAAAAAAAAAAAAAAAACAGCAGCATGAGCAAA
The DNA here is from genome assembly GCA_012931725.1 of Litsea cubeba. Lineage (NCBI taxonomy): Eukaryota > Viridiplantae > Streptophyta > Magnoliopsida > Laurales > Lauraceae > Litsea > Litsea cubeba. Next base: position 109,090,647 of record CM022944.1, read on the forward strand.
AAAACAACAAAATGTTTTTCGCAGCAAAAACTGAAAAAAAAAAAAAAAAAAAAAGAAAAAGCAGCAACAGAAAAAGAAAAAAAAGAGCAGTAGCAAAAAAAAATAGCGTACTTAATGAGCCGAAGCAGTACCACAACAATTTTTCTTCCTTCTCCCTTCTTCCTTTTCTTTCTTCTTCTTCTTTCGTTAGGGCTGGACGGACGAATGAGGTTTTTTCTCTTTCGTTTAGGGCTGGACAGACGAATGGGATTTTTTTTCCTCTTTCGTTTAGGGCTGGAGCTGGATGGACGAATTAAAAGAGCCCCATTTTCCTCTAAGTTATAACTTTTTACAAACAGCCCCCTTTTCTTTTCTTTTTTACTCTAATTTTAATTTTTTTCCAATTAAAATAGGCCAGCGTGTCCCCCGGGGTGTCCCTAATGTGTCCCAGCGTGTCCCAAGTGTGTCCAAAATATAAAATATAAAAAAAATAAATAGGATACTCTTTTTGGCGTGTCCGAGCATGTCCATGTCTTACACGTGTCGGACTCGGACACGACGGCCCCAGAGAGGTGTCCGTGCTTCCCAGATAGACGGGATGAAAGATATACCGGAGTTGGATTGGGAGGAGACAAAGAGGAGGATGGGTTAATAAAGAGTTGCATAGGTGGTTGGAGGCAGAGAAGAGAGAAGCTGTTGGTTCAAAATGCCTAAAAGGGCATTATAGGAATTTTTGAAAAAAAAATTGAGGAAATTGGCGGGACGAGGGGAAGGAATGACCGGATGTCCTCATTTGAAAGAACTTTGGAAAACTTAAGACCCATTTTGAAATGTGTCGTTTTTCTTGTCCTGATTTGAAATCTCTTAGAAAGTTAAGACCCATTTTGAGATTTTCCCTTATTTGGCAGATGCCTTATTCACAACTTGGTGCAGCCAATGAAACCTGCCAACGTGCCACGTGATCACTTGTCCCTAGGAAACCCTAGATCATAATCGGATGGGACTGAGCCATCCAAGATTTTCAGGCCACAGAATGACCAACCAATCTAATTCAAATGAGATAGAGAAGAGCACAATGTAGAGTAGAGCGCTATCTACTCGACCTTGAGACGTGAATATTGAATTGATTAAAAGATCATTCAAATGTATGAAAACAAAGTAAACAAGCAACTTGTGCCTAAAATGCAAGTTTTAAAAGCAAAGGAAATCCAGTGACCCGCACTGAAAAGTGCAAGAACCGAGCAGTGGATGAGGCCCTTGCATAAAATAGACCAAATGAACAATCAATAACCCATTATTTTGTTGCATAAAATAGACCAGATGAACAATCAATAACCCATTATTTTGTCCCCAAGCTCCAGTTCAGCTGGTAAGGGACATGGGTTTGTGAGTGGGCTGGGGCGAGTCCAAGCCCAATGTAGCAAAATAATAATAATAACCCATTATTCTGGGTATGTTCATGTAATTTAAACGGTTAAAACTTTGCAACCAGCAATCAATTATAGCAGCCAGGACCTAGAGAAAATTGCAAGCAAGTGCATAGGTCTGTTAGGAACCTGGGACTGTATTAGGCACATGCAAATTCAGTACAAACAATAATATAAAACTTCCATTTAGTAGATGAACTCACTAGCGCAATAACTATGCCTTTCCCTCACATTCCACCACAGAACATTGCCATTGAAGTAAGGAGCATATGTCCATAGAAAAAGTCAATAACCATACATTGTCAAAATCATCCAAAATCAAAATACGGACGGGATATACTTAAAGATAGAACAGCAGACTAGAATTACGAGAGTTCAGTATCATGGCAATGAGACACAAATGCTGCTGGCAAAAAAACTTACCTGATAATCAACTCTTAGGCGAGGCTTTGGCAACTACAACTGGAATGACAGACTGAGCACCAGAAGCCACAGCACTGTCAGCAGAATACACCGAAGGCTGTGAATATCCACCACCATAAGAACCACTGCCATATGGCTGCTGGGATTGCTGCTGCCCAAAACTTGGTTGAGCCACAGGTGTCGGTGCACCATGAGATTGTGGCTGCCCATAGCCTGGTTGAGGGGCTCCTGAACTATAACCAGTTGCAGGGGCTCGGTGATGACTAGAATCTTGTTGAACATAGCCTGAATGAGAATATCCGGGTTGTACTGGTGCTGGTTGAACATAGCCTGCTTGACTCGTCGGAGGTTGTTGGGCTTGACCATAGACCCCCTGAGCCGGAGGTGGCTTCTGCCCTTGAGGCTGCCCATAACCAGGCTGTGTTACCGGTGCCGCCTGTACATAGCCAGCCTGAGCAAGTGGTTGACTTCCATAACCTGGCTGCGACGTTGGGGATATTCCATATCCAGGCTGGATAGCTCCTTGAGAGGGATAGCTAGTTGGCTGTTGAGCAGTGTACACTTGTGCTGAAGGCTGGCCAGACGGAGGTACTTGCTGAGCTGGAGCCACTTGAGTGGAACCCACTTGTGTACCATAGGAAGGAGTGGCTCCATCTTGACTCGGATTCACCATAGATCCATAAGTGGGTGCTTGATTGTAACCCTGCTGTTGGTCATATCCTGGTTGTGCATTTGATTGTGGCTGAGCATAGCCTAGATGAGGGGCCGACGAATGATAACCTGCACCATAAATATCTTGACTATATCCTTGTTGTTGTCCAGGAGCTGGCTGCGAGTAATTAGACTCACCATACGTCCCTTGAGCAGTGTAATTAGTATCAGCTGGGGCAGAAGATACCGCAGGAGCAGGTTGCTGCTGCTGGGGTTGTTGGCTGTAGTAATCATAACCGCTCCCTTGTGCAGTTTGCTGGTTTGGTGGGACAGGTGTTTGGTCCCAACCGGATGAGTATCCTCCAGATGTTGGTTGAGGGGGATAACCTGTATAAGGAGGCTGAGACATATACTGAGGTGGTGCACCAGGATATGCCCCAGGCTGCATGTATCCATAACCAGGTTGCCCAGTTGGGCCCCAATTTGTTGCAGGCTGCGGAGGGCGGTACCCTTGCTGAGGATACCCTCCTGCCATTGGTGGGTTTCTAAGACGATTCTGCATAGAAATGGTATGTCAAATAAACGAAGGAAACTCTTACATGAAGGCAACAAAGGCAAAACAACAAAACTAACTCAGCAATAACCAGAAGAAGTCTCAAATAACAATGTAAGTGAAATAAACCAACCAAACATACAGATAATAAAAGGCAGGATCTAAGCAAGAGCTTGCAACCTATATTAAGCATAAAGGAAGATGGCACATGCTTACCGAAATGAAGATGAGCTGTTCAAGGCTATGTTGACATATCCCATCCTCTCCCTACTTGAAGTGAATGGGAACTAAAGGAACCAAAAGATAAAAGAACTAGACAAGAACTATACAAAAACAAAAAATAAAAAAAATAAAAAAAAAAAAGAAATTGTTGCCACAGAAGGCAACAAATTTTCAAGTACTAATTGAAAAACTGCATCATATATGGCAGACAATTGTGTGCCATCAACTACTAGAAGCAAAGCATTGGAAACATCTGCCAATATATTCCAAGCCTAGATATATATAGCACTTGATCAGGAATAATTAATGAAATTGTCTTTAAATGGGTAATAGGAAGATATTACTACTTTGGTCAACAAGTATTTTATCTGAGAACAAATGCAAAAGACTAGGAGAATTGGCATGACAGAGATGATTACCTGATAAAGAAAGGAAATGGTGCAAAGCAGCATTGCTAAAAACAGAGATTTTGGAAAATGGTATTGCCCAAGGGTATCAATATTACTTGCACAATAACACAGAGTAAGAGAACCTTAAGCAATCAAGAACTTAAAAGAACAGTACACTTTCAATAAAAACCTAAGAGAAAGTTATCCTGCAAATATGACGAGCTTAATGGATCCACAGAAAGGTTACTTCGTACAATTCTTGCTCTAAAGAACACATGATTAGTATAATGACCATCTAAGACACACCTATACAATTCAGCGAAACATTGACAAACCAAACCTGTCAAACTCCGCGTTCCACTAAAAATATGAAGAGCCAACAGACTAGGCATATACCGTGAACACCCGAGAGCAGATCTGAATGAACACTAGACATCAATAAACACAATGGAGACGACATATAATAAATGCCACCTCAATGGACATTTTATTTCTTATGCAACATGTCAAAACTGCAGAGGATGTTAAATTATCCACACTCAAAATCTCGCAGTAATACTACAATATGAAGGTTCTCTTTTAGAAGAAAGGTCCAAGATAAAGCAATCTCTAATCACTATTATTCATCACCAAAAGAAAACCCCTTAGAAACAAGGTAGCCCATGAAGAGTTCCAATAGAAAAAAAAAAAAAAAAAAAACAGGTTTACCAGATGAACATTTGACATTTCCAAAAAAAGACTTATTTCAGACCACGTCATAGAAATAGAACCTAATCGTAGGATAGTATTCAAAAGATAACAGGATCAGGCCGTAACTAGCATACAATGCCAAACCAGCCAAATTGTAAAGAAACCTCAATTTTTATTTTCTCATGCAAGGGTGGTGCTGCCAGCAGAATAAGCTCCCAATAGTCATAACACTGGGGATGAGATACGTCACTATACATTGATAAAGAGTAACAAAGGTGCATTTCTTAATGATGAACAAGGTATTGACCCTGGGTCTCTGTAGTTATGCTTAAAACTACTTAGCAAAGATAAACATAGCCCATTAATAGAACCTCCTGCTAGTTCTCCTTCAAAAGATCAATTAGCAATTATCAGGAAACAAAATTCGAAGATTTCAAGGTCATACCAGTGCAGTGCAAAAGGAACACCAACAAGACAAATTCCTTAAACCTGCACCATGTTGGTGTCACCAAAAATGGCTATCCCTACAATAATCCCCAAGAACATGGATGAAAATATCGGCCACTACGCTAGCGGTGGCCACCGCCACGTTACGGCCGATTTATCGGCCGTCGCACCCATAGCGGCCGTTACGGGGTGAGAAAAATTCCTACTTTCTAAATTTTTTTAAAATGCATAAAAAGACTTATTTCTTTCCTTCTTCTCTCCAAATACATTTTTAAACAACTCTTCTACCCTTTTATGTTTAAAAGAACACCAAAAAGCACATGATCTTGCCGAATTACAGTCGATATAGAAAGTTCGTCTCAAGGATTCTTCTCTAAGTACATCGTATTAGACACCCCCTTTGGTAGATGTATTTTTTTTCTCTAGGTACTCTTAAGTCTTAAGTCTTGACTTCATGACATAGTTTTTTTTTTTATGAGACTTTCATTAGTTTCTAAGTTAGCATGACCAAGCAACATGAACACATGTGAAAAAAATGATCATTACTATTATTTTCTATTTATACAGCGATATAGGACCTCATACAATGAGGGGACTGCTACGCCCACTTATCTTAGGTACTTTCGCAAAAAAATATACATTTTCTCTCACTTTCCAATATTCTAGATTTTCTACAATTTTTTCAATTTTTTTTATGATTTTTTCAAATCGCACCGCTACGCCGCTATGTAGCCCCGCTACGCTACGTAGCGCCCGCTTCGTAGCGGTTTGGCGGTGGGCCACTACGCCCACCGCTACCGCTATTTTCATCCATGCCCAAGAATAATTTGAGTCACACGATTTACGCAAGCAAACATTCCTTATTGGCTCGGGTTATTATCCCAGATAAAATTAATTAGACATTAACTAGCTACCAAACTTATTCATAATGCTTACACAACAATCGAGATCAAAAGTAGGAGACCTGTTTCCATAAGCTAATATTCAAGGGAAAAAAACAAACCAGAAATAGGTCCAGGAATACAACTAAAAATAGAAGCAAACACTAATGCTTTTTCATCATAGAAGTTCCAGAATATATCTAAATCCATAGGATTTCACTTAAAAGATAACTGACCTATTCTCAACCCATTCTCCCCGACTAAAATCAGTGAGAATCAACAGCGCTGCACAAATAATATCAACCATGAATTCTAGCAGCTCAATATCCTACAGATTCATAATCTCAAGATAGTATCACAGTATTCATTAATAAGAGATTCAAACTGATGTTGGCACCATATACATCTTGTTCATCAAGGGCCCATAATGAAACTCAAAGCAGGATTGTCAATTGGCATATAGATATGTCCAAAATATACTGAAATAATTACTGTTCTGAATCCTATCTCCAATGACCATATGCGGCTTATGAGGACCAGGTACTGGGTAACACCGATCCGGAGCCATCTTAGTGGAAAATACCTGTGGGATATTGAGAAATCCAAAAATACCAAATATTGGATAAACTGAATTCCAAGGATATTAATACAGAAGCATGAATGAGGTTCACACGACCCATTTTTTAGGGCCTAAAAAAATCAACCAACATACAAATCTGCACAATCTTGATCTCAGCAAATCCTTACAATTACTCATCAGAAAACAAAAAATAAATAAAATAAAACACAAATTTAGAACAACACCTGGTAGCAGGTAGTCAAGAATAGTCAATGATTTACAGAAAACTAAGCACTGTGGTCTAGAGTGCTGACTCAAAAACAAGCCTCATGTAACCTCTACATGAGTAAATAGCAGGCCATACAAATATTAAAAGAAGAATTTTTATAATTACAAGAAGACATTATAGACCACGGGATGTATGAGGCTGATGAAAATAACATGTTCACAATATTTTTTTTTTCCTTTTGAATGATAACATTATTAATGGTAAAATAGGATGACATATGGACGATCAGAAACATTTTTAAGTAATCAAGGACTTTAAGAAGGGGGGAAGAAAGAAACGCAAGCATCTTTCATTATAGCAAAGGTATTATAATCAAGGTTTAAAAAACCAGACTTGGGACCCGACTCGTTCATGGTCGAGTCCGAGTCGACTCGCTGAGTCGCATGGGACTTCAGCGAGTCTCATGGCCGAGGGCCCATGGGACTCAACCAAGTCGCATGGGACTCGGCCAAGTCTCATGGCCGAGACCCATGGGACTCAACCGAGTCCCATGAGACTCAGCCGAGTCACATGATTTGAGTCCGAGTCCCATGCGACCCGACTCAGTATGAGCCGAGGCCGAGTCGACTTGGTATATGCCGAGTCCGAGTCAACGCGGACTCGGCCGGTTTTTAAACCATGATTATAACGATAGGAGATATTCTCAAGGACTTCAAGAAAATTCATATGTACGAAATGATCTGTTATCTGTAAACATCAAAGCATAAAAATTAATTGAAGTTCCAAAAACAAACATAGAAATTAAATAAGGAACAAAATACTTCCCCCTTGGAAAGTTCGTAAAGTATTCATATGCACAAAAATCAGAATATCAATTAAAATATATATATAGGTATCATGACTCGAACCCACAAACTTTGGTTGCAACAGTAAGCACCCATGGGCTCTTGTCAAATTCAACCCATTCAAAGATTGCTGAAGTTGGTATCTAGGAGTGGAAACCCAATGCATTTCAACCTAAAAAATACAAAAAATCTAGGTGTCTACACTCTACAGAGAGTAAAGAGTCACAATTAAAAGACATTGAAAAAGGAAAAATCAAGTTGCTCGATTCTCCATCAAGAACACCCTAGAGAAATAATGACTTAATTATTCTAGAACATGAATGTAAAAAATATTTAAGTCAATACTTCCTCCCAGTAAGAGTAAAGAAATAGAATAACAAATGACTCAATACAGAAGAGAAATTAACCAATGATAGTGTGGGCTGCTCATCCATACAAGTTTCCTGTGTGCCCCACCTGTTGATAGGATCACCAACTCTATAGAGAATGGCCCAACTAAATTGCAACCTCCACGAACACAAATATAGCACATGGAATTCACGTCACACATAAAATATGGATAAGGCCGGTGTAGAGAAACAAAACAATCAATGGCATTAAAGTGTATGCGGTGTTGATCAAATGGATGGCATCAGATGGGGAAAAAAATAAGAGGCTCCCATATGGCATGGTGTCCTAGAAGCTTACTTCCATCCCAACAAGCATACACTGTTGTGCAGTAGTAAATGATAGAGAACAGTGTTCTGGTCCAATGAAGACAAAGGTACTCAATGGCTTGGAAAGACAGATTACCCATCTAACATGAAATAGGGCAGCATTATAACATCTCCTAAGTAGGCATGATTTTTCTTTTAATTGGTTTATCATAATGAGGCATCACAGAAAATGTATATGCCCTCACAATTGAACCAGAGAGAGAGAGAGAGAGAGAGAGAACAATATCTCTCTCTCATATGTATGCAGTTGTGACTCGTGAGTGATTACTAACTATTTTTAGGTACACAACTGTGTAGCTACCAACCAGTGAACTGTTCATATCTGAACCCACAAACTCACATACATACCTCACTGACAACTTCATTGACCAATTGTTTGGCTGATTCAATTTGCTCTTGTGTTCCATCAATATGAACAGTTCTTTCTGTTGATGTATCGCCCGGTGGAAGATGCAAAGGTATTAACTGGACAGAGGGAAACAAAGAAACAAGAAAAAAAAAATCCCCAGCATCACCACAAGTACATAGTATAATAATTCAAAGCTACTTTCATTAACTAAGAGAAACATATTGCCGGCACTAGTCAAATGGGAATTCCAATTGCAGAGGACAACAATGACACAGAATTGAGGCTACACAGCCCATCAGGCTTACAGCAGTAGATTAACAATCCAACCATAAGCCTAATAAGATGATCCATTGGTTAAATAAAGGTATCATATATTGCACACAGAAAAATGAATGACGACGATGGTAATGACTGCTGATATAAAATCATAGATAATAACTGATAACAATAACATTGTTGCCATTAGCGAAGTGGCAAAAAAATATACATACCTCTAAAAAATAAAAATTGTTAACTGATGAATAGGAAAATGAAATATTTAGAATAATAAAAGAAAGAAAAATAATAGTAAGAAGGCACAGAAGGCAATGAACATAGAAATAGTAAAGCAGTTCTACTAGCATTTCACTGGCAGTCTGGCCCCTCCGCATTGCTACCTAAATTCATTCATTTTTTCTTTTTCTAAAGAAACAATACAGCAGTTCAGACATTAGCACTCCTCTCACCCACACACCTCCCGCCAAGTGATCAATTGATTGCTAATGTGCCAATTACAGACATTCACATTTTTTTATCTTTTTTTTGGGGGGGCTACATTGGGGATTTGAATTGCGAACTCACATTCTACTCACACACCCATGTCCCTAACCAACTGAGCTACAACTGAGGATGACCTTCGCATCTTAATTCGTCCCTAATCCCTTTGATTCTTTCTGCCGTTTGATCACAATATTTTCCTCAAGTGATACCGATCATTGGAAGAGAAAGTGAGTGGGCATCAAAACATAGTAACTTTCAGCTGACTGAATAACTAATATCATGACTAACAGAAAAATAATTAAACATAGGTTCAAGAGATTGTGAAGTGAATACTGATGCATTGCATCCATGCCTTGGGATCTCCTTTGTCATTATGGAACAAAACAATGTGGGCAGCATATATGATCATGTATTATTTAGTACCTAATCCCTTTGGTTATTTCTTCCCTTTGATCACAATGTTTTCTTAAGATGATAGCAACCGTTAAAAGTGTAAATGAGCGAGCATTGAGACATGGTTACTGTCACTTAGACTGTATCACTAAAACCATGAAAAACACAAAAATAAGTGAACATATTTTTATGAAACAAAAGAATGTGGCAAGGAAATTGGATATAATAATAAAAGGATTTCGTGAACCGATCCCCAGAAAATAGTAGATAGAAAATGAAAGAGTCTGTTATAAACTAAAGCAGCCGGAAAGTTTGAGAGGATGACACTGTCCCTCTAACTAAAGTAAGTATTACTCTTTTTTTTAATGATATCACTCGGTAAAGTAAAAATATCTATAAGCAAAATTAAAATTAAATTTTAGACAAAAGATAAAAATTATTTGTAAAAGGAAGTTTTTTCAGTAAATCAAAAATATTTTTAACATGAAATTGACATTTAGAATTTTTGGTTAAAAACTAACAGAACTACTCTTTCGAAATTGTAAAGGTCTTTCTTTTTCTTTATCTTTTCTTTTTCTTTTTTTTCTTTTCTTTTTTTTTTTTTAATGGGAAAGGTCTTTCTAAATTTGATCGCTTGATTACAGACAACTTAAATACAATATCCATAACGGATTTCTTTGGTTTCTGTTTCTTACAAAAGATGTGGTAATCATTAGTTAAACAATATATCAAGTGATAAATTAGAAACTTCAGTGAAAGGGCACCGAGTCAAATGGCATGAAAAAAAATATTTGAAAAATTAGAAAATCAAAGGCAGAATGGGGCCCAATGGACTTGTTAGACCCACTGGATCATGGCCCTGTCCTGCATCACATAATGCATGGACTGCAAGGAGTGCAAAATTAGTTGTATTAAGAGTAGGAAGATGAGTGCATATAAATGAGCTTAGAGCAAGAATGTGAGAAATTAGCAAATCAAAGGCAGAATGGGGCCCAATGGACTTGGTAGACCCCATGGAAATGCATGGACTGCAAGGAGTGAAAAATCAGTTGCATTGAGAGTAGGAAGATGAGTGCATATAAATGAGCTTAGTGCAAGAATGTGAGAAATGTTGGTATCTACATACTAGAAGCAACTACTGAACAAAAGGGAGAGTCTGAGCTCCCCAAGAGGGATACCGATGATAGAAAGAAAAATGAACACTTAAAAGAAAACTTATGGGTAGCTCTAACAAAAGAGAGTATCAAGGAATGTTGTTTGAGATGGTCTGAGCAAGTACATAAAAGAAGAAGATTAAAAAAAACATGTGCGGTGTATTGAAGGAATATAAAATCAGCAAATTAGGAGAAGAGGGCAATCAGTAAAGACCTTCAATGTATTAGTAAGAAAAGATGGATTAAGGTACAAAGAACAAGTCTTTGAATAGGGTTCAGTAAAAAGTAGATTTCATAAAGCTGACACTAGAAAGATGGGATAAAACTTCGATGACAATGATAATGATGTTTTGACACAGCAAGAAAAATACAAACTGAAAGGCATACCAAAAGATCCATACCCACTGAAGTACTCAAATTTTTTTTTAATGGTAAAATTCATTAAAATAAAGCAATCAGTACAAGAGAACTATACCAACAAGCTAAAACAACACCTGAGACAAAACAATCCAGATCAGCAGAAAAACCACAAGAAAGAAACAAAAGAAAGGGGAAAGAACTAACAGGACACCGCAACATCCTTGCAATTCATCATAATTTGGTCTATCGAGATCCCATGAAAAAGGGGATTTGTAGACACCCAAAAGGCCACGGAAAGCTTTATCTTATCAGACACTGAGTTTGCACTTGAGGCAATCCTTTCAAAGCACTCAAAATTTCTAATACAAAAACTTTACTTTTAGGATGCAATGGTTAAAGTATCCAAAGATGCCTTAGAATACAATGGTCAAAGTATCCAAGGATGCCTTGCTACATACATTTGGCATGGATAATAACATATTTCGCATACAGCTTCCCATCCTATACCGATAATCTCATAAACCAATACCATTAGAATGGTAGAAGAGTCCAAACCAGAATAACCATTTTGCACTGATAACAAAAATATAAAATTAAGGCATTTGTTAAAAAATGCAAATTTTTCACTCAATGTTTTTAGGGTGTCTAAGATGTAAATAAAACCCTAGGTTATAATATAAATATGAGAAATAGAGGTTTAATGGAGATTATCGTTAAAGCATTCCAAAAAAGGAAAAACTAGCTAATGGAAATTATTGTTAACGATAAGGTCCAAAACCAATATAAAATTGGCAATGTGTCAGCTTAGGCCAAGCTTTTGAAACATGATTATGGATTCAGAAGTTGACTAAAACAGCATTATGCTCTAACCTGAATACGAGCACCTGATCTAGCTTGCATGTTTTTAATTGCTTCGCCACCTTTACCAATGATCAGGCCAACCTAGAGAGACCACAGGAAAAAAACCATAATGAATTCCTAAAGGATCATAAATAAAGCTAAGCATAGAAAACACAAGCTTGATGGTTTTTCCTGCCTTGTTATTAGGAACCTTCATTGTAAAATGCTCGCCTCCAACTTGTCCAGTAGTAGACCTTCGACCAGTAACTGTTCCGGAATTCCCTGATTCAGCCTGCATCATTTATATCACATTAGAATTCATTACAATATTCCCTAAGGGCCAGTTTGGATATATGGTGAATTGAAGTATGGTGAGGTAAAGCATCAAATCAAGAGATAATAAAATATAAGGTGTTATGATGGTGTTTTGTTTTTAGTTGTTTGGTATGAAATCTTTTTTACTTTTTGTATAGAAAAGTGAAGTTTTTTTGTCTTTTGGTGAATAAGGGAGGTTGCTTTTTTGACTTTTTTTGAAAAATTCGGAGGGAATTTTAAAATTGTATACTTTTGATATGACTCGTCATTTCTTGTCTTGATTCATTTTACTTTAACTTAACTAGTTAATTGCCAAACACACCCTAAGGGCCCGTTTGGCAATTTACTATGCAAAGCCATCATTTTTCAAAGAAGGGGTTACAACAAAAGTATATATCTTTAAAATTCCTTCATTAAAAAAAAAAAAAAGTAAAAAAGAAACATCCTTTCTCCACTAAATGACAAAAAAACACACATTTTTTACACAAAAAGTCAAAAAGATTCTCTACCAATTCACTAAAGACAAAATACCATCATAACCCTTATATATTTTATTATCTCTTAATTTGATGCTTTACATCACTTTTAATTAATAGTAAATTGCCAAACTGGCCCTAAAGAACTATAATGTAAAACATACTTTCATCAAGAGATAGCGAAAACGGGAATGAAGAACATAATATACACTACCTCTGCAAGAACATCATTGATTAACTGTTCAGCCTTGCTGACTTGCTCTGGAGTGCCAACGAGTTCTACTGGCCTAGTGAGAGAAGTAGGATCAGCATCCATATCTCTGGTTACTTGAATCTTGGCTCCAGACTGAAGCTGAAGATATTTAATAGTCTCCCCACTCTTCCCAATAATAACACCAACCTGCACAAGAACCATCCAGATTCATGGATTCAAAATACTGCTATTGGCACACACATACAAGCCAGGGGAAGAGGCTTCCATAAATTTAAGTAACTACCTTTCCATTTGGAATATCAATTTTCTTGCTTGAACCCAAGCCATATGCAACAGGCATCCCAAATTGCTGAACTGCAGCCTTCTGTGTAAGGTCTGCTATCCACAAATTGTAGAAATTAGTTTAGCAAAAACCCCAAAAGGAAGACCAGAAACAGATCAAATACTGATAAATCTGTCATGTGACCCACATCAAAGTATTGTTATATTGAATGGAAAAATATTGACAAAACAGAAGCACCATGAAACTCAGTAATCACTTGCAAATGCTGGAAGAAGTGACCAAGGGTGTATCTAGAATGGAGACATACCCAAAATCATAATAAGAATCAATATATCAGTGGAATGGACAGTGATCAATCATGATCCATCCGCTGCATTTTGAAGCAGCAAACTTAGTTCAGCTAATGGAATAACTGCAGACCATCTAAAATTGTTTCCATCCCACCCTATGCGAACATCAGAATATCTACCACCATAGCATCCTCTGATTTATTACATAAAACCCCCTAAAAGGTGTTACTAAAAGAACCAGACCAAAAGCTTGCCTTCATGAACTTTCCACACAATTGAATCTCTATTCTCTACCACTCGAAATATTTTTAAACATCACCAATAACAGAGTGAATCCAAAAGGAGCTGGAATGAAAATACCCATCAAACCCCAAATTCACAGAACCAAAGCTAAAACCCTAACAAAGTCCGGGCACATCAAATCTATCAAATCCAATGAAAAAACCCCAGACAAGCTCGCAAGAAGTGCAAAATAAGCCCATGATGCAAAAAGAAGAAACACCAACCACATGTGGTGGAGCTACCGACGTAACTAATAAAGAAAAGATAAGAGATCTACCCAGTGAAGCCCGGAAGGGCTGAAAAGAAAATAACATCAAATCCCAAACTCGCAGAACCACGACAAAAAACCTTACGAAGTTCAAGTAAAACCAAAATCTATCAAATCCTAATGAGGGGTGCGAAAATTTACACTAGGTCCCATCTATTGGAAGAAAAAATATGCTAAAAATAAAGGTCCTTTACTCCTCCCCTTCAACTAGTTGGCCCCAAGTTTGATGCCAATTGGACTTGGTCCAACCATCAGATGTGTGTATATGGCGTTTTTAATCATATGCTTAATCTTAAGATAGGAGCAACTCCTATTGGAGTAAAATTTAGAGAAAGCCCACTTAAGGGGATGGTTTTTATTTTGAAAGGCTCGGATATTTAATGGATGCCCCCACTGTGGCTATCCACATGCCTTATGGGAAGTGTAAGACATTCAAAGGATTCGGACTCTTTAACTTTGCATTATCGTAACATTTACACCTTTTAGTTTATCTTTGCATGACTTGGTGAATTGCTTTAACTGATGCCCTCTCAACTACAGTGGCCCATCAAACGATCACAAATAACTAATCAACGAATTTTCGTTAGTCAATAGTTGGTCCATTGGTTTACATGTGTTCAATCCGGCATGGGTCTTACTTTGGTTTACAACGCTCACTACTAAAAGAAGGAGAATTTGATTATTTTGAGCGGTTTGAATTCATTTAGTCATCATCTTCAAAGCCTCGTCCTAACTATATTGGGTTAATTACAGGAATTCTGAATCTCTTTTTCATCTGAATTAATTATAGTGAACATTTCTTTCTCATTTGAATGCTCATATTTTAACCCCTAACAAAGTTTTGATAAATTATGTCTAGAAAAATATTAGAGTATTTTAAAATTTAGGAATTTCTTCTAATATTATTAAAAAACCCTATAAAGTTTTAGTTTCAAAGAAGCAGGAATGAATCAATAAATATAAAATATTATTGGTCAACTATGGCTTGCCTCCGCCACTGAGTCCAATGCCGTAAGCAAATAAACAAATCATGAGCATAAATAGAGCTCATGACGCCAAAAAGAGAAACACTAACCAGGTGCATCGGAGCTAGAAACTGAATTAAAAAGAATAAAGAGAGGGCTGAAATGAAAATACCCATCATACCACTAACGCACAGAACCAAAACTAAAACCCTAGCAAAATTAAAGCACAGCAAGTCCATCTATTCTTAGGGAAAAGCCCAAGATAAACACAACAAAAGCAGAAATCTAGCCCATGACACGTTAAGGAAATTGGAAAAAAAAAAAAAAAAGCAGCCCCCAAAGGGCTGAAATGAAAATACCGCCAAACCTTGACTCACAAAATCAAAGTCAATACCCTGACAAAGTTCAAGCAAACTAAGTCTATCAAATACGAAGCTAAACCCAAAAACAGTTGTTGAGCACATGGGGCAACAATGGAAAAAAACTTAACCTAATCAAAAAAGAGAAAAAGGGATATACAAGTGATCTACTCAGGGGAAACCCCAAAATGGCTGAAATAGACATTACCCATCAAACCCAAAACTCCCGAAATCAAAGCCAAAACCCTAACAAGTCCAAGCAAACCAAATCTATTAAAATCAGATACTAATCCCATGCGGAAATAAGGTCTGAAACGAAAACACCAATCAAACCCTAACTCACAAAAGGAGATTCAAAACCCTCAAAAAGCTCAACCAAAACCAAATCTACCAAATCCAGTGACAGAACACAAGCAGCAAAAACAGACGTAACGCAACAACTTAATCGAAAAAAAAAAAAAAAAAAAGGACTAACCATTTGTGGCAGATCCGAAACCGTTACCATTGGAGTCTTCGCCGCCGTTTTCGATGCGAGGGCGCTTGGCCTCGGCGCTACTGAAGAGGCGGGCGGCGATCTCCTGGGCCCGCTGCTTGGCGGCCTGGATCTCGTCAACGGGGACGCTGCTGAAGGAAGGAGGAGCGGTGGCGGCGGAGGAATCCGGCGACGGGGAGATGATAGGAGCGGAGAATCCGGTGGGGCGGCGGGTGGCGGGCGGAGGAGTGGGCGACGGGTCTTCGTACTTTCGCTTAACGTCGGTGGATCGAGCGGCGAGCTGGGGATCTTCCGCCATTGATGGTATTTTGCAGAGCTCTACAAATCGAGAGAGATGGATAGGTAGGGATGAGGAAGTGCATTGGAATTCATATAGAGCTTCTTTTCCTAGTAAGACCCTTGTGGTATTCTTTATTTTCAAGTAGGTACCTGCAATGCAGTAGGACGTGGGATTCGTAATTTAAAAAAAAAAAAAAGGATACTTACGTGACAATTGCCCCTCAAAATTAAGATAATTCGCACAAAGTTGTTCTTGCAGGGAGTGATGCATTAAAATTGATAATTTTGCCTTTAGCCATATGATATTCTAGAGTTGTAGGATATCACATAGTGCGATATCGCAGGGTAATAAAATATCAAATAAAATCTAGATATTTTACCCTCCTCCTTAGTACTTAAAGAGAAAATAAATGCCTATTGTTTTCCACCAAAGAGAGAGAACTGCAATGAAAACTATTTCACTAAAGTTAGACTGAATATTTTAAGAACTCAACTCAAGAACCCATAGCAAGCAAATGCGATAAAAGAGAAAACAGAGTTCTGAATTTGGAGTGAATGTGTGTTTTGGGTTAAGGCAAAAATGAGAGATTGTGCAATATCTTATGGTTGTGTGATATCGCATGGTGCGATATCTTACAGTCCTGGAATATCACACGGTGCAATATCCTATAGCCCTAAGATATTGCAAGGTAAGTTAGTGTTAGGAGAAGAGATAGTGAACGTAATTAGTGCTTATGCCCCCAGGTGGGCTTAGGAGATGGACATAAGGAGAAGTTTTGGGAAGACTTGGAATGAGTGCTACTAGAGATACCTCAATGAGAGATGGTCTTCATAGGAGGAGATTTGAACGGTCATGTAGGACGCGATGTAGATGGATACATAGGAGTACACGGGGGACATGGGTACGATAATAGAATTGAAGAAGGGAAGGATATCTTAGAGTTTTCAGTAACTTATGATCTCATGGTAACTAACACCTTTTTTAGGAAGAGAGAGGAGCATTTGGTGACTTATAAGAGTGGCTCATCGAGGACACAAATTGACTTTTTCTTAACTAGGAAAAGAGACCGCTTAGCTTGTAAAGATTGCAAGGTTATACCGGAGGAGAGCTTGACTTCCCAACATAGGTTGTTGATCATAGATGTGCAACTACAAAGGTGGATTAGAAAAAAGAAGTCGTATAGATGCTCAAGGACTAAATGATGAAACCTAAAAGGTGCTAAGCAACTAGCTTTAAGGGAAAGAGTACTAGAGGAAGACGTTTGGTCGATAGATGAGAGTGCAAATAATATGTGGGATAAGGTAGCAGAGTATATTAGGAGGGTAAGGAAAGAAGTCTTAGGAGAATCCAAAGGGAGTGCTCCGGTACAGAAAGAGGCATGGTGGTGGAGCGAAGCCGTCCAAGACAAGATAAGAGTTAAAAGAGAGTGCTTTAAAATTTGACAAAAGGATCGAAATGAAGTGAACTTGGAGAGGTATAAAAAAGCAAAATAGAAACCAAAATGGCAGTTAGTGAGGCCTAGGCAAAGGCATTTGAGGAGCTATATAGGCGACTTGACACTAAGGAAGGCGAAAGAGAGTTATTCAAGCTTGCTAAAATCAGAGATCGGCAGACCAAGGAGTTAAACCAAGTTAAATGCATTAAGGATGAGGATGAAAAGGTATTAGTAAAGGAAGATGAGATAAAGGAGCGTTGGAAGAGCTATTTCTATAAGTTATTTAACGAAAGCAGTAGTAGTGACATACAATTGCGGCAGCTTACCATTTCTAGAGAATAAGCAAATTATATGTTCTATAGGAGAATCAGTAGGGAAGAAGTTAAAGAAGTATTGAAAAGAATGAAGAATGGGAAGCGGTTGGGCCAGATGGTATCCCTATTGAGGTCTGGAGGTGCTTGGGGGAGGATTGCATTAGTTGGTTGACAAAGCTTTTTAATGTAGTACTAAAGAGCAAGAAGATGCCTAATGCATGGAGGAAAAGTATTCTTATACCTATATACAAGAACAAAGGAGATATTCAGAACTGTGCGAACTACCACGGGATTAAATTGATGAGCCATACGATGAAATTATGGGAGAGAGTTATTGAGAGAAGACTAAGAAGAACAACAAACGTTTCAGAAAATCAATTTGGTTTCATGCCCGGGAGATCAACCATGGAGGCTATCTTTCTCCTGAGGAGGTTAATGGAACAGTATAAAAAAGGTCAGAGAGATTTACATATGGTGTTCATTGACTTGGAGAAAGCCTATGACCGGGTTCCTAAGGAGATTCTTTGGAGAGTTCTGGAAAAGAAAAGAGTGTGTGTCGCATATATTGAGGCGATAAAGGATATGTATTATAGAGTCGTGACATCTATAAGGACGACTGGCGGCGAAACTAAGGAGTTTCCTATCACGATTAGTCTACACCAAGGCTCAGCGTTAAGCCCGTACTTATTTGCCCTAGTTATGGATGAGATTACAAGACATATCCAGGATGAGGTACCGTGGTATGTGCTATTTGCAGATGACATTGTTTTGGTGGATGAGACGAGAGAAGGAGTGAATGTTAAACTAGAATTGTGGCGGAAAACATTAGAGACAAAAGGATTTAGGCTAAGTCGATGCAAAACGGAATATATAGAATGCAAGTTTAGTCAAAGTAGGACACCTGGTAACATAGAAGTAAGTTTGGGCACACAAAAGATTGTAGAAAAAGAAAACTGTAGGCACCTTGGATCTATGGTGCAATAGGATGGAGGGTTTGATACTGATGTGAGTCACAGGATTCAGGCCGGGTGGACCAAATGGAGGAGTGCTTCGGGGTCTTGTGTGATCGGAAAATCCCCCTAAAGGTTAAAGGAAAGTATTATAAGGTGGCAGTACGACCAGCGTTGTTATATGGATCAGAGTGTTGGGCAGTAAAGCATAATCATGTCAAGAAGATGGAAGTTGCGAAGATGAGAATGCTAAGATGGATGTGCGGGATCACAAGGAGAGATAGGATTAGGAATGAGAAGATTAGGGGCAAAGTAGGAATAGCACCGATTGGAGATAAAATGAGAGAAAATCGACTGAGATGGTTCGGCCATGTTAGAAGGCGTCCAACGGAGGCACCTGTTAAAAGGTGTGAAAGCATGGAGATTGCCAGGAGTAGGAAAGGGAGAGGGAGACCCAAGAGAAGTTGGAAAGATACTATTAAACATGACCTTGCCTACATGGATCTAACGAAGGACATGGCCCTAAACAGATATGATTGGTGTCGTCAAATCCATATAGCCGACCCCACTTAGTAGGAAAAGGCTTGGTTTGGTTTGGTTTGGTTTGGTTTGGTTTAAATTTGTCACTTTTACATCGTCATTTTCTATACAAGCAGCTTTGTAGGGCTTATCTAAATTTCAATCGTTTTTTAGCAATTGTCAGGTATAAAGACAATCGTACGGTGGTTGTCCCCAGAAAGTTGATTTTTTTTTTTTTAGGTTTTCTAATCCTATTTGGAAAATGTTGTATAAATTAAGATAATTGTTATAGTGAAAATACTATTTAAACTTATAATAATATTGAAAAAAAATGATGTTCAATAGATTTTTTCTAATCTTTTGTCTTTTTTTTTCCTCATAATGATTTTGTGTTTTGGTAATGTTTTGAAATTATTGTGATTGTGAGGAACCTTTTGTTTAAATCTTATATCATAATATTTTGTTTTTAAAATTATCGAAGATATTTGCGATTGTAGGGTGTTGTTGAGAGTTTTTTTTTAAGGAAATATTATTTAAAAGTTATTATTTTAACGTTGTGAAACTTATCACCCAGTTCACTAGGTGATTAGATTTTTATCTAAATGTTAAAAGGTCGATTAAAAACTATCCTTGATTTATCTTGAGTCTGAGTCTTATCCACCATCACCCACTACCCATTCACCCAAGCTATGTTACCTGGATCATTGGATTGCAATTCCCTATTATAATATAATAAAGAGAAGTCTTTTGGCACTAATTTTGACTATCAATTTTGATTTGGACTTTTCAGTTATCCCATGAACACATCGCGTTATCTCCCCACTTCTAATAGTAACTTCCCACTTACGCAACTCATATCTTATCTCTTATATCATGCAACCGCTCACTTCTATCTCATGCAACCACCTAAATTTGCTTTCTAATTTTTCATTCTCCTTCTTCCTTTCTGCAACACCTCCCTCATTAAACAACTAACTTCAATTTCATGCAACCACCTACTGTAATTTTCTATTTTCTTTCTTCCTTTAATGCAACGCCTCTCTTTCTACTCAACTTCTATTCATTTATTATCTTACACTCCCTTTGTATCCTACTCTTACTCTTTTCCTACTTATGCACATGGTCTTTTCTTTCTAAAATTTTACTTTTACGTATGATGCAGATTTGCATATTATTTGTTTACTAGATTTCTTAAAGTTTGTTATTCTTTAACGGTATGTATGATTGATGTTTGCTTTAATCATTGATGAAGAGAAATGAATTTATTCAGTTCATTTCTCTTTTTATTCTCAATTTATTTTTAGTAATCGTTAATTATTTTTTTCTTTATATATGTTTTTAGAATGTATAAATGTTTAATTCGCGACGTATGGTCTTGTTTGTGCTTAATACGGGTTATTGTGCTAGTTGGTGATTAACTCGGTGTTAGTGCTCTCGTGTTTGTTGTATGGTCAGGCTTTAGATATAAATTTACAAGTCATTGATAGGATGAGAACCATTCGACAAGGAAAAACACATTTAAGGCCTTCAATGTCCAAATCCTTACTATAAGATAAAGCATAAAAGTGTCAAATTTGCATGATTTATTGGAAAACCTTGGTTGTTTTCAAGGAGTCTAGTTTACGAAACGTCTTAAATATCCAAAGAGATAGTCATTTTTTCCCCTTCTTTAAAAGGAAAACCAGACCACACCCATACAAACTTTTTATGTCCATGACCAGATGAGCAAGAACTAGGGATTAAATATAGTCAATTTATCAATAAATAGTTATCATTAAAATTAGAAAAAAAAAATCACTTGGACATTTAGTTGAAGTACTCAAAAAAAAATAGAGAACTTAAAGAATTTTCAACTTTATAAAAATAAGTACCCGTCACTTAAGACCCTTAAAGACATTCTTTGGGCCTTTTTCTTTACTGAAATTTCTTTGCCAGAATTCAGAGAATTCCTATCTTGGGAATTCCTAAATTCCAAACATAATGGAATTCGTAAGAGTTTGTTTATTTCCAAGCATTTCTGACAGGAATTCAGGTTATCTGTGAATTCTTGAATTATAGTCAGAAATTTTATGTTCATTTACTAGAATTCGCAACATTTGAGGCAAGTACATTTTGGAATTTCAAAAAAGTGGAATTCTCAGATGCTAGCCCTTGCTCCAGCATTCACAAATTCCAACATTCCGAGAGGCTTTCTTAGAACTCCGGCTCTTCCCGGCTGTCAAAGAATAAAGATTAATCAATATGGGTTTGGTAGAGATTGCACTGCAATTCCATCTCCGGTTGTTGCTATATCTCAGGTGGGTCTCCATAAGATCTCCATGGATCCCCCGAAAAAAACCCATCATTCCAGAATCTGATGACTCCAATCGCTTGTTGGGTATCTCCAAAGAAGAATTCCTATCGTGGTGATCTATGAAATCTCCTTGAAGAGAAACCAACTTGAATGGGCTGAAATAGTAAGGGGTTCTTGTCCCGGAATCATGCCAATTTCTTGCAAATTTGCTGCGACCGTGAGGGACTCTACCCACATGCATGTGATTGAAGATGAAAGAAACACACCTTTGGAGTGGGAAGCAGATGTTGCAGAGACACTTTGCAGAACATAAATCGGACCCTCTCTCTCTTTCTTATTTGAGGCTGTTGAGATGATGTGAGTGGCGCCCACTATGTCTGAATTATTTCCAGTGGGACGATGACTCCAAAGACTACTTCTACTCCTATTATTATTATTATAAAATGCATAAACATGTAAAATTCGACTCAGAAATTTAAGTACTTATGAAATGAAAAATTTGTGGAATTCAGGTTGCACAAGATTCTTAGGCATAAATTTTTAGATCTAAGAAACATGGAATTCATCAATGCCAATATTCAACAACATTTTAGAATTCTATCATCTCAAATTCTGTAAATTGCAGCAAACATGAATTCTTGTAAAGAAACATGCCCTAAATGCTCATTTGTACTTGAACATACATAAATTCCACCAAAAAACAAAGGGGTTAGCATTTCAAAATCCTGCCTGGGCATATGAAACCTCTTAAGGTGGCTAGGACTTTGAATTTTTTTAAAGAAATAACACATTTGCAAATGCCAAGGAACATGACCTCGCATCATATCCAAAAAAATTCCAGCATCTCAAATTCTTGTTAGAAATTATAACGAATGACAAGGTCCTTTATATGGGCTTGATGAGACAATGGCCTCTTCACATAAGAGGTTCACAATGATCATGCCCACCTAAAGCGATTGCCATTAACTACGCTAGCATACAAATAGTGAGTTTTGTGATAGTTATAAGGGATCACAAGTCCGAGGGGTGTTTACCCGGTTTTCCTCTGGGCGCGGAGGGATTAGTCTAGTCCAAAGGGTTGGAAACCCTTGATGGACCGCGCTCCTACTCGGTTCTACCGAGGTCGGCGGACGTGGGAGTCCGTTTGGTTCCGACCCTTTCGTAACCGGGGGGCAAGGGCGTGCATCAACATTTCTTTTCTTTTTTTGGGTGTGCCAGATTTTCTATTTTTACTTGGAATTGCAAGTGGTGATCCGGAGATCAACCTTCGCAAGTAAAAAGGAAATCAACTTCTTTCAAGTTTTCCATTGCACATATATTTAAGAAAAGAGACATTTTTCTTAGTTTGCCGTGAAAGGCGATTTTTTTGGCATTTATAGCCGATTTTGGCGTTTATAGCCGATTTTGGCGTTTATAGCCGATTTTGGCGTTTATAGCCGATTTACAATCCTTATCAATAATGAAAGACAAGAATTGTGATTTTTGTCTCTTTTAAAAAAATACAAACTACAATGAAAAGCAAGAAAATGAGGATCTAACTTCTCAGGAGATTGTGGGGGACTCGTTTAGATTGACGGTCGCAAGCCATATGTGGGCTTCGCCATCATCCATGCAGATGAGAACAGAGGATGCTATTGATTCGCTTGGCTTGGCTATAACCTCAGGTTTTTAGAAGACAAAGACCAAAGGAAGGTCCTATGTCCAATAAAAAGCCGAGTAGACGGGCTGAAAAGCCATATCTAAGCCATTGGAGGCAGGAGGAGAAGGCAAGGACCTTGGGGGGGTACCCCCCAAGGGACTTTTGTCACCTTGTTGCGGTGGCCGGTGTAGAACTTCCGCAGAGTTTTCTCTCTTTTTTCTTTCTCTGGATTTCTGACTGCTGTCTGTTGATGTTCGTTGTCTGTCCGTTGTCTTTTTCTTCTTGGAGAGCCCTCCTATTTATAGGCTTTTAGGTAGCCTTTTAGGTGGGTTTATGGGCTTTTATTGTCATTAAGCCGCATAATGGGAGGAGTTACAAAATTGAATTGTTTATTTTGTAACTTCTTTTTCTTGGCTTCTGATTGGCCGGAGGAGATTGAGGGCATTTAATCGCCTTTAATCGCCATGATGGGAGGAGTTTCATGGGTTAAATGCCATGAACCTCTTGACTTGTAACTCCCGAATGCTTGCTTCTGATTGGGCCGTCCAAAGAAATGGATTAATGACTGTAATAAAGCTAGTCAATTAATCGCATTAAGTGGTCGCCGAGCAGCTGAAGAGTCGCGGGCCGTGCCACGTCTTTTGGGATTCTTCTGTTGATGATCATCGATGGATCTTCATGTAGATCGACATCAGATGATCATGTAATTTCAGGTGTTTGTTGCCAACAGCGGGTCGGTGCCATCTGTCCTGTCGATTTCTCGATCGGTCGGGTGGAAAGCACACTTTTTTGGTTGACCGGGTGGCGATTAATACTGTCTTCGATACTCTTGATGATTTACCCGTGTTTTGGACGGATGTCAGAGGACTTGGTGTCTCAAAAGCATGAATTTTGGAAAGTACCAGAGGCTGGGCCCTTCGAATCGCGAAAAAACGGCGAAAACCGGGGTTTCCGGGGCTTTCCCGGCGACCCCGGGGTCCAAGGTCGCCGGCGACCCTGGGCCAGGGTCGCAGGGGCCTGCGACCTTGGGCCAGGGTCGCAGGGGCCTGCGACCCTGGCCCCAGGGTCGCAGACCGTTTTCCCCCTTTCGTGTCCCGTTTTGCGTCCGTTTTTGCTTTTTTCTGATTCTTTTTTCTTCTGTACTTTTCCTTGACATTTTGACCATTTATTGGCCTGATTTCTTTGTAGGAAACCTGATGAGGATCCTTGCATTTTATTTTGCAAAGTTTCCAATTTCCTGAGAAAGCCGAAGACTTTGTCGCGCAGAGCTGCCGATTTTCCGTCAGAAGCTGAAACTGGGCCAAACGATGTCGGAATGACCTGAAATTTGGTGTGAAGCCTCCTGAGCAATAAATAAGACCAACCATGGGCTTTTGTTTGAGTTTCGAAGCCGTTTGGGGTCCTATCACCTGCAGACTTTCTTTTTGTCGCGATGAAGATGTCGCGGTTTGATGTGTGGTCAACCGATGTCCGATTGACTTGAAATTTGACAGGGAACCTATTGGAGTCATTTTAAGATGATCCATAGGTTCTGTCTTGGAAACCATGGTCCCGGAGAGCTTTTGTCGCCGAGAGCTCCTTTTCGGCTGTCGGAGAAGCGAAGTTAGGCCAAATGATTTTGAAATGGCCCGAAACTTCTTGTGTACTCCTCTTTTGGCTGTCTGGAAGAATCTTGCAGTTTTTGTTTGATTCTGACAAGATTTGATTTTTTGGAAGCAGCATTGCCTATTTATGGCAGGTTGCGACTTCATGTAGCTCTTTGGATCTTGAAAAGGCAAAGTGACATTTTTGGTGTCAACAAATGCCCCCTCGAGGTACAGCGGCGAGTTGCTTAACTTTTGTAGTCGATGTGCCTCGAAGAGATTTTTGAAGGAGAGCCTGTGACTTGACCAAGAGTCTTTGAGCAATCTTTCTTTTTGGTATTTGTAGCCTTTTGAGCTTCCAGGGGAATTTTTATGGTAGTGAAAGGGATCACGTACCATCTCGAGGCAAAGTTTTGAAGATGACATCAGGGATGTGGATTTGGGTTTTGACCTTGTGACCTAACAGGCTATATGTGGCAGGTTAGGGGGTCGGGTTTGGTTTTGATCGTGTGACCCAACAAGCTGTATGTGGAATGTTGGGGGATCAATTTTGGTTTTGATCTTGTGACCTAACAGGCTGTATGTGGCAAGTTAGGGGATCAGGTTTTGGTTTTTGGTTTTGGTCTTGTGACCTAACAGGCTGTATGTGGCAAGTTAGGGGACCAGGATTTGGTTTGATTTTTGTGGAATGTCAGTTTCAAGATTTTGGCTCAATTTGGTAGATGAGGCTGGATGGTTTGATTTTTGGAAGCTCATGGGGCTTGGAATTTTCTTTTGTATGGTCCAATCAACTCAAAAGAGGCATGGAACCATTTTTGTATGCTCTTGGTAAGAGGGATTTCTCTTTGACTAAAAGCCCAAAATTTATTTCTCTTTCTTTTTTTTTTTTTTTTTTTTTTTGTGTGTGCCTAGGTGGTCAAACCTGGCTCATATGGGCTAACCCATGGGACCTTAAGCTTTTGAAATGGCTTATATCTCATATGGTGTCATTTTTGTAAAGAATATCCAAAAATATCTCATTTGGATAGAGAATATCTAAGAATATCTTTACTTGGAGAGAATCTCTCATGATCCCTTTATTTTGGGATAGAATATCTCAAGATATCTTTCTTTTAGGAAAGAATCCGTCATAGATTATATCTTTTAGGAGAAGATCTCTCAAGATCCCTTTATTTTGGGATAGGATATCTCAAGATATCTTTCTTTTGGGAAAGAATCCGTCATAGATTATATCTTTTAGGAGAAGATCTCTCAAGATCCCTTTATTTTGGGATAGGATATCTCAAGATATCTTTCTTTTGGGAAAGAATCCGTCATAGATTGATTTTTGGGAGAAAATCTCTCATTGATTTCTTTTTGGGAGAGAATCCCTCAAGATATCTTTCTTTTGGGAAAGAATCTTTCTAATCTTTTTCTTTTGGTAAGGTTACTAATTAGTAACACTTACCTCTTTCTTCTTTCCTTCTTTGGTTTGCTCTCTTCTATAAAAGCAAGGAGGAGGTTGGATCTCTTGCTCTTATTACTTTCTTTTGCAATAATCTCAAGAGGGCTTCAAGACCAAGAGTTCTTCTTCTTCAAGATCTTCAAGACTTTTCTTCTTCTTCTCCATCAATGGCTTCAAGTAAGTTCTTCTTTTTCAAGAAAACTCCATTGTAGGAAAAAAAATAAAGTTCTTTCTTTTTTTTTTGTTTCTTTCTTTTCTTTTCTTCTTCTTTTTTTTTTCTTTTCCACGTGTTTGCCTCCTTTTTTTTTTTTTACACGTTTTTTTTTTTTTGCTTTCTTTTCTTTTTTTTTTTTCATGTTTGTTTTTTTTTTTTGTGTGGGCCGTACGGACAGATCCGTACGGATCTGGCCGTACGGCCACGTGGCCTGTGGGCCACGGCCTGTGGGCCAGCCCCTCTCTTTTTTTTTTTTTCTTTCCCCTTTTTTTTTTAGAGAAAGTTTCTTTTTCTTCCTTTTTTTTTTATCATGATAATGCATTTTTTTCGCAAATCTAGATGTTCATGCATGCCTTTAATTTGTAAATTAAATTTGTAGCATGATGTGTGATAGCATACCTGAAAGTTTTTGCAAATTTGGGAACTTGGAGCTCGCAGTGATGTTGAGCCCTTCCTGATTTTGCGGAGACTTTTAGGTTTCGAAAGTTTGGAGTTTCGGAGCTCGCAGCGATGTTGAGCCCATCTTCAAGCTTTCTATTTCTTTCGGGATAGTTCCTTTTCTTCGGAATTGCCCCGTCATCATGTCAAAATTTCGCCAGATTTTTTTTTTTTAGCGAGATTCTGTCATTTGATGTTTGATCTTTTTCTTTTCCATCCTTTTCAGGTGGTTCCTCCAGAGCGAACAAGGGTAAAGAGCCTGTTACAAGCGTACCTCGTCGATCTTCTAGATCTTCTAATCCGGCCGTTCAGCAGGCTTTCGAGAAGGTCCAGTATGTTGAGAGAAATCTGGAAGAGTGCGACTCCCTCAACAGAGATGAGATGAGGCAGCGACTGATCACTCTCAAGGGAGAGGAATTCTATAAGATCATGGTAAGCAGTCGTCCATGGGTGATGGAAGATCAGAGCGTTTTGCCCAAGCCTACCTTCTTCTTTGGTGATGCAGTCCCTGATGACATTACATACCAGAGGAGATCTTTTCAGTTTTCCTTCACAGCAGATGGTGAGAAGAAGACTGTTACTACCCGGTCGATGTTTGATCGCACCGTCTCGATTCTGAGCCTTGCCCCCACGTGCCCCAAGAGGGAAGATCCTCCAAGCTGAGTGAGAAGGACAAATGTAATCAAGACCGGGGTTTTTGTCGGCGGTTCTCCTGGATATACGGAGAGGTCGCCTGTTGACATGGACCTGTTGATGCCATCCAGCGGCTACCAGGGCTCTGATTATCCGTCGGTCGATTTGAGACCGGTGGGCCTTGGTATTTTCAGCGGTGACGGCAGCAATTGGATCAAGCCTTTTCGACTTCGAGGTCGTTTCAATGCTGACTCCGAGTGGAAGTCGTGGACTGATCGCGTCCTGCTGATTGGTGGCGCCGTTTTGAAGGAAGCCGGGATTTTTGATGCGGTCCGCGCCTTTAGGGAGACCGTGATCTTTTCCGACGAGGCCTTCATGGCTATGCTGGAGTCATTTCTCCCACAAACCAATACCTTCGTTGTGACGAATGGTGAGATTGGTTTTTCTTTGAAGGAGCTGAGCGCTATTACCGGATTGCCCATCCTCGGCAAACTCTATGAGGAGTTTATGCCGATTGATAGCGTCCTCGAGGGGCAGTCTGAGGAGTTCAGGCTTCTATACTTTCAGCTTGTCGCCTTCTATGATTTTTTGAAGGAGAAGGGGGGTTCGAAAGTTAGATCCAGCAGTTGGAAGAGTTTTTGCTCTTCATTCCCCAACTTTTTTGATAGTAGGGAGCCTTCTGATAGCATGACCCAGGAAGCCGGAGCTCAGGATCCAAGTTCAAAGAAGATCTTGGCCATGCAAGAAGAGTTGAGAGATTTCTGTGCAAGTACAAACGCCATATGTCCTGACATTGCACTGCGGAGAGATCTCGCTGTTTACCTCACTTATTGGCTTGGTGAGGCTGTATTTGCTGGAGGAGATGGAACGCACATCAGGCCGCATTGTATTTTCCCGGCTTGTCAGATGGCGTTTGGAGAGCAGGTTGCTTTGGTTCCAGCTCTTTACTCCTACCTGTGTACCGAACTGCAGGCTGCTGCTTTTCTAGTTCGGCTTGGGCTTCCCATGAATAGGGTATTTTCAGCCCATATCTTTTATTCGTGGTATGTATACCACTGTCCTGGCTTCCATCGGCTGGGTGCTGCACAGGATGATGATCCTCTGATGATTCGACTGGCTAAGGGCAAAGCCGTGTCCGAATCACTTTTGTTTGCCCGCATGAGGATCCGACGATTCAGGGACGTCGAGATGGGGCAGTCTTCAGTGAAGCTTTCTCCGGAGTTGCGGAAAGAAGGCTTTTGATTTTGGTGCCTCCCGAGACTCTACCAGGGCGGGGTCGGGAAGGCATTATTCCTTGACAAATGCAGAGAGATAGTGGCTTTTCAGCATACGTGTCGGCACGATGGTGTACCGCAGACATCTTTTCGTCGACATCCAGCCGTATGTACCCTCTCGCTTTGCTTTGCAGCTGGGCTTTTCTCAAGGCGTTGTTGGAGCGCCTTCAAGTATGGTGAAGCGCTTTGGAGGCTTACAGGACGGGAGAAATGCATGGGCTTTCTATAGTGCTGAAGACACTACAGCCATGATTTCTTATCCTGTGTTGTTGACTTCCCGTACTGCCGGCTTTGCGAAGTGGTTCGCGGAGAGCTTTTCGGCATATCGGGGACTTTCCAGGAAGGAGCTTGATGTGAAGCTGGCATCTGGAAAGGGCCTTGGAAAGTCGGATGGCATCCGGCGAGAGGAAGTTTGGGCTTTCCTTTCTGGAGAGAAGCACAAGATAGGCTTTCTCGGTGACCAGGGCGTCATCGGTTCTGAAGCTGTTCGAGAAATACCTGACGAGGCTTTGGAGCAGCTAGAACAGGAGGAAGCCGAACTTGGCGCTTGGATGCAAGCGGCAGAGAGGCAAGCTTCCGTGGAGTCTACTGGCAAGAGCAGACCATCCAGTGATGAGTCAAGTGGGAAACCTGACTCTGACGGCGGGGCAGGTTCCTCTAAGAAGCGAGCCCGCAGAAGTAAGAGGAGGAGGAGTCATCATAGTAGCAAGGGGCAGCATGAGGACTCTCCTGACTTGGAAGTTCCTCTTACTATCAATGAGGATGTGCCAGTGGATGCTGACGAGCCTCCGGAGAAGAGAAGCCGAGAAGAAGAGACCGTCGGTGAAGGTATGATTCTTCCTTTTTCTCTTTCCATTTCTTTTCATGGGATTTTTTCCATGTTATGATTTGCTTCTTGTTTTTGCTTTTCTTCTTTTTTTTTTTTTTTTAGCAGAGGAAGACTTGGTGATGCCTGAGGTCCCAACCGATGAGGTGGTGATGGATCCTATTGAGGCACCTGAAGAAGAACCGAGGGACTCTGGAGTAGATCCAGAATCTCCAATTGGTACGACTTCTTTTGCTCTTTTTTTTTTTTGTGACTTGGCTTGCTAACACATTATTTTTGTTGTCAGCTGACTTGCCACAGGGTTCTGATGACTTTGAACCATCGATGGACGCAAATGTTGATGATGCTTTCGATGAGTTCATGGAGGAAGAAAGTGTTCCGCCAGTCGTCGAAGAAGGTATTTTGTAGTTATAACTCTGATAATGATTTTCAAACAGGGTCATACTCATACCTTTTTGTGTTTCCTTTGCAGGTTTTGAAGTGGCAGAGGAGGATCCGTTGCTTCCAGAGCAAGAGATGCCAGAGGTTGATCCAGAGGTAGAGATTCCTGGGACCAGCTCTGACAATATTGAGGAGATTCCTCGCGCTGAGATTCCTTCCCGAGCAGGAGCAGCTTCAGCTGGAAAGAGTTCTTTTGTTACTCTTTCAACAGATGATGACATGAGTAGCCGACCAACGGAGTTGGGCGAATCCTCAGCCGGGCCATCTCTTCTTTTTGCGAAGAAGGTGGTGGTGCGAGTTGTGAGCTCTTGGATTGAGACTCTCTTTTCTGGGCACTTGGAAGTCGGATTTGGCATGATCCAGCATGTGCAGGAGATTCTCAGTGATGCTGAAGAGGCTGGTCTGGATGTCACAGGTGCCAGGGCGATCGTTGATAGGATCATTGCACTGGGTGACAAGTGGTTTGAGACCGTGAGTTTGGCTGATGACCAGTTCTTCAAGGAGATGTTCCTGGACCCTGCTGATAAGGCTAAGTCTGACCTGGATGAGGCTACAGAAAGCAGGAAGCTGGCAGTCCGAAAGAGGAACTTAGAAGAGATAGCCATCATCAGGCTGACACATGACCTCAACATCCTTGACAGGGAGGTCGATGAGGATGAACAATGGCAAACTGCTCGAGGTAAGCTTCCTGGTGTGAGAGAAGGGGTACAGCCCACTCCAGCATCTCATGGCAAGTTCCTGAAGAAGCGTGCCTTAGAATCCTTGACGGCTGAGGCTAAAAGTCTGCTTGGGGAGCTGAACTCTTGGCTGGAGACCATTTTTGATTGAGCTCCTGTATACAGAAACCATCCTTCTTTCTCTTTTTTTTTTTTTGGTACCACTTGTATTTTTTTGGTACTTATTTTTTTGTAGTGCTTGTGAACACTTTCTTCTTTTTTTTTGGTACCACATGTATTATTATTTTTTTTTTTGGTACTCTTTTCTCTTTTTTTTGTTATCCCTACGCTCACTTGAATCTTTTTGTGATAAAAGTAATTGCTAAATGGGATGCTCTTTTTTTTTTTTTTTTGTTATCCCTACGCTCACTTGAATCTTTTTGTGATAAAAGTAATTGCTAAATGGGATTTGATCAAAAGGTTGTCATTTTGTGAAAATCTTTTGTCAAGTGATTGTTTTGGCATGAAAGCCAGGTTTTTGTTTGTGGCATGGAAGCCAATTTTGGCATGAGAGCCAGCTTTTTTTTGTGTGGCATTGATAGCCGAGATTTTTTTTTTTGTGGCATCTATAGCCAATTTTGGTGGCATTGATAGCCGGTTTGTTTTGTGGCATTGATAGCCTGTTTTGTTTTGGTGGCATTGATAGCCGTTTTTTTTTTTTTTTGTGGCATTGATAGCCGGGTTTTTTTTTTTGAAATCCAAGTTTTTTTTTTTGTTGTTTGTTTATGGCATTGATAGCCGGTTTTGTTTTGGTGGCATTGATAGCCGGTTTGTGGCATTTATAGCCTGTTTGTGGCATTTATAGCCTGTTTTGATTTCAAAAAAAAAATGCAAGTATCGACTAAAAGTCGCCTCCCTGCTGAATGTTCTTGCAAGTATCGATAGAATGTCGCATCCTTGCTCATTCGGTTGCGAGTATCGATGGAATGTCGCATCCTCGCGGATTTGGGTGCAAGTATCGATGGAATGTCGCATCCTTGCTTTTCAAAATTTTGGTTTTGCGGGTACTGACTTGATGTCGTTTCCCCACGATTTTTGAAATTTGTGGTTTTCTCGAACCTTTGGGTTATGGATATCAACTGAAATGTTGCGTCTCCATGGTTTTTTAGGTTTTTTCGAACCTTTGAAATTTGGGTTGTGGATATCAACTGAAATGTTGCATCTCCACAGTTTTTTTTTTAGGTTTTTTTTTTTGAACCTTTGAAATTTGGGTTGTGGATATCAACTGAAATGTTGCGTCTCCACAGTTTTGGATTTTGCAAGTATCGACGAAATGTCGCTTCCCTGCGATTTTGGAAGTGTCGAACGTGGTTCGCTTGCTTCCGATTTGTGCAAGTATCGACTAAGCGTCGCTTCCTCGCGGTTTTTGAAAAACCATTTTTTTGTTTAAAGACACGAGGGTCATGAGTTTTGACCTAAAACCATTTTGACGGTAAAAGGCAGGGTGGACTAGGGTGGAAATCCCTGAATCCGGATTTTGTTTCAAACCATGAATTTTGGGTTCAAGGGTTGAAAATTTTGGTCAAGTTAGGAAAGGTTCCTGAACTTGGATATATATATTTTTTGAACAATGAAACGATGAAAGTAAGCATTGTTTTAGATTTCTAGAAATTTCAACATTTGATATGAAAATTCTAAAAAAGGGTGGGTTTAGCGAGCGTGTACCTGGAAACCGGTTTTGGCCGTACAGGCATTGCTCTTACCCAGTTGGGTAAGTCTTCAAGGGTAGTACCGCTTTAAGAACTTGCCGTTGATGGGCAGCATACATCTGTCACCTTCCATGTTTAGGAGTGCGTATGCGCCATTGGAGAAAACTTTGTCGATGACGTAGGGTCCCTCCCATTTCGGCTCAAATTTGCCTTTGGACTTGTGAGCGAAGACCATTGGTCTTTTTACCGCAAGAACCAAGTCATTCTTTTTGTAGGCGCGTTGCCTGACCTTTTTATCGAAAGATCCTGCCATGCGTGCTTGGTAAAGTTCAATGCTTTGTTGAGCTTCGAGCCGTCTCTCATCGAGATTGTCCAGCTCATGGAGCCGCAATTTGACATTGCTTTCTTGAGTCATGTCATTTTGCAAGGATACCCTCAAGGAAGGAATTTGTACTTCCAAGGGCACGACAGCTTCGCATCCATAGACCAAGGAGAATGGTGTGCTATGGGTTGGTCCTCGAACGGTGGTTCGATAGGCCCACAAAGCTTCAAACATTTTGTCGCTCCAGTCTCTTTTGTGACTAGAGACCATTTTTTTGAGGATTTTGCAGAGTGTCTTGTTGAAAGCTTCTGCTAACCCGTTTGCTGCCGGATTGTATGGAGTCGAAGGACAGCTTTGGATTTTGTATTTGTCGCAGAACCTGTAGAATCGATGATCCCGGAACTGTGGTCCGTTATCATGGACGAATCTTTTGGGTATGCCGAAACGACAAATGATGTTGGTGCGCAGGAACTGAAGAACTGATGAGGTTTTCATTTCGTTAAACGCAAATGCTTCTGACCACTTGGAGAAATAATCCGTAGCGGCGAAGATGAAGCGATGACCTTTGCTTGAAGGGGGAGAAATAGGACCTATGATGTCCATACCCCAGGCTTCGAAAGGCCATGAGATCGCTGTAGGATGTAGCCATTCTGGAGGCACGTGAATGTAATCTCCATGAACTTGGCATTGTTGGCAGCGCTTAGCAAATTGCATTGCGTCAGCTACCATGGTAGGCCAGTAATATCCTAACCTTTTTATCTGATCATAGAGCTTAGGTCCAGCCTGATGAGCTCCGCAAAGACCAGCATGAATTTCTTTGAGTGTTTCTTTAGCCTCTTGTTGTGACAAGCAGCGTAGAAGTACTCCGTTGAAGGATTTCCTGTAAAGGATTTTTGAAGGAATATCCAAATGGAAGCTTGGGGTTCGCCTTTGGATGCTTACCCGTTCTTTTGGATCTTCAGGTAGGATTCCGAACATAATGTAATCAATGAACGGATCCCTCCAGTCGCCAATTGAAGTTTGAAGGATTGAAATCCGACTTCCGACCACTTGGTGGCATTCAGCAACTGCTTGGTGTGTGTTAAGAGGAGGAAGGATTCTTCTTTCGCACACTGTGACTTGCATATTTTCCCCTTCCTGGATTGCCATGGATGCGGCAAGTCCGGCTAGGGCATCTGCACGTATGTTTTCACCTCTACGAATGTGGGTGATGTGACAGATGTCAAACTTTTGCAGAAGTGATTGTGCCTTGTTGTAGTAGGGCAACAAATCTGGCTTCCTGACTTCAAATTTCTGATTCATCTGGTTGACGATCAGTTGAGAGTCTCCAAAGACTTCCAGCATGGTGATACCGGATTCGATGGCGAGTTCCAATCCTAAGATCAGAGCTTGATATTCAGCTGCATTGTTTGTGCATGGTTCCAGTAGCGAGAAAGCGTGTGGAATCATGTATTTGTCGGGGCTAACAAAGAGGATGCCAACTCCCGAGATCAGCTGTCTTTTTTCATTTGTCCTGGTTGCACCGTCAAAGTACATATCCCAGGAGGCACTTTGTGAGAAAGTCTCCACATTGTAGACTGGTTCGTCTGGGAGATCATCTCTGAGTGGAGAATCTTTAGGCAATGGATGCTCTGCGAGGAAGTCTGCTAGAGCTTGCCCTTTGATTGCTTTTTGTGGTACATACCTAATATCAAATTGTGACAGAAGGATGGACCATTTTGCCAGTCGAGCATTGAGAGAACCTGCCTTTGTGACAAGGACCTTCAAGAGGTTGACCCTCGAGACCAGGTAGACTGTATTGGAAAGCAAGTAGTGACGCAGCTTTTGTACGGCGAACATCACTGCAAGACATTCTTTTTCAACTGGAGAGTAGCGATGCTCTGCACCTACTAGCATGCGGCTGAGGTAATATAGAGCAGCTTCTTTTCTTTGATCATTTTCTTGCGCAAGCAGAGCTCCCAAAGAGTGATCAAGGGCTCTTGTGTACAAGATGAATGGTTTTCCAGTGGTAGGAGCAGCTAACACTGGAGGTTTTGTCAGGTATGACTTGATGTCTTGGAAAGCAGCTTCACAGTCAGCATCCCAGACAAAGTTTACACCTTTTTTCATCAACCGGGAGAATGGACGGCATTTCCCCGAAAGATTGGAGATGAACCGTCTGATGTAGGCCAATCTCCCTTGAAGCCCTTTGAGTTCTCTCAAGGTTCTTGGAGAGGGCATTTCTAGAATGGCTTTGACTTTTATGGGGTCAAGCTCTATTCCAGCTTTCCGAACTAAGAATCCGAGGAACTTACCCGACGAGACGCCGAAGAAGCATTTCAATGGATTCATTCGCAGTTTGTGTTTGCGAAGCCGGAGGAAGACTTCTCGAAGGTTTTCGAGATGATCCTCTTTTCTTTTGCTTTTGACGGCGAGGTCATCAACGTAACATTCAACCGTCTTGTGCTGCATATCTTGGAATATTTTCATCATAGCCCTCTGATATGTGGCACCAGCATTCTTCAGACCAAATGGCATGACAGTGTAACAATACACGCCAAATGGGGTTCGAAAGGATGTATGTTTTTCATCCTCAGGATGCATCTTTATCTGATTGTAGCCAGAGAAACCATCCATGAATGTCATTCGCTCGAATCCACAGGTATTATCAATCATTACCTCTGGTATGGGGAGTGGAAATTCATCTTTTGGGCATGCGCCATTCAGGTCTCTATAGTCAATACAGACCCTGATCTGCCCATTTTTCTTTGTCACGGGGACAATGTTGGCCAACCATTCAGGATGTTGTTCCTCACGGATGAAGCCGACGCTTTTGAGTTTTTGAACTTCTTGTTCAATTTTATCCATCATATCTGGACGGAATCTTCTTTGGCCTTGCTTGACAGGCTTGATGTCTTCTTGAAGATTGAGTTTGTGAACTGCTATTTTGGGGTCTAAGCCTGGCATTTCAGCATAAGACCATGCAAAGCAATCAACGAACTCACGAAGAAAAGCGATATACTCGGGTAACTCATCATCCTTTATATTCTTGCTTATGAATACAGGACGTGGGTTATCTGGTGTTCCCAAGTCTATCTTTTGAACATGATCTTCTGTTGGAAGGTTCGAAGGTGGTTCCTCCACAATATTTTCGGAGGCTTCCAGCTCAACGAAACCTTCTGGGGTTTCAAGGGCATTTTCAGACCAAGGTTTTGTTCCTTTCCACGGGTCTTCTTGATCGGTAATTTTCCCAAGGCTTGCTATGAGATGATTCTAATCGCCTGTTGAAACCGAGTCGAAGTAGGCTACTTCTTTTGGAGATGAGGGTTCTTCTGGGTTAGAAGTCCACACGTCTGTGCCATCGGACAACTCCTCTTCATTTTCGGAGAAATCGTGCCAATTGGATGAGCTTCCTGGATCTTTGTCAGGTGACTCATCAAAGAAATATCCAGGGAGATCGATGTCTTCATGGATTTGAGATGTTGAGGCTTGGTTAGTATATTGACTTTTAAGCCTTTGTGTCAACTGTCTCAGGGGAGTATCAGGATCATACCCTAACCCGTGTGAAGACTTTTCTACATAGCCGTAGAGTCTCCAATCTTCCAGCTGGCTTTTGGTCAAGACGGGCCCCAATGGCGTGAGAATACCGCGTCCTTCTCCCAAACCGACTGGGTTTTGAGCGTCGTAGCCCATTTTCTTCATAATAGCTTGTGCCACAGAACTGTATAAGGATAGTTGAGGCGTACCTTTATTTTGGAAAGGTTCAAGCATGGAGTTTGATGAAGAAGCATCCGATCTATGGAAGAAGATCGGCTTTTCCTTTGTTGAAGTTGCTGGAACAACGAAGGAAGCTGACGTAAGATCTTCTATGTCAGAAGTTGTCTCCATTGGAGTAAGAGCAGGCTGAACTTGCCGAGTGTCAGCTTGGCTTGACGATGTGTCGTCTTCTGGCTCTGAATCCGAGTCCGTGTCTTGCATGATAGACACGAAAGAGACAACAAATTTGCCCCCAGGCTTTTGTTTTGCCTTCTTCACTTTAGTTGTGATGACCAAAGGCTTTGAAGATTTGAGGGAGATGATGAGGGGAGTTTGCATGCTCTCTTCAGATTTACCGGATGGTTTGTTTTCTTCCGGTGATTGTTGAGGAGCTTTGCCTTTATCTTTCTGGAGATTTTCGGCAAAGGATGCTGTATGCTTCTCCTCTTCTTCTTTTTCACCTTCATACATCTGTGAGTCTGCGAAGTGGATTTCTTTACCTTTGAAGGGTTTTCTGTCCGCAAAGACTCGATGTATCATGCCGTCGTCGCCAACAAACTTGATGCATTGATGTAGAGTTGAAGGGACAACACCATTCTCATGGATCCAAGGGCGTCCGAGAAGGATGTTGTAGCATGAAGGGGTCTTTATTGCATACACTGTGACCTCAGAGATAAGATCACCTATCTGCAATTTGAACCTGATTTTGCCGATAGGCCTTTGAGTACTCCCATCGTATCCAAAGATAGATACAGACGTGTGGCTCAGTTTGCTGGGTGGGATGCCCAACTCTTCAAGAGCCGATGTGGAGATAAGGTTGAGTGCAGAACCTGGGTCGATCTGAACTCTATGCATAGGCATTTCCTTGATATACCCTGTGAAGTACAGGGGTCGGTTATGCCTGGTTTCGCCAAGTAGGAGGTCGTCCTTTGTGAAGGCGATGGTTGCACTGGCTGCTTTTTTAACCGAGAGGCATTCAATGCATGATCCCTCAGTTTTCTTCTTTTCTCCCTTTGAAGAGGCTTCTGAGTTTTTGACCCGGTAATCCATTTTAATTTGGAGGACTTGCGGGGCATGTTTGTCGACATCCTCATTCAGCTTTTGTAATTCCGAAATGAGATTATCACGAGTGTGCGGAGACATTCGCAACAAATCTAGGATGTGTAGACGTGCAGGTATGTGCTTGAAGTGTTCAATCAAGTCATACTTGAAAGCCTCCTTAGGGCCTGCATGTTCATCATTGTTGCCACTAGGGGCGCTTACAACATCTTTTCCCGAAGGATTTACATATGTAAAGGAAGATTGGTTGTAATTTTTGTGGTAGTCCCGGCCAGAGCGGGTGCCTCTACCAACTTCGAGAGCTTCTTGAGAAGGGTCTTCGTTTGGAAAATTGTCTTCAGGATCAAGAGGCTGTCGTTTTTCATTTGCTGAGGATGCATCAGCAGCAGAGTTACCATCCTCAGTGATTGTGTTGCATGGAGCATTTTCCGGGAACAAGTCCTGAACAGCATCCAGCAATCTTTCTTCTTCGTTGACTAATTCATCGTCCCAAGCATCAATGGCTGGGAATTCTTCAGTCAGGATGGGTGTGAACTTTGAAGTCACAGTCTCAGGAGAAGAAACCTGAGAGGGTGTCATCTCAGTGAAAGTCACGTGAGACGAGGTGGCTCCAGAAGATATATTGCTAGGCGTCGACGGAGTGTAAGTGCTCTCATCAGACGATGCTTCGGAAGAGCTATAATCCCGAATTATCACATTACAGGAAGCTCTGACGGGAGACGTTGCCTGATCGGAGTCAGACTCATCCTCGGATGTGAGAGGATCGTCTATCCAGCAATTTTCTCCATTTTCAGGAGTTAAGGGAGGATGTACCTGATGGTCTTCAGGGACTTCAGGCTCTGGATTGCGAGGAGGCTCGTTGACGCGTTCTTGCTCTTGTTCTAGAGCGAGTCGCTGCAAGATCCTTGCATATTCTTCAATATCAGGCATGGGAGCCGGATCTTCTTCTTCATCATCTCTTTGTGGCTCAACATTGTTGATTTCCACTGGAGTAATGAGAGGTGCTGGGTCAGCAGCATTTTCTTGTACAGCCTCTTGGTCTTCTTCATCATCAGACCAGGATCCTTGTGGCTGTAGGGGGTTATACCAGATTACTGGCATAAGATGAGACTCAGGAACCCATTCTTCATCGGAGAGATATTCTCCTGTTTCAAGGGACTCCTCCCACTCATCTGTGTAGTTGGATTCGAATCCATCATCGGTGTCGCTGGACTCGTATCCATCAATGGAGAATCCAACTACCGAATTGCAAGAGTATGATGTCTCCTGCATGGCTTCTTTAAATTGAGGTGGCATGAAATCACTGAGAGTGAATTTCCTTACCCCCTTTGAAGTCTCTGGAAGGGATGTTTTTGTTACCTCCAGTGAAGCGGTAGAGGAAGCCTCTGCCTTTTCTTTGACCTCTAGTTTTGGCTGGGTCTTCTCTTGCCGTTTGAGCTTGAGGAGATGTTTCCTAGCCTGCCTTCGCTGTTGAGCTGTAGGCTTTATTTTCACGACCTCCCAATTTTCATCTTCCAGGAGATCGGGATGTACCCATATTGGTTGTCCGTCTGGTGTCGGGTAAGGAACCAGTTCCTCGGATGCTTCGATTGAGTTTATCACCTTGAAGGAAGTAGTGATCTTCTTCTTCGGTGATCTTGATGTTTGTCCACATGTCACCACGTTGACGGAGGCAGACCCATAGTTTTTGTCAAAGGTGATGACTCCGTTTTTCCACATCTCATTTATTTTCTCTCTCACAACGAAGCATTGATTGAGAGGATGCGAGATCATCTGGTGGTATGGACAGTACCGAGGATCGTTGGTTTTGCCAACATCACCCGGTCTTTTTGGTTCAGGCAAGGTGAGCTTGCCGTTTGCCACAAGAGCCCCGAAGATTTCATCAACATCTTCATCAAACGGGTATTTCTTCTCTATTCGTTCTTTGAAGGCGTCTGAGAGTTCAGGTCTCTTACCAGCAGCTTTGTTTTCAGCTTTTTTTGGTGGCTGAGGAGCTGGTTTGGTCTGCACATTGAGGACCTCTTTCTTCTTTGGTTTAGAGGTTGCAATGGCGGTTGGCTCTTTTCTTGATGATTTCTGACTGTTGAGGTCTTTAATCACCGTTTCAGCTTCCATGGAAGCTTCTAGGAGTTCTCCCAGGTTTTTTGATTTGTTGCCGATGATCATGGAGCGGATTCTGGCTCTCATGTTGTTTCGGCAGATGTCGACTAGCGACGCCGGTGGCAATACATCTGAGCATTTGTATGCCATTGCTTTCCACTTGTGAATGAAGTCATATGTTGATTCATTCTCCCCCTGTTTTAGGCTGCACAGCTGAGCCATAGTAGCGGGATGATCCTCACCTTTGAAGTGAGTCAGGAAGCGTGTCTCTAGCATGGCCCAGTTTTGGATTGAGTCCTCCGGCAGAGTGGAGTACCAATCGAAGGCCGTACCTTTTAGGGTACTTGCAAAGAGGCGGATCTTGAGTGCATCTTGATCCGCGATAGCTCCCGTCAGGATCTTGAAGTGGATGACGTGCTGTCTGGCTGATCCTTTCCCCGTATATGTTTGGAGAGTAGGATGCTTGAATTTGGTGGGGAACGGGACCGAGTCCATCCACAAGGGATATGGTGGCTTGATCCCATGCTCCTTGAGTATATCCTCTTCTTTTGCTTGGCGAGGATACCGTCTACGTCCTTTTTGGTAAGGGCGCGTGACTCATTTTCTTCTCTATTTACCTCGTCGTCTTGATGATTCGGAGGAGGTTCATTGTTCGCCTGATTTTGGAAGGCGAGGAGAAGGTTTTCCATCAGAGTTTCAATCCTCTGCTGGCCCTGTTCCAACTGTTGGATGCGGGTGATCGCATCTTCTGGAGGTGGATTGCGGGGTGGTGGCTCAGAATTTGTAGCCAAGACATTCATCCTTCGTGATTCGAACGAAGAAACTGTCCTGATGACTGAGCTGGGGCTCATTCTTTTTGAAGAAGAGCTTGAGGAAGGATCACTCTGCTGTCCTTTGCTTGAAGGAGCAGGGGATTCTTCTGAATGTCTTCTTGTCCTTAAGACGCTGCGGGTCATTGGACGTCGGACATGGATTTTTGTTGCTGATTTTTGGCGCCTTCTGGTTTTTCCAACCATATGGACGGCAGCAACTTGGTTGGGTCTTTCTTTTTCGACCCATTTGGGAGAGACTTGAAGTGTGGGAGGCTGGCTCCTTTGCTTCTGTAGTCTCTTTTGTCGGTACGACGCGCGGCGGCGTATTCGACGAGCAATTTGAGCTTCGGTCAGCTCTGACTGGGCTTTGACGATGAAGGATGTGCTCCCTCGGGCGCAGCAGCCGAGTCTGTCTTCTTTGTAGCTGGGCAAGGACAGGATGCGAACCCTATCCTTCGCCAGTTGCAGCGAAGCTTTGAATTTGTGAAGTTCGGCCCCTGTAGAGATGAAGGGTCGAACTGCAGATTTGTAGGCCTTAGCAGATGCTTGTGGAGGCCTTGTGATGCATGATTTGATTTTGGGCTTGTAGGAACAAGCCGGCTCATGCTGGGATGACTTGGAAGTCAGGTTGGAGATGGGTCTCTCCTCTTTCATGTAAGCAAGAGGATAGAACTGGTTCTCCTTGAGTGGGGCCAGGAATGCTGGCTTAGTGGATGTATGGGACCTTCTCCGTTTTGGTGAAGGTCTTGGGGACCAAGTCTTGGGGTAGACCTGGTTGTTTGCAGGTTGAGGCTTCGTGGGGCTGCCACGGGCTTCAGGCCTTCTGGTGCTCGCCTTTGGTGTCACGGTAGTGACACGTTGAGAGGCGAGTTTCTGCTTCTTGGAGGGAGCAGTTTGTTCCTCAGGAAGTGGGAATGGTCCCAGCGTCCCGAAGACGATAGTCCGGGGAGTCGAGGTCGACCCGGAGTTCACGGAGTTGCCGAGGGAGTTGACACTTCGGCAGCTAATGGGGCGCTTGTAGGTGCGCGTGGTTTGCTTCTGTTGAAGCATGAGTTGGTGCTTGCTTTCGTCGAAAGTAATGGTTAGTGAAGCTGCCATTGTTAGTTTTTCGAAAATTTCTTAAACAAGACCACATCCATTAGTAATCACAAGAATATAATGATCATAAATGGGAAGTTCTATGGTTTCGTCTTTTCAAATTGCTCGAGATAGATGACCCAAGCAATATGAGGAAGGCAAAATGCCATAGAGGGTACAATTGTTCTGATCGCAGGTATGGTAAGCCCAGAATGGGCATCCCAGTGACTGCTAGAAGCAATTGTGAACTTAAATTCGACTTATCGAGAAGCAGAGCTTGCTCGAGGTAAGAAGAATATAAAGTTGGAGTTACAGATGTGCCGGTCGCAATACAGTAGACCCTGAAAGGGCGTACTAGTACCGCTAGACACAAATGTTTTGAGACCGCATCTATGAGATGAGATTCTCTGTTTTGAAAGGTCAAGATTGGATTCATCAAAGAGAGCAGATGGTATTCCAATCTGAACACGGCTCAGCGATTTCCGCGAGCGCCAGTGCTCAGAAAGAAATGAACCATGATTTCTCGGATCTGAATCTAAAAATGACGAGTTTTTTTTTTGAAAGGCCAATATCGGGTTTATCAAAGAGAGAAAAGGCACTCCAATCTGAACACGGGCTCAGCTATTTCCGCGAGCGCCAGTGCTCAGAAAGAAGAAGACCAAGATTTCTCTAATCTAAACCCAAAATGACGGAAGTTTTTTTTTTTTTTTTTGAAGATTTTTGAAGATTTTTTTTTTTTTTAAAAAAAAATCTTTTTTTTTATTTTTATTATTATTATTATTATTTTTTTAAGATTTTTTTTTGAATTTTTTTTATTTTTTATTTTTTATTTAAAATTTTTATTTTCAAAAATTTTATTTTTGAAAAAAATTTATTTAAAAGACGAGAGAGTACACATAGGCCTCCTAACCTGGTCTTATGAAATCTTGATTGATAGAATTGCCCCCAGGTAAGGTGTAGGATTACTTAATGAACCCGTTTGGAGGACCCTTGCCTAGAACAGTCAAGCTGTCTCCACACTCTGGACAAGGCTTTTCTTTGAATCAACCATGATCAAGAACACAGTTGGTTTAACCTTAGTGGTCTATGTCTTTTTTTTTTTATATTTTTTTTTTTTTATTTTTATTTTTATGAATTCATCGAAGAGAAACAATGGCCCAAAACCTTAGTCGAACAGGCTCAACATTTCTGCAAGCGCGATGAACGATAGGAACGGATCAAGGTTTCTCAATTTTGAATCCAAATTGAGAAATCTAAATTTTATATATATATATATTTTTTTTTTTAATGAACTCATCGAAGAGAAACCATGGCCCAAAACCTTAGTCGAACAGGCTCAACATTTCTGCAAGCGCGATGAACGATAGGAATGGATCAAGGTTTCTCAATTTTGAATCCAAATTGAGAAATCTAAAATTATATATATATATATATATATATTTTTTTTTATTTTTAATGAACTCATCGAAGAGAAACCATGGCCCAAAACCTTAGTCGAACAGGCTCAACATTTCTGCAAGCGCGATGAACGATAGGAATGGATCAAGGTTTCTCAATTTTGAATCCAAATTGAGAAATCTGATTTTTTACTTTTTTATATTTTTTTTTTATTTTTAATGAACTCATCGAAGAGAAACAATGGCCCAAAACCTTAGTCGAACAGGCTCAACATTTCTGCAAGCGCGATGAACGATAGGAACGGATCAAGGTTTCTCAATTTTGAATCCAAATTGAAAAATCTGATTTTTTTGTTGTTTTTTTTTTGAAAGAGAAAGAGTGGAAATAAATTCAAAGAATTAGAAATTTCCAAACAAAAAATCTCATCTCATTTTTTTTTTTGGGTATTCAACATAGGCCACCAATTATAAAGTAGCCAAGGAATCGAGAAAAGAAATATAAGCATAGAGCAAAATATATGATATGCAAATATTTTATTTCTAGCATCGTGTTCTCAAATAAACGAGTCCCACCGGGTGATGCCAGCTTGATGGACCGCGCTCCTGCTCGGTTCTACCGAGGTCGGCGGACGTGGGAGTCCGTTTGGTTCCGACCCTTTCGTAACCGGGGGGCAAGGGCGTGCATCAACATTTCTTTTTTTTTTTTTGGTGTGCCAGATTTTCTATTTTTACTTGGAATTGCAAGTGGTGATCCGGAGATCAACCTTCGCAAGTAAAAAGGAAATCAACTTCTTTCAAGTTTTCCATTGCACATATATTTAAGAAAAGAGACATTTTTCTTAGTTTGCCGTGAAAGGCGATTTTTTTGGCATTTATAGCCGATTTTGGCGTTATAGCCGATTTTTGCGTTTATAGCCGATTTTGGCGTTTATAGCCGATTTACAATCCTTATCAATAATGAAAGACAAGAATTGTGATTTTTGTCTCTTTTAAAAAAATACAAACTACAATGAAAAGCAAGAAAAGGAGGATCTAACTTCTCAGGAGATTGTGGGGGACTCGTTTAGATTGACGGTCGCAAGCCATATGTGGGCTTCGCCATCATCCATGCAGATGAGAACAGAGGATGCTATTGATTCGCTTGGCTTGGCTATAACCTCAGGTTTTTAGAAGACAAAGACCAAAGGAAGGTCCTATGTCCAATAAAAAGCCGAGTAGACGGGCTGAAAAGCCATATCTAAGCCATTGGAGGCAGGAGGAGAAGGCAAGGACCTTGGGGGGGTACCCCCCAAGGGACTTTTGTCACCTTGTTGCGGTGGCCGGTGTAGAACTTCCGCAGAGTTTTCTCTCTTTTTTCTTTCTCTGGATTTCTGACTGCTGTCTGTTGATGTTCGTTGTCTGTCCGTTGTCTTTTTCTTCTTGGAGAGCCCT
Source organism: Litsea cubeba (assembly GCA_012931725.1). Classification (NCBI taxonomy): domain Eukaryota; kingdom Viridiplantae; phylum Streptophyta; class Magnoliopsida; order Laurales; family Lauraceae; genus Litsea; species Litsea cubeba. The sequence goes on from CM022944.1 coordinate 109,135,039, forward strand.
CCTATTTATAGGCTTTTAGGTAGCCTTTTAGGTGGGTTTATGGGCTTTTATTGTCATTAAGCCGCATAATGGGAGGAGTTACAAAATTGAATTGTTTATTTTGTAACTTCTTTTTCTTGGCTTCTGATTGGCCGGAGGAGATTGAGGGCATTTAATCGCCTTTAATCGCCATGATGGGAGGAGTTTCATGGGTTTAAATGCCATGAATCTCTTGACTTGTAACTCCCGAATGCTTGCTTCTGATTGGGCCGTCCAAAGAAATGGATTAATGACTGTAATAAAGCTAGTCAATTAATCGCATTAAGTGGTCGCCGAGCAGCTGAAGAGTCGCGGGCCGTGCCACGTCTTTTGGGATTCTTCTGTTGATGATCATCGATGGATCTTCATGTAGATCGACATCAGATGATCATGTAATTTCAGGTGTTTGTTGCCAACAGCGGGTCGGTGCCATCTGTCCTGTCGATTTCTCGATCGGTCGGGTGGAAAGCACACTTTTTTGGTTGACCGGGTGGCGATCAATACTGTCTTCGATACTCTTGATGATTTACCCATGTTTTGGACGGATGTCAGAGGACTTGGTGTCTCAAAAGCATGAATTTTGGAAAGTACCAGAGGCTGGGCCCTTCGAATCGCGAAAAAACGGCGAAAACCGGGGTTTCCGGGGCTTTCCCGGTGACCCCGGGGTCCAAGGTCGCCGGCGACCCTGGGCCAGGGTCGCAGGGGCCTGCGACCCTGGGGGGTTTTTCCCCCTTTCGTGTCCCGTTTTGCGTCCGTTTTTGCTTTTTTCTGATTCTTTTTTCTTCTGTACTTTTCCTTGACATTTTGACCATTTATTGGCCTGATTTCTTGTAGGAAACCTGATGAGGATCCTTGCATTTTATTTTGCAAAGTTTCCAATTTCCTGAGAAAGCCGAAGACTTTGTCGCGCAGAGCTGCCGATTTTCCGTCAGAAGCTGAAACTGGGCCAAACGATGTCGGAATGACCTGAAATTTGGTGTGAAGCCTCCTGAGCAATAAATAAGACCAACCATGGGCTTTTGTTTGAGTTTCGAAGCCGTTTGGGGTCCTATCACCTGCAGACTTGCTTTTTGTCGCGATGAAGATGTCGCGGTTTGATGTGTGGTCAACCGATGTCCGATTGACTTGAAATTTGACAGGGAACCTATTGGAGTCATTTTAAGATGATCCATAGGTTCTGTCTTGGAAACCATGGTCCCGGAGAGCTTTTGTCGCCGAGAGCTCCTTTTCGGCTGTCGGAGAAGCGAAGTTAGGCCAAATGATTTTGAAATGGCCCGAAACTTCTTGTGTACTCCTCTTTTGGCTGTCTGGAAGAATCTTGCAGTTTTTGTTTGATTCTGACAAGATTTGATTTTTTGGAAGCAGCATTGCCTATTTATGGCAGGTTGCGACTTCATGTAGCTCTTGGATCTTGAAAAGGCAAAGTGACATTTTTGGTGTCAACAACCCTCCAATAGAAAAAAAAAGAGTGTGAATATTTTTAGGACCCATTAGAATGAATTACTAGTTCTAATTTAACCAATCAATGCAGCGAAAATAAACCAATCAGACAAAACTAGCAAATAAATCTACCAAGCAATCACCACAAGAAGGCATACACAAATTTTATGTGGAAACCCTATCCAGGGAAAAGAAACCACGAACCGGAAATCAAGAGTTCACAAATAGTTTACAAGATATACTCACAGGCTCCTTTATCTTAGTCTGTACCTCGACCTAAGAACCATAGTTATTATTGCACAGAATCCACTAACACGACTTCCACCGCGCACCGTTCTCCTTACTTGATCTCCTCGCACATTATCCACTAAGATGATCAATCTTCTACAAGAGAGTAGAAGCAACAAAACCTTCTAGGGCAGCTATTTAGAACAATCTCTCAATGGCTCTAGAGAAACAAGAAAATCTCTCTTAGGATATTCTAACCTCAGATCAAGAGAGATAATTAACTTCTTGTGATGTGTACACTTTGGGTTGAGAGAATCACCCAATTTATAGGCCTAAGTTCGTGCCTTAGTCTTCTAATTAAACTCCAATCAGAAGAGAAATCAGCCCCAAACTCTATTTAAGAGTTCTACCCGAACTGGGCTTTCCCGTCATGCTCGCTATAGCGAGACACTCGTCTGTCTCAAACCTGACAGAATTTTCTGTCAAGAGACTTTTGGCCTGACACACGGCCGTCTGACTTTTTTCCTAACAATATCCCCCTTTTGGCAATTCTTGGACAAAATCCCCATAGAAAAATACAATTTGATCTACCAAAAAATAAAACCCAAAATACATTGAATTTAGGAAAAAAAAATAGCACTGTAGATCTTGTATTACTTTGCTTGAACTTTCAGATCTTGAATTGCCTTGGCTTGTAAACTCCCCCTAGTTTCATTCTTTCCCCCCTGTTTTTGTCCATAATTGACAAACAAATATTATCATGCAACTTTTGTCAATCTGGATGCAGTAGCTCCCCCTCAATATTGACTAACCCTCGATATGATCTTCATATCAGCACTGGGGTGGGGGACTTGATCTTGCAGATCAGGGGTAGTGAAGCTTAGACACACATACTTGTAAATTTAAATATTTCAGCAAAGTGTGTACCAATACAGAAGGTATGTCTTCTTTCTTAACCCAGACAGCTGTGGTATTCTTCTTGGTCAGCTCAGCCGTCTGCGTTTTCCATTTCTTTTGATTCAGTAAACTTCGCAGTTTGTTGCAATGGGGTCGAATGTGTCATTTAATTCCACAATGATGACAGGTGGGAATTCGTCAAGATGTGACACATTCTGATTCTTTGGAGCTTTATTTGAAACACCAATAACAGGATTAGTAACAACTGATTTTTTAACAAAAGATTTTTACCTTTCGCATTTGAAGTGGATGCTCCATTAGCATAGCCAATGCCATGCTTGTCACTGTTTGCCTTTTGACTGCACAAGATGTCATCTAATTTTTTAGACCCTGTATTCATCCTGTTCAATGAAGCTTTAGCAGTGTCTAACTCAGATAAAACCATCTTGAGTCTTTCATTCAGATCAACTGCTTTCAAAGTCTTCATATCAAAATCAAGTAAGTCATACTTTTGTGATTCTGCAGTCAGTTTGTCAGCCAACTTATTATTTCATCCTCCAATTTTGTACTTTAGCAAGTGAATCTGCAAGTTCAGCTTTCAAGGAGGAATTATGCTCTTCAGACACTTTCCACTTTTTGCCACTTTCTCATTCATCTTCATGGTCTTTGCAAATAATGTTTGATATTCAGCTTGCCAGTCATGCTCTTTGTCTGACTCACTATCATCATGATCAGTCCCCTCATCAGAAGAAAGTTGTAGAGTAACAGAACCAGAAGTTGCCATGAATGCGATGAATTTTTCTTTGCTAGTGTCAAGCTTCTCAGATTCAGATCTTTTCAAATTAAAAGCATTTTTCTTTGATTTTCTATTATCACAATCACTAGCAATGTATCCATACCTTCATATTTATAGCACTTAATCCCTTCAAAAGATCTCTTCTTTACAGCAGATTAGGGATTTGGGTAGAAGTGCCTTAGCGGTAAATATCCATCTCAGCATATTTGGATCAACGCAATAAAATAGTGCAACCCGCTCTGATACAATTGAAGGTTTTTTAGGACCCCACTAGAATGAATTACTAGTTCTAATTTAACCAATCAATGCAGCGAAAATAAATCAATTAGACATAACTAGCAATAAATCTATCAAGCAATCACCACAAGAAGGCAGACACAAATTTACGTGGAAACCCTATCCAGGGAGAAAAACCACGAATCATAAGTCAAGAGTTCATAATAGTTTACAAGATATACTCACATGCTCCTTTACCTCAGTCTGTACCTCGACCTAAGGACCGTAGTTGTTATTGTACAGAATCCACTAACACGACTTCCACCGTGTACCGTTCTCCTTACTTGATCTCCTCACACCTTGTCCATCAATATGATCAATTTTCTACAAGAGAGTAGAAGCAACAAACCTTCTAGAGTGGCTCTTTAGAACAATCTCTCAATGACTTTAGAGAAACAAGAAAATCTCTCTTAGGATATTCTACCCCAGATCAAGAGAAAGAATTAACTTCTTGTGATGTGTACACTTTGGATTGAGAGAATCACCCAATTTATAGGCCTAAGTTCGTGCCTTAGTATTTTATTTAAACTCCAATCAGAAGAAAAATCAGCCCCAACTCTATTTTAAGAGTTCTGCCCGAACTGGGCTTTCCTGTCACGCTCGCTATAGCGAGCATGAGTCTCGCTATAGCGAGACACTCCTCTGTCTCAACCTGACAGAATTTTCTGTCAAGAGACTTTTGGCTGACACATGGCCGTCTGCTTTTTTTCCTACAGTATGGCTTGTTCACAACTATATTCATGTCTACTCTTGGCTCAACCGACTCGTAGTGATGTATGATTAGTACAGGTGAAGGTTTATATGAAGTCGGCCTTTTGAGCTATACCTTTTCGATTTAAATTAAAACCATTATTTTTGTCTGTGCAAGCTTTAGGTCACGGTCGACAATCAAATCTTAAGAAAATATTTTCGATTTCCTTAAAGTCGTGGTAAATCAATGTTTTGACAATTGTAATTTCCCGGGATTTTGGACGAATGAGAATCTTCATTTGTTAAGATCTTCATATCTGAACCACCCCGCATAAGATTTAAAAATCCCAACTTAAGTGGATTTGCACACTGGACCCTATATTTTTTCAGCTATATGCATCAATACGCCAATATCAATGCGAGATCCTCAACTATAACAATTTCCCAGCGAGGAATCCTTGTTCTAGTGGTAGTGAAGAATCATTGGATATATTGACTCCTCGCCTCTTACCAAATATGCTCTACCTTCCATGCAACCTTATTTGAATGGGATGAGAGTAACTCCGAAAATGATACCTTCTTTTCTTGAAACTTTAAAACTTTCATTAGCATCGCTTCCCTTTAACTATTCTAGAAGAAGAGAAGCACCACATATGAATTTTAACCAAAGTTAATTATTTTCACTTTCTCTACCTAACAGGGCCAATTCTGAATTTTCAGGGCCCAGGGCAAGAGTAAAAAATTAGGCCTTTATATATATAAACTTAGTGATGGCCTCATTCATTTTTAACCAATATCTAACCTGTCACATAACTAAAATATAACATTCAAAGCATATAAATTCAAACTTCAATATATAAACATTCAAAATAAATGCTATAATGTATAAACAAGACAAATACTTGTAAGTTGTAACATTCAATAGTTCTTTTTTATATAGCATAAGCAGCCAACAAAACAAAAAATTTATTTGCATCCTCATTAGCAAAGCAAACAACAGCATCCTACTTGAAATCCCCCTACATCTTCAGAGCAACCGCAAAACAAAAATGTCTTTTGCATCTTCAATAGTCAAAGCAAAGAACATCAACCTACTTGAATCTCTCTACACCATGAATGGTCAGAGCGAAACAGCAGCATCACCATCTACAAGATAAGGTGAAAAACAAAATCACAACTAAAAAGTATTATTGACAATTAGTTTCTCTTGCATTTTGAGAAGCAAAATCCTTAATTATGCTTTCAAATTTAAGATTTCTAAACATCTCCTTTTCAATGGATAAGATTGTTAGCCCATTTAGCTTTTCTTGTGACATGGTAGACCTCAACTAAGATTTCAATAATTTTAATTTATAAAAGCTTCTTTCTGCAGATGCTATAGTCAATAGTATTCTATAGGCATTCAAACATTTGGAAAACAGTCATATCTTTTACAAACTCTAAAATTTCAAGTGCTATGTTACTTCAGATCAGGTACTCCTCCTCCTCTTCTTCTTCCTTCCTGTCGTTCTTCCTTCCTTGTCAATGAAATGTTAATTCTTTTCTTTTCTTCTTCTTCTTCCTTCCTATTGTTCATCCTTCCTTCCTGTCAACAAAAATGGGATTGGATATGGATTAGGGTTTTTAGTTTTTACTTTTACCTTTCAAGTTAACAAAAATTATGTTTTAATTTCAGCTTTTAGTTGAAAACCTGGAGGAGTGAAACGTTTTTTGCCCCCCCTGAAAAATGGGCCCCGGGGCGAGTGCACTTACAGCCCCTCTTAAGGGCCGGCCCTGCTACCTAATCTTGAATCCTATAGAGTTTACGAGTCTGTCACCTTTTGTGTAGCAAGTTTCCCGTGAAAATGAGTAAGCATTGCCGAAATTAAATTCGGTTTTATACTAAAATTTCTGTTTGCTGCAATTATTTCTCATTGCGAAAAAGTGTAAAAATGGACTAAGTTTTTCATGATTTCTCAGCAAAATAAACTCCCATGTTGGGCAGTCAGAATTTTTTTTCCAGCTAAGAGGTTTTTGTATAACTAATTTTCCACAACCAAGCATCACAAGGGTCCAAACATGTATTTGCCCAAATAATCATTGCACCCTAAGGTAGTTAATATACCATGTACCACAGTGAAAACTTTTGATAGAGTTGAGTTGACAATTTAAGTATCTCCCTTCCGAAGATCTGAAGGAACATTTCAATAGGTCAACACCCAGCCCCAACAAATCAACCATAAGAAAGGGTTACTCCTTTTTTATTATTATTAAACTGGCCTTATGGCCAGTAACATTTACCACAATAATATCATGACATATTGAAAAATAACTTATTTGCAACAAATTTTAGCTTGCCCTCCACTTCAACAAAAAGTTTAATTTTTTTAGGCTGGGCAGCATCATCCTATTAAAATATGCTTGCGTTGTGCTCTAATAGAAACAATAGAAAAAGTAGGGCTGTACAAAAAATAACTATAACCCGCCCACTCCGCTCCGCCCCACCCCGCTTACAAGTGGATATACGTCAAAACAGCCTTTAGGCGGGCGGGGTGGTTTCAATCCGTACTAATGAGTGGGCGGTTACGCTTTGACATTTGAGTGAAACCGCCCCGCTCGCTCATTATTAAAAAAAAAAAAAACTCTTCAAATTATATATCGATCTTTACGAACTTGAAGTTTATATTTTGAATTTCTTTTAGCATTTGGACATTGAATTTTGAAATTTGGAGGTTATTTGTTTAAATTTAGACATTGACTTTTCGAATTTAGATGTTTTTTTATTAGATTTTTTGACTTTGGGACGTTAGATTATATAAGTGATTGTATTTTTTAATTTTGGTGATGCCTTTGGACTTTAATTTTACATTGATATACTTAGTTGAAAATTTTGTTTATTACTGATTATTGACTTTTGTTAAAAATCATGTTTAATTTTATTCTTTATGTTAAGTACTTTGAAACTTTAGTTACATTCTATTAAAAATAAAAAGAGAGAGATATGTACAAATACCAAACCGCCTAAACATGCCGCCCCCAAGTCGCCCGCTAAAAAACGGTCCAAACCCGCCTATACTTTGGGGCAGTTACCAGCTTCTACTTTTTACAAATCGCCATAAAACAAAACCGCCTAAACCGCCCAATAACCGCCCAAGCGCCCGCTGTGCACCACTAGAAAAAAAGTATGATCATTATTATCACCACCATCTTAGCCTCATCCCAAGATGGAGTGAGCTTGAATACAAAAGGGGTTTGTCATCAAAATAGAACAACAACATTTAAATTCACACAAACCAGCTCAAGCAGCCCACAATGTTTACCATTTTAAGTCTTAGATACAAAGCAAAGATTTTATTTTGTTGGACCAGGACTCGTAATGCAATAGTCCGGTTGCCACGGGGCTACCCAGAATGGCTGGATGCCAACTTTTTTTTTTTTTTGGCCGAGTGGCCCGTGGCCAAGAGAGGAGAATCCAAACCATCCCTGCCAGGGGAGATGGGATCGGGAGTGGCTGAAATCCCGCCTCCGGCTGATCTTCTTCTGAAGTGGCAGTATTCCATAAATCAATGCCTCAGCTGCTAGGGGGCACCCTGGAACCAGGGGCGGAACCAGGATAAACTCATTGAGGGAGCCATTTTGAAAAAAATAAAAATTCTTAGGGGGCCATTGAAATAGGGGGAGGGGGGGGGGGGGGGGGGATGGCCCCTGCCTGAACAATCATGTTGCAACCCCCGAACAATAGAGTATGAGTAGTGATAGTAGCCACCACCAGTTGTGCAGCTTCCCATGGAGATGACCCAGCGAGGCTCCGGCATCTCGTCATATACCTTGTAAGAATTTGAAATAAGAATGAACATGCATCTGGTCATATACCCTGTAAGAAGTTGAAATAAGAGTGAATATGCATGGTATGCTCTTTGGCATATGAAGTATGAACCTGTGCAATGTGCTTGCTGTAAAGCAGTATTAAAATGCAAATGGGAAGTACTAAACTACCTCTTTTGTTTTTTATTAACCCAACGCAGAGTAGAGAAAGAGAAACACATTTGCCACAGAGAGAGATCAGTTATCACACACATTGCCATCCTCGATCCAAGATCTAAGACCCACTTTGTTAATTAAGGTTTAGGTTGACCATTTCAACTTTCAAAAATAGGTTCTACTTAACATTCACAACCTCAATGAGTTACCCAAGGTGACAATTTACAATTTTACATACATGCATTAAGAATTCTTTTTCAAAACTTTTCTTCAACGGCCACAAAAAAATTAATTGCCATAACACCCTATTTAAATAAGCCTCCTCTGAATGAAAAGAAAACATGTGAATTATCATTTTAGTGATGCAGATGAATTACAGAGAACAAATACCGCCTGAATTTTTGTGTGTTGACTCAGTATTGGATTAATTAAACTAAGAGACTAAAAACATATGTAGCAATAAGAAACTAAAAAATCGAAGCCCAAAATGATTAAATGGCAACTGCTCAAAGTGCAACAAATGAAAAAATCCATTAAAAACTAATTCCATCATATATACTCAGTCCTTTGCAAAATCCCCCACCACATTCACATCTGAGATATATTCCGGAAAGATACATTATGAAATGCAACCGAATCCCGTATTTGTTCAACACAATTTGTTGATATCCAAGGATAATCATCCCTGGTTGTTACTTAGCTGGTTAGGGATATGTGGAGTGTGAGTGGGTGTGTAATAAATATCAGTAACTAGATCACTGAAGAATTCACAATCAACAAGTTATAGACACTCCACATCCAATTGACTCATTCTAAATCTATATCTTCGGTAAATCACATAAAACCACTGGACCCCTTTGAGAAATCACTAATAATACCAAGAAAAGTTCTATTTGCACCCACTGTTTGGTGGGTGTGCTCAGCAAAAAAGGTGGGTGCAAATAGAATTTTACCTAACACCAAATGGTTTCAGGACTCTAGGGTCCTCAATTTAGTTAAAACAACTTGCTTGAGGTTGGTTGAATTCAAATTAACTAGTAGAGTAAAAGAAAACCAAAAAAATCGTCTAACCGAACCGAACCGCGAGTATAATAACCATATTTCATTGGTCGGTTACCTATTACGGTTATAAAAATAAAAAAACCGCACTTCACAGTTCGGTCACGATTTTCAGTATTGACTCACGGTTATTAACCAAACCATGAAGTGCGGTTCAGTTAACTAGCAAATGGTCACCGTACCAGTTATACTATTAAAAAATATATATATAAAGGCCTAACTGGAATATGTATATAAATCTTAACTTAAGTATACATTTTTTGCACGGTTTTTAACTTGACTAAATGATTTTTAATGGGTTTTTACCCATACGGTTTTTAACGGTTAACTGTAGTTCGATTTTTAACGGTTTTTCCATATACGGTTACAGTTATGGTTACAGTGTTAAAACCAAAAAACCGTAATTTCACGATTCGGTTAATGATCCTCTTAAAATGAACGATTAACTAAACCATTACACCCCTACAAATAACTCATACATGTTCTACAGGTCGAGGATATCATACCCTGTGCCCGCCCAACTCGCCTTCTCTCCATATAGTCTTGTCACATATTTTTAAATTCCTTGTCAATGAAGTCCACCAAAAATAACCTGGAATTCCATATGGAGCAAACCAAGTTCACTATTATTTAAGTTTTATTAATTGACATCATCCTCATCATCTCCTGTGTTGCATTATCCTCTTTATCTAGGCTAACCTTGAGAGTTGTACATTTTCATAGCACCTGGTTTATTTAACTGTTACAAGCCATGTTCTACGTAAGTTCACAATCTACTATTTTTTTTCCATAACTTTATTCAAAATCTTCATTGGTTATCACCTTCTCCTGAGTCCTGATTATATGAATCTGTCACACCTAAAAACACTATCCAGTAGTTGATTTATAGTCTTTCTTAAATTTCTTTACCTAATCATTCCTACCAAATTCCTATCAAAACCTTAAGGCATTAGTGGAGGCAACATAAATACTTTTCAATAATTCCCCTTGGATAGATCCCACTCCCTCAACACTCCCCTTTGGGTGAAACCCAGTCGGTGCACTTTTGGTGACACATTTCTTTTTCGCGTCGAGTCGTTCTTCCTGGGACACTAACTCAATGCATTAGTAGAGACAAGCATAAATACTTTTTAATACTCCCCTTGTATGGAGCCCACTCCCTCAACAATCTTCTTTGTACATGCCAAACTATGTCAAACGACAAAACTATCTAATCACTTGCTTCCCAATGACTAGCCAATACTAAACTATTTGCTAATAATAGCACTAAAGTCCTATATATGCGGCGAAGTTCTATAACCATCACAACAAATGTGGGCTCAAAGCAAGTCCTTGGTACAAACTCGTAACTTTTCCATTAGTTGTCTCAAAAGAAAAGGTTGATTTTTTTGTGAACATGCAAAAATGATTGTAGAGAAAAAAAAAAAACTCTCCTTTTATGATAAGTGTACAAGGGAAGACGAAAATGATTTCGCAGTCATCACCCTAGTAATTTAATTATTGAAAAGTCAAAGAATATCTATATTGTCGCCTCATATCCTTCACCCATTACTCCTAACATTGCTGAGTATTATTCTATTGCAAACAGATAGACCGTTAGTCTCATTTGAGCCACATAAGCATTAAAATTTGACATTTCATTCAGAATCCAGTTCGAACCATTATAACCCCCTCAATCCAAACTTTCCAACGCATCCAATTAATACAAATCTCCATTCTCCATTAAAAGTCAAAACCCGTGAACATATAAAGCAAATTAATTCAAAATCCACTAACATATACAATCAGCGCCATACACACCCATGAACTAAACATTTAAAATCACAAAAACAGATCAAAGTCATCCTTTTTAAAGATTAAAGACAATTAAGAGACAAGAAGTTTACTTGAGGAGGGCGGGGGCCATCTTATTGGTGAGGGTGCCGGTGACGATCATGACGTCGGTCGGACTGACGGGGTTGGGGCAGTGCTCATGTGCATCATCTCCATTCTCCACAGCGCAACAATCGAGCCGAACGTCATGGTCTAGACGGACCCTTATCGGACAAAGTTCATCACACCGTCCACCTTTGATATTGTTGGAAAAAAGTGGATTGAGCATGGTTACTTTGGTCTAATTTCAGCCAAAATAAAAGTGGGCCCTACTTATTGTTTTAGACGGGACTATATGGGAATGTGATTTACTCTATGAGTAGATTAAGATTATATATTGGATTACTCAAATCCATGGAGGAGTGAATGCTAAGGGCCTGTTTGGCAAGTCTTATCTATTTAAAATAAATTCAATTCAAACAGATCTGTTCAAAACAGATCTGTTTAAAATAGGCCCTTTTATAAATAGACTGTTTGGTAAAAATTATAGTATGTATGATTCAAATAGATCTATTTGAAAAAATATGTTTGGTCAACATAAAATAAGAGCTTATTACAAGGGCGTATGTTGTCTTTTTTTAAAATGTAATTTATTATAAAATTTGATTACCACGTTCATTATAAAGTGTTTTGTATTTAGATATTTATTTATCTAAAGTGTTTTGTATTTAGATATTTATTTATCTTCATCAAGATCACCGTACCAGTTGGGAACAACTTAAATAAAAACATTAAAATTGGTGGTATTCTACTCACAATTCAATCATTCTATAAGATGCCATGCTCCTAAATCCAATTCCTTCAACCCCATTCCTTTGCCATCATTTACAATCATGTCCAAACAATATCAAGATGTTTTACTCAATTCCAAACACAACCCCTCCTCAGCTGAACCCAATTTCAACCCAACTCAAATCACCTCCACCCACTTGCAGTCCTGCATCAATCGAAAGGTTTTATTCCAAAATACCACGGGTCCATAAATCTCAAAATAACAACAAGATTCACTCACTGCTTACCTTTTGCAATTGGTTGCACAAAATACAAAATGTGGAGTCTTTGTCGTTAATAACAACCCAGATTTCATATACCAATTTTCTTTGCAAAATTTTGACCAGTGTAGAAAGCATCATAACCATGAGCAGCAGGATGTTGTGGCCCGGAATTTGAAGTGAGAATTTTGATTTGTCTGTTCCTAGTCATCATGGGAAAGAAAGACAGAAATAAGAAACTTTTCCACCCAATAGCTCTTACAAATAGGATACCAAGAAATCTCAACCCACCCATGTCTCATTCATTGAAGTTCCAGTCTGTTCTTGGTTTCTGTTCTCGGTTTTGCAATCACTCAACCCAGCAAGAATCATTAAAAATAATTATTCCGAAGCATCATCATCGATTAAACATGAAAGAAAAGTAGGAAAAACTTCCCCCTTTATGCGCTGTTTTCTTCATTTTAGGGTTTCAGAGATTTAGATTTTTGGTCATTGATCAAGCAAAATGAGATGAATATGGTATGATCAATAGGGTGTATAGAGAGAGATTATAGGGTGTGCTTGAAGATGTTTTTGAAGGAGAGATGGTGATATGGCAAAGAACTTCCGAATGAAGGAGCTGATGATGGAGATAGCTTTGGGGTTGCAGAGAGGCTTACGAGGAGGAGAAATGAGAGGAAGGGGTTCGTTATATACGGGCAAGATCGTCATTTTGTAAATAACATGAGGGTAAACTTGTCCAGGCAAAATCGAAAATGGTCTATCCGATTAAGTCAGTTTTTCTCTAGAGGAATTTACTTGGTAGAGCCCTGTAGGATCCTATACCACTTCAGAGGTGTTGTATTTACCATGGACACGGATAAGCTCTACATGTCCATTTTTTATTTTTTTTGTCGTTTAGCGAATGGTCGATATCGACCACTTTTATGGTCGATATCGACCATTCTGCGGGAACTCAAATAAAAATTGGGTTTTTCATTCCGGAGAGAGAGAGGGGAGGAGGAGGAGGAGGAGGAAGAGGAGGAGAGGGGAGGAAGAGAGGAGGATCACGTGAAGTAGATTATTTATGTGAACTTCCACAATCCACACTTCTGCTGTATTTGTGCTACACATCTTCTTCAATTATAGCCATCGAATGGTAGGTCCTCAACCCAAAATCAGGTTGATTGCAGAAAGTACAGGTGTTATATCTCCCAATAATGGACATCTTTGCAAATATGCATCTAGAAAGGGTAGAAGATCTCTACCAAGAGTGGGCCACACACTGTTCATATGCATTCAAGAACTTGGTTTCATGGAATTCAATGATTGTTGGCTACTCTCACAATGATCGAGTTAAAGATGCTGCTGAGCTGTTTGATAAAATGCCCCAAAGAGATGTCTTTTCGTGGACTTTGATGATGACCTGCTATACCCATAATGGATTGTTGGAAAAGGCAAGGGGCCTCTTTGATCAGCTTCCTGAGAGGAATGACCCTGTTAGTTGGAACGCGTTGATTTCGGGTTATGCTAAGAACAGGCGGTTTGGAGAAGCCCGTAGATTATTCGATGAGATGCCGGTGAAGGACTTGGTTTCATGGAATTCGATGCTAGCCAGTTATACCCAAAATGGAGAGATGCGTTTGGGTTTGGAATTTTTCAATGAGATGCTGGTGAAAGATGTGGTTTCTTGGAATTTAATGATTGATGAATATGTTTAGGTTTATGATTTGGATTCGGAATGGAAGTTCTTTCAAAGAGTACCTTCTCCCAATGTGGTTTTCTGGGTGACTATGTTAAGTGCATATGCTCGGAATGGTTGAATTGTTGAGGCAAAGAGCCTTTACAATCAGATGCCTGAGAGGAATGTGGTTACTTGGAATGCTATGATCACAGGTTATGTGCAGAATGGTCAGATAGAAGAGGCATATCGGCTTTTTACTGAAATGCTCGAGAGGAGTTCTCTGTCGTGGACGACTACGATTAATGGGTTTGTTTGAGTCGGGAAGCTTGATGAAGCAAGCGAGTTACTTGAGTAAATGCCTTATAAAAATGTTGCAGCTCAAACCACTATGATTTTTGAGTATGTGCAGAGCATGAGAATGGACGAAGCTCGACTGGTGTTTTAGAAAGTGAGTTGTAGAGATGTCGTTTGTTGGAACACAATGATAAGATGTGGGGGTTTTTGTTTTTTCATTCCAATAATAAACATTTTAATTGTTGGGTTTGGTGACTCTGTTGAATCTTGATTATTGTCTCGTTATCTCTGAATAAAATGCTTTAGTTGAAATTATGCTCCCTTCTTTTAATTTCTGGGATGGTTTGGTTTTATTTGTTATTGAGATTTTGTGGGGATCCGGTGGTATATATGGTGTTTTTTAGATCACTGGAAGATTGGGTGTTCAAGCAGTGGGGATGGTTACATGTATCTCCAAGCATATGGGGATTTTCATATGGAACATTTGTATTACATTATGTGGGATGTGGGTTTCCCCCACCCGTTTCAAATCCACCCCGAATCACTATCGAAATTAATTGATGATACATTACTTACAAGTTGGGGCAGAAAAGTACTCATACTCAGATATTAAGAAAATGACCAGAAACTTCAAGGAATATATGTAATATGTCTATGTTAAAAACCAAGGTTCTTGTGATCCAGATTATACCCAAATGATGGTGGAGACAAATTTCTCACAATTAAGTATAGTAAGCATAAAAATGGTCTATATCGACTATAATAGTTATCAATATCGACCATATAACTGAAAGACATAATTTACAGTCATTGTCAGTGTCGACCACTTTTATTATCGATATCGATCACATAACTGAAATATTAATTTACAGTCATTGTCGGTGTCGACCACTTTTATTGTTAATATCAACAACATAACTGAAACATAAATTTACAGCCATTGTCAGTGTCGACCACTTTTATTGTCGATATCGACCATAATAAAATAGAAGAAAAAAAATGATGACTATCCATAGTAGTGCTCCGTTTGGAGATATAAAACCTGTAAATTAACATGCTCCGTAACAACATAAATAACTCTACACTATTATAAGGAGTGTTTAAGTCTCAAACATATTGCAATCTGTATATTTATCACCGTTTATTCGCAGCTACATCTTAATCAAAACTTAACAATTACAACAAAAAAACAAGAATAACATAAGAAAGTAGAAAATGATTTCGGTCTTCAACTGCCATGTTTTGAATGATTGATGATGCCTTTTGTGGTCATAAATTACTTACCAATATTGCAACGGTCAATGTCTTCTTCCCTTTGTCAGCATAATGTAACTGAGAAAGAGGAGTATTGACTCATCAAAAGTAAAGAGTATGTCGCCATTACACAATTTACAATAAGCAGTCCACTTTCATATGCAATTATAACTGGCATCATCATTTCTATTCTCATGTTGGCAAATCAACCCATGCACCTCTCTCCATCCCCTCACTCTGCCACAACGGCCAATAATAGACTTCCATTTCAATTCTACTTGCAAAAAAACTCAGCTTAAATTGGTGGCCCAGAAAGGCTCGACGTTAAAAGACTTCACCATTGTGACTGCATCAGGGAACATCCTATCAGACAACATTGTACGAATGCCCCCATCGACTCATTGGCAAAACCATTATGAGCACAACCACTTATCAAAGTAGCCCAAGAGACAACATCTTTCTTGGACATTCGGCGGAAGAGATCCATTGCATCCTCAAAACAAGAGCACTTCATGTACATGTCAACCAGAGCAGTAGACACACCAATATCTAATTCAAATCCTTTTCTAGTAGCCAACTTATGTATCATCATGCCTTCATTTAAATCACAAGCTACTGCACATACTTGCAGAGCATTAACAATAGTGATCGAATTCGGGGCAATTCCCTTCTCAATCATCTCACTAAAAAGACTAAGAGCTTCAACTTCATTCCCATTTTGCAAATATCCAGCAATCAAAGAGCTCTAAGAACCATATCTTTCTTCGACATTCTATCAAATAGATCTTCGCGTATCCTTGTGACCCACTTTGGCATAAAAATTCAAGAGAGAATTAGCAAGAGACAGGTCATGTCAAATCCTCTCCTAACCACAACCCATGACAACGCCTTCCAGACCCAAGATCCCCACATTGCGCGCTGGCCGAAACCGCACTAACAAGCGTCACGGGATCAGGATCCAAACCACCCATTATGAGCACAACCACTTATCAAAGCAGCCCAAGAGACAACATCTTTCTTGGGCATTCGACGGAAGGGATCCATTGCATCCTCAAAATAAAACACTTCATGTACATGTCAACAGAGCAGTAACCACCAAAGTCCACATAATAACAACTGGTTGAGGAAATTCATCAAACACTTTACGTGCATCACCCATTTTTCCGTATTTCCCATACAATTCAACAAGAAGCTGCACCTACAAACTCATCTAAATCAATCCTCTCCAACTTCTTTACGAGCCCATGAATCGCCT
This sequence comes from Litsea cubeba, assembly GCA_012931725.1. Lineage (NCBI taxonomy): Eukaryota > Viridiplantae > Streptophyta > Magnoliopsida > Laurales > Lauraceae > Litsea > Litsea cubeba. The sequence goes on from CM022944.1 coordinate 109,151,733, forward strand.
TGCCCGACTCACGGTGAAGTTGTCGGGCATTTCGACCGCTGCAGAAGTCATGTGGCCGAAGAGTCGAAGCGTCTCGGCCATTGATGTTCTCTGCATGCAGCAGAAGCACTTAAATCCCCAGGGCCAGAGCTAGGTGTTCTACTCCTTGCAAAAGGACCCATTTTGCAAGAACACCAACTAAATCATTTTTCCTTCTTGCCTTAATCCCCCGGCGCCGGGCAGTGGCGATCTCGGTCGTAATTCATATACCTGCCGAACCAGATTTTTCCTCATCGGATCCTCACACGACATGTGATCGGCGGCGTCCGCCATGCACGCCTCCACCTCCACCGCCGTATGCCCAGCCCGAATCAACGACCTCCAGCAGCCTCTCCCTCTCGCGCGGATCGGCGGTGTTGGAGAGAGCCAAGGACTTGCGACCGGACGCCGCAGCGAGTCACCAAGTGGGGTGAAAACGAGAAGAGGAATACAAAGACGATGAGAAAGAGTGCCATCGATACGAGATCGAGGAGCCGCCATTGACATTACAAAAGACGGTGAGAAATCCCCCTCCTCCCCTCTTCTCTATCCTGAAAAACCCATTTTATTTTGAGTTCCCGAAGAATGGTCGATATCGACCATTCGCTAAACGACAAAAAAAAAAAAAAAAACACGGAGCTTGCGGGCCTTTCCATACATACGTATTTTCAGCTCCTCCACAGTGGTATGAGGTCCTAGGGGTCCTGTGGGGTAAAATTTCCTCTTTCTCTTTTTGGATTCTCACCGTTTTTGCTCCTTTCTCAAACGAGATGTTATCTCTTAAACAATCGAGATAGACATGCACAAAGACTTTTACCGAATGGGCTAAAAGCGGTTTGAATTCATTTAAGTAAAATAGAAGCAATAACTAGACATGCCAACACAACCCAAATTTACTCCAAACATCACTATATTGACATGGTAACACAAGCTTGTGGAAAGGTTGAATCCCACATTATTTGGATGTATATGCAATTACTTTGGCATGTATAGGCTGGGCCTCAATGGGTACTCCACTTTTGTGGAGGAGGGAGGACTAGAATAAGGTGGGTTCACCACCACACGCGCGCCGCCCCGCCTTGTACCCGAACTGGTTCAGGCTCGGACCAGACCCACGAGCTGGGTCGGGCTCAGCCCACCCTCATAGATATATATTTTTGAAGAAATTTTATGTAATAATTTTTTTTTCCCAAAAATGGTTCCAATGGGCGTGGTTGAACAGTGTAAGATCCCGACCTCCGTCTTTTATCTTAGTATTGTTTTAATCGTGGTTGGCTTTTTAAGCGAGATTTGATTTAGTTTTGACCGCGGGTTTTGAGTTTGGCCGGATTTTTCCATAACCTTGGATTTGAGACCGTTGACTTTTGGTTTGACCCGCGTGTTTATATATGATGTGGTATTTTTATGAGAAATTACTTTTGATTCTAAAATTTCTGATTTTGGTGTGTATTTCGACTCATTTTATGAAGTTAACAACTTTCATGTTTTGACCATAATTGATTTTGATGATCGAGAAAGTGCGTTTTTCGAGGGAAATGGGCAAAAATGCCATTTTCACTAAATCTGTCCATGAATTTCGAAAATCTCAGAAAAGGGGGGAAAATATACTTTTTTGGAAAGTAGAATTTTCACTGATCATTTTTGTCTTCTTCGTCGTTTTCGTCGGGAACCCACATTTGCTAGTTTTGACCCTTGTAAGTTTGGGGCCCCATGGGGCCCAGCCCATTTAGTCTTTATAAAGCCATGGTGGCTCTTCTTCTCTTCCCCATTCTTTTTCCTTTTTCATGCAACAAGGGAGGAGATAGGTTTTTCCCAGCCCCTTTTCTCTCTCCTCATGTATCTCTTCTTCTTTGATGCTATAATGGAGAGTTGAGCTTCCCATCTTCTTCTCCTTCCTCTTGGCTTCCCAAAGGAACCCATTTGCAAGGATTTTGAGCTTAGGAAAGACCCTCATTCAAGCCTCTCTTCTTTGTTTGGATTTCTCAAGGTTAGCAATGGTTTTTCTTTTCTTGAGATTCTTGTTTTCCTCTCCATTTGGAGTGTTTTAAACCATTGCTAGGTTTTCCTGGAGGTTTACCAATGTTGACATTTTAGGGTTTTTCTTGGGAAAATTTTGGGGTTTTGTAGATTTGAAGCTTGAGGCTCTAAGGCATGTTTGGAGAGTAATTTTACTCCTATCTTGACCAAGGCAAGTGGATTTCCAATTAATATGATGTTTTCTCTCATTTGGTTATATTTCATGATTTTCTTTTCTTTGTGCTAATCTTCTTTAATCTATGGGTTATTTTGATGGAATGGATAATGTTACATTGATTTCGATTTGTAGTATTGTCTTACCATACATTGGAAGTGTGTTTTCATTTTGGCTCTCTAAGAAATTTGGCTTCCTTGTATTACAGATGGGTGCTTAAGGTAAAGGAGAAAAACTTTGATCTTTGAAAAATAGTGTTGTGTTTGGGCCAATTAGGATGATTTATGGATGGTTTTGATGAGTTTGGAAGGTCAGGAAGGGCCCAACAAATCTTGGAATTAGCATGAAAGAAAAGAATCAAAAGAATCAAGAAAAAGAAGGAAAAAAATGCAAGAAGAAGACTGCCGAGCTGGACTGGGCAGGCCCAGTCCGCTCGAGCGACCCAGACACTGTCTGGGCTCCGCTCGAGCGGGACCTGTTCGCTCGCGCGAGGCCCAGCTCCGTCAGGGGCTGGTTTGGGCCCGAGTTTGGACTGTTTTGTGGGCCGGATTGTTGGGGCTTCCTTGACCTGTTTCAAGTCAGTTTTGAGCCATTTCAAGACCTGACGTTGGGTCAGTTTAGGGCCTGATAGTGGGCTGTTTAAAATTTGTTGGTGGGCCTGTTTCATGGTTCGTTTGGGTTTGTTTTAAAACTTGATTCTTGGCCATTAAAGGTTCAGTTTTGGGGCTGTTCTAAAGTATGTTTGTGGGCCATTCAAGTTTGGTTTTGGGCTGTTTTTAAGATTGTTTTGTGGGCTAGTTCAGGTTAATTTTGGACTGTGTTTAAAATCTGTTTGGTGGGCCTAGTTCAGGTTAGTCTTTGGGCTGTTTTTTAAAGTTTGTTTGTGGGCCAATAAATGTTTAGCTTTGGGCTGTTTTTAAGATATGTGTTGTGGGCCATTCCAAGTTAGTTTTGGACTGTTTTAAGAATTGTTTAGGCGTTGTTTAAAGGGGCTATTTTGGGTTAAATGAGTAGGCTATTTTGGACTCGGTTTAGGCCAGCTATGGGCCTGTTTTTAAGAGTGTGACATTACTTTTGATACTTGGAAATTGTGTGAAATGGGAATGATGTGAGAATGAGTGTATGTGAAATTACCCGGGAACCGTCTGAGTCTCAATGCGCACTTTATCATTTAAATATTATGGATTTCATTGGCATCAAACGCGCTTTTTATTAATCAATGTTTAAAGGTTAAATGTGCATTGAGATGGTTCCTTGGCAAGGCATTAAGTCATTCTCCACTATCCATTCCATTTCAAGTCAGAACATGTATTTGTGTTGTATTTGTATTTGCAATCTTTGGTAAACTAATTTGAATATCATCGGTGATTTGCTATAAAATCATGTGACCTTCCATGTTCGAAAGGACCGACCGTATGATTTTATACAAATCACTTTGATGTGTATTTGAACGGTTTACCATGGATATTCGTACGTTTTCTCCGATTCGATTTGAAAAGAGATTGGTGTATGTTCGTCACATTCGGGATTTTGTTTCGATGAGACTATTGTTTTGCTAAGGCTAGTATTTGAAAATAAAAACCTCGAGGCAAGACGGGGCCAGAGCTATGTGGTGCGAGCCCATGAGCCAAAGAGGCTATGATTCCGAAAACAAAACCCCGAGGCAAGACGGGGCCAGAGCTATGTGGTGTGAGCCCCTGAGCCAAAGGGATTAGTATTATATTAGATTTGTATCGGTTTGAGTTTCGAAAACTAAAGGCACCACTAGGCTTAGGTCACCTTGTCGGGCTGATCACCCGGCTTGGGATCTTAATTTGTCCGCCAGCTGCAGCTTGGATTCTGTCTGTACCGACCATGGCAACGGTTTTATCTGCCGGTCCCATTTGTATGGCTACGGTTCTGATTTTTGATCTGCCGGTCCCATTTGTATGGCTACGGTTCTGATCCTATTTTTAGTACCACGTTCAGTGGCTACGCTCTGTTTGCTCTTATTACTTCGGTAATAGGAGGATTTAGCTAATTGTGGTCGCCAAGGTTTTATCTGTATATACATTATTTCATGATTCTTGTGGGTTATACTCTTTATGCTTCGATTTGGTTAATGTTTATGATGTCGATCATTTAGCATATTATTGCCTTTAGTAGCGGGATGATCCTCACCTTTGAAGTGAGTCAGGAAGCGTGTCTCTAGCATGGCCCAGTTTTGGATTGAGTCCTCCGGCAGAGTGGAGTACCAATCGAAGGCCGTACCTTTTAGGGGTACTTGCAAAGAGGCGGATCTTGAGTGCATCTTGATCCGCGATAGCTCCCGTCAGGGATCTTGAAGTGGATGACGTGCTGTCTGGCTGATCCTTTCCCCGTATATGTTTGGAGAGTAGGATGCTTGAATTTGGTGGGGAACGGGACCGAGTCCATCCACAAGGGATATGGTGGCTTGATCCCATGCTCCTTGAGTATATCCTCTTCTTTTGCTTTGGCGAGGATACCGTCTACGTCCTTTTGGTAAGGGCGCGTGACTCATTTTCTTCTCTATTTACCTCGTCGTCTTGATGAATTCGGAGGAGGTTCATTGTTCGCCTGATTTTGGAAGGCGAGGAGAAGGTTTTCCATCAGAGTTTCAATCCTCTGCTGGCCCTGTTCCAACTGTTGGATGCGGGTGATCGCATCTTCTGGAGGTGGATTGCGGGTGGTGGTGGCTCAGAATTTGTAGCCAAGACATTCATCCTTCGTGATTCGAACGAAGAAACTGTCCTGATGACTGAGCTGGGGCTCATTTCTTTTTGAAGAAGAGCTGAGGAAGGATCACTCTGCTGTCCTTTGCTTGAAGGAGCAGGGGATTCTTCTGAATGTCTTCTTGTCCTTAAGACGCTGCGGGTCATTGGACGTCGGACATGGATTTTTTGTTGCTGATTTTTGGCGCCTTCTGGTTTTTTCCAACCATATGGACGGCAGCAACTTGGTTGGGTCTTTCTTTTTTCGACCCATTTTGGGAGAGACTTGAAGTGTGGGAGGCTGGCTCCTTTGCTTCTGTAGTCTCTTTTGTCGGTACGACGCGCGGCGGCAGTATTCGACGAGCAATTTGAGCTTCGGTCAGCTCTGACTGGGCTTTGACGATGAAGGGATGTGCTCCCTCGGGCGCAGCAGCCGAGTCTGTCTTCTTTTGTAGCTGGGCAAGGACAGGATGCGAACCCTATCCTTCGCAAGTTGCAGCGAAGCTTTGAATTTGTGAAGTTCGGCCCCTGTAGAGATGAAGGGTCGAACTGCAGATTTGTAGGCCTTAGCAGATGCTTGTGAGGCCTTGTGATGCATGATTTGATTTTGGGCTTGTAGGAACAAGCCGGCTCATGCTGGGATGACTTGGAAGTCCAGGTTGGAGATGGGTCTCTCCTCTTTTCATGTAAGCAAGAGGATAGAACTGGTTCTCCTTGAGTGGGGCCAGAATGCTGGCTTAGTGGATGTATGGGACCTTCTCCGTTTTGGTGAAGGTCTTGGGGACCAAGTCTTGGGTAGACCTGGTTGTTTGCAGGTTGAGGCTTCGTGGGGGCTGCCTACGGGCTTCAGGCCTTTCTGGTGCTCGCCTTTGGTGTCACGGTAGTGACCCGTTGAGAGGCGAGTTTCTGCTTCTTGGAGGGAGCAGTTTGTTCCTCAGGAAGTGGGAATGGTTCCCAGCGTCCCGAAGACGATAGTCGGGGAGTCGAAGGTCGACCCGGAGTTCACGGAGTTGCCGAGGGAGTTGACACTTCGGCAGCTAATGGGGCGCTTGTAGGTGCGCGTGGTTGCTTCTTGTTGAAGCATGAGTTGGTGCTTGCTTTTCGTCGAAAAGTAATGGTTAGTGAAGCTGCCATTGTTAGTTTTTTTCGAAAATTTCTTAAACAAGACCACATCCATTAGTAATCACAAGAATATAATGATCATAAATGGGAAGTTCTATGGTTTCGTCTTTTCAAATTGCTCGAGGATAGATGACCCAAGCAATATGAGGAAGGCAAAATGCATAGAGGTACAATTGTTCTGATCGCAGGTATGGTAAGCCCAGAATGGGCATCCCAGTGACTGCTAGAAGCAATTGATGAACTTAGATTCGACTTATCGAGAAGCAGAGCTTGCTCGAGGTAAGAAGAATATAAAGTTGGAGTTACAAATGTGCCGGTCGCAATACAGTAGACCCTGAAAGGGCGTATGAGATGAGATTCTCTGTTTTGAAAGGTCAAGATTGGATTCATCAAAGAGAGCAGATGGTATTCCAATCTGAACACGGGCTCAGCGATTTCCGCGAGCGCCAGTGCTCAGAAAGAAATGAACCATGATTTCTCGGATCTGAATCTAAAAATGACGAGTTTTTTTTTTTTTGAAAAGGCCAATATCGGGTTTTATCAATAGAGAGCAAAAGGCACTCCAATCTGAACACGGGCTCAGCGATTTCCGCGCGGAGCGCCCGTGCTCAGAAAGAAGAAGACCAAGATTTCTCTAATCTAAACCCAAAATGACGGAAGTTTTTTTTTTTTTTTTTTTGAAGATTTTTGAGATTTTTTTTTTTTAAAAAAAAAATCTTTTTTTTATTTTATTATTATTATTATTGTTTTTTTTTAAGATTTTTTTTTGAATTTTTTTTTTATTTTTTATTTTTTTATTTTAAAAATTTTTATTTTCAAAAATTTTATTTTGAAAAAAATTTATTTAAAGACGAGAGAGTACACATAGGCCTCCTAACCTGGTCTTATGAAATCTTGATTGATAGAATTGCCCCCAGGTAAGGGTAGGATTACTTAATGAACCCGTTTGGAGGACCTTGCCTAGAACAGTCAAGCTGTCTCCACACTCTGGACAAGGCTTTTCTTTGAATCAACCATGATCAAAGAACACAGTTGGTTAACCTTAGTGGTACTATGTCTTTTTTTTTTATATATATTTTTTTATTTTATTTTTATTTTATGAATTCATCGAAGAGAAACAATGGCCCAAAACCTTAGTCGAACAGGCTCAACATTTCTGCAAGCGCGATGAACGATAGGAACGGATCAAGGTTTCTCAATTTTGAATCCAAATTGAGAAAATCTGAAAAATTTTTATATATATATATATATTTTTATTTTTAATGAACTCATCGAAGAGAAACCATGGCCCAAAACCTTAGTCGAACAGGCTCAACATTTCTGCAAGCGGCGATGAACGATAGGAATGGATCAAGGTTTCTCAATTTTGAATCCAAATTGAGAAATCTAAAATTTTATATATATATATATTATATATTTTTTTTTTATTTTTAATGAACTCATCGAAGAGAAAACCATGGCCCAAACCTTAGTCGAACAGGCTCAACATTTCTGCAAGCGCGATGAACGATAGGAACGGATCAAGGTTTCTCAATTTTGATCCAAATTGAGAAATCTGAATTTTTTACTTTTTTATATTTTTTTTTTATTTTTAATTGACTCATCGAAGAGAAACAATGGCCCACAACCTTAGTCGAACAGGCTCAACATTTCTGCAAGCGCGATGAACGATAGGAACGGATCAAGGTTTCCAATTTTGAATCCAAATTGAAAATCTGATTTTTTGTTGTTTTTTTTTTTGAAAAGAGAAAGAGTGGAAATAAATTCAAAGAATTTAGAATTTCCAAACAAAAAATCTCATCTCATTTTTTTTTTTGGGTATTCAACATAGGCACCAATTTAAGTTGCCAAGGAATCGAGAAAGAAATATAAGCATAGAGCAAAAATATATGATTTGCCAATATTTTATTTCTAGCATCGTGTCTCAAAATAAACGAGTCCCCACCGGGTGATGCCAGCTTGATGGACCGCGCTCCCTGCTGTTCTACCGAGGCGGCGGACGTGGGAGTCCGTTTGGTTCCGACCCTTTCGTAACCGGGGGGCAAGGGCGTGCATCAACATTTCTTTTTTTTTTTTGGTGTGTGCCAGATTTTCTATTTTTACTTGGAATTGCAAGTGGTGATCCGGAGATCAACCTTCGCAAGTAAAAAGGAAATCACTTCTTTCAAGTTTCCATTGCACATATATTTAAGAAAAGAGAACATTTTTCTTAGTTTTGCCGTGAAAGGCGATTTTTTTGGCATTTATAGCCGATTTTGGCGTTTATAGCCGATTTATGGCGTTTATAGCCGATTTTGGCGTTTATAGCGATTTACAATCCTTATCAATAATGAAAGACCAGAATTGTGATTTTGTTTCTTTTAAAAAATACAAACTACAATGAAAAGCAGAAAAGGAGGATCTTAACTTCTCAGGAGATTTGTGGGGGACTCGTTTAGATTGACGGTCGCAAGCCATATGTGGGCTTCGCCATCATCCATGCAGATGAGAACAGAGGATGCTATTGATTCGCTTGGCTGGCTATAAACCTCAGGTTTTTAGAAGACAAAGACCAAAGGAAGGTCCTATGTCCAATAAAAAGCCGAGTAGACGGGCTGAAAAGCCATATCTAAGCCATTGGAGGCAGGAGGAGAAGGCAAGGACCTTGGGGGGGTACCCCCCAAGGGACTTTTGTCACCTTGTTGCGGTGGCCGGTGTAGAACTTTCCGCAGAGTTTTCTCTCTTTTTTCTTTCTCTGGATTTCTGACTGCTGTCTGTTGATGTTCGTTGTCTGTCCGTTGTCTTTTCTTCTTGGAGAGCCCTCCTATTTATTAGGCTTTTAGGGTAGCCTTTAGGTGGGTTTATGGCTTTTATTGTCATTAAGCCGCATAATGGGAGGAGTTACAAAATTGAATTGTTTATTTTGTAACTTCTTTTTCTTGGCTTCTGATTGGCCGGAGGAGATTGAGGGCATTTAATCGCCTTTAATCGCCATGATGGGAGGAGTTTCATGGGTTAAATGCCATGAATCTCTTGACTTGTACTCCCGAATGCTTGCTTTCTGATTGGGGCCGTCCAAAAGAAATGGATTAATGACTGTAATAAGCTAGTCAATTAATCGCATTAAGTGGTCGCCGAGCAGCTGAAGAGTCGCGGGCCGTGCCACGTCTTTTGGGATTCTTCTGTTGGATCATCGATGGATCTTCATGTAGATCGACATCAGATGATCATGTAATTTCAGGTGTTTGTTGCCAACAGCGGGTCGGTGCCATCTGTCCTGTCGATTTCTCGATGTCGGGTGGAAAGCACACTTTTTTGGTTGACCGGGTGGCGATCAATACTGTCTTCGATACTCTTGATGATTTACCCATGTTTTGGACGGATGTCAGAGGACTTGGTGTCTCAAAAGCATGAATTTTGGAAAGTACCAGAGGCTGGGCCCTTCGAATCGCGAAAAAACGGCGAAAACCGGGGTTTCCGGGGCTTTCCCGGTGACCCCGGGGTCCAAGGTCGCCGGCGACCCTGGGCCAGGGTCGCAGGGGCCTGCGACCCTGGGGGGTTTTTCCCCCTTTCGTGTCCCGTTTTGCGTCCGTTTTGCTTTTTTCTGATTCTTTTTTCTTCTGTACTTTTCCTTGACATTTTGACCATTTATTGGCCTGATTTCTTTGTAGGAAACCTGATGAGGATCCTTGCATTTTATTTTGCAAAGTTTCCAATTTCCTGAGAAAGCCGAAGACTTTGTCGCGCAGAGCTGCCGATTTTCCGTCAGAAGCTGAAACTGGGCCAAACGATGTCGGAATGACCTGAAATTTGGTGTGAAGCCTCCTGAGCAATAAATAAGACCAACCATGGGCTTTTGTTTGAGTTTCGAAGCCGTTTGGGGTCCTATCACCTGCAGACTTGCTTTTTGTCGCGATGAAGATGTCGCGGTTTGATGTGTGGTCAACCGATGTCCGATTGACTTGAAATTTGACAGGGAACCTATTGGAGTCATTTTAAGATGATCCATAGGTTCTGTCTTGGAAACCATGGTCCCGGAGAGCTTTTGTCGCCGAGAGCTCCTTTTCGGCTGTCGGAGAAGCGAAGTTAGGCCAAATGATTTTGAAATGGCCCGAAACTTCTTGTGTACTCCTCTTTTGGCTGTCTGGAAGAATCTTGCAGTTTTTGTTTGATTCTGACAAGATTTGATTTTTTGGAAGCAGCATTGCCTATTTATGGCAGGTTGCGACTTCATGTAGCTCTTTGGATCTTGAAAAGGCAAAGTGACATTTTTGGTGTCAACAACCCTCCAATAGAAAAAAAAGAGTGTGAATATTTTTTAGGACCCATTAGAATGAATTACTAGTTCTAATTTAACCAATCAATGCAGCGAAAATAAACCAATCAGACAAAACTAGCAAATAAATCTACCAAGCAATCACCACAAGAAGGCATACACAAATTTTATGTGGAAACCCTATCCAGGGAAAAGAAACCACGAACCGGAAATCAAGAGTTCACAAATAGTTTACAAGATATACTCACAGGCTCCTTTATCTTAGTCTGTACCTCGACCTAAGAACCATAGTTGTTATTGCACAGAATCCACTAACACGACTTCCACCGCGCACCGTTCTCCTTACTTGATCTCCTCGCACATTATCCACTAAGATGATCAATCTTCTACAAGAGAGTAGAAGCAACAAAACCTTCTAGGGCAGCTATTTAGAACAATCTCTCAATGGCTCTAGAGAAACAAGAAAATCTCTCTTAGGATATTCTAACCTCAGATCAAGAGAGATAATTAACTTCTTGTGATGTGTACACTTTGGGTTGAGAGAATCACCCAATTTATAGGCCTAAGTTCGTGCCTTAGTCTTCTAATTAAACTCCAATCAGAAGAGAAATCAGCCCCAAACTCTATTTAAGAGTTCTACCCGAACTGGGCTTTCCCGTCATGCTCGCTATAGCGAGACACTCGTCTGTCTCAACCTGACAGAATTTTCTGTCAAGAGACTTTTGGCCTGACACACGGCCGTCTGACTTTTTTCCTAATAATATCCCCCTTTTGGCAATTCTTGGACAAAATCCCCCTAGAAAAATATAATTTGATCTACCAAAAAGTAAAAACCAAAATACATTGAATTTTAGAAAAGAAAAAAAATAGCACTGTAGATCTTGTATTACCTTTGCTTGAACTTTCAGATCTTGAATTGCCTTGGCTTGTAAAACTCCCCCTAGTTTCATTCTTTCCCCCCTGTTTTTGTCCATAATTGACAAACAAATATTATCATGCAACTTTTGTCAATCTGGATGCAGTAGCTCCCCCTCAATATTGACTACCCCTCGATATGATCTTCATATCAGCACTGGGGTGGGGGACTTGATCTTGCAGATCAGGGGTAGTGAAGCTTAGACACACATACTTGTAAATTTAAATATTTCAGCAAAGTGTGTACCAATACAGAAGGTATGTCTTCTTTCTTAACCCAGACAGCTGTGGTATTCTTCTTGGTCAGCTCAGCCGTCTGCGTTTTCCATTTCTTTTGATTCAGTAAACTTCGCAGTTTGTTGCAATGGGGTCGAATGTGTCATTTAATTCCACAATGATGACAGGTGGGAATTCGTTCAAGATGTGACACATTCTGATTCTTTGGAGCTTTATTTGAAACACCAATAACAGGATTAGTAACAACTGATTTTTTAACAAAAGATTTTTACCTTTCGCATTTGAAGTGGATGCTCCATTAGCATAGCCAATGCCATGCTTGTCACTGTTTGCCTTTTGACTGCACAAGATGTCATCTAATTTTTTAGACCCTGTATTCATCCTGTTCAATGAAGCTTTAGCAGTGTCTAACTCAGATAAAACCATCTTGAGTCTTTCATTCAGATCAACTGCTTTCAAAGTCTTCATATCAAAATCAAGTAAGTCATACTTTTGTGATTCTGCAGTCAGTTTGTCAGCCAACTTATTATATTCATCCTCCAATTTTTGTACTTTAGCAAGTGAATCTGCAAGTTCAGCTTTCAAGGAGGAATTATGCTCTTCAGACACTTTCCACTTTTTTGCCACTTTCTCATTCATCTTCATGGTCTTTGCAAATAATGTTTGATATTCAGCTTGCCAGTCATGCTCTTTGTCTGACTCACTATCATCATGATCAGTCCCCTCATCAGAAGAAAGTTGTAGAGTAACAGAACCAGAAGTTGCCATGAATGCGATGAATTTTTCTTTGCTAGTGTCAAGCTTCTCAGATTCAGATCTTTTCAAATTAAAAGCATTTTTCTTTGATTTTCTATTATCACAATCACTAGCAATGTATCCATAACCTTCATATTTATAGCACTTAATCCCTTCAAAAGATCTCTTCTTTACAGCAGATTTAGGGATTTGGGTAGAAGTGCCTTAGCGGTAAATATCCATCTCAGCAATATTTGGATCAACGCAATAAAATAGTGCAACCCGCTCTGATACCAATTGAAGGTTTTTTAGGACCCACTAGAATGAATTACTAGTTCTAATTTAACCAATCAATGCAGCGAAAATAAATCAATTAGACATAACTAGCAAATAAATCTATCAAGCAATCACACAAGAAGGCAGACACAAATTTTACGTGGAAACCCTATCCAGGGAGAAAAACCACGAATCATAAGTCAAGAGTTCATAAATAGTTTACAAGATATACTCACATGCTCCTTTACCTCAGTCTGTACCTCGACCTAAGGACCGTAGTTGTTATTGTACAGAATCCACTAACACGACTTCCACCGTGTACCGTTCTCCTTACTTGATCTCCTCACACCTTGTCCATCAATATGATCAATTTTCTACAAGAGAGTAGAAGCAACAAAACCTTCTAGAGTGGCTCTTTAGAACAATCTCTCAATGACTTTAGAGAAACAAGAAAATCTCTCTTAGGATATTCTACCCCAGATCAAGAGAAAGAATTAACTTCTTGTGATGTGTACACTTTGGATTGAGAGAATCACCCAATTTATAGGCCTAAGTTCGTGCCTTAGTATTTTATTTAAACTCCAATCAGAAGAAAAATCAGCCCCAAACTCTATTTAAGAGTTCTGCCCGAACTGGGCTTTCCTGTCACGCTCGCTATAGCGAGCATGAGTCTCGCTATAGCGAGACACTCCTCTGTCTCAAACCTGACAGAATTTTCTGTCAAGAGACTTTTGGCCTGACACATGGCCGTCTGACTTTTTTCCTAACAGTATGGCTTGTTCACAACTATATTCAGTCTACTCTTGGCTCAACCGACTCGTAGTGATGTATGATTAGTACAGGTGAAGGTTTATATGAAGTCGGCCTTTTGAGCTATACCTTTTCGATTTAAATTTAAAACCATTATTTTTGTCTGTGCAAGCTTTAGGTCACGTTCGACAATCAAATCTTTAAGGAAAATATTTTCGATTTCCTTAAAGTCGTGGTAAATCAATGTTTGACAATTGTAATTTCCCGAGGATTTGGACGAATGAGAATCTTCATTTGTTAAGATCTTCATATCTGACCACCCCGCATAAGATTTAAAATCCCCACTTAAGTGGATTTGCACACTGGACCCTATTTTTTCAGCTATATGCATCAATACGCCAATATCAATGCGAGATCCTCAACTATACAATTTCCCAGCGAGGAATCCTTGTTCTAGTGGTAGTGAAGAATCATTGGATATATTGACTCCTCGCCTCTTACCAAATATGCTCTACCTTTCCATGCAACCTTATTTGAATGGGATGAGAGTAACTCCGAAAATGATACCTTCTTTTCTTGAAACTTTAAAACTTTCATTAGCATCGCTTCCCTTTAACTATTCTAGAAGAAGAGAAGCACCACATTATGAATTTTAACCAAAGTTAATTATTTTCACTTTCTCTACCTAACAGGGCCAATTCTGAATTTTCCAGGGCCCAGGGCAAGAGTAAAAATTAGGCCTTTATATATATAAACTTAGTGATGGCCTCATTCATTTTTTAACCAATATCTAACCTGTCAAAATTAACTAAAAATATAACATTCAAAGCATATAAATTCAAACTTCAATATATAAACATTCAAAATAAAATGCTATAATGTATAAACAAGACAAATACTTGTAAGTTGTAACAATTCAATAGTTCTTTTTTATATAGCAATAAGCAGCCAACAAAACAAAAATTTATTTGCATCCTCATTAGCCAAAGCAAACAACAGCATCCTACTTGAAATCCCCCTACATCTTCAGCAACCAGCAAAACAAAAATGTCTTTGCATCTTCAATAGTCAAAGCAAAGAACATCAACCTACTTGAAATCTCTCTACACCATGAATGGTCAGAGCGAAACAGCAGCATCACCATCTACAAGATAAGGTGAAAAACAAAATCACAACTAAAAAAGTATTATTGAAATTATTTTCTTCTTGCATTTTGAGAAGCAAAATCCTTAATTATGCTTTCAAATTTAAGATTTTCTAACATCTCCTTTTCAATGGATAAGATTGTTAGCCCATTTAGCTTTTCTTGTGACATGGTAGACCTCAACTAAGATTTCAATAATTTTAATTTATAAAAGCTTCTTTCTGCAGATGCTATAGTCAATAGTATTCTATAGGCATTCAAAACATTTGGAAAACAGTCCATATCTTTTACAAACTCTAAAATTTCAAGTGCTATGTTTACTTCAGATTAGGTACTCCTCCTCCTCTTCTTCTTTCTTCCTGTCGTTCTTCCTTCCTTGTCAACGAAAATGTTATTCTTCTTCTTCTTCTTCCTTCCTGTTGTTCATCATTCCTTCCTGTCAACAAAAATGGGATGGGATATGGGTTATGGTTTTTAGTTTTTAGTTTTACCTTTTAAGTTAACAAAAAATTATGTTTTAATTTCAGCTTTTAGTTGAAAACCTGGAGGAGTGGAAACGTTTTTTGCCCCCCCTGAAAAATGGGCCCGGGGCGAGTGCACTTACAGCCCCTCTTAAGGGCCGGCCCTGCTACCTAATCTTGAATCCTATAGAGTTTACGAGTCTGTCACCTTTTGTGTAGCAAGTTTCCCGTGAAAATGAGTAAGCATTGCCGAAATTAAATTCGGTTTTATACTAAAATTTCTGTTTGCTGCAATTATTTCTCATTGCGAAAAAGTGTAAAAATGGACTAAGTTTTTCATGATTTCTCAGCAAAATAAACTCCCATGTTGGGCAGTCAGAATTTTTTTTTCCAGCTAAAGAGGTTTTTGTATAACTAATTTTCCACAACCAAGCATCACAAGGGTCCAAACATGTATTTGCCCAAATAATCATTGCACCATAAGGTAGTTAATATACCATGTACCCAGTGAACAACTTTTGATAGAGTTTGAGTTGACAATTTAAGTATCTCCCTTCCGAAGATCTGAAGGAACATTTCAAATAGGTCAACACCCAGCCCCAACAAATCAACCATAAAAAGGGTTACTCCTTTTTTATTATTATTAAACTGGCCTTATGGCCAGTATACATTTACCACAATAATATCATGACATATTTGAAAATAACTTATTGCAACAAATTTTAGCTTGCCTCCACTTCAACAAAAAGTTTAATTTTTTTAGCTGGGCAGCATCATCCTATTAAAATATGCTTGCGTTGTGCTCTAATAGAACAATAGAAAAAAGTAGGGCTGTACAAAAATAACTATAACCCGCCCACTCCGCTCCGCCCCACCCCGCTACAAGTGGATATACGTCAAAACAGCCTTTAGGCGGGCGGGGTGGTTTCAATCCGTACTAATGAGTGGGCGGTTACGCTTTGACATTTGAGTGAAACCGCCCCGCTCGCTCATTATTAAAAAAAAAAAAAACTCTTCAAATTATATATCGATCTTTACGAACTTGAAGTTTATATTTTGAATTTCTTTTAGCATTTGGACATTGAATTTTGAAATTTGGAGGTTTATTTGTTTAAATTTAGACATTGACTTTTCGAATTTAGATGTTTTTTTATTAGATTTTTGACTTTGGGACGTTAGATTATATAAGTGATTGTATTTTTTAATTTTGGTGATGCCTTTGGACTTTAATTTTACATTGAATACTTAGTTGAAAATTTTGTTTTTACTGATTATTGACTTTTGTTAAAAATCATGTTTAATTTTTATTCTTTATGTTAAGTACTTTGAAACTTTAGTTACATTCTATTAAAAATAAAAAAGAGAGAGATATGTACAAATACCAAACCGCCTAACATGCCGCCCAAGTCGCCGCTAAAAAAACTGTCCAACCCGCCTATACTTTGGGCAGTTAAGCTTCTACTTTTACAAATCGCCATAAAACAAAACCGCCTAAACGCCCATAACCGCCCAAGCCGCCCGCTGTGTGCACCACTAGAAAAAAGTATGATCATTATTATCACCACCATCTTAGCCTCATCCCAAGATGGAGTGAGCTTGAAATACAAAAGGGGTTTGTCATCAAAATAGAACAACAACATTTAAATTCACACAAACCAGCTCAAGCAGCCCACAATGTTGTACCATTTTAAGTCTTAGATACAAAGCAAAGATTTTATTTTGTTGGACCAGGACTTCGTAATGCAATAGTCCGGTTGCCACGGGCTACCCAGAATGGCTGGAATGCCAACTTTTTTTTTTTTTGCCGAGTGGCCCAGTGGCCAAGAGAGGAGAATCCAAACCATCCCTGCCAGGGGAGGGGATCGGGAGTGGCTGGAATACCAACTTACTTGGTCCACCAAAGAAAGAAATCCCGCCTCCGGCTGATCTTCTTCTGAAGTGGCAGTATTCCATAAATCAATGCCTCAGCTGCTAGGGGGCACCCTGGAACCAGGGGCGGAACCAGGATAAACTCATTGAGGGAGCCATTTTGAAAAAAAATAAAAATTCTTAGGGGGCCATTGAAATAGGGGGGGGGGGGGGGGGGGGGGGATGGCCCCTGCCTGAACAATCATGTTGCAACCCCGAACAATAGAGTATGAGTAGTGATAGTAGCCACCACCATTTGTGCAGCTTCCCATGGAGATGACCCAGAGAGGCTCCGGCATTTGGTCATACCCTGTAAGAATTTGAAATAAGAATGAACATGCATCTGGTCATATACCCTGTAAGAAGTTGAAATAAGAGTGAATATGCATGGTATGCTCTTTGGCATATGAAGTATGAACCTGTGCAATGTGCTTGCTGTAAAGCAGTATTAAAATGCAAATGGGAAGTATAAACTACCTCTTTTGTTTTTATTACACAACGCAGAGTAGAGAAAGAGAAACACATTTGCCACAGAGAGAGATCAGTTATCACACACATGCCATCCTCGATCCAAGATCTAAGACCCACTTGTTAATTAAGGTTTAGGTTGACCATTTCAACTTTCAAAATAGGTTCTACTTAACATTCACAACCTCAATTAGTTACCCAAGGTGACAATTTACAATTTTACATACATGCATTAAGAATTCTTTTTCAAAACTTTTCTTCAACGGCCACAAAAAAATTAATTGCCATAACACCCTATTTAAATAAGCCTCCTCTGAATGAAAAAGAAAACATGTGAATTATCATTTTAGTGATGCAGATGAATTACAGAGAACAAATACCGCCTGAATTTTTGTGTGTTGACTCAGTATTGGATTTAATTAAACTAAGAGACTAAAAACATATGTAGCCAATAAGAAATAAAAAATCGAAGCCCAAAATGATTAAATGGCAACTGCTCAAAAGTGCAACAAATGAAAAAAATCCATTAAAAACTAATTCCATCAATATACTCAGTCCTTTGCAAAATCCCCACCACATTCACATCTGAGATATATTCCGGAAAGATACATTATGAAATGCAACCGAATCCCGTATTTGTTCAACACAATTTGTTGATATCCAAGGATAATCATCCCTGGTTGTTACTTAGCTGGTTAGGGATATGTGGAGTGTGAGTGGGTGTGTAATAAATATCAGTAACTAGATCACTGAAGAATTCACAATCAACAAGTTATAGAACACTCCACATCCAATTGACTCATTCTAAATCTATATCTTCGGTAAAATCACATAAAACCACTGGACCCTTTGAGAAATCACTAATAATACCAAGAAAAGTTCTATTTGCACCCACTGTTTTGGTGGGTGTGCTCAGCAAAAAAGGTGGGTGCAAATAGAATTTACCTAACACCAAATGGTTCAGGACTCTAGGGTCCTCAAATTTAAGTTAAAAACAACTTGCTTGAGGTTGGTTGAATTCAAATAACTAGTAGAGTAAAAGAAAACCAAAAAAATCGTCTAACCGAACCGAACCGCGGTTAATAACCATATTTCATGGTTCGGTTACTATTACGGTTATAAAAATCGAAAAACCGCACTTCATGGTTCGGTCACGGTTTTCAGTATTGACTCACGGTTATTAACCGAACCGTGAAGTGCGGTTGGGTTAACTGGCACACGGTAACCGTACCATTATACTAATTTAAAAAATATATATAAAGGGCCTAAATGGAATATGTATATAATTCTTAACTTAAGTATACATTTTTTTCACGGTTTTTAACTTGACTAAACGATTTTTAATGGTTTTTACGGATACGGTTTTTAACGGTTAACTGTAGTTCGATTTTTAACGGTTTTTCCATATACGGTTACAGTTATGGTTACAGTTGTTAAAACCAAAAACCGTAATTCACGATTCGGTTAATGATCCTCTTAAAATGAACGATTAACTAAACCATTACACCCCTACAAATAACTCATACATGTTCTACAGGTCGAGATCATACCCTGTGCCCGCCCAACTCGCCTTCTCTCCATATAGTCTTGTCACATATTTTTAAATTCCTTTGTCAATGAAGTCCAACAAAATAACCTGGAATTCCATATTCGAGCAAACCCAAGTCCCTATTATTTAAGTTTTATTAATTGACATCATCCTCATCATCTCCTGTGTTGCATTATCCTTTATCTAGGGCTAACCTTGAGAGTTGTACATTTTCATTCCACCTGGTTTATTTAAATGTTAAAGCCATGTTCTACGTAAGTTCACAATCTAATATTTTTTTCCATAACTTTATTCAAAATCTTCATTGGTTTCACCTTCTCCTGAGTCCTGATTCTATGAATCTGTCACACCTAAAAACACTATACAGTAGTTGTTTATAGTCTTTCTTAAATTTCTTTACCTAATCATTCCTACCAAATTCCTATCAAAACCTTAAGGCATTAGTGGAGGCAACATAAATACTTTTCAATAATTCCCCTTGGATAGATCCCACTCCCTCAACACTCCCCTTTGGGTGAAACCCAGTCGGTGCACTTTTGGTGACACATGTTCTTTTTCGCGTCGAGTCGTTCTTCCTGGGACACTAACTCAATGCATTAGTAGAGACAGCATAAATACTTTTTAATACTCCCCCTTGTATGGAGCCCACTCCCTCAACAATCTTCTTTGTACATGCCAAACTATGTCAAACGACAAAACTATCTAATCACTTGCTTTCCCAATGACTAGCCAATACTAAACTATTTGCTAATAATATGCACTAAAGTCCTATATATGCGGCGAAGTTATCTATAACCATCACAACAAATGTGGGCTCAAAGCAAGTCCTTGGTACAAACTCATAACTTTTCCATTAGTTGTCTCAAAAGAAAAGGTTGATTTTATTGTAGTGAACATGCAAAAATGATTGTAGAGAAAAAAAAAACTCTCCTTTTTATGATAAGTGTACAAGGGAAGATGAAAAATGATTTCGTAGTCATCACCCTAGTAATTTTAATCATTGAAAAGTCAAAGTATATCTATATTGTCGCCTCATATCCTTCACCCATTACTCCTAGCATTGCTGAGTATTATTCTATTGCAAACAGATAGACCGTTAGTCTCATTTGAGCCACATAAGCATTAAAATAATTTGACATTTCATTCCAGAATCCAGTTCGAACCATTATAACCCCCTCAATCCAAACTTTCCAACGCAATCCAATTAATACAAATCTCCATTCTCCATTAAAAGTCAAAACCCGTGAACATATAAAGCAAATTAATTCAAAATCCACTAACATATACAATCAGCGCCATACACACCCATGAACTAAACATATTTAAAATCACAAAAACAGATCAAAGTCATCCTTTTTAAAGATTAAAGACAATTAAGAGACAAGAGAGTTTACTTGAGGAGGGCGGGGGCCATCTTATTGGTGAGGGTGCCGGTGACGATCATGACGTCGGTCGGACTGACGGGGTTGGGGCAGTGCTCATGTGCATCATCTCCATTCTCCACAGCGCAACAATCGAGCCCGAACGTCATGGTCTAGACGGACCCTTATCGGACAAAGTTCATCACACCGTCCACCTTTGATATTGTTGGAAAAAGTGGATTGAGCATGGTTACTTTGGTCTAATTTCAGCCAAAATAAAAGTGGGCCCTACTTATTGTTTTAGACGGGACTATATGGGAATGTGATTTACTCTATGAGTAGATTAAGATTATATTGGATTACTCAAATCCATGGAGGAGTGAATGCTAAGGGCCTGTTTGGCAAGTCTTATCTATTTAAAATAAATTCAATTCAAACAGATCTGTTCAAAACAGATCTGTTTAAAATAGGCCCTTTTATAAATAGACTGTTTGGTAAAAATTATAGTATGTATGATTCAAATAGATCTATTTTGAAAAAATATGTTGGTCAACATAACATAAGAGCTTATTACCAAGGGCGTTATGTTGTCTTTTTTAACTGTACATTTATTATAAAATTTGATTACCACGTTCATTATAAAGTGTTTTGTATTTAGATATTTAGTTATCTAAAGTGTTTGTATTTTAGATATTTATTTATCTTCATCAAGATCACCGTACCAGTTGGGAACAACTTAAATAAAAAAATTAAAATTGGTGGTATTCTACTCACAATTCAATCATTCTATAAGATGCCATGCTCCTAAATTCCAATTCCTTCAACCCCATTCCTTTGCCATCATTTACAATCATGTCCAAACAATATCAAGATGTTTTACTCCATTCCAAAACACAACCCCTCCTCAGCGAACCCAATTTCAACCCAACTCAAATCACCCTCCACCCACTTGCAGTCCTGCATCAATCGAAATGTTTTATTCCAAAATACCACGGGTCCATAAATCTCAATCAAAATAACACAAGATTCACTCACTGCTTACCTTTTGCAATTGGTTGCACAAAATACAAAAATGTGGAGTCTTTGTCGTTAATAACAACCCAGATTTCATATACCAATTTTCTTTGCAAAATTTTGACCAGTGTAGAAAGCATCATAACCATGAGCAGCAGGATGTTGTGGCCCGGAATGTGAAGTGAGAATTTTGATTTGTCTGTTCCTAGTCATCATGGGAAAGAAAGACAGAAATAAGAAACTTTTCCACCCAATAGCTCTTACAAATAGGATACCAAGAAATCTTCAACCCACCCATGTCTCATTCATTGAAGTTCCAGTCTGTTCTTGGTTTCTGTTCTCGGTTTTGCAATCACTCAACCCAGCAAGAATCATTAAAAATAATTATTCCGAAGCATCATCATCGATTAAACATGAAAGAAAAAGTAGGAAAAAACTTCCCCCTTTATGCGCTGTTTTCTTCATTTTAGGGTTTCAGAGATTTAGATGTTTGGTCATTGATCAAGCAAAATGAGATGAATATGGTATGATCAATAGGGTGTATAGAGAGAGATTATAGGTGTGTGCTTGAAGATGTTTTTGAAGGAGAGATGGTGATATGGCAAAGAACTTCCGAATGAAGGAGCTGATGATGGAGATAGCTTTGGGGTTGCAGAGAGGCTTACGAGGAGGAGAAATGAGAGGAAGGGGTTCGTTATATACGGGCAAGATCGTCATTTTGTAAATAACATGAGGGTAAACTTGTCCAGGCAAAAATCGAAAATGGTCTATCCGATTAAGTCAGTTTTTCTCTAGAGGAATTTACTTGGTAGAGCCCTGTAGGATCCTATACCACTTCAGAGGTGTTGTATTTACCATGGACACGGATAAGCTCTACATGTCCATTTTTATTTTTTTTTGTCGTTTTAGCGAATGGTCGATATCGACCACTTTTATGGTCGATATCGACCATTCTGCGGGAACTCAAATAAAAATTGGGTTTTTCACCATTCAGGATGGAGAAGAGGGAGAGGAGGAGGAGGAGGAGAAGAGGGAGGAGAGGGGAAGGAAGAGAGAGGATCACGTTGAAGTAGATTATTTATGTGAACTTCCACAATCCACACTTCTGCTGTATTTGTGCTACACATCTTCTTCAATTATAGCCATCGAATGGGTAGGTCCTCTAACCCAAAATCAGGTTGATTGCAGAAAGTACAGGTGTTATATCTCCCAATAATGGACATCTTTGCAAATATGCATCATAGAAAGGGCTAGAAAGATCTCTACCAAGAGTGGGCCACACACTGTTCATATGCATTCAAGAACTTGGTTTCATGGAATTCAATGATTGTTGGCTACTCTCACAATGATCGAGTTAAAGATGCTGCTGAGCTGTTTGATTAAAATGCCCCAAAGAGATGTCTTTTCGTGGACTTTGATGATGACCTGCTATACCCATAATGGATTGTTGGAAAAGGCAAGGGGCCTCTTTGATCAGCTTCCTGAGAGGAATGACCCTGTTAGTTGGAACGCGTTGATTTCGGGTTATGCTAAGAACAGGCGGTTTGGAGAAGCCCGTAGATTATTCGATGAGATGCCGGTGAAGGACTTGGTTTCATGGAATTCGATGCTAGCCAGTTATACCCAAAATGGAGAGATGCGTTTGGGTTGGAATTTTTCAATGAGATGCTGGTGAAAGATGTGGTTTCTTGGAATTTAATGATTGATGAATATGTTTAGGTTTATGATTTGGATTCGGAATGGAAGTTCTTTCAAAGAGTACCTTCTCCCAATGTGGTTTTCTGGGTGACTATGTTAAGTGCATATGCTCGGAATGGGTTGAATTGTTGAGGCAAAGAGCCTTTACAATCAGATGCCTGAGAGGAATGTGGTTACTTGGAATGCTATGATCACAGGTTATGTGCAGAATGGTCAGATAGAAGAGGCAGATCGGCTTTTTACTGAAATGCTCGAGAGGAGTTCTCTGTCGTGGACGACTACGATTAATGGGTTTGTTTGAGTCGGGAAGCTTGATGAAGCAAGCGAGTTACTTGAGTAAATGCCTTATAAAAATGTTGCAGCTCAAACCACTATGATTTTTGAGTATGTGCAGAGCATGAGAATGGACGAAGCTCGACTGGTGTTTTAGAAAGTGAGTTGTAGAGATGTCGTTTGTTGGAACACAATGATAAGATGTGGGGGTTTTTGTATTTTTCATTCCAATAATAAACATTTTTAATTGTTGGGTTTGGTGACTCTGTGTGAATCTTGATTATTGTCTCGTTATCTCTGAATAAAATGCTTTAGTTGAAATTATGCCTCCCTTCTTTTAATTTCTGGGATGGTTTGGTTTTTATTTGTTATTGAGATTTTGTGGGGATCCGGTGGTATATATGGTGTTTTTTAGATCACTGGAAGATTGGGTGTTCAAGCAGTGGGGATGGTTACATGTATCTCCAAGCATATGGGGATTTTCATATGGAACATTTGTATTACATTATGTGGGATGTGGGTTTTCCCCCACCCGTTTCAATCCACCCCGAATCACTATCGAATTAATTGATGATACATTACTTACAAGTTGGGGCAGAAAAGTACTCATACTCAGATATTAAGAAAATGACCAGAAACTTCAAGGAATATATGTAATATGTCTATGTTAAAAACCAAGGTTCTTGTGATCCAGTTATACCCAAATGATGGTGGAGACAAATTTCTCACAATTAAGTATAGTAAGCATAAAAATGGTCTATATCGACTATAATAGTTATCAATATCGACCATATAACTGAAAGACATAATTTACAGTCATTGTCAGTGTCGACCACTTTTATTATAGATATCGATCACATAACTGAAATATTAATTTACAGTACATTGTCGGTGGCGACCACTTTTATTGTTAATATCAACAACATAACTGAAACATAAATTTACAGCCATTGTCAGTGTCGACCACTTTTATTGTCGATATCGACCATAATAAAATAGAGAAAAAAAATGATGACTATCCATAGTAGTGCTCCGTTTGGAGATATAAAACCTGTAAATTAACATGCTCCGTAACAACATAAATAACTCTACACTATTATAAGGAGTGTTTAAGTCTCAAACATATTGCAATCTGTATATTTATCACCGTTTATTCGCAGCTACATCTTAATCAAAACTTAACAATTACAACAAAAAACAAGAATAACATAAGAAAGTAGAAAATGATTTCGGTCTTCAACTGCCATGTTTTGAATGATTGATGATGCCTTTTGTGGTCATAAATTACTTACCAATATTGCAACGGTCAATGTCTTCTTCCCTTTGTCAGCATTATGTAACTGAGAAGAGGAGTATTGACTCATCAAAGTAAAGAGTATGTCGCCATTACACAATTTACAATAAGCAGTCCACTTTCATATGCAATTATAACTGGCATCATCATTTCTATTCTCATGTTGGCAAATCAACCCAATGCACCTCTCTCCATCCCCTCACTCTGCCACAACGGCCAATAATAGACTTCCATTTCAATTCTACTTGCAAAAAACTCAGCTTAAATTGGTGCCCCAGAAAGGCTCGACGTTAAAAGACCTTCACCATTGTGACTGCATCAGGGAACATCCTATCAGA
The DNA here is from genome assembly GCA_012931725.1 of Litsea cubeba. Classification (NCBI taxonomy): domain Eukaryota; kingdom Viridiplantae; phylum Streptophyta; class Magnoliopsida; order Laurales; family Lauraceae; genus Litsea; species Litsea cubeba. The sequence continues at coordinate 109,176,451 of CM022944.1, forward strand.
CAACATTGTACGAAATGCCCCCATCGACTCATTGGCAAAACCATTATGAGCACAACCACTTATCAAAGTAGCCCAAGAGACAACATCTTATCTTGGACATTCGGCGGAAGAGATCCATTGCATCCTCAAAACAAGAGCACTTCATGTACATGTCAACCAGAGCAGTAGACACACCAATATCTAATTCAAATCCTTTTCTAGTAGCCAACTTATGTATCATCATGCCTTCATTTAAATCACAAGCTACTGCACATACTTGCAGAGCATTAACAATAGTGATCGAATTCGGGGCAATTCCCTTCTCAATCATCTCACTAAAAAGACTAAGAGCTTCAACTTCATTCCCATTTTGCAAATATCCAGCAATCAAAGAGCTCTAAGAAACCATATCTTTCTTCGACATTCTATCAAATAGATTCTTCGCGTTATCCTTGTGACCCACTTTGGCATAAAAATTCAAGAGAGAATTAGCAAGAGACAGGTCATGTTCAATCCTCTCCTAACCACAAACCCATGACAACGCCTTCCAGACCCAAGATCCCCACATTGCGCGCTGGCCGAAACCGCACTAACAAGCGTCACGGGATCAGGATCCAAACACCCATTATGAGCACAACCACTTATCAAAGCGCCCAAGAGACAACATCTTTCTTGGGCATTCGACGGAAGGGATCCATTGCATCCTCAAAATAAAAACACTTCAGTACATGGTCAACCAGAGCAGTAACCACAAAAGTCCACATAATAACAACTGGTTGAGGAAATTCATCAAACACTTTACGTGCATCAACCATTTTTCCGTATTTCCATACAATTCAACAAGAGCTGCCACCTACAAACTCATCTCAATCAATCCTCTCCAACTTCTTTACGAGCCCATGAATCGCCTTGCCCGACTCACGGTGAAGTTGTCGGGCATTTCGACCGCTGCAGAAGTCATGTGGCCGAAGAGTCGAAGCGTCTCGTGCCATTGATGTTCTCCTGCATGCAGTCAGAGCACTTAAATCCCCAGGGCCAGAGCTAGGTGTTTATACTCCTTGCAAAAGGACCCATTTTGCAAGAACACACACTAAATCATTTTCCTTCTTGCCCTTAATCCCCCCGGCGCCGGGGCAGTGGCGATCTCGGTCGTAATTCATATACCTGCCGAACCAGATTTCCTCATCGGATCCTCACACGACATTGATCGGCGGCGTCCGCCATGCACGCCTCCACCTCCACCGGCCGGATGCCCAGCCGAAATCAACGACCTCCAGCAGCCTCTCCCTCTCGCAGCGGATCGGCGGTGTTGGAGAGAGCCAAGGACTTGCGACCGGACGCCGCCAGCGAGTCACCAAGTGGGGTGAAAACGAGAAAGATGAATACAAAGACGATGATAAAGAGTGCCATCGATACGAGATCGAGGAGCCGCCATTGACATTACAAAGACGGTGAGAAATCCCCCCTCCTCCCCTCTTCTCTATCCTGAAAAACCCATTTTATTTTGAGTTCCCGCAGAATGGTCGATATCGACCATTCGCTAACGACAAAAAAAAAAAAAAAAAAACGGAGCTTGAGGGCCTATCCATACATACGGTATTTTCAGCTCCTCCACAGTGGTATGAGGTCCTAGGGGTCCTGTGGGGTAAATTCCTCTTTTCTCTTTTTGGATTCTCACCGTTTTTGCTCCTTTCTCAAACAGAGATGTTATCTCTTAAAACCAATCGAGATAGACATGCACAAAGACTTTACCGAATGGGCTAAAAGCGGTTTGAATTCATTTAAGTAAAATAGAAGCAATAACTAGACATGCCAAACACAACCCAAAGTTACTCCAAACATCACTATTTGAACATGGTAACACAAGCTTGTGGAAAGGTTGAATCCCACATTATTTGGATGTATATGCAATTACTTTGGCAGTATAGGCTGGGCCTCAATGGGTTACTCCACTTTTGTGGAGGAGGGAGGACCTAGAATAAGGTGGGGTTCACCACCACACGCGCGCCGCCCCGCCTTGTACCGAACTGTGTTCAGGCTCGGACCAGACCCACGAGCTGGGTCGGGCTCAGCCCACTTCATATAGTATATTTTTGAAGAATTTTATGTAATAATTTTTTTTCCAAAAAATGTGTCCAAGGGGCGTGGTTGAACACTGTAAGATCCGACCCCAGTTCTTTTATTTAGTATTGTTTAATCGTGGTTTGGCTTTTTAAGCGAGATTTGATTTAGTTTGACCGCGTTTTTTGAGTTGGCCGGAATTTTCCATAACCTTGGAGATTTTGAGACCGTTGACTTTGGTTTGACCCGGTATATATTGATGTGTATTTTTATGAGAAATTACTTTTGATTTCTAAAAATTCTGATTTTGGTGTATTTCGACTCATTTTATGAAGTTTACAACTTTCATGTTTTGACCATATTGATTTGATGATCAGAAAGTGCGTTTTTCGAGGAAAATGGGCAAAAATGACATTTTCACTAAATCTGTCCATGAATTTCGAAAATCTCAGAAAAGGGGGAAAATATACTTTTTGGAAAGTAGAATTTTCACTGATCATTTTTGTCTTCTTCGTCGTTTTCGTTCGGGACCCACAATTGCTAGTTTTGACCCTTGTAAGTTTGGGGCCCATGGGGCCCAGCCCATTTAGTCTTTATAAAGCCATGGGGCTCTTCTTCTCTTTCCCCATTCTTTTTTCCTTTTTCCTGCAACAAGGGAGGAGATAGGGTTTTCCCCAGCCCCTTTCTCTCTCCTCATGTATCTCTTCTTCTTTGATGCTAAATGGAGAGTTGAGCTTCCCATCTTCTTCTCCTTCCTCTTGGCTTCCCAAAGAACCCATTTGCAAGGATTTTTGAGCTTAGGAAAGACCCTCATTCAAGCCTCTCTTCTTTGTTTGGATTTCTCAAGGTTAGCAATGGTTTTCTTTTCTTGAGATTCTTGTTTTCCTCTCCATTTGGAGTGTTTTAAACCCATTTGCTAGGGTTTTCCTTGGAGGTTTACCAATGTTGACATTTTAGGGTTTTCTTGGGAAAATTTTGGGGTTTTTTGTAGATTTGAAGCTTGAGGCTCTAAGGCATTGTTTGGAGAGTAATTTTACTCCTATCTTGACCAAGGCAAGTGGATTTCCAATTAATATGATGTTTTCTCTCATTTGGTTATATTTCATGATTTTCTTTTCTTTGTGCTAATCTTCTTTAATCTATGGGTTTATTTTGATGGAATGGATAATGTTACATTGATTTCGATTTGTAGTATTGTCTTACCATACATTGGAAGTGTGTTTTCATTTTGGCTCTCTAAGAAATTTGGCTTCCTTGTATTAAAGATGGGTGCTTAAGGTAAAGGAGAAAAACTTTGATCTTTGAAAAAATAGTGTTTGTGTTGGGCCAATTAGGATGATTTATGGATGGTTTTGATGAGTTTGGAAGGTCAAGGAAAGGGCCCAACAAATCTTGGGAATTAGCATGAAAGAAAAGAATCAAAAGAATCAAGAAAAAGAAGGAAAAAAATGCAAGAAGAAGACTGCCGAGCTGGGACTGGGCAGGCCCAGTTCCGCTCGAGCGACCCAGACACTGTCTGGGCTCCGCTCGAGCGGACCTGGTTCGCTCGAGCGAGGCCCAGCTCAGTCAGGGGCTGGTTTGGGCCCGAGTTTGGAACTGTTTGTGGGGCCGGATTGTTGGGGCTTCCTGGGACCTGTTTCAAGTCAGTTTTGAGCCATTTCAAGACCTGACGTTGGGTCAGTTTAGGGCCTGATAGTGGGCTGTTTTAAAATTGTTGGTGGGCCTGTTTCATGGTTAGTTTGGGTTTGTTTTAAAACTTGATTCTTGGGCCATTAAAGGTTCAGTTTTGGGGCTGTTCTAAAGTATGTTTGTGGGCCATTCAAGTTTGGTTTTGGGCTGTTTTTAAGATTGTTTTGTGGGCTAGTTCAGGTTAATTTTGGACTGTGTTAAAATCTGTTTGGTGGGCCTAGTTCAGGTTAGTCTTGGGCTGTTTTTAAAGTTTGTTTTGTGGGCAATAAATGTTAGCTTGGGCTGTTTTTAAGATATGTGTTGTGGGCCATTCCAAGTTAGTTTTGGACTGTTTTAAGAATTGTTTAGGCGTTGTTTAAAGGGGCTATTTTGGGTTAAATGAGTAGGCTATTTGGACTCGGTTTAAGGCCAGCTATGGGCCTGTTTTTAAGAGTGTGACATTACTTTTGATACTTGGAAATTTGTGAATGGGAATGATGTGAGAATGAGTGTATGTGAAATTACCCGGAACCGTCTGAGTCTCAATGCGCACTTTATCATTTAAATATTATGGATTTTCATTGGCATCAAACGCGCTTTTTATTAATCAATGTTTAAAGGTTAAATGTGCATTGAGATGGTTCCTTGGCAAGGCATTAAGTCATTCTCCACTATCCATTCCATTTCAAGTCAGAACATGTATTTGTGTTTGTATTTGTATTTGCAATCTTTGGTAAACTAATTTGAATATCATCGGTGATTTGCTATAAAATCATGTGACCTTCCATGTTCGAAAGGACCGACCGTATGATTTTATACAAATCACTTTGATGTGTATTTGAACGGTTTACCATGGATATTCGTACGTTTTCTCCGATTCGATTTGAAAAGAGATTGGTGTATGTTCGTCACATTCGGGATTTTGTTTCGATGAGACTATTGTTTTGCTAAGGCTAGTATTTGAAAATAAAAACCTCGAGGCAAGACGGGGCCAGAGCTATGTGGTGCGAGCCCATGAGCCAAAGAGGCTATGATTCCGAAAACAAAACCCCGAGGCAAGACGGGGCCAGAGCTATGTGGTGTGAGCCCCTGAGCCAAAGGGATTAGTATTATATTAGATTTGTATCGGTTTGAGTTTCGAAACTAAAGGCACCACTAGGCTTAGGTCACCTTGTCGGGCTGATCACCCGGCTTGGGATCTTTACTTTGTCCGCCAGCTGCAGCTTGGATTCTGTCTGTACCGACCATGGCAACGGTTTTTATCTGCCGGTCCCATTTGTATGGCTACGGTTCTGATTTTTGATCTGCCGGTCCCATTTGTATGGCTACGGTTCTGATCCTATTTTTAGTACCACGTTCAGTGGCTACGCTCTGTTTGCTCTTATTACTTCGGTAATAGGAGGATTTAGCTAATTGTGGTCGCCAAGGTTTTATCTGTATATTACATTATTTCATGATTCTTGTGGGTTATACTCTTTATGCTTCGATTTGGTTAATGTTTATGATGTCGATCATTTAGCATATTATTGCCTTTAGTAGCGGGATGATCCTCACCTTTGAAGTGAGTCAGGAAGCGTGTCTCTAGCATGGCCCAGTTTTGGATTGAGTCCTCCGGCAGAGTGGAGTACCAATCGAAGGCCGTACCTTTTAGGGTACTTGCAAAGAGGCGGATCTTGAGTGCATCTTGATCCGCGATAGCTCCCGTCAGGATCTTGAAGTGGATGACGTGCTGTCTGGCTGATCCTTTCCCCGTATATGTTTGGGAGAGTAGGATGCTTGAATTTGGTGGGGAACGGGACCGAGTCCATCCACAAGGGATATGGTGGCTTGATCCCATGCTCCTTGAGTATATCCTCTTCTTTTGCTTTGGCGAGGATACCGTCTACGTCCTTTTTGGTAAGGGCGCGTGACTCATTTTCTTCTCTATTTACCTCGTCGTCTTGATGATTCGGAGGAGGTTCATTGTTCGCCTGATTTTGGAAGGCGAGGAGAAGGTTTTTCCATCAGAGTTTCAATCCTCTGCTGGCCCTGTTCCAACTGTTGGATGCGGGTGATCGCATCTTCTGGAGGTGGATTGCGGGGGTGGTGGCTCAGAATTTGTAGCCAAGACATTCATCCTTCGTGATTCGAACGAAGAAACTGTCCTGATGACTGAGCTGGGGCTCATTCTTTTTGAAGAAGAGCTTGAGAAGGATCACTCTGCTGTCCTTTGCTTGAAGGAGCAGGGGATTCTTCTGAATGTCTTCTTGTCCTTAAGACGCTGCGGGTCATTGGACGTCGGACATGGATTTTTGTTGCTGATTTTTGGCGCCTTCTGGTTTTTCCAACCATATGGACGGCAGCAACTTGGTTGGGTCTTTCTTTTTCGACCCATTTGGGAGAGACTTGAAGTGTGGGAGGCTGGCTCCTTTGCTTCTGTAGTCTCTTTTGTCGGTACGACGCGCGGCGGCGTATTCGACGAGCAATTTGAGCTTCGGTCAGCTCTGACTGGGCTTTGACGATGAAGGATGTGCTCCCTCGGGCGCAGCAGCCGAGTCTGTCTTCTTTGTAGCTGGGCAAGGACAGGATGCGAACCCTATCCTTCGCCAGTTGCAGCGAAGCTTTGAATTTGTGAAGTTCGGCCCCTGTAGAGATGAAGGGTCGAACTGCAGATTTGTAGGCCTTAGCAGATGCTTGTGGAGGCCTTGTGATGCATGATTTGATTTTGGGCTTGTAGGAACAAGCCGGCTCATGCTGGGATGACTTGGAAGTCAGGTTGGAGATGGGTCTCTCCTCTTTCATGTAAGCAAGAGGATAGAACTGGTTCTCCTTGAGTGGGGCCAGGAATGCTGGCTTAGTGGATGTATGGGACCTTCTCCGTTTTGGTGAAGGTCTTGGGGACCAAGTCTTGGGGTAGACCTGGTTGTTTGCAGGTTGAGGCTTCGTGGGGCTGCCACGGGCTTCAGGCCTTCTGGTGCTCGCCTTTGGTGTCACGGTAGTGACACGTTGAGAGGCGAGTTTCTGCTTCTTGGAGGGAGCAGTTTGTTCCTCAGGAAGTGGGAATGGTCCCAGCGTCCCGAAGACGATAGTCCGGGGAGTCGAGGTCGACCCGGAGTTCACGGAGTTGCCGAGGGAGTTGACACTTCGGCAGCTAATGGGGCGCTTGTAGGTGCGCGTGGTTTGCTTCTGTTGAAGCATGAGTTGGTGCTTGCTTTCGTCGAAAGTAATGGTTAGTGAAGCTGCCATTGTTAGTTTTTTCGAAAATTTCTTAAACAAGACCACATCCATTAGTAATCACAATGATCATAAATGGGAAGTTCTATGGTTTCGTCTTTTCAAATTGCTCGAGATAGATGACCCAAGCAATATGAGGAAGGCAAAATGCCATAGAGGGTACAATTGTTCTGATCGCAGGTATGGTAAGCCCAGAATGGGCATCCCAGTGACTGCTAGAAGCAATTGTGAACTTAAATTCGACTTATCGAGAAGCAGAGCTTGCTCGAGGTAAGAAGAATATAAAGTTGGAGTTACAGATGTGCCGGTCGCAATACAGTAGACCCTGAAAGGGCGTACTAGTACCGCTAGACACAAATGTTTTGAGACCGCATCTATGAGATGAGATTCTCTGTTTTGAAAGGTCAAGATTGGATTCATCAAAGAGAGCAGATGGTATTCCAATCTGAACACGGGCTCAGCGATTTCCGCGAGCGCCAGTGCTCAGAAAGAAATGAACCATGATTTCTCGGATCTGAATCTAAAAATGACGAGTTTTTTTTTTTTGAAAGGCCAATATCGGGTTTATCAAAGAGAGCAAAAGGCACTCCAATCTGAACACGGGCTCAGCGATTTCCGCGAGCGCCAGTGCTCAGAAAGAAGAAGACCAAGATTTCTCTAATCTAAACCCAAAATGACGGAAGTTTTTTTTTTTTTTTTTTTGAAGATTTTTGAAGATTTTTTTTTTTTTAAAAAAAAAAATCTTTTTTTTTATTTTTATTATTATTATTATTTTTTTTTAAGATTTTTTTTTGAATTTTTTTTTATTTTTTATTTTTTATTTTAAAATTTTTATTTTCAAAAATTTTATTTTTGAAAAAAATTTATTTAAAAGACGAGAGAGTACACATAGGCCTCCTAACCTGGTCTTATGAAATCTTGATTGATAGAATTGCCCCCAGGTAAGGGTAGGATTACTTAATGAACCCGTTTGGAGGACCCTTGCCTAGAACAGTCAAGCTGTCTCCACACTCTGGACAAGGCTTTTCTTTGAATCAACCATGATCAAAGAACACAGTTGGTTTAACCTTAGTGGTCTATGTCTTTTTTTTTTTATATTTTTTTTATTTTATTTTTATTTTTATGAATTCATCGAAGAGAAACAATGGCCCAAAACCTTAGTCGAACAGGCTCAACATTTCTGCAAGCGCGATGAACGATAGGAACGGATCAAGGTTTCTCAATTTTGAATCCAAATTGAGAAATCTAAAATTTTATATATATATATATATATTTTTTTTTTAATGAACTCATCGAAGAGAAACCATGGCCCAAAACCTTAGTCGAACAGGCTCAACATTTCTGCAAGCGCGATGAACGATAGGAATGGATCAAGGTTTCTCAATTTTGAATCCAAATTGAGAAATCTAAAATTATATATATATATATATATATATTTTTTTTTTATTTTTAATGAACTCATCGAAGAGAAACCATGGCCCAAAACCTTAGTCGAACAGGCTCAACATTTCTGCAAGCGCGATGAACGATAGGAATGGATCAAGGTTTCTCAATTTTGAATCCAAATTGAGAAATCTGATTTTTTACTTTTTTATATTTTTTTTTTATTTTTAATGAACTCATCGAAGAGAAACAATGGCCCAAAACCTTAGTCGAACAGGCTCAACATTTCTGCAAGCGCGATGAACGATAGGAACGGATCAAGGTTTCTCAATTTTGAATCCAAATTGAAAAATCTGATTTTTTTGTTGTTTTTTTTTTGAAAAGAGAAAGAGTGGAAATAAATTCAAAGAATTAGAAATTTCCAAACAAAAAATCTCATCTCATTTTTTTTTTTGGGTATTCAACATAGGCCACCAATTATAAAGTAGCCAAGGAATCGAGAAAAGAAATATAAGCATAGAGCAAAATATATGATATGCAAATATTTTATTTCTAGCATCGTGTTCTCAAATAAACGAGTCCCACCGGGTGATGCCAGCTTGATGGACCGCGCTCCTGCTCGGTTCTACCGAGGTCGGCGGACGTGGGAGTCCGTTTGGTTCCGACCCTTTCGTAACCGGGGGGCAAGGGCGTGCATCAACATTTCTTTTTTTTTTTTTGGTGTGCCAGATTTTCTATTTTTACTTGGAATTGCAAGTGGTGATCCGGAGATCAACCTTCGCAAGTAAAAAGGAAATCAACTTCTTTCAAGTTTTCCATTGCACATATATTTAAGAAAAGAGACATTTTTCTTAGTTTGCCGTGAAAGGCGATTTTTTTGGCATTTATAGCCGATTTTGGCGTTTATAGCCGATTTTTGGCGTTTATAGCCGATTTTGGCGTTTATAGCCGATTTACAATCCTTATCAATAATGAAAGACAAGAATTGTGATTTTTGTCTCTTTTAAAAAAATACAAACTACAATGAAAAGCAAGAAAAGGAGGATCTAACTTCTCAGGAGATTGTGGGGGACTCGTTTAGATTGACGGTCGCAAGCCATATGTGGGCTTCGCCATCATCCATGCAGATGAGAACAGAGGATGCTATTGATTCGCTTGGCTTGGCTATAACCTCAGGTTTTTAGAAGACAAAGACCAAAGGAAGGTCCTATGTCCAATAAAAAGCCGAGTAGACGGGCTGAAAAGCCATATCTAAGCCATTGGAGGCAGGAGGAGAAGGCAAGGACCTTGGGGGGGTACCCCCCAAGGGACTTTTGTCACCTTGTTGCGGTGGCCGGTGTAGAACTTCCGCAGAGTTTTCTCTCTTTTTTCTTTCTCTGGATTTCTGACTGCTGTCTGTTGATGTTCGTTGTCTGTCCGTTGTCTTTTTCTTCTTGGAGAGCCCTCCTATTTATAGGCTTTTAGGTAGCCTTTTAGGTGGGTTTATGGGCTTTTATTGTCATTAAGCCGCATAATGGGAGGAGTTACAAAATTGAATTGTTTATTTTGTAACTTCTTTTTCTTGGCTTCTGATTGGCCGGAGGAGATTGAGGGCATTTAATCGCCTTTAATCGCCATGATGGGAGGAGTTTCATGGGTTAAATGCCATGAATCTCTTGACTTGTAACTCCCGAATGCTTGCTTCTGATTGGGCCGTCCAAAGAAATGGATTAATGACTGTAATAAAGCTAGTCAATTAATCGCATTAAGTGGTCGCCGAGCAGCTGAAGAGTCGCGGGCCGTGCCACGTCTTTTGGGATTCTTCTGTTGATGATCATCGATGGATCTTCATGTAGATCGACATCAGATGATCATGTAATTTCAGGTGTTTGTTGCCAACAGCGGGTCGGTGCCATCTGTCCTGTCGATTTCTCGATCGGTCGGGTGGAAAGCACACTTTTTTGGTTGACCGGGTGGCGATCAATACTGTCTTCGATACTCTTGATGATTTACCCATGTTTTGGACGGATGTCAGAGGACTTGGTGTCTCAAAAGCATGAATTTTGGAAAGTACCAGAGGCTGGGCCCTTCGAATCGCGAAAAAACGGCGAAAACCGGGGTTTCCGGGGCTTTCCCGGTGACCCCGGGGTCCAAGGTCGCCGGCGACCCTGGGCCAGGGTCGCAGGGGCCTGCGACCCTGGGGGGTTTTTCCCCCTTTCGTGTCCCGTTTTGCGTCCGTTTTTGCTTTTTTCTGATTCTTTTTTCTTCTGTACTTTTCCTTGACATTTTGACCATTTATTGGCCTGATTTCTTTGTAGGAAACCTGATGAGGATCCTTGCATTTTATTTTGCAAAGTTTCCAATTTCCTGAGAAAGCCGAAGACTTTGTCGCGCAGAGCTGCCGATTTTCCGTCAGAAGCTGAAACTGGGCCAAACGATGTCGGAATGACCTGAAATTTGGTTGTGAAGCCTCCTGAGCAATAAATAAGACCAACCATGGGCTTTTGTTTGAGTTTCGAAGCCGTTTGGGGTCCTATCACCTGCAGACTTGCTTTTTGTCGCGATGAAGATGTCGCGGTTTGATGTGTGGTCAACCGATGTCCGATTGACTTGAAATTTGACAGGGAACCTATTGGAGTCATTTTAAGATGATCCATAGGTTCTGTCTTGGAAACCATGGTCCCGGAGAGCTTTTGTCGCCGAGAGCTCCTTTTCGGCTGTCGGAGAAGCGAAGTTAGGCCAAATGATTTTGAAATGGCCCGAAACTTCTTGTGTACTCCTCTTTTGGCTGTCTGGAAGAATCTTGCAGTTTTTGTTTGATTCTGACAAGATTTGATTTTTTGGAAGCAGCATTGCCTATTTATGGCAGGTTGCGACTTCATGTAGCTCTTTGGATCTTGAAAAGGCAAAGTGACATTTTTGGTGTCAACAACCCTCCAATAGAAAAAAAAAGAGTGTGAATATTTTTTAGGACCCATTAGAATGAATTACTAGTTCTAATTTAACCAATCAATGCAGCGAAAATAAACCAATCAGACAAAACTAGCAAATAAATCTACCAAGCAATCACCACAAGAAGGCATACACAAATTTTATGTGGAAACCCTATCCAGGGAAAAGAAACCACGAACCGGAAATCAAGAGTTCACAAATAGTTTACAAGATATACTCACAGGCTCCTTTATCTTAGTCTGTACCTCGACCTAAGAACCATAGTTATTATTGCACAGAATCCACTAACACGACTTCCACCGCGCACCGTTCTCCTTACTTGATCTCCTCGCACATTATCCACTAAGATGATCAATCTTCTACAAGAGAGTAGAAGCAACAAAACCTTCTAGGGCAGCTATTTAGAACAATCTCTCAATGGCTCTAGAGAAACAAGAAAATCTCTCTTAGGATATTCTAACCTCAGATCAAGAGAGATAATTAACTTCTTGTGATGTGTACACTTTGGGTTGAGAGAATCACCCAATTTATAGGCCTAAGTTCGTGCCTTAGTCTTCTAATTAAACTCCAATCAGAAGAGAAATCAGCCCCAAACTCTATTTAAGAGTTCTACCCGAACTGGGCTTTCCCGTCATGCTCGCTATAGCGAGACACTCGTCTGTCTCAAACCTGACAGAATTTTCTGTCAAGAGACTTTTGGCCTGACACACGGCCGTCTGACTTTTTTCCTAACAATATCCCCCTTTTGGCAATTCTTGGACAAAATCCCCATAGAAAAATACAATTTGATCTACCAAAAAATAAAACCCAAAATACATTGAATTTTAGGAAAAAAAAATAGCACTGTAGATCTTGTATTACCTTTGCTTGAACTTTCAGATCTTGAATTGCCTTGGCTTGTAAAACTCCCCCTAGTTTCATTCTTTCCCCCCTGTTTTTGTCCATAATTGACAAACAAATATTATCATGCAACTTTTGTCAATCTGGATGCAGTAGCTCCCCCTCAATATTGACTACCCCTCGATATGATCTTCATATCAGCACTGGGGTGGGGGACTTGATCTTGCAGATCAGGGGTAGTGAAGCTTAGACACACATACTTGTAAATTTAAATATTTCAGCAAAGTGTGTACCAATACAGAAGGTATGTCTTCTTTCTTAACCCAGACAGCTGTGGTATTCTTCTTGGTCAGCTCAGCCGTCTGCGTTTTCCATTTCTTTTGATTCAGTAAACTTCGCAGTTTGTTGCAATGGGGTCGAATGTGTCATTTAATTCCACAATGATGACAGGTGGGAATTCGTTCAAGATGTGACACATTCTGATTCTTTGGAGCTTTATTTGAAACACCAATAACAGGATTAGTAACAACTGATTTTTTAACAAAAGATTTTTACCTTTCGCATTTGAAGTGGATGCTCCATTAGCATAGCCAATGCCATGCTTGTCACTGTTTGCCTTTTGACTGCACAAGATGTCATCTAATTTTTTAGACCCTGTATTCATCCTGTTCAATGAAGCTTTAGCAGTGTCTAACTCAGATAAAACCATCTTGAGTCTTTCATTCAGATCAACTGCTTTCAAAGTCTTCATATCAAAATCAAGTAAGTCATACTTTTGTGATTCTGCAGTCAGTTTGTCAGCCAACTTATTATATTCATCCTCCAATTTTTGTACTTTAGCAAGTGAATCTGCAAGTTCAGCTTTCAAGGAGGAATTATGCTCTTCAGACACTTTCCACTTTTTTGCCACTTTCTCATTCATCTTCATGGTCTTTGCAAATAATGTTTGATATTCAGCTTGCCAGTCATGCTCTTTGTCTGACTCACTATCATCATGATCAGTCCCCTCATCAGAAGAAAGTTGTAGAGTAACAGAACCAGAAGTTGCCATGAATGCGATGAATTTTTCTTTGCTAGTGTCAAGCTTCTCAGATTCAGATCTTTTCAAATTAAAAGCATTTTTCTTTGATTTTCTATTATCACAATCACTAGCAATGTATCCATAACCTTCATATTTATAGCACTTAATCCCTTCAAAAGATCTCTTCTTTACAGCAGATTTAGGGATTTGGGTAGAAGTGCCTTAGCGGTAAATATCCATCTCAGCAATATTTGGATCAACGCAATAAAATAGTGCAACCCGCTCTGATACCAATTGAAGGTTTTTTAGGACCCACTAGAATGAATTACTAGTTCTAATTTAACCAATCAATGCAGCGAAAATAAATCAATTAGACATAACTAGCAAATAAATCTATCAAGCAATCACCACAAGAAGGCAGACACAAATTTTACGTGGAAACCCTATCCAGGGAGAAAAACCACGAATCATAAGTCAAGAGTTCATAAATAGTTTACAAGATATACTCACATGCTCCTTTACCTCAGTCTGTACCTCGACCTAAGGACCGTAGTTGTTATTGTACAGAATCCACTAACACGACTTCCACCGTGTACCGTTCTCCTTACTTGATCTCCTCACACCTTGTCCATCAATATGATCAATTTCTACAAGAGAGTAGAAGCAACAAAACCTTCTAGAGTGGCTCTTTAGAACAATCTCTCAATGACTTTAGAGAAACAAGAAAATCTCTCTTAGGATATTCTACCCCAGATCAAGAGAAAGAATTAACTTCTTGTGATGTGTACACTTTGGATTGAGAGAATCACCCAATTTATAGGCCTAAGTTCGTGCCTTAGTATTTTATTTAAACTCCAATCAGAAGAAAAATCAGCCCCAAACTCTATTTAAGAGTTCTGCCCGAACTGGGCTTTCCTGTCACGCTCGCTATAGCGAGCATGAGTCTCGCTATAGCGAGACACTCCTCTGTCTCAAACCTGACAGAATTTTCTGTCAAGAGACTTTTGGCCTGACACATGGCCGTCTGACTTTTTTCCTAACAGTATGGCTTGTTCACAACTATATTCAGTCTACTCTTGGCTCAACCGACTCGTAGTGATGTATGATTAGTACAGGTGAAGGTTTATATGAAGTCGGCCTTTTGAGCTATACCTTTTCGATTTAAATTTAAAACCATTATTTTTGTCTGTGCAAGCTTTAGGTCACGTTCGACAATCAAATCTTTAAGGAAAATATTTTCGATTTCCTTAAAGTCGTGGTAAATCAATGTTTGACAATTGTAATTTCCCGAGGATTTGGACGAATGAGAATCTTCATTTGTTAAGATCTTCATATCTGACCACCCCGCATAAGATTTAAAAATCCCCACTTAAGTGGATTTGCACACTGGACCCTATTTTTTCAGCTATATGCATCAATACGCCAATATCAATGCGAGATCCTCAACTATACAATTTCCCAGCGAGGAATCCTTGTTCTAGTGGTAGTGAAGAATCATTGGATATATTGACTCCTCGCCTCTTACCAAATATGCTCTACCTTTCCATGCAACCTTATTTGAATGGGATGAGAGTAACTCCGAAAATGATACCTTCTTTTCTTGAAACTTTAAAACTTTCATTAGCATCGCTTCCCTTTAACTATTCTAGAAGAAGAGAAGCACCACATTATGAATTTTAACCAAAGTTAATTATTTTCACTTTCTCTACCTAACAGGGCCAATTCTGAATTTTCCAGGGCCCAGGGCAAGAGTAAAAATTAGGCCTTTATATATATAAACTTAGTGATGGCCTCATTCATTTTTTAACCAATATCTAACCTGTCAAAATTAACTAAAAATATAACATTCAAAGCATATAAATTCAAACTTCAATATATAAACATTCAAAATAAAATGCTATAATGTATAAACAAGACAAATACTTGTAAGTTGTAACAATTCAATAGTTCTTTTTTATATAGCAATAAGCAGCCAACAAAACAAAAATTTATTTGCATCCTCATTAGCCAAAGCAAACAACAGCATCCTACTTGAAATCCCCCTACATCTTCAGCAACCAGCAAAACAAAAATGTCTTTGCATCTTCAATAGTCAAAGCAAAGAACATCAACCTACTTGAAATCTCTCTACACCATGAATGGTCAGAGCGAAACAGCAGCATCACCATCTACAAGATAAGGTGAAAAACAAAATCACAACTAAAAAAGTATTATTGAAATTATTTTCTTCTTGCATTTTGAGAAGCAAAATCCTTAATTATGCTTTCAAATTTAAGATTTTCTAACATCTCCTTTTCAATGGATAAGATTGTTAGCCCATTTAGCTTTTCTTGTGACATGGTAGACCTCAACTAAGATTTCAATAATTTTAATTTATAAAAGCTTCTTTCTGCAGATGCTATAGTCAATAGTATTCTATAGGCATTCAAAACATTTGGAAAACAGTCCATATCTTTTACAAACTCTAAAATTTCAAGTGCTATGTTTACTTCAGATCAGGTACTCCTCCTCCTCTTCTTCTTCCTTCCTGTCGTTCTTCCTTCCTTGTCAATGAAAATGTTATTCTTTTTCTTTTCTTCTTCTTCTTCCTTCCTATTGTTCATCCTTCCTTCCTGTCAACAAAAATGGGATTGGATATGGATTAGGGTTTTTAGTTTTTACTTTTACCTTTCAAGTTAACAAAAAATTATGTTTTAATTTCAGCTTTTAGTTGAAAACCTGGAGGAGTGGAAACGTTTTTTGCCCCCCCTGAAAAATGGGCCCGGGGCGAGTGCACTTACAGCCCCTCTTAAGGGCCGGCCCTGCTACCTAATCTTGAATCCTATAGAGTTTACGAGTCTGTCACCTTTTGTGTAGCAAGTTTCCCGTGAAAATGAGTAAGCATTGCCGAAATTAAATTCGGTTTTATACTAAAATTTCTGTTTGCTGCAATTATTTCTCATTGCGAAAAAGTGTAAAAATGGACTAAGTTTTTCATGATTTCTCAGCAAAATAAACTCCCATGTTGGGCAGTCAGAATTTTTTTTTCCAGCTAAAGAGGTTTTTGTATAACTGATTTTCCGCAACCAAGCATCACAAGGGTCCAAACATGTATTTGCCCAAATAATCATTGCACCATAAGGTAGTTAATATACCATGTACCCAGTGAACAACTTTTGATAGAGTTTGAGTTGACAATTTAAGTATCTCCCTTCCGAAGATCTGAAGGAACATTTCAAATAGGTCAACACCCAGCCCCAACAAATCAACCATAAGAAAGGGTTACTCCTTTTTTATTATTATTAAACTGGCCTTATGGCCAGTATACATTTACCACAATAATATCATGACATATTTGAAAATAACTTATTGCAACAAATTTTAGCTTGCCTCCACTTCAACAAAAAGTTTAATTTTTTTAGCTGGGCAGCATCATCCTATTAAAATATGCTTGCGTTGTGCTCTAATAGAACAATAGAAAAAAGTAGGGCTGTACAAAAATAACTATAACCCGCCCACTCCGCTCCGCCCCACCCCGCTACAAGTGGATATACGTCAAAACAGCCTTTAGGCGGGCGGGGTGGTTTCAATCCGTACTAATGAGTGGGCGGTTACGCTTTGACATTTGAGTGAAACCGCCCCGCTCGCTCATTATTAAAAAAAAAAAAAACTCTTCAAATTATATATCGATCTTTACGAACTTGAAGTTTATATTTTGAATTTCTTTTAGCATTTGGACATTGAATTTTGAAATTTGGAGGTTTATTTGTTTAAATTTAGACATTGACTTTTCGAATTTAGATGTTTTTTTATTAGATTTTTGACTTTGGGACGTTAGATTATATAAGTGATTGTATTTTTTAATTTTGGTGATGCCTTTGGACTTTAATTTTACATTGATATACTTAGTTGAAAATTTTGTTTATTACTGATTATTGACTTTTGTTAAAAATCATGTTTAATTTTTATTCTTTATGTTAAGTACTTTGAAACTTTAGTTACATTCTATTAAAAATAAAAAAGAGAGAGATATGTACAAATACCAAACCGCCTAACATGCCGCCCAAGTCGCCCGCTAAAAAAACTGTCCAACCCGCCTATACTTTGGGCAGTTACAGCTTCTACTTTTTACAAATCGCCATAAAACAAAACCGCCTAAACGCCCAATAACCGCCCAAGCCGCCCGCTGTGCACCACTAGAAAAAAGTATGATCATTATTATCACCACCATCTTAGCCTCATCCCAAGATGGAGTGAGCTTGAAATACAAAAGGGGTTTGTCATCAAAATAGAACAACAACATTTAAATTCACACAAACCAGCTCAAGCAGCCCACAATGTTGTACCATTTTAAGTCTTAGATACAAAGCAAAGATTTTATTTTGTTGGACCAGGACTTCGTAATGCAATAGTCCGGTTGCCACGGGCTACCCAGAATGGCTGGAATGCCAACTTTTTTTTTTTTTTGCCGAGTGGCCCAGTGGCCAAGAGAGGAGAATCCAAACCATCCCTGCCAGGGGAGATGGGATCGGGAGTGGCTGGAATCCCGCCTCCGGCTGATCTTCTTCTGAAGTGGCAGTATTCCATAAATCAATGCCTCAGCTGCTAGGGGGCACCCTGGAACCAGGGGCGGAACCAGGATAAACTCATTGAGGGAGCCATTTTGAAAAAAAATAAAAATTCTTAGGGGGCCATTGAAATAGGGGGAGGGGGGGGGGGGGGGGGGATGGCCCCTGCCTGAACAATCATGTTGCAACCCCGAACAATAGAGTATGAGTAGTGATAGTAGCCACCACCATTTGTGCAGCTTCCCATGGAGATGACCCAGCGAGGCTCCGGCATTTGGTCATATACCCTGTAAGAATTTGAAATAAGAATGAACATGCATCTGGTCATATACCCTGTAAGAAGTTGAAATAAGAGTGAATATGCATGGTATGCTCTTTGGCATATGAAGTATGAACCTGTGCAATGTGCTTGCTGTAAAAGCAGTATTAAAATGCAAATGGGAAGTATAAACTACCTCTTTTGTTTTTATTACACAACGCAGAGTAGAGAAAGAGAAACACATTTGCCACAGAGAGAGATCAGTTATCACACACATGCCATCCTCGATCCAAGATCTAAGACCCACTTTGTTAATTAAGGTTTAGGTTGACCATTTCAACTTTCAAAATAGGTTCTACTTAACATTCACAACCTCAATTAGTTACCCAAGGTGACAATTTACAATTTTACATACATGCATTAAGAATTCTTTTTCAAAACTTTTCTTCAACGGCCACAAAAAAATTAATTGCCATAACACCCTATTTAAATAAGCCTCCTCTGAATGAAAAAGAAAACATGTGAATTATCATTTTAGTGATGCAGATGAATTACAGAGAACAAATACCGCCTGAATTTTTGTGTGTTGACTCAGTATTGGATTTAATTAAACTAAGAGACTAAAAACATATGTAGCCAATAAGAAATAAAAAATCGAAGCCCAAAATGATTAAATGGCAACTGCTCAAAAGTGCAACAAATGAAAAAAATCCATTAAAAACTAATTCCATCAATATACTCAGTCCTTTGCAAAATCCCCACCACATTCACATCTGAGATATATTCCGGAAAGATACATTATGAAATGCAACCGAATCCCGTATTTGTTCAACACAATTTGTTGATATCCAAGGATAATCATCCCTGGTTGTTACTTAGCTGGTTAGGGATATGTGGAGTGTGAGTGGGTGTGTAATAAATATCAGTAACTAGATCACTGAAGAATTCACAATCAACAAGTTATAGAACACTCCACATCCAATTGACTCATTCTAAATCTATATCTTCGGTAAAATCACATAAAACCACTGGACCCTTTGAGAAATCACTAATAATACCAAGAAAAGTTCTATTTGCACCCACTGTTTTGGTGGGTGTGCTCAGCAAAAAAGGTGGGTGCAAATAGAATTTACCTAACACCAAATGGTTCAGGACTCTAGGGTCCTCAAATTTAAGTTAAAAACAACTTGCTTGAGGTTGGTTGAATTCAAATAACTAGTAGAGTAAAAGAAAACCAAAAAAATCGTCTAACCGAACCGAACCGCGGTTAATAACCATATTTCATGGTTCGGTTACTATTACGGTTATAAAAATAAAAAAACCGCACTTCACAGTTCGGTCACGATTTTCAGTATTGACTCACGGTTATTAACCAAACCGTGAAGTGCGGTTCAGTTAACTAGCACATGGTAACCGTACCATTATACTAATTAAAAAATATATATATAAAGGGCCTAAATGGAATATGTATATAAATCTTAACTTAAGTATACATTTTTTGCACGGTTTTTAACTTGACTAAATGATTTTTAATGGTTTTTACCCATACGGTTTTTAACGGTTAACTGTAGTTCGATTTTTAACGGTTTTTCCATATACGGTTACAGTTATGGTTACAGTTGTTAAAACCAAAAACCGTAATTCACGATTCGGTTAATGATCCTCTTAAAATGAACGATTAACTAAACCATTACACCCCTACAAATAACTCATACATGTTCTACAGGTCGAGATCATACCCTGTGCCCGCCCAACTCGCCTTCTCTCCATATAGTCTTGTCACATATTTTTAAATTCCTTTGTCAATGAAGTCCAACAAAATAACCTGGAATTCCATATTCGAGCAAACCCAAGTCCCTATTATTTAAGTTTTATTAATTGACATCATCCTCATCATCTCCTGTGTTGCATTATCCTCTTTATCTAGGGCTAACCTTGAGAGTTGTACATTTTCATTCCACCTGGTTTATTTAAATGTTAAAGCCATGTTCTACGTAAGTTCACAATCTAATATTTTTTTCCATAACTTTATTCAAAATCTTCATTGGTTTCACCTTCTCCTGAGTCCTGATTCTATGAATCTGTCACACCTAAAAACACTATACAGTAGTTGTTTATAGTCTTTCTTAAATTTCTTTACCTAATCATTCCTACCAAATTCCTATCAAAACCTTAAGGCATTAGTGGAGGCAACATAAATACTTTTCAATAATTCCCCTTGGATAGATCCCACTCCCTCAACACTCCCCTTTGGGTGAAACCCAGTCGGTGCACTTTTGGTGACACATGTTCTTTTTCGCGTCGAGTCGTTCTTCCTGGGACACTAACTCAATGCATTAGTAGAGACAGCATAAATACTTTTTAATACTCCCCCTTGTATGGAGCCCACTCCCTCAACAATCTTCTTTGTACATGCCAAACTATGTCAAACGACAAAACTATCTAATCACTTGCTTTCCCAATGACTAGCCAATACTAAACTATTTGCTAATAATATGCACTAAAGTCCTATATATGCGGCGAAGTTATCTATAACCATCACAACAAATGTGGGCTCAAAGCAAGTCCTTGGTACAAACTCGTAACTTTTCCATTAGTTGTCTCAAAAGAAAAGGTTGATTTTATTGTAGTGAACATGCAAAAATGATTGTAGAGAAAAAAAAAAAACTCTCCTTTTATGATAAGTGTACAAGGGAAGACGAAAATGATTTCGCAGTCATCACCCTAGTAATTTTAATTATTGAAAAGTCAAAGAATATCTATATTGTCGCCTCATATCCTTCACCCATTACTCCTAACATTGCTGAGTATTATTCTATTGCAAACAGATAGACCGTTAGTCTCATTTGAGCCACATAAGCATTAAAATAATTTGACATTTCATTCCAGAATCCAGTTCGAACCATTATAACCCCCTCAATCCAAACTTTCCAACGCAATCCAATTAATACAAATCTCCATTCTCCATTAAAAGTCAAAACCCGTGAACATATAAAGCAAATTAATTCAAAATCCACTAACATATACAATCAGCGCCATACACACCCATGAACTAAACATATTTAAAATCACAAAAACAGATCAAAGTCATCCTTTTTAAAGATTAAAGACAATTAAGAGACAAGAGAGTTTACTTGAGGAGGGCGGGGGCCATCTTATTGGTGAGGGTGCCGGTGACGATCATGACGTCGGTCGGACTGACGGGGTTGGGGCAGTGCTCATGTGCATCATCTCCATTCTCCACAGCGCAACAATCGAGCCCGAACGTCATGGTCTAGACGGACCCTTATCGGACAAAGTTCATCACACCGTCCACCTTTGATATTGTTGGAAAAAGTGGATTGAGCATGGTTACTTTGGTCTAATTTCAGCCAAAATAAAAGTGGGCCCTACTTATTGTTTTAGACGGGACTATATGGGAATGTGATTTACTCTATGAGTAGATTAAGATTATATATTGGATTACTCAAATCCATGGAGGAGTGAATGCTAAGGGCCTGTTTGGCAAGTCTTATCTATTTAAAATAAATTCAATTCAAACAGATCTGTTCAAAACAGATCTGTTTAAAATAGGCCCTTTTATAAATAGACTGTTTGGTAAAAATTATAGTATGTATGATTCAAATAGATCTATTTGAAAAAATATGTTTGGTCAACATAAAATAAGAGCTTATTACAAGGGCGTATGTTGTCTTTTTTTAAAATGTAATTTATTATAAAATTTGATTACCACGTTCATTATAAAGTGTTTTGTATTTAGATATTTATTTATCTAAAGTGTTTTGTATTTAGATATTTATTTATCTTCATCAAGATCACCGTACCAGTTGGGAACAACTTAAATAAAAACATTAAAATTGGTGGTATTCTACTCACAATTCAATCATTCTATAAGATGCCATGCTCCTAAATCCAATTCCTTCAACCCCATTCCTTTGCCATCATTTACAATCATGTCCAAACAATATCAAGATGTTTTACTCAATTCCAAACACAACCCCTCCTCAGCTGAACCCAATTTCAACCCAACTCAAATCACCTCCACCCACTTGCAGTCCTGCATCAATCGAAAGGTTTTATTCCAAAATACCACGGGTCCATAAATCTCAATCAAAATAACAACAAGATTCACTCACTGCTTACCTTTTGCAATTGGTTGCACAAAATACAAAAATGTGGAGTCTTTGTCGTTAATAACAACCCAGATTTCATATACCAATTTTCTTTGCAAAATTTTGACCAGTGTAGAAAGCATCATAACCATGAGCAGCAGGATGTTGTGGCCCGGAATTTGAAGTGAGAATTTTGATTTGTCTGTTCCTAGTCATCATGGGAAAGAAAGACAGAAATAAGAAACTTTTCCACCCAATAGCTCTTACAAATAGGATACCAAGAAATCTCAACCCACCCATGTCTCATTCATTGAAGTTCCAGTCTGTTCTTGGTTTCTGTTCTCGGTTTTGCAATCACTCAACCCAGCAAGAATCATTAAAATAATTATTCCGAAGCATCATCATCGATTAAACATGAAAGAAAAGTAGGAAAAACTTCCCCCTTTATGCGCTGTTTTCTTCATTTTAGGGTTTCAGAGATTTAGATTTTTGGTCATTGATCAAGCAAAATGAGATGAATATGGTATGATCAATAGGGTGTATAGAGAGAGATTATAGGTGTGTGCTTGAAGATGTTTTTGAAGGAGAGATGGTGATATGGCAAAGAACTTCCGAATGAAGGAGCTGATGATGGAGATAGCTTTGGGGTTGCAGAGAGGCTTACGAGGAGGAGAAATGAGAGGAAGGGGTTCGTTATATACGGGCAAGATCGTCATTTTGTAAATAACATGAGGGTAAACTTGTCCAGGCAAAATCGAAAATGGTCTATCCGATTAAGTCAGTTTTTCTCTAGAGGAATTTACTTGGTAGAGCCCTGTAGGATCCTATACCACTTCAGAGGTGTTGTATTTACCATGGACACGGATAAGCTCTACATGTCCATTTTTTATTTTTTTTGTCGTTTAGCGAATGGTCGATATCGACCACTTTTATGGTCGATATCGACCATTCTGCGGGAACTCAAATAAAAATTGGGTTTTTCACCATTCAGGATGGAGAAGAGGGGAGGAGGAGGAGGAGGAGGAAGAGGGAGGAGAGGGGAAGGAAGAGAGAGGATCACGTGAAGTAGATTATTTATGTGAACTTCCACAATCCACACTTCTGCTGTATTTGTGCTACACATCTTCTTCAATTATAGCCATCGAATGGTAGGTCCTCAACCCAAAATCAGGTTGATTGCAGAAAGTACAGGTGTTATATCTCCCAATAATGGACATCTTTGCAAATATGCATCTAGAAAGGGTAGAAGATCTCTACCAAGAGTGGGCCACACACTGTTCATATGCATTCAAGAACTTGGTTTCATGGAATTCAATGATTGTTGGCTACTCTCACAATGATCGAGTTAAAGATGCTGCTGAGCTGTTTGATAAAATGCCCCAAAGAGATGTCTTTTCGTGGACTTTGATGATGACCTGCTATACCCATAATGGATTGTTGGAAAAGGCAAGGGGCCTCTTTGATCAGCTTCCTGAGAGGAATGACCCTGTTAGTTGGAACGCGTTGATTTCGGGTTATGCTAAGAACAGGCGGTTTGGAGAAGCCCGTAGATTATTCGATGAGATGCCGGTGAAGGACTTGGTTTCATGGAATTCGATGCTAGCCAGTTATACCCAAAATGGAGAGATGCGTTTGGGTTTGGAATTTTTCAATGAGATGCTGGTGAAAGATGTGGTTTCTTGGAATTTAATGATTGATGAATATGTTTAGGTTTATGATTTGGATTCGGAATGGAAGTTCTTTCAAAGAGTACCTTCTCCCAATGTGGTTTTCTGGGTGACTATGTTAAGTGCATATGCTCGGAATGGTTGAATTGTTGAGGCAAAGAGCCTTTACAATCAGATGCCTGAGAGGAATGTGGTTACTTGGAATGCTATGATCACAGGTTATGTGCAGAATGGTCAGATAGAAGAGGCATATCGGCTTTTTACTGAAATGCTCGAGAGGAGTTCTCTGTCGTGGACGACTACGATTAATGGGTTTGTTTGAGTCGGGAAGCTTGATGAAGCAAGCGAGTTACTTGAGTAAATGCCTTATAAAAATGTTGCAGCTCAAACCACTATGATTTTTGAGTATGTGCAGAGCATGAGAATGGACGAAGCTCGACTGGTGTTTTAGAAAGTGAGTTGTAGAGATGTCGTTTGTTGGAACACAATGATAAGATGTGGGGGTTTTTGTTTTTTCATTCCAATAATAAACATTTTAATTGTTGGGTTTGGTGACTCTGTTGAATCTTGATTATTGTCTCGTTATCTCTGAATAAAATGCTATAGTTGAAATTATGCTCCCTTCTTTTAATTTCTGGGATGGTTTGGTTTTATTTGTTATTGAGATTTTGTGGGGATCCGGTGGTATATATGGTGTTTTTTAGATCACTGGAAGATTGGGTGTTCAAGCAGTGGGGATGGTTACATGTATCTCCAAGCATATGGGGATTTTCATATGGAACATTTGTATTACATTATGTGGGATGTGGGTTTCCCCCACCCGTTTCAAATCCACCCCGAATCACTATCGAAATTAATTGATGATACATTACTTACAAGTTGGGGCAGAAAAGTACTCATACTCAGATATTAAGAAAATGACCAGAAACTTCAAGGAATATATGTAATATGTCTATGTTAAAAACCAAG
Source organism: Litsea cubeba (assembly GCA_012931725.1). NCBI lineage: Eukaryota > Viridiplantae > Streptophyta > Magnoliopsida > Laurales > Lauraceae > Litsea > Litsea cubeba. The sequence continues at coordinate 109,201,101 of CM022944.1, forward strand.
GTTCTTGTGATCCAGATTATACCCAAATGATGGTGGAGACAAATTTCTCACAATTAAGTATAGTAAGCATAAAAATGGTCTATATCGACTATAATAGTTATCAATATCGACCATATAACTGAAAGACATAATTTACAGTCATTGTCAGTGTCGACCACTTTTATTATCGATATCGATCACATAACTGAAATATTAATTTACAGTCATTGTCGGTGTCGACCACTTTTATTGTTAATATCAACAACATAACTGAAACATAAATTTACAGCCATTGTCAGTGTCGACCACTTTTATTGTCGATATCGACCATAATAAAATAGAAGAAAAAAAATGATGACTATCCATAGTAGTGCTCCGTTTGGAGATATAAAACCTGTAAATTAACATGCTCCGTAACAACATAAATAACTCTACACTATTATAAGGAGTGTTTAAGTCTCAAACATATTGCAATCTGTATATTTATCACCGTTTATTCGCAGCTACATCTTAATCAAAACTTAACAATTACAACAAAAAACAAGAATAACATAAGAAAGTAGAAAATGATTTCGGTCTTCAACTGCCATGTTTTGAATGATTGATGATGCCTTTTGTGGTCATAAATTACTTACCAATATTGCAACGGTCAATGTCTTCTTCCCTTTGTCAGCATAATGTAACTGAGAAAGAGGAGTATTGACTCATCAAAAGTAAAGAGTATGTCGCCATTACACAATTTACAATAAGCAGTCCACTTTCATATGCAATTATAACTGGCATCATCATTTCTATTCTCATGTTGGCAAATCAACCCAATGCACCTCTCTCCATCCCCTCACTCTGCCACAACGGCCAATAATAGACTTCCATTTCAATTCTACTTGCAAAAAACTCAGCTTAAATTGGTGCCCAGAAAGGCTCGACGTTAAAAGACCTTCACCATTGTGACTGCATCAGGGAACATCCTATCAGACAACATTGTACGAAATGCCCCCATCGACTCATTGGCAAAACCATTATGAGCACAACCACTTATCAAAGTAGCCCAAGAGACAACATCTTTCTTGGACATTCGGCGGAAGAGATCCATTGCATCCTCAAAACAAGAGCACTTCATGTACATGTCAACCAGAGCAGTAGACACACCAATATCTAATTCAAATCCTTTTCTAGTAGCCAACTTATGTATCATCATGCCTTCATTTAAATCACAAGCTACTGCACATACTTGCAGAGCATTAACAATAGTGATCGAATTCGGGGCAATTCCCTTCTCAATCATCTCACTAAAAAGACTAAGAGCTTCAACTTCATTCCCATTTTGCAAATATCCAGCAATCAAAGAGCTCTAAGAAACCATATCTTTCTTCGACATTCTATCAAATAGATTCTTCGCGTTATCCTTGTGACCCACTTTGGCATAAAAATTCAAGAGAGAATTAGCAAGAGACAGGTCATGTTCAAATCCTCTCCTAACCACAAACCCATGACAACGCCTTCCAGACCCAAGATCCCCACATTGCGCGCTGGCCGAAACCGCACTAACAAGCGTCACGGGATCAGGATCCAAACCACCCATTATGAGCACAACCACTTATCAAAGCAGCCCAAGAGACAACATCTTTCTTGGGCATTCGACGGAAGGGATCCATTGCATCCTCAAAATAAAAACACTTCATGTACATGTCAACCAGAGCAGTAACCACCAAAGTCCACATAATAACAACTGGTTGAGGAAATTCATCAAACACTTTACGTGCATCACCCATTTTTCCGTATTTCCCATACAATTCAACAAGAGCTGCACCTACAAACTCATCTAAATCAATCCTCTCCAACTTCTTTACGAGCCCATGAATCGCCTTGCCCGACTCACGGTGAAGTTGTCGGGCATTTCGACCGCTGCAGAAGTCATGTGGCCGAAGAGTCGAAGCGTCTCGTGCCATTGATGTTCTCTGCATGCAGCAGAAGCACTTAAATCCCCAGGGCCAGAGCTAGGTGTTCTACTCCTTGCAAAAGGACCCATTTTGCAAGAACACCAACTAAATCATTTTCCTTCTTGCCTTAATCCCCCGGCGCCGGGCAGTGGCGATCTCGGTCGTAATTCATATACCTGCCGAACCAGATTTTCCTCATCGGATCCTCACACGACATGTGATCGGCGGCGTCCGCCATGCACGCCTCCACCTCCACCGCCGGATGCCCAGCCGAATCAACGACCTCCAGCAGCCTCTCCCTCTCGCGCGGATCGGCGGTGTTGGAGAGAGCCAAGGACTTGCGACCGGACGCCGCCAGCGAGTCACCAAGTGGGGTGAAAACGAGAAAGAGGAATACAAAGACGATGAGAAAGAGTGCCATCGATACGAGATCGAGGAGCCGCCATTGACATTACAAAGACGGTGAGAAATCCCCCCTCCTCCCCTCTTCTCTATCCTGAAAAACCCATTTTATTTTGAGTTCCCGCAGAATGGTCGATATCGACCATTCGCTAAACGACAAAAAAAAAAAAAAAACGGAGCTTGAGGGCCTTATCCATACATACGGTATTTTCAGCTCCTCCACAGTGGTATGAGGTCCTAGGGGTCCTGTGGGGTAAATTCCTCTTTTCTCTTTTTGGATTCTCACCGTTTTTGCTCCTTTCTCAAACAGAGATGTTATCTCTTAAAACCAATCGAGATAGACATGCACAAAGACTTTACCGAATGGGCTAAAAGCGGTTTGAATTCATTTTAAGTAAAATAGAAGCAATAACTAGACATGCCAAACACAACCCAAATTTACTCCAAACATCACTATTTGAACATGGTAACACAAGCTTGTGGAAAGGTTGAATCCCACATTATTTGGATGTATATGCAATTACTTTGGCAGTATAGGCTGGGCCTCAATGGGTACTCCACTTTTGTGGAGGAGGGAGGACCTAGAATAAGGTGGGTTCACCACCACACGCGCGCCGCCCCGCCTTGTACCGAACTGTGTTCAGGCTCGGACCAGACCCACGAGCTGGGTCGGGCTCAGCCCACTTCATATATATATTTTTGAAGAAATTTTATGTAATAATTTTTTTTCCAAAAAATGTGTCCAAGGGGCGTGGTTGAACACTGTAAGATCCCGACCCCAGTTCTTTTATTTAGTATTGTTTTAATCGTGGTTTGGCTTTTTAAGCGAGATTTGATTTAGTTTGACCGCGTTTTTGAGTTTGGCCGGATTTTTCCATAACCTTGGAGATTTTGAGACCGTTGACTTTGGTTTGACCCGGTATATATGATGTGTATTTTTATGAGAAATTACTTTTGATTTCTAAAAATTCTGATTTTGGTGTATTTCGACTCATTTTATGAAGTTTAACAACTTTCATGTTTTGACCATATTGATTTGATGATCAGAAAGTGCGTTTTTCGAGGAAAATGGGCAAAAATGACATTTTCACTAAATCTGTCCATGAATTTCGAAAATCTCAGAAAAGGGGGAAAATATACTTTTTGGAAAGTAGAATTTTCACTGATCATTTTTGTCTTCTTCGTCGTTTTCGTTCGGGACCCACAATTGCTAGTTTTGACCCTTGTAAGTTTGGGGCCCATGGGGCCCAGCCCATTTAGTCTTTATAAAGCCATGGGGCTCTTCTTCTCTTCCCCATTCTTTTTCCTTTTTCCTGCAACAAGGGAGGAGATAGGGTTTTTCCCCAGCCCCTTTCTCTCTCCTCATGTATCTCTTCTTCTTTGATGCTAAATGGAGAGTTGAGCTTCCCATCTTCTTCTCCTTCCTCTTGGCTTCCCAAAGAACCCATTTGCAAGGATTTTGAGCTTAGGAAAGACCCTCATTCAAGCCTCTCTTCTTTGTTTGGATTTCTCAAGGTTAGCAATGGTTTTCTTTTCTTGAGATTCTTGTTTTCCTCTCCATTTGGAGTGTTTTAAACCCATTTGCTAGGGTTTTCCTTGGAGGTTTACCAATGTTGACATTTTAGGGTTTTCTTGGGAAAATTTTGGGGTTTTTGTAGATTTGAAGCTTGAGGCTCTAAGGCATTGTTTGGAGAGTAATTTTACTCCTATCTTGACCAAGGCAAGTGGATTTCCAATTAATATGATGTTTTCTCTCATTTGGTTATATTTCATGATTTTCTTTTCTTTGTGCTAATCTTCTTTAATCTATGGGTTTATTTTGATGGAATGGATAATGTTACATTGATTTCGATTTGTAGTATTGTCTTACCATACATTGGAAGTGTGTTTTCATTTTGGCTCTCTAAGAAATTTGGCTTCCTTGTATTAAAGATGGGTGCTTAAGGTAAAGGAGAAAAACTTTGATCTTTGAAAAATAGTGTTGTGTTTGGGCCAATTAGAATGATTTATGGATGGTTTTGATGAGTTTGGAAGGTCAAGGAAGGGCCCAACAAATCTTGGAAATTAGCATGAAAGAAAAGAATCAAAAGAATCAAGAAAAAGAAGGAAAAAAATGCAAGAAGAAGACTGCCGAGCTGGACTGGGCAGGCCCAGTCCGCTCGAGCGACCCAGACACTGTCTGGGCTCCGCTCGAGCGGACCTGGTTCGCTCGAGCGAGGCCCAGCTCAGTCAGGGGCTGGTTTGGGCCCGAGTTTGGACTGTTTTGTGGGCCGGATCGTTGGGGCTTCCTTGGACCTGTTTCAAGTCAGTTTTGAGCCATTTCAAGACCTGACGTTGGGTCAGTTTAGGGCCTGATAGTGGGCTGTTTTAAAATTTGTTGGTGGGCCTGTTTCATGGTTAGTTTGGGTTTGTTTTAAAACTTGATTCTTGGGCCATTAAAGGTTCAGTTTTGGGGCTGTTCTAAAGTATGTTTGTGGGCCATTCAAGTTTGGTTTTGGGCTGTTTTTAAGATTGTTTTGTGGGCTAGTTCAGGTTAATTTTGGACTGTGTTTAAAATCTGTTTGGTGGGCCTAGTTCAGGTTAGTCTTGGGCTGTTTTTAAAGTTTGTTTGTGGGCCAATAAATGTTTAGCTTTGGGCTGTTTTTAAGATATGTGTTGTGGGCCATTCCAAGTTAGTTTTGGACTGTTTTAAGAATTGTTTAGGCGTTGTTTAAAGGGGCTATTTTGGGTTAAATGAGTAGGCTATTTTGGACTCGGTTTAAGGCCAGCTATGGGCCTGTTTTTAAGAGTGTTGACATTACTTTTGATACTTGGAAATTTGTGAAATGGGAATGATGTGAGAATGAGTGTATGTGAAATTACCCGGGAACCGTCTGAGTCTCAATGCGCACTTTATCATTTAAATATTATGGATTTTCATTGGCATCAAACGCGCTTTTTATTAATCAATGTTTAAAGGTTAAATGTGCATTGAGATGGTTCCTTGGCAAGGCATTAAGTCATTCTCCACTATCCATTCCATTTCAAGTCAGAACATGTATTTGTGTTTGTATTTGTATTTGCAATCTTTGGTAACTAATTTGAATATCATCGGTGATTTGCTATAAAATCATGTGACCTTCCATGTTCGAAAGGACCGACCGTATGATTTTATACAAATCACTTTGATGTGTATTTGAACGGTTTACCATGGATATTCGTACGTTTTCTCCGATTCGATTTGAAAAGAGATTGGTGTATGTTCGTCACATTCGGGATTTTGTTTCGATGAGACTATTGTTTTGCTAAGGCTAGTATTTGAAAATAAAAACCTCGAGGCAAGACGGGGCCAGAGCTATGTGGTGCGAGCCCATGAGCCAAAGAGGCTATGATTCCGAAAACAAAACCCCGAGGCAAGACGGGGCCAGAGCTATGTGGTGTGAGCCCCTGAGCCAAAGGGATTAGTATTATATTAGATTTGTATCGGTTTGAGTTTCGAAAACTAAAGGCACCACTAGGCTTAGGTCACCTTGTCGGGCTGATCACCCGGCTTGGGATCTTTAATTTGTCCGCCAGCTGCAGCTTGGATTCTGTCTGTACCGACCATGGCAACGGTTTTATCTGCCGGTCCCATTTGTATGGCTACGGTTCTGATTTTTGATCTGCCGGTCCCATTTGTATGGCTACGGTTCTGATCCTATTTTTAGTACCACGTTCAGTGGCTACGCTCTGTTTGCTCTTATTACTTCGGTAATAGGAGGATTTAGCTAATTGTGGTCGCCAAGGTTTTATCTGTATATTACATTATTTCATGATTCTTGTGGGTTATACTCTTTATGCTTCGATTTGGTTAATGTTTATGATGTCGATCATTTAGCATATTATTGCCTTTATTAAGGATTTGAAAGGTATTTCCAACCATTAAATGCTTTATGCGGGCTACTATCTTTCGAGACATTCGTACTTCTGAGATTGTCCTTTATTGCTTTGATATTTATGTTCGGTCTTTCGATCGTTTTATCGTGATTTATTGTTATTATTGGTTAGACTCGTTATTCGGTTTTACGATGATTTCGTCTGGTTTTATGTATGTTCCTTTTGTTCATATTATTTGTTTAATTGCTTGCCAGACCGTCGTGTCTGACCCTTATTTGTTTGGTGCCAGATTCCGCTCTTTCTGGTTTTAGGTGTTTGATCAGAAGAGGCGGTGGGACCGCCGGTCTGACGTGAGAGGCTGCCCATTGATATCATCTAGATGTCAAGTTTGGCACCGGAGTTCGTATCAAATCTTTGAGGGTAGTATTTCTATTAGTTGGATATATTGTTGTATGGCTTCATTAGCCTTTTTATCGGGTTTGTAATTAAGACATTTGTTAATTGAAATTTGAATATGTGGGAAATAATAGATTTATTACTACCAGCTCAGTGTTCTATGGTTTACAATTTATGCCAGTCTGTTTATTTGATGGCTATATGAGGTTGGTTGCGTGCGACACGGAACCCGATGGCCACGGATTCCGAGTCGTAACACCATGTTTAGCTTCCGCGAAAATATACTCTGATTGTGTTGGAATGTGATTATCCTCATTCACGCGGATCTTGGGAACTATAACAAAAAGTTTCAAATTATCCCAAAATTTCGCACCCCGGGATCGGATCACTGCAGGGCCCGGTTTCGGGGCGTGACAAACACTGAACAGGTGTCTGTCCATATAAGAAACATTCCCACTCCCTTTCTTTCCGAATGACGGTCTGTCTGTTCACCATGAATAGTCATGGACAGAACAGACGCGCCCCATAAATGAGTCCTGAAACACTCTATTTAAACCCAGTTCATCCCCTGTTTTTGTCATTTAATTTTCCTGCATTCTGGTCGCTGTATTGCATTGCATTTGTGTCATCAGTCATAGTCAATAGAGAGTTTTCACACTTTGGTTTGCTGTGCACCCAGACCGTAGTGCTGCTTCTGGGTTGCGTGACCATTGTATTTTGGGTAACAGACGTTCAGAATCGTGAGCATCGTTGTGAGGGCAAATTTATCTCAAGGACATAACGTCAAACGCTAGCCTTGATCAAATTTCGTTCTGCAGTTTTCATTCTGATTATAGTCACTGTAAGTTTACATGTTTTTTTTTTCTTTCTATTCTAAGTTGAGAACAAAATCACAAAAATTTTGATATACCTTGCCTACAGATATCACGTACTCCGCCGTCTTTGACAGCTCCACACGCTGGGACGACGGCGGCGGTGGTTGAAAGTACGGCGCCGTCGACAGAGACGGAGGAGAAGACGACGATCTGGTCGTGTGGATCGCCGCTGCAACGGGCCTATGGGAATAGAGCAGGAAAAGTTGTGCGTTTTTGAAAACCAGCACCATTTGAGAGTTGTTTTCGCTGGCACTACACCAACATGCCCTGACCAATATCAATAAGAGTCGGTGTAGAGCTCTCGTGCCTTTCATACTATATGTTTGAATCCACTAGTCTTTTGGCTTGAGTTGGAGGAGTAGAAATTCACAATGAAGCTCACCCATTGAAAATCTTAGCCAACTAAAAATACATTATGTGTATGAAATATCCATACATTTTACTCCGATAAGATTTTGTCCCATCGTAAGACTGACTATGTGCTAGATAATGTAATTAACACAATCTTATGCATTATTAATAATGTCTATTCATCATCCTCATCATCATCAAAGTCTAGTCCCAACCATGATGGGATATTAATAGTTTTGATCATTTTTATTAATCACGTTAATTACCCTACGATCAATCTGACAACATGGACGAATCCCATTGGAGTACAATTTGGGAACATCTATACACAGTGTGGGAGTTCAATGAGCTGATCAGATTTTTAAATTTCAACTCTTTCCACACAGGAATTATTCATCTATTAAGTCTAAGAGGATCCAGACTTTCCAGTGTAAAACCTGAACCTGACCAATGACAAGATCACTAGAGTCATCCGCAAATCACGATCATCTGTTACCTAATTCATTATCTGGACATTATTGAGGTAACCCACTTTCCAAACATCTATGGGCTGGAACCTAAAGCGAATCTAGGCCGTTCATGGCCCTCCAGATGTTCTATGGCCCACTCGTGATGGTTTACTATGGACGGTCTAGATCACCCATCTTAAAACCCATTTATATATATTTACAACTGCAAGGTGGGACCCAAAAGGAGAAAAGTTTTCCTCATTTTTTTGGCTTAGAGAGAAAAGTTTTCCTCATGTTGCTTGACCTGTGTCACGTAGAAATTGACTTTAAAATTAATAATATAATAATAATGATAATGAAAAAGATTAAAAAAAGCCAAGAAAAATATTCTTGCTTATTATATGCGTTCAACACAAAATAGTGCGACAAAGGATCATCCTAAAGTGATTCCATGAAAACACAAATGTCCCACTAATTGGATGAAATCATGAAAAGTCCTGTTGATTTATATGGGGAGTGGCAGCCTCTAGTTGTGGTGAATGAAAAAAGTGCGGTCTAACCTATTAAAAATTTAAAATGCTTTAAATGTATGTTCTAATCTGTGATGTTAAAATATTGTCAACTATTTTAACTAGACTATTTTTTTTTTTTGTTTCGTTTTTTTTTAGTACTCCAGTTAAGGATTTGAAAATACGAAGAGAAAGAAAGCTCACATAAGTAGAAGAGAGCACCGTATCCCAATTTGAACATGAGTGAGAAATGGAGCTGCTTACCAATAGAGCACTTCCTACTTCAACTATAGTTTAAGATTTCATTCACGTGAAATATGATCATATCATGTAAAAGAAGAGGGCAGGCATTTTTTTAAATTGATTTTCAATCAGTGGGCTACATTGTAAAGATCCACTTTTCTCATCCATGTAAGCCACTGGATTGATTTTGACCCTTTGGGATGGGACTCTGATGCCTCAAATAATACTCATGGGGCAATTACCCCACCAAAGATAACTCTTGACCACATAATCCGTACAGTCATCATCTCATTCTTAGCCACCCATCTGTTGACCATCAATTGGATGAGTGGCTCCATTTTGCTTCAATTTCCAGCTCAAGTGGGGTCCATGACTCCAAGAAGGGGGTAAATAAACTTTTTTTTTTAAAGTTATACGTGATAAGGTCTGTTTACGAGCAGCCACTTTGTAAAAATTTGTCAAACGTTATATCTATCTTAGTTTTATCCTCTCAGGACCCTACTTTCTAGGGTTGCAACTCGGACAGTTTCGGGTCAGAACCATTTCGATTTTGATTATGAACCTATTTTATTACTTCCACACCGGATTCCAATATGATGACTTGGATGTGGTTCCGGAATCAGGTCCAACTAGAGGACTAGAATTTAGTTTCAAAACCAGTTCTAACTTCTTTTCTTTTCTTTTCTTTTTCTCTTAAAATAAATATACTATTTAATCTATAATAATGCATCAAGTCTAATACGTACTATCTCCAAAATTAAATATAAAAATGTCAAATAAAAGTTGATTTTAAACTAAAGTTTGTAAACAAAAATATCCAAGTTCAAATACTTGTATGCTGGGTTCTGGGTCCACGGATCAAAAACTATATGGACCCAGAACCAGACCAATTTATTAATCGAGACCTAATTAAGTTCCAAACCCAAATCCATATATAAATCAAAATCTAAAATAAACTCCAAATCAAATTTTGATAGGTATCATGGCAATAACTTTGGCAGGAGCCCCACCTGACATTGAACTTTATTCTATTAATTATTATAACTTTTTGTTACCATTGCACTGATAGATAGCCTATGACATTCCTTCGCTCCAGTTCTAGGGCGAAGATGAAGATTTTTGTTATAAGTAGACCCCAAAGGAAATAAAATAAAATAAAAACCATTTTTCTCTCTTCTCTGTCCCTCTCTCTCTAAAAAGACCATATCTTTAAAACCCTCTCTCTCTCTCTCATGGCCGAATCCAAAACCCGCATTTTTTCACATTCATCGAACGATTCGAGTCCTTGATCTTCAATTCGGTGTCGAAACACCATCGATCGTCGATGTCACAGGTAATTAACGGTTGATTTTGGACTTTGATTTTGGTCATAGGAAAATGGATGGAGAGGAAGAATCCCCATCTCCACCTCTCGATTGGAAATTCTCTCAAGTGTTTGGAGAAAGGGCGGCGGGAGAAGAAGTTCATGAAGGTATGTGACTTTTCCCACTTTCTAATCGTTTTTGTTATTGCTTCCGTTCATGGGATCTTAGGGTTTTATTTCTTGTTTGTGTTTATTGTTGCTGGTCGTAGTGATTATGGTTAATTTGATGAATTTCATATTAGATTTTGATCATAGGAAGTGGGGATTTTGGATGTCAGAACCGATTGGGTGTTATTAGTTTTGACGTGGGGTTTTTGAAATCGAGGGTGGATTTGGGGTAGTGTGATTGTTGGAAATGCTATGGGTTTGTTTTGGAGTGTGATTTGTGACTGTGATGGAAATACGTTGTGGGTTTTAGTGTCTTGACTTTGAAGGAGTTTTAGTATTAGGGGACATTCAGTCATGATGAACTAGCAGGAACCATCCACATGAAAGAATGGATAAAGCTGAAAACTTTGCACACTTTATGGTTACATGGTATTGGTTTGAGTCTTGTGGTTCTGAAAGATGGAATTAGAGGTCTTGATGGGGTACAAAATCAGAAGGGTGGGGTTGATTTTTGTGGAGTTGTCAATAGGTGTGCATATCTCAGCTTGCTGGGGTGCATCTACTATGGAAAGGATTGGTAAGAGTAACGTGGACATATTTATTGCAGGCTTGGTTTATTTTTTGATGCGGATCATGATACGGTGATGTTATACTTTGGTGATTTGCGAGGTGCTTGAAGTCCAGTCTTGAAGAAGTTGGGGTCTTTGGATGTTTGCTTGCTCATGGGTGATTCAATTAAGTAGGAAATATGTGACAACGATGCAGAGAAGGAAAAGAATGCCTGAACTGTTAGAGAGGAAAAAAGACCAGTGTACTGGATAGCAGTGAGTCAATTACATGGACTGATAGCCAGTCAAGGTGGGTGATCGTCGGGTTTGGAAGTATGCATTAGCTGGGCCATATGTGTTTCCTGTACTATATAACACTAGTTAGCTCGTATAGTTATTTATAATTGCTTTCAGCTGCCAACAACAACAGATTGGAAGTTGTAACAAATGATTTTATCTGGAGAATGTATATTTGTAGGAAATCACTAGTATTCATAAAAAAAAACTTAACGACAAAAGTAAAGAAAAACTACCTACAAAAACTCATTTTTTGTTTATATACTGTACTCTTTCAAATAAAAGAGTGAGATTAATCACTTGGATGAAACTATTTCTATGAGTGAAAGTATGAACTGTGTGAACACTGGATGGCATCATCTCATCAGTTAAAGGACAAAAGTATCCTATTGCATGCAAAATATGATAGGTAACACTTTACAGCAGCTTGCTATTTTTCATCCATGCCTAACATTTTGGCAAATTGTTTTAATCTATGTAAGGTTCATTTGATAAGCTATTTTTTTTGGGCAATGAAAAAACTTTTACTAACTTTTGTTTGTAATCAAGATACGTCATGGATATGGCAAGGACACGTCGTAGACACGGCCGGGACACGGATTTTACACATAAAAATTGGAGTATCGGATACAATACGACATGATATGTTGCCCATTTTGAAGTATCCGTGCATCATAGATCATATCCATTGTAGGTCCTTCATAAATGTTTAGTGACTGATGATATTTTTCTTCTACTTTCCTGGTTACAGATTATATTTAGGTTTATATATCCTGTCTGATTATGCAGTACCCTCTGCATGTTAGGGCTGTGACAGATAGGTTGCTAAATTTCGAGCCTTCTATGTGAACTAGAATTTCACATGGTTTGCTAATTTGCTTCTTACACATTGATTGACCTGATGTTTTTGCAGTTGACATCATATCAGCCATCGAGTTTGATAAAACTGGGGACCACCTTGCTACAGGGGATCGAGGAGGGCGTGTGGTTTTGTTTGAAAGGACAGATGCGAGAGATGTATGTACGATGGCTATAATTTTTTTTTAACAATTATCATGGACTCTTTAATGCTTTTTCTTGGTTCCTACAATGTTTTGACATCTAATTATTAAACTTGTAGCATGGCTCTCAGAGGGATCTGGAGAGAATGGATTATTCAATTGGAAGACATCCTGAATTTCGCTACAAGACAGAGTTTCAAAGCCATGAACCTGAGGTATCTTTTCCCTGCTACTCCCATTCGAGTATGTTTTTATTTATCCCCTTTTATTCTAGTAAATCTGGACGATATCAATCATTTCTGCAATGTGGATGAATGTCTGAATCTGTTTTGTACCTCCAGTTTGACTATCTCAAAAGCTTGGAGATCGAGGAGAAAATCAACAAAATTAGATGGTGCCAGACAGCCAATAGTGCCTTGTTTCTTCTCTCCACGAATGATAAAACAATTAAATTTTGGAAGGTAAAATATTTTTATAGCAAAAGGTTAGATTTTTTTTCCATTTTTCTTGAAATTAGTAACAGCGACCTATGTTAATTCTTCTTATAATGCAGTTTTTTTATGTAGTTAGTACGTTTACCTGGGGTGTTGAAGTATTTTGCAGCTATGTTTACTAAAATTTTGCCATCTGTATGATTTTGTTTATTTCTTTTCTGCTAGGAATGTAATTTTTACACATTTAATTGTGGTCAACTAAGATTGATTTCTTCTGTATGCATTCTTCTTAATCTGCATATATCAAGTAATGACCATATATATAACTCCAAAGGTCTTTTGCTCTTCAAAGCTGGGCCATGCAAAAGTCAATTAAGTAAAAAATATTCAGTACCCCTAATTTTACCCACTGTATGATTCGATTGAAGTGAGACTTAGCCCACCCCTTCTCTGGTCCCATGCACATCCCACCACTCGTCCGCTCACATACCGGCTCTCATCAGGGCAGGCTCCAGAAACCCATCTCACAATTGTCGTGCATATGCAATTGCCGATTTCTCGATACTGAAACCTTTTACTAGCCTTTTGCTCTGCCAACATGCACTTTCCATATATGACAGTTGCACAATCGTTTGTTAACTGCTGCGCTATTTCTGTTTGAATGCGGACAGGTTCAAGAAAAGAAGGTGAAGAAAATATGTGACATGAATATGGACCCCTCACAAGTTGCAGGAAATGGTGGCATTGCAAGCTCAAGTGCATCAACTGGTCCAAAAGCATGTCTGCCAAATGGCGGATGTTCAGAAAGGCCCTACCACCTAAGCAATGACTTCTTATTTCCACCAGGAGTTCCATCGTTACGGTTGCCTGTGGTAGTTGTACTCACACTAGCTTTCTAATTCTCATCAATTAAATATAGTGCTTTTCTGAAATAAAGTTAAGAAGTTGTCTACTCATTATATCATCACTGTACAGGTTGAATCACCAGTCAGAAAGAAAATGATTATGGGGAAAAAAACAGAGAAAAGTAAATGATTTTGGTATTCAGTTATCACCATGTGATACATTAGTAGGTCTTATCAGTGTGGATGAAAAACTTGGACCTGTTTGGTGCGAAGTTGATATTGACCAGTGAAGTGTCAACGCAAAACATCAGCGTATCTGTTTGCAGTTGTGACGAAAATAACAGAGAATCCGAGCTATTCTTGGATAAATATATATATATATATATAAAATTCTACTGACAGCTATGTGCCATAGCTCCACCTGTGCTGCACCTAACAGATTAATGCTGCTTAAAATTGATTGGTGAAGTGCCAACTCAAAATGTGAGATTATTTGCTGTTTAGTGTTATACTAAATCCGGGACACAGCAAAATTGTGTATTTGGTTCTTCACACATGTAACCTAAAACATACTGTATTCTTGGGTAAGTGTAAAGCCAATAAAAAGCGAGTTTCACTTCTCAGATGATGAAGCTTCTCTTATAAAGATGCCATGAGTCAGTAACCCTGT